>FR990048.1:21036257-22236257 GCA_905404095.1 Glaucopsyche alexis | reverse complement strand
TACGTTGAATAGTTTACAGTCTCAATATTGTATTCTGTTGTGTACTGTCACAAAAAAACCTTTAGCGTTAGTTCACACTTCATTAAAAAATGAACCTTATTTATTACGCAAAAAGATACACGTTTCACTGTGTTGTAAATTGTAATATAAATATTTAAATTTCACGCCTTCTATTATATTATAGTCTGTATCTTTTTCTATTAATGTGGTCTATGACACATCTCGCTCTCTACTCCAACTCTACTCTGTGGATATTACTAGCGTATGTATCGTATATTTTTTCTCTAATAAAGTGTATTATTTAAAGAGTAAAACACAAGTTTTTCATTTAATAACAACACATTGTAAGTGCAATTCTTGCAATGAAACTTGTATCTTTTTTTTTGTGTAGTGATTAAAGTTTAATTTTGAATCGCTATCTTAAATAGCGCGTTCCGCATCTCGTCTCGGTGTGACCTGCCCTTTACACGTGGGCGGTAAGCTTATCTCCAAGTTACGGGGCTATTATAATTAATGAATATCATTAAAGCGCGTCTTGTAAACAAAATTATTATGGTATCGATTGGATGTCGAATACGTCAATGATCGTAAGCAATAAATTGACGTGTATAGGTACGCTACTTGTTATTGCAGGTTATTATTGAGCAATAATTTTTAATATGGTGATAGTTCTTGGTATAATTTACGTAAACAGCAATCTATACTTAATATAATAAAGAGGAAAAGTTTGTTTGTTTGCATTGAATAGGCTCCGAAACTACTGGACCGATTTTGTAGAAATTTGGCACAGATGTAGAGTAGACCACGATGAAGGACATAGGCTACTTTCTCGGAAAAAGATATGGTTTCTGTGAAATTAACTTTTCGCACGAAGTCGCGGGCAACACCTAGTATTATATATTTTGTACCCCAATCAATATTTATTATTTATTTTAATACAATTAATTATATCATACTATCTTCTATCCAGTCATATTAGAATTAGATATTATGTACGGTCGAGGTCAGAACCACTTTTCGACCTTATTACTTAGCAATAAGGTCGAGTAATAAGGTCGAAAAGTGGTACACCGGATCTGACCTCGACCGTACCTACATTAGTTGCCTAATTATAATTAAATAATTTCATCATCATCATCAGCCTATCGCCGTCGACTACTTACTGAACGTAGGCTTCCCCCAATGAGCGCCAACTATCCCGATCTCGGGAACCCCTCATGCATCCGCTGCCAGCCACCTTCCACAAATCATCAGTCTCCACCCTAACACTTATCAACTCGATCGTACGTCTATCTATATTCAGACAGCCAGCCCACTTCCACTTCAGTGTGCTAATTCGTTGAGCAATGTCGGTGACTTTAGTTCTCTGGCGAATGACATACCAGAGATACCCTTAACATTGCACTTTCCATCGCACGCTGAGCAACCTTGAACTTGTGAACCAGCCCTACGGTCAGTGTCCACGTTTGGCTCTGTATGTATAACTGGTAGATGCATTTATTTAAGACACTGATCAAAAAATTTCAGTTTCCTTAAATATCATAGTTCATCAACTGAAATCCCTTAAAATGAATTATCGTTATTACATATGATAATTTATAAACTAGTAAAACAGTAATTAACTTTAACATAACTCCAATAAATAACTCATTGCGATATCGAAAACCACCATTTTAAAACAATCAAATGATTTTAATCGTAGCCCAAATTGATTTCGGTCAACTGAATCTGACCTTACCGAGTTAAAATTTACCCTAAATAAACTGAAACGGAATTTCTGCACAGCGCGTACCTTTCCCACGATTTAAATTCCGAATTTCCTTTTCGCCGGCAATTCCGAACAATGGTGGTCCTCGCGGCCCACAATGGTCCAAGGAGTTTAAATCACGGGCCACGGGTGCAATTCCGGCCGGACTTACTTAATTCAATCATGATAACAGCGGTCCCGGCAAGAAATAAATTGACCAATGACCACCCTAGCCATAGGGATGGCGATTTTTAATGACTTCAGGTTTGAAAATGTATCTTAATTTTTAAAATATAGGTTGGAACATCAGATAATATAAGAAAGTGATATTTCGTGAAATTATAAACAATAACTGATTGGTGCATTTAATCAGCTAGCGGATTAGATAATAACTATCTAAACTTTATCCCAGATATTAATAAAAATATTTACACCACGGATACGCCAATTCATGTTGCTGTCTTTGTCTGATATGTTGGAAAAGCTTGGAAAAGCACTTGATAGTCGAAGTCTTGATAGAAGTAGAATATTTTGATTAAAAAGGCAGAATACGTTTATGATTTGATAATTTCTGTTTTTTTTTATTAACAAGATCAACCTGTGGTTGAATTTTAAGTTTGAACTTTGTAAGAGTTCTTTTGCCTCTTGGATAAAAAAAAAAAAGTAAAAATGTTGTTACATATTGACAAACGTTAACATATTGTAACGAAATTGTATCTATTTTACGCACTACTGTGCGTGTGTGTTAATAATAATAATCTGAGCCCTGAGGTAATGTGTGCTGTTGTTACTTTATTAATTGTACATATCTCTAAGCATTATTAAAATAAACATTTTTTTGAACACCTTCCTCGACATAAACTTTAACTGTGTAAATTTCATGCTCCTCTGTTCACACAATTCTCTAAAAACTGTACTGAAAGTTTTTGCTTTACGAATTAAAATGTTTAATAATTAATAATTGGTCAGCATTTGATTGCAGTAAACGACCTAGTCACAGCCATCTGTCACAGCAAGATAAAAGTATACCTGAGAGTCTGTTCAGGTACGCCTTTGTTCCTATTAACTTTAAAAATTAAAAAAAAGGGGAAAACAAAAGTGACAGCCCTAGCGTAAAAGAAGGGCTATACCTGGCAGGGTGGCAGGGGCGACCTTGCAGCGGCAGATAACAATTGAGAGTTCGCCGCAAATTCAATATCCCGAGGTGTCGCCGGCTGCGGCCCCATCTCCCCCGCGCACCTTGTGTTTAGTGTCCATTCGGCCCCCGTGTTAAAGGGGATATAACCACTTAACGCGAACTGAAGTCTAGCTCCAATTGAATTTGGCTACCTACCCTCCCTATACAAGTCCAGTGTCCTGTACGTTAATTGTGTAATGTATTTAATTAAAATGTATGTACCTTTGTAGTGACATTATTTAATGAAATAATTTCCTCGATAAATAAAATACACAAAGCGGTAACTACCATAGGAGCCACTATTGTTACTATGGCAGTTAACTTAATAAATGCATGTGTCTATTAATTTATTTGTAGTTTCTATTTCCTCTTCGCCAAAAATCATTTCCCTAAATGACACCACACCTAATCTAACTTACAGGGAAAAAGGACTATGTTAAAAATACTTCAAAAGTATCACAACCTAAAGAAGACCTGCGTCACTGAAATTCAGATTTCTCGGTATCTATTAACTCGATAGTTCTCATTAACTTGATAGTTCTTTTTTTCTTTTACATCAAATATTTAAAATGGATAATTCCTAGAGGGAAAAAAAGCATTATTAAGTAACAGAGCCACAAAATATTGTCAAACCAAAACATAGCGTCATCTCTTATATATAAAAATTTTATGATGGTTTGTGTACGCTTCAAAAACTCAAAAAGTTCTGCACCGATCGAGCTGAAATTTTAGTATGATATATAATCCGCATCAAGGATTGTTTCATCTATTTTTTTATCCGCGACCGCGAAAAAACTATATTTACGCGGGCGGAGCCGCGGGCAACAGCTAGTTTTATATAATTATAGTAATATAATATCACCTGTTAGTTATTATATAAACTATTTTTGTTACATTTTCAATAATGCTAATTTGCAAATATATATAAAGGTAATATAAAAATCACAGTTGTATTAGTACTTAGAGATCGATTAATAAAAAAAGAAAAAAAGCACGCACCAACGTTGAGCACGTTACCAGTGCAATATACAATATTAAAAAAAAGCACATACATATACGAGAAGATACAAAATTATTACGCGTCGTAGGTACAAAATTATACAGGGTGCATCGATTAATAACAAAAAATAGATACAAAGTTATGCACGTTATCACAATATATGGCAGGCCGGTCCGGCATATTAAACGGCAATTAACCCACCGGCTCTGATTTATGCGAACTATTAAAATCTAGAGCATAGAATTAATTACTCCAGCCTTATTAATTGGGGCCCAGTCGCCAGTTGTTTATGGACTTCCCCTTTCCTTGGCCGGTGGCCCTCATCTTGACCCGGGCCCAATTTGTCCACTCACGTTCTCCAATTTCAAAGGCAGTTAAGGACCCTCATAATAAAACTACTCGTATATTTCACAAACCGTTTTCAGCGACCTATTGAATAGGGAATTTACAGGTGACTTTTATTTGGCAGTCATTTATTAAGATTTTTTAAATTCCACCTTATTAATAAAAATATTTACCAACAAGGATACGCTAATCTATGATGATGTATTTTTATGATACGTTGGAAAAGCCACTTGACAAAGGAAATAACATAGATAAGCGTATCAATGGAGTATTTTTTTTTGCAAAGGGGTATATATATATATATAATAATATTAAATATATACCCCTTTGTAAAATAAAAATATGTATGGGGCATTTCACGTCAAGCGGACAACCAAAAAAAGGTGAGGTCGTGAATTTTGTTTATATTCTCGTCAATTATACTTCTAGGTGACGTACATGTGTACACACAATATTTTTTTCGTATCATACTTTATTGCTGAGTAATGAGCTTTTAAAAATTTACTAAGAGTGAAGTCCGTTATTTTTGGATGCTTATTAATTGTATCATTTACATATTTGTAACAAAAACTAAAAATTATTGTTTCTTGTAGTTAAAAAGTTTAAATTTAAATTTTTTTTGTCGAATTCTAAATTTGAATTTTTTTGCGTATAGTAAACCGGAAGTGAAAATTTCAAATCGATATTTGACTAACTTCGACCATTTTTAAATTAAATTTTTTTACCTTAAATTAAAGCTTTAAATGTACCAATTCCTCACAAAAAAAAATTAGAAAGTGATCTCTAATAGTTTAAGACTTAGAGCATATAGAGTAGGTACATACACATAGCTTTATTTACTGTATAATACAACTCCGTTATTTTTGGATGCTTAATATTTTCATCAATTTATTTGTAATAAAGAATAATAAGTAGTGTTTCTTATAGCTAAAAAGTTGTAATTTTTAATTTTTTTATCGTATTCTTGATTTGAATTTCTTTTCGTATAGTAAACCGGAAGTAAAGATTTCAAATACATTTTTTAAATACTTCGACCATTTTAATTTTAAATATTTTAATCTTGGATTAAGAGCATTGATTGGCGCGTGACTCAGATTTTACGAAAAACGCTACTTTTCAAATGCGTCTATATCTAACAAAAACTGGTTATTCTGATTTTTACATGTAGAAACTACTAAATAAATCGAGGGGCAAATACTGTTGTAAACGCTCGTGCGCCTCGATTTATATAGTAGTTTTAAAAATTCATATAAAATTCGTCAAACTAATTTAGTTAAAAATTTAAATAGCATATTAAAGATAAAAGATTCTTCTCATAGATTATGTAAGTAAGAAACAAAAAGAGCAAGTAAAATACATAAATATCATCATTTTAAATAACTATAATTCCTGATAATTTCGCATTCTTTAAATTTTATTTTTGTGAGATAGAAACGTATATAAAAATAATCTGACAAATAAATAATCTAGAAGAGGATCCAACAAGTTTGTAAAGATTTTTTGTTTTTAAAAAATGTAAGCGGTTTTAGCTATTATATGTTTTGAAATTGCCCCTGAACCTAAAGTTGTAAAAACTTCTGGTTAGTTTTGTCAGTTTTATTCAAAAGTTTGAAATTATTTTAAAATAAATGATAAGTGAAAAATTAGAACACAATATTTTCTAGTGTTTTTTTACATGTAAAAATCAGAATAACCAGTTTTTGTTAGATATAGACGCATTTGAAAAGTAGCGTTTTTCGTGAAATCTGAGTCTCGCGCCGATCAATGCTCTTAAAGCTTTAAATGTACTAATTCTTCACAAAAAAAGTTAGAAAGTGATCTCTAATAGTTTAAGACTTGGAGCATATATAGTACATACACAGCTTTTAAAGGGACTATTTAAAATAAAAAGCTATTTAAAGTTAAACATCTCGCAAACGGATACCTAAATCAAAAAATCTATATAAATAGATACCTCTCAATGTTTATAAAAGACCTTTCTAATGATACCCCACGCTATGGAGTAGACGCGAAAAAAAATATCATCCCCACTTTACATGTAGGGAAGGTACCAAAAAAATATATGTGGGGTATCATTAGATAGGTCTTTTATAAACACTAAGAGGTCTCTGAGATGATTTTTTGATTTAGGTATCCGTTTGCGAGATATTTAACTTTAAATAGCTTTTTTTTGTTAAAATAGTCCCTCTTAAAGCTATGTGGATGTACTGTATATGCTCTAAGTTTTAAACTATTAGAGATCACTTTCTAATTATTTTTGTGAAGAATTAGTACATTTAAAGCTTTAAATTAAGTTAAAATATTTAATTTAAAAATGGTCGAAGTTTTAAAAATATCGATTTGAAATTTTAACCTCCGGTTTAGTATACGAAAAAAATTTAAACTTTTTAACTACAAGAAACAATAATTTTTAGTTTTTGTTACCAATAAATTGATACAATTAATAAGCATCCAAAAATAACGGATTTCACTCTTAGTGAATTTTTAAAAGCTCAAAACTCAGCAATAAAGTATGATACGAAAAAAATATTGTGTGTACACATCTACGTCACCTAGAAGTATAACTGACCAGAATATAAACAAAATTCACGACCTCACCTTTTTTTGGTTGTCCGCTTGACTTGAAATGCCCCGTTAAAAAATAAAATTATAATCTACGAGTATGTACTAAAACAATTGAGTAATGATGATAATTATTACTTTGTTAATTGTAGTCTTACTGCCATATATCTATCGAATATTGAAGCAGCATCCACTGGTGATATTTTAATTATAAAGTATTATTTAAATAGTTTCTAATTCATATATCGTGTTTTTTTTTTTCTTATTTTTAATCTATCTAATCCAATCTGAAATCATTTATTACTCTGCAAAAATGTTTGCATGAAATATTATTCAAAATGTTTATCACCAAATTCAAACTGAAAGTCACCTTTTATTCTAATGTTGTGAGCTCATAAACAGGATGTTCAAATAAAGTTGCGTAGGTGTCGTGTAAAGTTTTGGCACTCGCATTCAAATGTGGTCACCGTGAAATATCACCTTTGGGGAGAGGACGGCAACTAATTATAAACAACAATTAGTACGGTGCGACCGCTGACAAATCATTTAAATTGTGTTAGATT
Source organism: Glaucopsyche alexis (assembly GCA_905404095.1). Lineage (NCBI taxonomy): Eukaryota > Metazoa > Arthropoda > Insecta > Lepidoptera > Lycaenidae > Glaucopsyche > Glaucopsyche alexis. Next base: position 22,228,863 of record FR990048.1, on the reverse strand, counting down.
GTTCGAGAACTTTTTATCTGTTGTCCCTACATGAAGTCAGGTAGATTTTACTATGTGTGTTTTCACATTTATACTATAGGTTGATTAAAGTAATTATTGATAAACAGCTTTTGCTCGCAGCTTCGTTCGCGTAAATAAAATGTACCACGGGAAATTTACTTTTTCGGAATAAAAGAAGCCTATTAAAATCCAGATCCTAAACTACTGCCATACCAAATTTCATCAAAATCGGTTCTATAGTTTTTGTCTGAAAGAGTAACGAACATCCATCCATCTATCCATCCATCCATCCATCCTCACAAACTTTCATATTTATAATAGTAGTAAGAAGTCAATTACTTTTTTGTAAGAGCAAAAGAGAGAAATGTACACATATAAGAAGCAATGTATTATAGACTAATGTTTTAATACAAGGTCACAGCTCAAACCAATGCTGTAATGTCATGGCCGGATAGTTCTGAGGTTCCCACTAATTCGATTGTCTGATACGCTTTAAGAGTTCATTGGGCCTGAACCCTCAACCTATCCACTAAGAAAAACACCGGGGATACTGTAAGTAATAAGTTAATAACACAAGCGCTGTAAGTAGATAACACAAGCGAATTTGCTACCAAAAACTATAGTATTATGTTTAAGCATAGTTGTCTAAATATTTTTGCACGTGTAAATAAAAAGTCCGACAATCAAGATTGGCGATGAAGGTTCGCTGCAGGATATCACCACCCACTACCTCTATAAAACCAATCCCTCCATTTAGATCATGTCTCTGTCCGCGCTTACGTTTTACCCTCACCTGACCTCACAGTCACGGTAAATTCACCTTAATTGCGTATGTGATACGATCCAAGCGGTCTGTCTAGTGAGATCTAACAAAACTAGTCTAATTTCCCTAAAGGTGAAAAAGAATCTGATGCTGGACAATATTGCTTTAATAAAAGCATACATGCTTATTGCAAACGTTTCTCCCTGAAAGACCAGGCTTGTAAAAAATCAAAAAATTACCTTACACTACTCAGTAAACTAATCAAGGCCTCTAGTCAAGATGCATTCGATAATTTCGACGGCGAAGTTCGAAAACAAAATGTATGGGATTAGCCATGAGTCATCGCTAAGTGACTTGCTTGCGATGCTTTATGTCAAAATGCCATACATTTTTTTTTGAACTTCGGCGTCGAAATTATTGAACGTGACTAAAGGCCCTTTTTAGTTTACTGAGTAGTGTAAGGTAATTTTTCTCTTTTTTACAAACCTGTTTTTCAGGGAGAAAAGTTTGCAGCATGTATGAGACCTCAGACTAGATATCAGGGGTATCTAGTCTGAGGTGGTGGTGGTACATAATAATACAGTCTAAGTTGAGTGCACTGTACACTGTGTACACATGAAGAATGAAGATATACTGATTTTACGTTTGCTCTGGAAAAGTAAAATTTACTTTTAATAATCTTTAAAAACTACATAAACGTTTCTAGAAAAATAAACTACCAATAAATAGAAAATAACCACAACAAATATAATTTACGCATATCCGAGGGAATGTACCTTGTTTTTACCCTAAACCTTTTCCTCGTAATCAGCGGTTATCGTGCCGGAGTCAGATGATAACAGCTATCTTGTTGTTCCCGCTGATTTATGATATTTGGTTTCTGTTCTTCATTAATACAAATTGAAGGACATCTCGCTTGGTTGTACTGCAAGTACAACTATCTATCTACTATCTACTATCGAATTTAGTAAAACAAAAGTTTTACTAAATTCGATAGCTACCACATATATAGATACGTGGAAGGCTGAGAAGAACTTTTATGGACCAGGTGAAGGAGAGAGTGCAGAGAGGAATGGAGAAAGCTCCACCGACAAGAGCGAATCTCTTAAATTAGAAAAATGAACTACATATATATACTTATTTATGTAATACTAGATGTTACCCGCGACTTCGTGCACGCAAAAGTTAATTTCGCAGAAACAGTACATGTTTCCGCGATAAAAAGTAGCCTATATCCTCTCCAGTGGTCTACTCTACATCTGTGCCAAATTTCATCAAAATCGGTCTAGACCTACTAGTAGTTTCAGAGCCTATTATTGAATAGGCTCCGAAATTACTAGTTTGAATACTAACGTAAACTGTATGCATTGGCAAACAAACAAACTTTTCCTCTTTATATAAGTACCTATAGATTTTGATTTGGTTCAATGTTTTTGTCAAAACAGGCTTTTTATAAATTTAAGGGTTAATTTTTGGTAACTTCGATAGGCGTAGAGTAGGTAAGTATGTACGGTCGTCAACAAATTCAGTGTACTCTTTTGAACCTTTTACTACAGTTATAAGATCGTAAAGTGGTACACCGGCTCTACCTCACATGAAAAGTATTTTTCTTCAAAATCATTGGTCGGTCAATGAAAGCTGCCTTTATATTAACTCTTTACTCGTATATAATTGGTACTAAAGAGTTGTATCGCAGTTACAACTCTTTAGTACCAATTTTGTAAGTAGGTATTCCAAAAGGATACATAGAAAGTTGGTACTAAAAAGTTATATACTGGAGGTTATATACTCACCTATCTCGCATCACTATAAAGTCGGGACACACTAAAGAGAATGGAGTTTTAGTGTAAGTGGGCACCTCGAGGCGCTGCCGGCGGCGACTGTCACCGCGCGGATCGTAATCTCAGCATCCAACTGCCACTAAACTTAACACCGATTTTCCCTTTTATATTTTAAATGGCAACACTGGTCAGACATGGATAAGATTTTGTTCTTATAAGAAACAAAAAAAATATATAATATAAAGAACGGTTAAAAAAAGGTTTCATTTGGTATACCTACTATGTAACCTTTTTTATAGTTCCTTATGTTATAATATTTTTTGATTATCGAGTTATCGACGACTAACCTAACGATCTACGTTAGATTCGATTAGGTTAGTCGTCAATCGTTCGGTTAGATCTATCTACTTATGGTAGGTAATAGGTATCTAAGATCAGGAATCTATCAGAGGAATTGCATTATTTGCATGGTATGAATAATTTCTTACATCTAATGATAAGAATAATAATTAAATAAAAAAGCAACACTGGAGGAGTTATTAGTGCGTTCTCGATCTTTAGAACAAACAAGCGCACTGTTGACAATTTCTATTTCGATTGCAGTTGTGATAGGGCAGCAAGTCCTACTATCTTTTTAATGTCTTCCTATCTTGCGTACTTTTTTTTTTGTTTCCGGGGGGGGAAATGCATTACGCATACCACCCAGGCGCAGGGGGTACCCAAGTGGTGATTTGGGACTCCCGTATAGGCTAATGAGACCCACGGTATACCCACTAAAAACCCCCCCATCTTCCTCCTCGCCGCCCTCTGACGGGGCCACGGGAACGATACACACATCCGCGACCCCGCCGGTGGCAGCCGCCTACAAGCGGCTCCATCACGAAAGCCCGAAGGTCCTCCACGATGGGCGCACCAGATGTTAAGGTGCGCCTCCCTCCTCGGCCTCTACTAGTACTGTAGCAGACTCTCCCCGAGTCTGCTACTAGGAGGCCATGGGTACCAGATAAACTGGTACCCGGTGGCAGATCAGGTCTGTGGTTCTGCTACCGACCACACCTCGGTCGCAGAGGATAGGGCAAGCGGCGTACCGCAATACCGACATGCCTCTTCCTCTGCGGCCCCTCCAACGCCGTTTCGACGGAACGGCCCCGCCAGCTCGCAGGGGGTAGGGAGAGTGGCGTACCGTAATACCATCACGCCTCTCCACCTGCGATCTCTCCATGGCCGCAGAAGATAGGGAGAACGGCGCACCGTAATACCGGCACTCCTCTTCTTCCCACCTCCACGCGCGTCCTCTGCGGGCAGGTTCAGCCCGCTGGGAGCGCCCTCCTCGGGCCAGCCGGCGGCAAACAGGCCGGCCCCGGTTGCCTCTTAGCTTCACCGTGGGTGACCAGTCCACGGTTACTAAGCCCCACCGCCACGACAAGGCGTGCAACCATCGGGGGGAAATACGATCTTGCGTACCTATAACATTAAAATTTTAATAACACGTGGCAGAAACGTAAGGTATTCATAATTAAAAACCTAAAAATAACTTCTACCACTAGGCGACTACAAGTTTAATTAGATCTAGATATTATTTGGAATTGGTATAGAACCATTGTTTTAAAAAATAGTAAAAGTATGAAAGGTAATAAAATATAAGAGAATGGCGTCAATCAAATCACCCTTACGGTCACACAATGATCTGATACGGCGAACGGGCTCCCTCGGGATCCATCGCGAAGGTTCCAGAACCTCACGCCTACGGGCATCGGACTGTGTCATCACGATTATATTTTAAATTTTTCTCCATGGGCAATGAATATACTCGTATTTGTATAAAATGCCTAGACATGTATAGAGTAAATAATATTTCATACAATACCTAGGACCTAGGTATTGTATAGAATACTGTATTTTACATATTGCCGGTAGCATAATGTGTATAAATTATCCTACTACTATTGTAAATGTGAAAGTTTGTGAGAAGGGATGGATGTATGGATTTATGTTTGTTAACCTTTCATGCAAATAACTACTGAACGTATTTTTATGAAATTAGGTATGGTAGTAATTTAAAAACACATATGTACAAGATTTTTATAGCGAAAAAGTATTTATACGCACGGAGATATTTATATGTCCTTTCTCGGGAACAAAAGTATGTCTATACTAAACATAAAAATCGGTTCAGCGGTTAAAACGTGAAGAGATAACAGACAGACATACACATTTTCACATTTATAATATTAAAGTAAGCATAGATAGCATAGAAGTATAAACATTAAATTTTTATGTTGCAGACAGACAGGTAAGTAAAGCAGATGGTTTAAACAATATTATATCCAACACCTGAAATATAGGAAGGTCGTAAGTCATAAGTCATAACTCACAGCTTTGAGGTTCGTCCATAGATACCTATTACTGATTAGAGTAGGTAAATCTGATCAAAGTGAATAAAGTTAAAAATACATAAATATTTAATATCCAATTGAGAATAACCTTATATAAATACAGTGATATTTTACTCTTGAAAAAAAAACACGATACTATTTCGACCTCCAACTTCGAGTTTACAAAACTGGTAATCTCATTTCGTTCTGCACCGCTAACGCAAGATCCTAATTACATTCAAAGAGATATCCGCTGGGGCACAACTTTGCAAATTAAATATTATTTTTTCCATGTTCAAAACTTACCCTGTGTAGTAGCTGCTTTAACATTCGTCGCTGGACCTCTAGAATTAACGCTTCAACAATTTCATAACTCCTTTGAACGAGACCGGGGAATATTAAAAATATAAGCTGAAAGAATACAACAAAGGGGCATGTAATTAAATTAATGTCTCGATCGGAATATTTCAAAATACAATTGTTTATTGGTCCATGGTTGTAAGATAACTTACAACGATTGAAGATTGTTTATTCTATTTTTTATGATATTAATTTAGGTACTTTTACCTTATTGGCCATTTTTAGGGTTCCGTACCTCGAAAGAAAAAAAAACGGAACCCTTATAGGATCACCTTGTTGTCCGTCCATCCGTCCGTCTGTCAAGACCCCTTTTTCTCAGGAACGCGTGGAGGTATCAAGCTGGAATTTATATCAAATACTCAGGTCTACTGTCCCTTTGAACTGTGAAAAAATCGAACTTCTAAGCCAACGCAATCAAAAGATATAGCCGTTTATGCCGCAAATTTCTGCAAATTTTCGACACTCACAAGGGAATCAAAACCTACAGGGTACTCCCCGTGAATTCAGAATCTTGAAATTTGGTACGAAGCAACGTCTTATAGCGCAGATAAAGGAAAAATTGCGAAATTTTTAATAATTTTGTACTTACTACCCCTTTCCTCATGAACGCGTAGAGGTATTAAATTGAAATTAATATTAAATACTCAGTTCTATAATATCTTTAATCTTTAACAAAATCAAACTTATATGTCAACGCAATCAAGAGAAACAAAAATTTAAGCTTGAATTGTATGGAAACCTCGGTGCGCGAGTCCGATTCGCACTTGGTCGGTTTTTTTGGTTAACTGTTGCGATTAAGATTCTTTAATTAATGATTTTGTATAGGTAGTTTCAGGTCCACCAAACTACTGTTAATTTCTAATTGTTGAATTTTTACTCGGCAGCCGAAAAAGGTAGCATAGTAGGTAGTAGCTGCCAATGGCCATCAAGAATAAGAGGGCTCATATATAAAGGCTACAATAACTTAGAAATACAAAAATATAACTCAGTCAAGGAGAATAATGCATAATTCGTTCATTAAGGTGAACTATCCTATTATTTACTATCAATGAACTTAATACAGTTACAACTTAAACGGTGCAACTGTGAAAAATACCTGAAAACTCTGCGGTTAACGACATTTCACACTTCATTACTCCAGCGAAAAAAAAACAAAGAGCTCTAATGACTTTCTCGATTACCAATCACTAGAAAAAATCGACTGTGACGTGTCTACCCTACCTCCATTTGATGCAGACATTCTTTCAGTCGTTTTCTTGAGTTATACGGAAAATTATATAAGAGGAAAATGTACTCTTGGCTTCCCAGTGAGTTTAGAATAATTATTTATTAATACCTATATATTTACTTGTAGTTTCAGCGTAGTTTTTATTCAAATGACTTACTAATCTACATAAATATAAATTTCAATTTTAATTCAAATAACATTTATTCAGACATAAAAATATAATATACAGAACAATATTAATACATAATTAATAATAATTATACAATCAATTATATCACGTCAATCTAATCCCGTGGTAAACTTATGTTACGGGTATCAACGGATATAATTTTTATACTATACATAATATTATACATACACACACCATTCATCTTATTTTCTACATTATTTACATTCACTCTTACACACACACTGTAGTTTATCACGTATTGTCATTTCTCGGCGACGCGAAGTGGTGCGAGCCTTCCCCGAAACCTCCGGTAGACCACGTCTTTCCTTCCTTCCTGTTCCTCCTCTACCTTAAAGGTCGGTAGAAATTGCGTTGGTACTTTTACTACAAAGTTATTGAAGTTGATCTTGTAACGAGACTCCAGACGCTAGACCCTTTAGGTGAAATACGTCTTTTTTCGGATGTAGTGCTTGTACAAAAGACAAACTTTTGTACAATATATAATATCTTCCAGCTTACTCTTATAACCCAGGATCAACTTCTATTTAAGCTATTCATATGATTGAGATATTGTATACCTTACAATAAATTATCGAGAGTAATATCCGAGTTAATCAATATAAACTTAGCGCATTAGGAGCGAGCGGCGCCTAAGTTAAAGTATCGAAAGGTTCGGCTATAAAACGGGCCTGCGCTGCCCCCGGCCATTATTTCATTACTGGGCCTAATAAAACGAATTAAAACCTAATTAGAGGCTGTGATTTTTGAACATTAAAAGAGGGAGGAATTAATTAGGGAGGGCAATGATTCCAGTTCGTCGAGTAATTGCTGTGAGGCCGTCTCAAATCTGAGAGGTGCCGGTGGAAGAAGAGAGAGGCAGCGAAGGGATCGTCTTAGACATCAGAACCTCAATTCTCGTATTTGTAGTACACTCTCATTGTACTATGATTTTATTATATGTGAAGCGACATGTTATCGTAAACTGATTTTATGAAGTTTCGACCAATCAGAACGCGTTGTAACGCGTAACGAACGGTATTCTCGTAAACGCCAAACGTTGGTTTGGCGTTTACGAGAATACCGTTTGGCAGTTATAGCGTATCGAGAATTGATTGTATTTTGCGTAAGGTACAATTCACACCGAAACAAAACGATATGCGACATCGCGCTGCATTTTTAACCCCCGATACAAAAAGAGGGGTATTATAAGTTTGATGAGTCTATTTGTCTATATCGTAGCTGCTAAACAAAATGTTCGATTAATTAAGATTGTTATTCAAAATTAAACTTTATTCATTTCACAAGAAAATATAAAAATCGTAATATACCTACCTCTAAATAAAATATGCCCTCATAAAATCGACCGAGCCTAAAAATATACGCGTACCTAACGCGCAAACTTTTATGGTCCCCAAAATAGGTACATACTACCCAACTAAAATACGTTGATTTTAAAACGCAGGTTATCTTTAGAAACACTTTAAACCACAGTCTTGACTGCACAAGTCCTTGCTTTGAAGCTTGTGGCTTACACCATTTCAGGAAAAATCTAGTACGGTATACTCAAGACCCGCTTAGCCGAGGTTCCATTCAGCCGGCGATGAATTATTCTGTTTGTCCGAGTTTTCAAACATTTGCCGACCGCTCGCCGGGTATTTGTACTGCGGGAGATTAAGACGCTCCTCTTCAATTATTTCTTACATGACTTCTTCGACTTTTTTGTCTCATCTAGGAGTTACACAAAGAGCTTTGTAATCACTCAGGATCGTACCTATAGTTGTGGGTAGGAGTGGATAAAAATATTTTGCCTGCAATCACAATTACCTACGTTAAGTTTTTTTTGAAATGAAAACTACTTTATAGGCGTTGTGCACTTTTCTTGGGATGGATAAAGTTAACGCGACATAGAATTATAAGCGAATAAAAAAGCTCATCACTTTCTCGCAAAATACTTTTTATTTGCTTATAATTCTTTATTGCGGCAACCTAAATAACTTTTTCTTTTAGATTTATGTATCGCTATTCAACAATTTTTAAATTTAATTTAGAATGTGATATTCGACACTTGGACACAACCCTATTGGAACATAGTAGGTACCTACCACCTAGGTAACTCCACAAGCAGCTCTATCAAGCAGGTCTATAGATAGGTACAATGCTTCTGTACATAAGCTCCGATATAGTATATAGTGGATTATTATATTTCTTGAACCCATATTTCAGTTCAAGCAATTACTTAATTACAGTTCCAGCTCTCAATTGTCTTCCATAAACACCTTAATTCTCATTAAAGTACGGTCATTGGAAAACAAATTAAGAGGAAGGTTTTCCGCCTTCACTAATTGTTTCCAACTTTGACAGCTTCGATGAAATGTCGCGCCATTTTTGCTAATTAAATTCCAGGGTGGTCGCAACCCTTCCAAATTGTTTCTGGCGATTATATTGCGAAAAAGTCGAAGGCTATCTCTTGGCATCGAGCGAAATATTGTGGTCATTAAAATGCAAAAAAGTTTAAAAAAGTGGATAAGAAGCTCTTATAATATTATACCTAATATACGTACCTACATGCAATAGTTCCAGTATTATATTTGAAACGATTTGCATATGTCACCGTAAAATTGTAAAAACCGTTAGATTGTAATATTATTAGAGATATTATAAAATGTCGACAGATTGTAGAAATTTCTTCTCACAATTTTACACGTTATTTTTCGTTATATTGTAATACTTACCGAACCGATTGATGCCCCGCGGTGCCATATTTGTTTGCTTTTTCATAAATAATAATAGATAATAATTATAACGAAAAATAATGCGTACAATTGTAAGGAGAAATTTTTATTTCACAATCTGTCGACATTTTATAATATTTCTAGAAGGTAATATTACAATCTAACGGTTTTTACAATTTTACGGTGACACATATAATTCACACAAGTAATATTGTGTTTTATTTGAAGCTGCACAATGCCTACAAATTTATTGCGGTTTTAACTTAATTTAATTTAATTTAATTCACTAATAGGCAGAGACATGAGGAATACTAATATTATAAATGGGAAAGTGTATGTGTGTCTGTCTGTCTGTTTGTCCGTCTTGCACGTCAAAACTACAAAACCCATTTAAATGAAATTTGGTACACATAATTATAGTCTACAGCCTGAGAAAGGACATAGGGTACTTTTTCGCGGGGAAATATACGGTTCCCGTGAGATACTTTATTTACAGTTCACGTAAAAACTAGGGCGATTATCATGAAATTCGGCAGAAATATAAAGTAGACCACGGGAAAGGCCATAGGCTACTTTTTATCGCGGGACATATACGGTTCCCATGGGTAACTAAACTTACGCGGGCGGAGCCGCGGGCATCAGCTAGTGTTATATATAATATCGCAACCATTCGTGACATATGCAATATGCAAAGCTGTGGGCAAATTAGTATACTAATAATAAAGAGGAAAAATTTGTTTGTATGTTTGGATTGAAACTACCGGACAGATTTTCATGAAATTTGGCACGGGGAAAGACAAAAGCTACTTTTTATTGCGGCAAACTCTACGGTTTCTGTGGAATTTCTTTTTTAAATTGCGGGCACCATCTAGTAATTTATAACTAGAAACGCATTTGATTTATCTACAGTAATTGATTTTCAGTTGTTATTCTCTTATTTAAAATTAAATGGAAACAATTAGTCTATAAATAAAAAAATTCACGCCACAAAGGCAAAACAAGAATTAACTAATGTACCTAATCTGTAAAACCATATTGTACCATACTTAGGCCTTTACATACGTTAATGGATGATTTATACAGTATTCTCCGAGCGAAGTAACCACTCTTGAAATACTGCAGTGCCTGGGACAGTTGGTTTTTAAATGTCGTATGGTTGCCCAAGCACATACGGCATTCTCACAACATAGTCAGCCTAGTCCAGAGGAATGAACTAGTCAATACGTCTGGGGCCAACTATGTGCGGGTTTCCTCACGATGTTTTCCTTCACCGTAAGAGCGTCCGTATGATGTACTTGAGCTCTGAAAAAGTCTCATTGGTACACGCCACAACCTGGGATTTGAACCTGCACTCTCTCGAGTGCGAACCAAACGGTCTACCCACTAGGCCACGGAGCTCTCGATACCATTGTACCATAATTAAGCAAATTGTACCATAATTAAGCAAATAATTATTTATATTTCTATTTAGGTTATTTCTATGGCCTCCGTTTGGTGAAGTTTTTCCACGTAATTCGGGGCACAATCAAACAGAGCCACTCTTGCCAAATTGGTTTTCATATTTAAATTAGTCCCGCCGATGGCGATATTAGATGCCGACTTAACCCTTACGATTAACAGTCTTTTACATTAGATAAGTTTTTTTTGTTTACGATATTATTTCGGTTTGATATTCGACAGGATAAATGTCTGTTGTTACACCGGGAAATCCTTAATGCTTATAGCAGCATGTTCTGCGGTTTTATTTTGATAACACATAATAACCAATACAAACAATGATGTAATATTTCCCATTATAATAATTATAATATATCCTACTAATAATAAATGTGTAAGTTTGTAAGGATAGATGGATGGATGGATGGATGGATGTATGTATGTTTGTTACTCTTTCACGCAAAAACTACTGAACGGATTTTAATGACATTTGGTATGGTAGTAGTTTAAGCTCTCTATTAAAACAAGGGCTACTCTTTGTCCCGGGAAAATTCCCGCGGGTTACTCGATAGTATATCAACGCAGGCGGAGCCACAGGAAACAGCTTGTTTATATATATGGTCCTTTTACGCCACGTCAATCTCGCCCCGTGTTAAGCACCCAAAAACGTTCCGGGGACCAGACAATGGAATGTATATTTAATACTTTCATACTATACATAATATTATATTTAAGTTTTTTATTATAATATTATACACTCTGTAACGTGGTAGAGCCATGCTTCGGCACGAATGGGCCGGCTCGACCGGAGAAATACCACGGGCTCACAGAAAACCGGCGTGAAACAGCGTCTGCGCTGTGTTTCGCCGAGTGAGTGAGTTTACCGGAGGCCCAATCCCCTACCCTATTCCCTTCCCTACCCTCCCCTATTACCCTATTCCCTCTTAAAAGGCCGGCAATGCACTTGCAGCTCCTCTGATGCTGCGAGTGTCCATGGGCGACGGAAGTTGCTTTCCATCAGGTGACCCGTTTGCTCGTTTGCCCCCATATTTCATAAAAAAAAAAACACATATTTTAATACACATCTATGACCCAGGAATAAAGAAAACTTTTTGTTTCTTCGGCGTGTTTTAAACCCGCAACCGGCTTGTGCACCAACGCGCTGAACCACTAAGCCATCAAGTCTAGGTCATGAAAGCGCCATCTGTTTATTATATAAATAGATAGATAAAATCCATCCAGACATTGACTATCTACTAATAATAATCTTACTACACAAAATGTTCGCGTCGTACACGTCACGTCTAAACCTCCTCAGTCCGGTCGAATCTTCTGGATTGATTCCTCACTACAACTTCTAACTCCCCACCTCCTCACCCCCTTGATCGAGTTATTCGCGGCATAATTGCCTTTACAGGTTGTTCATTTATCGATCGCAGGAGTTTTTGTATGTCTTCAGAGGGGACTGGGGACCGCTCGACTGTTAAATGGTTTTTGTTTCCCAAGTCGGTGCTGAATGTTAACAATCCTTTGTGGAGGTGAAATTTAATTGTCCGATAGATAATTATTGTAGGATTAAGATTGGTTTTGGAGTTTATTCTTAGTTGTTATTGAAATTTTGTGATACTTTCTAAGCCTCAATTTTACTACTATTCAGTACTACTCAGCCTTAGATAGTATTTTTGTCCGTCCAGTAAAATATAAATAATTTATAATAATTAATGAATACAATAAAAGTAAAAATAAATAAATAATATCTACACAGTATAGATATATTAAAGTGTCATAAGTCATAACCTTATACGATGCATGTTGAGGCAAAACATGTCCCCACTTAAATGACACCACTTTTCGGGTCTTTGGTCCCAATTTTAACTATTGAGGTATGAAATCAATACTTTTTCTTGTATGAAAATTTATGCTGTCAATTGTACGTCATAGCCCATCTTTGGTTTTGAAATCTTTGGTCATAACTATAGGTACAAAATTAGTAACAGGCAACAGCACATTATCTAGAACGTTCTAAAAAAGTTTGTATGGAAGTCCGTGAACACCTTCAAAGGGCTTTGTGTGGCGTACAATGCGTTCGCAAGTCGCAACTTTTCCCGTCTATTATTTCTTTATTTTCCTCATACTTCGCTACGTGTTGCCAATTCAAAAATAGTTCCAACAATACAAAGAAAATTATCATTATTATTGCCATGTTATCTCCCTCGGTTTATTATGTTTTAGGTGTCTTTTTTGGATTTATAAAGGTAGCTTCAGATATACGCTACGTGGTTTTTAGGATTATTAAGTTCGCTCTGTCTGTCCGTCCGTCCTCCCTTGATCAATTTTGGTTATTACGAATAAAAATAGACGAAAATTTGTATAGTTTTAGATTCCATAATAAGTATATACAAAAAAATGTCTAAAAATTATTTTGTATTTTAGCTCTATGCTCTATGTAGTGTAATTTTTTTATTTTACTTCATATTATTGGGTATCATTGAATAGGTATTTTAAATGCAGACATGATTTTATACATGCCTTTTTTATTAATTTAATTTTTTATTATTTTGAGTATAATTTTTTTGCTCAAAATAATAAAATGCCATTATTTTTCAATTTACCCTCAAAATAAAATGTACATCTATTATATAATAATATATAATAAATATAATAAAGAGGAAAAGTTTATTTGTCTGTTTGTTTGCATTGAATAGGCTCCGAAACTACTGGACCGATTTTGATGAAATTTGGCACAGATGTAGAGTTTTTTATCGCGGTTAACGTTTAAAATGCACGGTTTCTGCGAAATTAACTTTAAAGTCTATGACATAAAATCTATAAAAATGACTGTTTTTGTGTTGCCGCGCCGCAGTTGTCAAATAAGTTTGTTTAATGTAATCTCCCTCAATGTAAGTAAATAATTGTATTCTTTTCAGGCCCACTTGCGCCAATCCGGGTTAAAGTTAACCCTGGGTTAAAAATCATGTTATCTCTCTCGTTCTTCGTATTTGTGAAAGAGAAAGCATGATATTTTAACCCAAGGTTAACTTTAACCCAGATTGGCGGAAGTGGGCCTTAGAGGAATAAATTATCTTAAACCGAACATTGGACAATAGGAACGTCTTCTATAAAATTTATAAACGTAAAACCGCTCCATAGTATAGTAAGCATAAAATCGTTAGCAAAGCGTCGCAAGAAAATCAGATAATCCCAATTGTAAATGGAAGAAATGTTAAACAATAACTGAGTTAAATCGGTTTATACTACATTAAAATTCAGCGAGAAAAGAATTAGTTGCTACAAAGGGACCGCGGCCCACCTCACTGGGGCCCACTGGGCCTCACTGTGCCCCACTGGGCCCCACTGGACCCCACTATGCCCCACTATACCCCAGTGTGCCCCACCGCACAGATAACGCGCCAACAAAGGAGTTAATTAAAACTCTTTTGTTTATACGTTGCATATTAAGATTCGTCTCTGCATTTGTGGTTTAGCTGTGAATTATAATATTTTCTCGCATTTAATGTTAAACTAGAACTACTAACAAAATATCACTTTGTCTAATTTTATAAATTAAAGTTATAAAAAAAATGTATCAAAAATTTTCATAAAAAAATATTATTATGTTCAATATTTTTTAATTATATTTAATACATCTCTATGTTATGTTATGTTGTTAATTTTAATCAAGCATATAAAATGTTGGTTTTACTTTATTACGCGACCCTAAACTTCTTTATATATTGGACTACATTCAGTGTAGGATTCCACAACCTTTTTAATATTTTATCACTAATAATACTCGTAGGTTTCTTAGTCTTCAGTTATTTACGTAGAGCGGATGTTATCGACACGATACGGAAGTTTTCCAAACTCGGCAGCTGTAGTTCTAAATGTTAGCGGGTGATTTAATTAAAATCATAACTAATCTGGCAGGGCTCTAAAACCTTTTGTATTTGATTGAAATTGAAAAAGTTTTCTCGTTTTCAGCCGATTATATCGAGAGGTCTTCCGAAATCTTTTCCAAATATTTATTCGAGTCGCGGACTCGTGACGTCTTTGTTGGCAATCCGTTAGCAAATCGGAATAGGGCTGACTCGCATTCATTGGCATGGAACTCGTGATGACAACTAGTTATATCGATATATTTTATTGCCTGTTATTATTATTGATAATACCAGGCAATACAATATAATATAGGCCTTGATTAATGTAGTAAACTGTGAAGTGTGAATATATCTAAAATACTTGGTATTAAAAAATTGATTATCATACAAAAATATGTTGAAATTATTAATTTCTCTTATTCACCCATTATGGTTTTTAGAATAATATGCCTAGTATTTTGCAGCAAAAGTGAATTTTACTGTGTCTTTAAATTTCACATTTCCGTACATTGTTTAAGCTATCGAAAATTATATTAAAATCCGATAGACTTAATCACCTCTATCGATATGTGTGTGCACATCCTTAGCCGCTAGTGCAGTTCGATGGAATGATATTTAAAGCGGGCGGGCGTTTGTTTTTAATTAATTAATTTTATTATTTTTCGCGCGGCCCGCCGTCTTGCCTTTATTGGTTGAATTTCTCGAGTAATTAGTCTTTTATTATTATATAATTTTTGACGGAAGGGTTGAGGTGCTCTGCCAGATGTTCCATTCCGCGATTACGGAGGTGGAGATATTACTTTTTCTGAATTAATATCTCAAGGTTTGTTTTTAATTTCTTTCTTACAATTAAAGTTATATTAACTAGAGGTCGCCTAGTAGTCGAAACTCAACCATAAATCTTTTTCAGGGATATTTTGCTTCTTATGCACGTAATAAAAATATAATTATTCTCTATGGAATGTGAGAGAAAGATTGACAATTGAGTCAAACATACACCTACTGTTACTTTACAAACTTATTAATCTGAGTATCTATAGTCTGTGTGTGTTATTTATATGTCGTGGCCATATCGTAAATTTGCTCACTTCATGAAATGCTCAAGAATTTCATGAAATGTTTCTCTGTCTATTGGCCACATCATGATGTGGCTTGGGCAGATCAATGATAAGAAATCGTTTATCGATATGGCTAACTACTTGTGGATACTTCTGTATGGTCCAGATTAATTGACATATATCCTAAAAAATATTACATTAATTACCGGGAGAGGCCCTACAAGCGCTTTGATTATATTATTGTGTAAGATGATGGTCGCTCACGAGAATGTTTTTTCTCGCTGTGAAATAGTAAATATTTTTTTGTTAATAAACGAGGAAGAAAGTTATAACAAAATAGTTTACGACAAAAACGTTTAATTTTCACGAAACTTATATGTTTGTGTCAGCAGAACTTAAACGACAATAAACAAGTTCTTAACATGTTCTAGATTTTCATTAAATATTCTTTAGAGACCCTATTTATACGATCCGGCCAAATGTGGATGACAAAATCGTAAAATGCTAATGATTTAATGATTTGATCAAATTAAGTTGCCCGCATCATGAAATGCGACCATTTCATGAAATTTTCAAGCATTTCATGAAGTGAGCAAATCTGCGATATGGCCACGACATATATCTATATTTCTTAGCATTATTTTACAAATATTAGCTTTTACACACATTCCTCCACATAAACTATAACTATGCCAAATTTCATACTACTTCGTTTGCATAATTCTCATATACTAGAAGTTTTCAATTAAAATTATGATTACAACAAAACTGCTACCTTCTAATATTTTAAGTCAATGTTAGTCAAGAAGGAGGTAGTTTTGTGTGTGTAAGTTGAAATAGAAAATTGACAGGGAACTGAAAATTTAGATACTACAAATGAGTTGATTCATGACGGTATTAACCGCCGCATAAAAGAATGACAACATTTTATATTTAAATTTTAATTGCCATTAAAATCTGACAACATTTTAAGAAATTATAACAATTTTAAATAGCTTCCTATCCTTTCTTTTCATCTTTGTTTAAGAACACACTACCTTTCTACTGACTGCAGATCCTACCACCTAAGCTGTAGGAGATTTGAGTATTTACTGCCACAAACAACGCCATTACGGTGATTGGACAGTAATGAAATTAGTGGGGCTTTTAAAACTTGCCTCATTACCTAATGGCTCGCACCCAGTTACGATTTCATTATGACATTATGCTTGATAATTTCAGAGGGTAGTTCCTTGACTTCGGGGTACCTTAATTAGACATTGTTTAATAATAATAATCGATTGCAGTTTGCAGTATCTGCAAATATAGGACATCAGTATGGCGACGCCACGTCACATCGTCACGTCATTAGGTATATGGCGACCACGGGGATAAACTCTCAAGTCTACATTAAATCCTATCCTATTATTATTATTACATTATATAAATATGAAGTTTGTGAGGATGGATGGCTGGATAGACAAATGTTTGTTACTCTTTCACACAAAATCTACTAAACGGATTAATTAAATTTGGTATTGTAGTAGTTTAGGTCCTGGATTAACACATTCGCTACTTTTTATCCCGGAAAAGAACAGTGTTCCCGAGGGATACTGTATTAACGCGGGGGGAGTCACGAGCAAAAGCTAGCTAAAATATTTAAGGTGCAAGTTCTAAAACCCATGCTAATGATGATGATTACAATGCCACTAAGCTACCGTGTATGTAGGTAACACCCACCTAGGTATATTAAATGTCATAGCGTTAAATATTTAGAAAAAAAAATATGTATTCACCTAGGCTGATGATGATCATGCTCCGTCACGGTATCTGTAATTGTAGTACCGCCGTATTCTAATACGTTACGTACCAGAAAAAATCTACACACCTAAGCTGATGATGATCATATTCCGTCACGGTAACGGTAATACCTACGTGGCGTGGGCGTACAGGTGTGTCAGGTAGCCCCGCCCCAACGCACAGGTGGGCGGAGCTACCTGTACCACACCTGCGCGACCTGAAGGCGGGTACCGCGGTGACACTTTTGTGCGTCGCTGTACTTTAAAAAGTTTTATCTGTCGCGTCTGGAAACTTTAAGCGGGTGAAGCTTTCCGGCACGATTGTACAATAATGAGTGTAAGGTTATCACTCAGGTAGGTGTAGGTAATATTAACAAAATTAACGGTCTTCTGTTTTAGACAATTTTCACGTGAATGGTGATTCCAAAAAAATTTTTTTAATTTCTACTAAAATTAAAAGTTTAATCCGCAACTCAGGAAACTTGGTTATGCATACAATGTTTCGTTAAAGCTACTTATAAATTGCGCGCACTAATATAGACTAATATATAATATAGACACATTGACAAATTTGCAATAATATGTAAACGTAGAATATTTCAAATATATCTACACCATGTTGTATTCACAATGATTTAACCTACAAAGTGTTTCAAAATTATGAATACATTTTTTTCACAATAAAGTGAACAACAGTTTGTCAGTGAATAGTAAACACCCCCAAAGCTATAATTATGTATACGTGACAATGTCAATAACATGTAAGCATTGTTTTTTCAATATAATGTCAACATTAATTTTGTGTTTCCGAAAATGTAAAACACAAAACACAATCAATGTCAACTATTGTATAATTTTATCATCTGTCGCTCATCATCATCATAGCATATGTGGTTAGCGCTCAAGCCGTTTAAATGGCAAGCCAAAGAAAGAAGTAGACGGGTGAATATGACGAAACCATAAGGCTAGAAATGTGCATCTTTGCATGGATATATGTATTTACTACGTCGACAAAGTGCTAAAATAAATTAACGAAAAATAATGTTTTTGGAGTATCTCCCCTACATGTAAAGTGGGGATGATTTTTTTTCTCGCCTCTTCCCCATATTGTGGAGTATTATTAGGGCTCCCATATACAGTCCGGTCTACCTTCTCAAAATCGTATCGTCTGTGTGCAATTTTGAGATAGCATCAGTTGGCCGGATGGACTGAAGCTATTCGTTCCAGTGTTGCTGACGTGTTTTTGCGAAACTACTAGACTCGCGTCAAAACTACTAGAAGAGTACCAAACGAAGAAGGACGTAAATCTAAAAATACAACTAAAAATTACTATAGTCGACTATTTATATTTGTACTAAAAAAAATAGATACGTCATACAATGTCTATACAAAATTTATACCGCAGATTATTACGATGCGACGCGACGACGTTGCACATACCTAATATACGTATGACGTACCTCTCAAAAGTCAAACATTTTTATTCAAAGTTGGTATTTTTATACGCTTTCTGAACGTCGGTCTACATAATGCCTACTACCAACCCGGCTAGAAGGACCAAAAATAATTCCTAGTGTAAATAAATAAAATAGTTTTGGGTTAAAAGAGCATGTGGGGTCGTTTCGACCGTATTTTTTGCTAACTCGCCCCGCGACACGGAAGAGGAGGTCCCATCTTACGCGCTCAAGGGTTGACCTCCTCTGTTGACCCTTAAAAAGGGTTGGTTCCTTTGCAACACAAGCTAAAAATCTAAAAAAAAAAGGTTTGAACAAATGTATTTTTATAAAATTGTTGAAAATTAAGAATATAGTTAAGTAAGTAATTACTAATTAAGTTCCATATTAAATAATTTCAGTCAGTCATAAAATATAATTTTATTTCGATAGCTTCAAAACGTAATCGATAACCAAATTATAATCACATAATATTTAATTTACATCAATGTTATATTAATAAATAATTTTAAGTCGTAAATATAAAAAGTCCCAAGTGGAACCGATCAACATTCTGCTAACCTACAACTAACTACACGGTTTATTCAATGAGGTTAGTTTTTGCGACACAGGCTCGATTTTATTTTACATAATTTAACTAAACCCTTACAAAGCTTAAATGGGATAACAAAGTGATAATAAACGCGTTTTTAGAATTTTAATTTCTTGCCGCGTTACAGCAACTCAAAATAATAAATAACCTTCACTGTAGATTTTTTAAAAACTTTATTTTAATATTATGTTTGCTAATTTAAATCTAAATTGTGTGATATAGTTGCATAATATTATTACCATTTTATTTATTAATTTATTTTTATTAGTATTTCATACATTTATCTATACTAATATAATAAAGAGGAAAAGGTTTTGTTTGTTTGCACCGAATAGGCTCCAAAACTACTGGACCGATTTTGATGAAATTTGGCACAGATATAAAATAGACCACGGGGAAGGACATAGGCTACTTTTTATCCCGGCAAAATGTACGGTTACGGTGGGATTTCCTTTTTTCACGCACGAAGTTGTGTGCAACATGTAGTAAGGTGACAAAAATCAACCGCAGCTACTCTACTTTTTGGCCCAAACCAACCCCCTGTACTCGAAAGCACAACAAATACAGTTGTACACACAGATACGGTAAATATGGAATAGCAAGATGTGTTTGCTCGACGGCTCCTGTAATTGAAATTTTAATGGGAACAGGTGTGAAGTGCCGCAGACGATCATTCACTCTCGCATTCATTCATTGAACGAGTATATTTCATTTCGTTCATATGAGTGAATGTGACTATTGAGGAATTCTGTGTTTATAATTTAACTTACTCTCAAAAAATCGATATGACTAGGTCTCATCCCTTGGAATCCGCTCATTTTAAGCTCTATAATGTGGTTTATATGTTTTTTCTTTCGTCTTGCAATAATCAACAATTTTGACTATATTATATCAGTCTGAATAGAAGTTTGGTATACATATGTATAATTATCGCGTAATTTGGAATGTGGAGGGTTCGAATCCCAGTCAGATTAATATTTTTGTGATTATTTTTTTATTTACTAGAACTCCGAGCAAAGATCGGTTACCCAAGTACTTACAAATTAAGCAAGCTTTAAGCTCTATTAAATCAGCTCAATTATCAGCAATCGCAAAATAACTTATTAGTTCTTAATATTCGCACAAACGTAGAACCAATAACTATTTACTATATAAAAAAGCACTTTACCCACACAATTATTTATCAAATTATTTACCATATTTATTTACCCCGTAAGAAAAACATTACCAAAACAGAACACTCGAACCTGGCGCTAATATATTTGGAGTGCTGATGAACACAAGCGATGAAGGTAGCTCAATCAAACGGCTGTGCAAGACGTTCCATTGTCGGGGAAAAATGGCCGGCAGGCAAACGACCTGGATTGAAGTGCAAATGGAGTAATTTCGCCGATATACCGCTAGGGTTGGCAAAAATTATAATTATGCATCTGAAATTATTTGTCTAGCATGCTTCTTTATTCCATTTTTACTATAAGCCAATGTTTTTTTGAGGCATCTTCCAAAGAGTTATAAATAATTTATTCGATCCAAACATATCTTTTTTGATTTTATATAAGATAACTTTTATTTAAAAATACATATAATATGGAAATATATTGGACAAAAATGAATATATATTATGTGTATAAGTCGCAGGATGTCTATCCTGCGACTTATTATTTCATGTAGTGGCAGCAAACAGTATTAATAACAATAATTTTATTAAAGCTCATCATCAATTGTATACCTAGGCTGAACATATTGTTTGGACATGGTTAAAGATTAGTTAGTTTATACGTGATAAAAATTAAATCATATACTATATATCATATAGTGTTAACCCTACAACAACACGCGGGGTGCGGCGCGGCGGGGGAGACCCGCCCTGAAGACGAACAAACATAAATTTGATTAGGGCAGGTTCCGCCGGCAATCAGCACGGCGATATTTTGTTTGCACGTGGGAACGGCTGATTGAATCCCCAGAACCCCTGAGATACAAGTTTATGACGCCATTAATTGTGAATCAAAAATATTTTGTAGCATGATATTTTTCTCAGGTGTAGAATATAATATTTAAGTTTGAACTTTATAAAGGTTCTTTTACCTCTTATCTTTACTAATATAATAAAGAGGAAAATTTTGTTTCTTTGCATTGAATAGGCTCCGAAACTACTGGACTGATTTTTATGAAATTTGGCATAGATGTAGAGTAGACCACGGGGTAGGACATATTATGCCAAGGAAATTTTACTGTGGAAAAATGTACGGTTTCTGCGAAATTAACTTTTGCGGGTACGAAGTTGCGAGCAACATCTAGTATCATCATACTAATGAACTTGTATCTATCTTAGTTCAAACGTATGGTAATGACTGCGGCCATGTTTCGATCGATTTTGCGCTTCTACTAGGCATTAGTGTAGATGATGTCTAAAAGTTACGTAGTAACTTTCTATCAGTGGCGAAGGCTGGTTCTTCTTCATAGGGAAGCCCCGCCTATAACAAGTAGGGATTTGGATAACGGTCTTCAAAAGGTAAGTGATAAGTGAAGCCGATAGGAATGGAGTTATAGGAACACCACGCCACTGCTAATTATAACATAGTTACGTAGTACTAGAGAGCCGCCTATCCTTTTTAATCCACTACGGCGAAGCCAAAATAAAAGGGTGATGAATTTAGCAGTCTATGTATATATGTAGATATGTCATCATAACGACTAAACTACTAGACCAATTTTAATAAATGAGGTGTCAATAAATTCATAAAAATTCCCCGCGTAACGTAGGCTATGTAATTTAGGTAGTTAGGTTATAGTTGTTATATAAACTTGTAGTTATTCAGTATCATACTCGGGCTAGCAAATTAGCACACACATATCACCGTATTATCATGATCTTATACTCATACATACTGTACTCATATGGTGCAATGGCAACTACTCGCATTACAATCATTGTATCACATTCAAGCGCTGTACGTATAAATTATAGGTAACATATAAAACGGCATTAACGTTGACAATGTGGACATTAATCTTGGTGAGTCGCTGCGATAAATTAGCGGTTGGCGATAAATTCAGCATCGTCACTCCGCAACACGCCTACCGTCTCATGGACTGTACAGGTTTCTGATACTGTTAAGTAAAATTATCACAGTTTTGATCTAGGGCAACTCTACATTGCCATTTATGGAAGAGTTGTGTCCCAGACAAAATCAATTCATGAAAACTGCTATGCTATTCACGCTTGTGGTCACGCCTGTTCACAGAGCTACACGGTGAACATGTAGATGCGGTATATAAAGCATAGAGTAGGAAATATAATATTAGTATTATAGTATAGCATATTTCAACAGCCTCCATGGTCTAATGGCTAGAGCTTAGCTCTCGACTCGGAGGACGTGGGTTCGATTCCCGTATTGGAACAACGAAAAATGTTGTTTCCAAGTTTGGCTAGGACAATGCAGACTGATCACCTGATTGTTTGACAAGAAAGATGATCCATGCGTCGGATGGGCATGTAAAAAGTCAGACGTGCGCCTGATTTTCTGGATTATGAGAGTAATGGAAGAGAGAGTGCTCTTGTGTGCTGCGTACACACTTGGACACTATAAAATTACTCCTGCGTATTTCCTGGTTTCAATGAAACCGGCCACCGCCACCAAGGTCGGTGTGGGAAGTTATTATTCATTATTTTCAAAAAGTTTCGAAGGCCAGGAAAATCACGTAGGTCCATATGTCTACAATCCATAATTTCTCGTTCAAAACTAAGGTATTGCATGCATTATGCATGAAAGACTGCAGAACGTGTTAACGTGCTAGTTGAAATTGATGTAGCTGCTAAATATTAATGAGAGAACTTTGATTATGGCGTAGATTGCTAGTGCTCCTAACTAGTCCGAATATGCCAGCCAGTTCAGTGTAGTCCATCATTATTAAACATCATTAAAAACTGACCCAATCGACAATGACCTACAAAATATTTTTACGTTTTGGTACTTTTTTTCACAGATTAAAGAGAGATGAACATATAGATAGATATACATAGTTATCTTTCGATTTGATTGCACTACTACAAGCATAATTATATGATGTGTCCACGTGATGCGTTTTTGTGGAAAAATGCTGTTAGGTAAAAATTATGGACCGATAAAGGGGACGTCAACATTTTCAAATTTGGATTGATTTGGATCGTTCTAGGAAAGCTGTTTCTCTGTAGGTACGTAAGTATAATTATTTTCTACTATGTTGTTACTCATTCATTCATTCATATAATCACGCCTCTTTCCCGTAGGGGTAGGCAGAGACCACTTCTTTCCACTTGCTATGATCCTTACATACTTGTTTCGCTTCGTCCACTTTCATTCTTACCATCCATTCCTCCTCTTACATTCAACGTAGCGAAGCGGCTTTCCATGAGCCACTTTTCACCTCCGCGAGAATGAGACGTGATGGGTGGCGAACCACATCGCCGCCATTTTGGATAGTTAAATTGCTGTTACTATTACGTGAATTTTTAATTATTGAAAGCCCGACTACCTGATGCAATATCTGCAATTCTGCGCTGCGCAGTTATAGAACAGGGAACGTGATAGATAAGGTGAATCATTAGAAATATTAAATAGTATTTGTTATTGACTGTTAAGCCAGGGGTCAAACACGTGTAATAGATTTCTAGGAACTGCAAGTAAAACAGTTTACAATGTACTACGGTATACGGCTTATTGTTGGGGAAAGTTAAACAGAAACTGGAAAACTTTAGCAAATGTTGTAGGTAAAATAAATAAGAACTACCTGTATAGTAATTTAGTACCTACAGTACCTACCTACCTACCTACCTACCCAAGTACCTACTATAATATTTGCCTATTGCCGAGTATAAATTTATACAATATAAGGTAGTAAAACTACACTCTTATGTGGGACAGGATCAATTTCTTGTCAAATTGTATAGCAATCATATATATTTTATACGAGGCATGTAGAGGAAAAAGTGCCCCACTTTTGGGGTAAGATGGGTTAACTTTTTCTACTTTATCTCGTATGAAGATTTTTCTTTGTCAAATGTACGTCATAGGCCATAGCCCACTCCTACAAAATCATTGATAGCAATAATAAAGCAACTAATATAAATGATGAGTAAATATGACTTTTATATGCTGTAACAAAATTATACAAAGTCAAACACAATCTGTGTATATTAAATCCCGGTGTGTGAATCACAAAATGATCCGGCAAAAGAGCCGGAGGCTTGAGGGAGGCAAATATTTGACGAACTGTAATAAAATCATGCCCGTACCTGCTCGAGTATCTTATATTTTGTTTATTTTATATTAAATCGATTTTGCCACGTTTATTTTGTATTCTGTTTTGCCGATTTTTGAAGTGAAAACTTCTTTTAGCGCGGTATGTATAATTTTAGATGCGATAAAATCTCCGGACTGGCGACATCGACACGAGACGCAGTTTGACGTATAGTGAAACTTAAATAACTTCGAATCAAAATTGTTTATTTCCTATTTTAGTTACCATGAACCTATAATTTATATTTAAGATTGTAATAATTTTAATGATAATGGTACAAGAGTTGTCGAAATTGTTAACGATGATTCATAAAAGAATATTAAATGTATTTTAAAGTTTCTAATAATTAATAAAATACAATTCATAAATAAAATGCAATTCATAACCCAATAACCCTAGTACCCATCTAAAAAATGTCTAACGCGCCAAAATAAGTTTTCACTTCTGTCGGCACTCCTGGAGTGCAACCCGTAATTTTTGAATTATTTATTTAAGGTCGCTTAGAACAAGTGAGGTTATCAGCGACCACAATAATTATAAAAACTAAATTAAACTGTCTAAATTACAATGTTTTGGAAATTTAAGTAGGTACGTATTATTGTACATATTCGGGCCAGTCAACAAAACATACACATTTTTGTATGTTATTGATAATTGTACTGTAGGTTCTTGGTGGAAATTCATATTTCGCAGTAATAACACACGAGATTACTTGTACTATTTCCACTTTATTTAAGGTCGCTTAGAACAAGTGAGGTTATCAGCGACCACAATAATTATAAAAACTAAATTAAACTGTCTAAATTACAATGTTTTGGAAATTTAAGTAGGTACGTATTATTGTACATATTCGGGCCAGTCAACAAAACATACACATTTTTGTATGTTATTGATAATTGTACTGTAGGTTCTTGGTGGAAATTCATATTTCGCAGTAATAACACACGAGATTACTTGTACTATTTCCACTTTAATAAGTATTTTACATTAATTTTAATATATTACACGACCGGTTTCGACAAAGTCATCATCAGGTGATCATGACTTATTAAAGTGGAAATAGTGCAAGAAGTTTTGTCTGTTGTTGATATCATTTTTCTTGCCTATCTTTAGTGCCAATATTTGCAACAGACTTGGTAACAAAGTTATTTCTCATTTCTACAACGATATCAAGCGTAGGTACCAAAAAACAACGGGAAGAAACATATTTATACAATAATATTCTTAATATAAATATACAAAAGTATACAATAACAATATAGATGCATTCAGATAAGTTGACAATTGTATGAAATTAATATTGGACTATAAAAGGTTGGGTAGATAGGAGATAAGGTATCATATTTGCAATTTGCATAGAAAATAACCGACCGCACTCGCCAAATATTTATTGCACTTGACTATATAGTTTAGTTATGTAATACTGCAATATTTAAATAGCCAGTGTTATTAGAATGTTGAAAGATAAGTCGTACCTAATACTAATCAAAATAATTAATACTAAACAATAAAATATATGTACCTACTAATAATAAGAAGAGCTCCGTAGCCTAGTGGGTAGACCGTTTGGTTCGCACTCGAGAGAATGCAGGTTCGAATCCCAGGTTGTGGCGTGTACAATGAGACTTTTTCTGATCTCAAGTACATTATACGGACGCTCTTACGGCGTAGGAAAACATCGTGAGGAAACCAGCACATAGTTGGCCCCAGACGTATTGACCAGGTTCATTCCTCTGGACTAGGCTGACTATATTGTGAGAATGCCGTATGTGCTTGCGCAACCATACGACATTTAAAAACTAACTGTCCCAGGCACTACAGTATTTCAAGAGTGGCTACTTCGCTCGGAGAATACTGTATAAATCATCCATTAACGGATGAAAAGGCTTAAGTACTAATAATAGTAGTAGGACTAAAATATTATGATAGCCTTTTGTATTGACCAATGACTGAAGAATGCAGAAGCTAGATTTATAAGATTCCACATAGATTTACTTGTAGCGCTTGAAGTATTAAGTCTCAGGTACTGTTACGTTACAACCTAAAATTTCAATGAACTTTTGCATGTTTTGCAATGATCACTTTGGTAATGATTCATGAAACCTCGATCATTAGTCATTACCAAAGTGACTTCCTTATATAAACATAGAATTATAAACGTAGAAACGAACACAAAGAAAATAAAAAAACATATATATTTCTCAATACAGAAGATTTTAAATTGGAAAGCAATTGATTAAAATTGAAATCTGCAGCATCCGAAGTTCATATGGAGGTAATTCAGTTGATCATACGAGCAGTGAGCTCCGGCAGACGCAATCAGGTGCTCATTCTAACTCGCATACTCAAGACGCCCTTACATTTGCACGGGTGCCGAGTTGGCCATAAAGAGGGAGGTTTAATAAAAATAGTTATTTATTTCTCTCATGATCACATAGTTCATACAGAGAGTACAAGGTAAGTAGCTAATAAACATGTGAGAGACTGGGGTCGATACTAGGTGGGTACCTGTGTTACAGATCCCCAGGCTCTTTCACTCTTATTACAATAGGCAATCGGACTAATTTTTTTTATTGTATAAATGAATAGTACTGTTAAATATAAGTAACTTCTCAGAAGAAACCATATATCAAAAGTCAATATTTTCAAAGGTACAGAGATTTTTATAAAAAAATTCGCGAGCCTCCTAAAAACGCTCCATACTAAAGTCGACCTACAAATGACGTCACTTGTAGGTTATAGTATATGAAGTATATGGCCGCAGGAATATATTTGTAAATATCTCCGATATTTGTGCGTTTAAGTTCATACTTACCATAATGAATGTTTTTGTATATAATGTGAGTAAACTAATGATGTAGGTTTTGTTTACCAATTTCGCAAAAAAAAGTAATTTTTTTTTGGTATAAAGACTCGCGAAATTTTGTATACAAATCGCTGTATCTTTGAAAATATTGACTTTTGATATACGGTTTCTTCTGAGAAGTTACTCATATTTAAGAGTACTGTTCATTTATGCAATAAAAAAAAATCAGTCCGCTTGCCTATTACAAAATACAATCATTGTGTCTCAATGTAATATATTACAATTAAAGCCAATAGCGATATAATAATATTATTAAGGTGTGTGTGTGTTATATGTGCGTGCAATATATTTAAGTTGGTCATCATATGCTTTATGTTATATATAATATGTCACAGTAAAATTGTAAAAACCGTTACATTGTAAAATAACTAACAAGATTGTAAAAATATGTCGAAATATTAAAAACTATATGTTAATAATCTAACGAAAAATAATGTGTTAAATTATAGGCAGCATATTCGCGTCGGAAGTCTGTCAGCATTTTACAATTTCACTAGTTTTATTACAATCTAACACTTTTTACAATTTTACGATGACATAGACATATAATAATTATGTAAGTTATAAATAAATCTAATAAATGTTATGAACTTTTCCGTAGCCTTTGAAATCGAAACTATGATTAAAATTGGGCAAATAGCCTAAATCTGTTTTATAGTCACCATTATGATAGTCTTCAAACAACTGGACTTTAAGTTAATGTTTAAAATAGAACTTTATTAAAACTGATACTTTCCAGTTCTTACCTATGTGTAATCGAAAGTTCCATCCTACCATTACCATACCCATGCTCGCTCACCGCGGAAAAGAAGTTTAAATTCAGAGCAGCGCAGAGTCGGAGCGCAGCGAAGCGAAATCCTGAAAGATGTGGCAAGTCTATGTTCCTACCTATATAAAATTAACATTCAAAAATAAAATTACATAATCTGTCGTCTGACAGCTCATGTGCATAGAAAGAGTAATTGACAATATAAAACTTTGTCGCTTCACTTGTTGTGACCTGTGTACCTGTTGAGGTATTAGAATAAGAAGCCAAAAATATCTTCCCACTAAATCTTTTCCTACTATTAGTGTCAATTATTTCACCGGGCAGCATTAGGAAGGTGTGCTATGTTTTAACGATGCTATTATCGCATTACGTTAAGCAATATATCTCAGGTTGACCTTTGATTGACGGTGCGATAAATCGCAATTTTCGTGGCCACACATACTGAGCCCCACGCGTCATCCATACTATCTCATCAGATATTGTCTAAAGCAATTTGTATGTAAATCAATTGTTGTTAATACTATTTATGTCGATGGTTATTGAGCATAACTATTAACTTTTATTCATAAACAGGGGCACGCTAAACTAGGCGTAAAAGCAACGGAATAAAGCCCAATGTTTGGGGAAAAGACTCGCTTTAGGGGAACATCAAAAAACCTAAGTTTAAGACGTGCCGTGTAAGGGAATTGTTAATAAGAAATGCTCGTGCAATATAGTAGGCGATAAATTTTATTACATTATAAATATGGAATTTACGATAAGAAATGGCTACGAAATGGCCTAGAGTAAGAAAGATATTGAAGCATGATAGACAAATAATTACCCAAGCACCTGATAGAAAGCTTTTTTGTTAGGTATCAGAATTTTCTACTTAAACATTATCTTCAAGCGATATAATTCTGCATCAGTTTAAAGCTACATAGGTAACTTTAAGTTAAAAAACTTAGACCTTTTCATCCGATAATGGATGATTTATACAGTATTCTCTAAGCGAAGTAACCACTCTTGAAATACTGTAGTACCTGGGATAGTTGGTTTTTAAATGTCGTATCGTATGGTTACCCAAGCACATACGGCATTCTCACAACATAGTCAGCCTAGTCCAGAGGAATGACTGGTCAATACGTCTGGGGCCAACCATGTGCGGGTTTCCTCACGATGTTGTCCTTTACCGTTAGAGCGTCCGTATAATGTACTTGAGATCTGAAAAAGTCTCATTGGTATACGCCACAACCGGGAATTCGAACCTGCACTCTCTCGAGTGCGAACCAAACAGTCTACCCACTAGGCTACGGAGTTCAACTTTTAGTTAATGTGATAGTAAAAATGAACTATTCCTAAGTGCATGTTTTGAATCCGGGAGACATATGTTTTGGCACGAATGAGCTGGCTTGACCGGATAAATACCAAGGCCACACAGAAAATCAGCGATGTATTTCGCCGAGTAAACGATTTAACCGGAGGCTCATGGTGGGTTTCGGATTTTGAGGACTAAGGAACTCAAGTGAAGTAAGTGGTGTTGCGAGTGTCTATGGAAGGTTGTAATCACTTACTATCAGGCAATCCGTCTGATGATTTTCTGGTCAATTTCATTACAAAATAACGTACTACCTATTTACATTTCGTGAGAAAAGTTTGAGTTATAAACACTTTGTAGATTCTTCATCGGAATATGAGATTCTGAATGAGTACAGCCATTTAGAAGTTAGCTGGTAAGTTGTATTGGTCGGTTATGATCCTGTCCTGGACGTGACCAGCTTGAAGTGGGTTAGGATGAGTAAATAGGACAACAAATCACAGGCCTATCAGATCAGCCCTATATGTTATTTATTGCTACCTCCGAGCTCAGTGCTTTGGATGTGGCAATTCCTGATATTATAAAGCAGAAGTTTATCAGAAGTCTCTCTTTGTTATGTAAATCACATAAAGTTTATGTTTTGAATACCTACATATTATAATAATGTACCTACCTACATATTAAATATTCAGTTTTTATGTGTTGAATAAAGTGAATTGATAGTTAAAATAGTAGCGAAATCTTTTGTTATTGATAAGAGTATTAAAGTTCATGAGAATTTCTCGATAATTAAGAAATTGTTGTTTCTTATAAAAACACAAGAATTCAGAGGTCTCATAGATTTCTCTGTCAAAAGACAAAAAATCTAAAAATCATGTTCCACGATATGCAATGCAGGTTCACCTATTACTATTATTAGTGCCTATATTTCATATCCTATTTTGTTGCTTGCTTTTGTCTTATCCAAAATTGGGCAGTTTTGTTTCATTGTATTTGCGTGTTGCCGCGGTATCTCCGCGGACACCCTATACATAGTGGCTTAATTAGAAACAATATGGACTGTATAGTCCATAGAGGATAAATTGAATAGACAAGATAAATTCCTCCAAGGATGTTAGTTGTTACAAAAATAAATAAACATTCTGCTATGCCTTGATTGTAATCAAAAGGTTTCTTGGTTATTTTATCATCTGTGACTTCACTGCGTTAGTTATTTTGTTAATATTAGAAGAGGCAGAAAGACTACCGGGTGAATTTGTCGAGTGGGCACGATATGTAAAATTGCTACTGGCAAAATTAATCCTCCATTTCTTATGGAGGATTAATCCTATAAATATTATAAATGTGAAAGTTTGTGAGGATGTATGAATGGATATGTATCGATGGATGTTTGTTCCTCTTTCACGCAAAAATGACTGAACGGATTTTGATGAAATTCGGTATGCTAGTAGTTTTGGTCCTAGATTAAAACAGGCTACTTTTTATCCTGAAAAAGTACAGTGTCCCCGAGGGATACTACATTTATGCGGATGGAGCCACGGGCAACAGCTAATTTATTAATATATTTTTAAATGCTTTTTTTTAATTTTATTTTTTGGAGATCTATCTATGCTAATAATACACATTTATTTCATTGTGTAAACTAGAAGTCGTCGTAGTCGAAATACGACCCATTTTTAAATTTCGAACTTTATTAGGGTTTTCCTTCTAGATACGCAATAAAAATATGTAAATATTGTGTCTGGAATGCAAAAGAAAGAATGATAATTATGACAAATCAAATAAATTGTCAAACCAACTTAGTCTTTTGTTATTATACAAACACATGGAAGTGTAAGTTACTAATGTGAGTTAGTGTGTAACATTGTTTTCATTAATTTTATGTATTTCTCACAGAATATAGAAACCATTTAGAAACCGTCAACGCTCTTGAATTTGAAGCCGTCACGACTACTCCAAATTGGAGTAGCTATCCACATATAATATTTTGCCACAGAATAACGGAATGTTTTACCCAACATTATTCAATAAATTTTTATTGAATATCTAATTGTCGTATAGTGCGTTTCAAATGATAATAGGATCGAGTCGGCGCCATATTGATGCGAATTTAGACTGTTATGACTTATGATAGTTGAATTTATGTTTAGATAATTTATTACTATTAAACGTTTTTAATTAAATTCGATGAAGACTATTAATATTTATATGTACATAAGTTTTTCTGAAAATCGCACTTTTTAAGTGATATTTGACAGAAAAAGGTCATTGACGTTCCTATTCTCATTTGAAATGCGTTATAACATAATAACGCGATTTGTTTTGTAAGTGTAAAGAGTAAAGTAAAGTAAAGAGCGGGCGGGGCGGTGTTCCGCCATGGTTTTGGACACAGTGCGCTGCGTAAAAATGTGATCAATTCACTCATTCTGGTTGTTCTGTATTCTGTGGTATTTCTAAGCATTATAAAAAAAAATGCTTTCTGGACACCTCCCTCTACATAAACATTAAAGGTACCAAATTTCAAACACTTCCACACTTTTAGCACAATTTTCGTAAAAAAGGGTCAGAAGTTTTCGCTTCACATTTAATATATGATAAAGATATATTATGAATTATGAAAGCGCTTTTTTGTTAGTTTATCCGGAGTGTTATTCGTATCTATAGATTTATAAGTAAGTATGTTTCTATCAATTCGACAATTGTTTACTATTATAAAACATAAATCAAGATGGTTGCGACATCGATGCCCGCAACGATTTACCGCTAGATGTTCGCACTGAATTTATTACCTTCAAATATATCTATTTCTGCATAAATCGGTTGATTGTCTTAATAAGATATTACATCTTGTATATGTTATGAGAATGATGTTTATTTATAATGTTTAGAATTCCATACCTCGAAAGGAAAAAACGGAACCGTTTTCTTCACTTTGTTGTCCATCTGTCTGTCAATACAATTTTTCTCAGGAACGCGTGGAGGTATCAAGCTGGAATTTATATAAAATACTCAAGTCCTTCAGGTATCAAATACTGTCCCTTGGAGCTGTGAAAAAATCAAAATTCTAAGCCAAGGCAATCAAAAGTTACAGCCGTTTATGCCGCAAATTTTCAACACTCGCAAAGAAATCAAGGTACTTCCCGTGAACTCAGAATCTTGAAATTCGGTACGAAACAACATCTTATAGCACAGATAAAGGAAAAATTTCGGAAACCGTACATTTTTGTTACATTATGTAATAAAAATATTTTTAATAATTTTAAACTTACTACCCATACTATGACTCGATTGTCGTGATGGGTGAACTTTTACTTATAACCTACAGGTTTGTACGGAACCCTCGATGCGCGAGTCCAACTCACATTTAGCTGTTTTTTTAATATAATGAAAAGACATAGTCTGAATAAATCACACTGAAAAGATTCCTGTTTATTAAATTCTGCTCAGAAGTTTTGAACAAGGAAAACAAAGAAATAATGTTACGTACCTAGTACCAGATTAATTAAACATAATACTCAATTTTAAAACCACAGTTGCAATTGACGTCCGAATATTTCCGTAGAATATTCTCTAGTAAATTGGTTTCTAATAGCAAATGCGGTCAGGAGATTCGGTACATGTACGTAAAATATCCGCCAGACCCTGTTAGAGCAGAGAGTTTTGTCGAAAATATACAAAATAAATTTTTATATATACCAGTTTGCATATGCTCCACGCTTTGAAACTTTTTAATATTAGATCTATTAAAATAAAATGTTACATAGTATGAAAAACTATAAAAA
The DNA here is from genome assembly GCA_905404095.1 of Glaucopsyche alexis. NCBI lineage: Eukaryota > Metazoa > Arthropoda > Insecta > Lepidoptera > Lycaenidae > Glaucopsyche > Glaucopsyche alexis. Next base: position 22,195,261 of record FR990048.1, on the reverse strand, counting down.
CGTTATTTTGTTTTATTTTTTTTATTTACGAGTGCCTTCTTTAATTAGAAGTACACGTATTGGTTTTGAAACAAAATTGTAAGGTAATTTACCGTACATTTTCCAATAAAAAAAATGCTATTCGCATATTTAGTAGGATTTTTAGAAACACCATGTATAGTTTAAGGGGCATCCCTTCTTTGCTAACTCTGATGTAGGTGGCCATACGCTCAGAATCTAAATTTCAATTCGCATCTACAATTTAGAATTGAAAAAAAGACGGCGGTTTTACGAGGTCAGTATTCAATCGCCGCCCACCGCTTGTACGGTCTCTGACAAGCTTTTGTACGGCTTGTGGGCCTTATGGCCATGGTAATAAGGTCGAGATGTGGTATACCGACTTGCCGCCCACGAAACATAAACAAACTGTTTGCACTTTTTACACGGCCTCGTAAACGGACCGACAGAGTCAGCGTTTCGTGTATAGGGAGGATTCCATGTCGATGTCTTGTGACGTCACTATTGTGTAATTTATCGATATATAACAGTATGTTTATCGATATTTTGTCGACATGAAACCACCCTAATTACAGTCCTTCTCTTACCTTATTAATGTTATGCTTGAATAATTTAAAAATGTAAACTGCTAACAGCTAAGATTCAATACCAAAGTAGAGCATACCCTTGTATGCATCTTAATCATTCTAATGACATTTATAAAGATCTATTTTTAAATATTTGTAAAATATAACATTTTTCGAACGTCTAAAGGTCAGTTCACACCGTGACAATACGTGACGACTTATTTAAGATATAATTATTCAAAACTGAACTTAATTCACTAAAAAAAATAAACGTTTTATATTATGACATGTGCAGCGCGGAGTACGTTACGTTTGAACTCTACAATAAAACTTTAATCTTCTATATAAATAAAACTTGTATCTTCTTGAGTAATTAATAATGTTCAAATTTGAATAGCTATCTTCTAAATGCAGCGCTATGTCACGTAACGATTTGTTTGGATATCAATTGACCCTTTTGGGTTTTTTGGGTTGGAAAAAAATATTTTACTGTTAAGAATATTTTATGTGTAATTCAATTATGAAACATACATTTTATTTATTAAAATATATGTATATTGTGTATGCTTACCTTAACTTAACGTCATCAACTAATAGACAACTATCGACTAATTTCCTCCCTACGCCACTCGATCTTGTTTCCTCAAGACAGATATTTGCATTTCATTTGCCCCGGGCTGTCCTTTACCAACCATCTTTATATCCTTCAGGTAATAACCTCTTTGATGGACAAAAGCAACAAATTTAATATAACACAATTTACGCCATTTTCAGCCTTTCTCTATGGTATTAAGGGTGTCGGTTATATACCTATAAGTTGGTGAGACGGACAAGGGGTAGAGATAAAAGTAAACGGATTATTGCTCGTGTATCGTCTCCTAGATGTCCGCTCGTGAATGTCGCCATATATATTTACGTAGTTGAAGCTTGCTATAGCTATGTAGGTATCCTTTTTATGTTTACTGAAACGAGAAACTTAAATTAATATTTTTACACCCAAGATCAGAACGTCGATTCTGCTAATTAAATTCTGCAATATAACATTTACGTTTCAGTCCTGATATATTATAACTGCAAAATGGTATTCTCATAAACGTCAAACCCATTTTGATTAGTTCTAAAGTCTAAACTTCAAAAATCAGTTTATAATATCAAAACAAATATGTATTATAATTCAGTTGAAGTAAAATGAAAGTGTAAGTTAATTACGATATTTGCTGTTCTGGGTTAATAGTTCAAATAATAATTATTGAAAATCTTTTTCATTAATACTTTATCAACATTTCTGGAAAAGCAGGCCTGTGCTAAACATGTTACATTACATTGTATTAAACACTTATGGATTGTTTCGCGGTGCACTTTTCTTTTTCCCGATGTCTCGACTACTTTCTAGGAGCCGTGGTCACTGTATGCAGTCCTCCCGTGACCACGGCTGCAGCTGGTAAGTAGCCCACTGCCCAACCAAAAGTACACCGCGAAACAATCCGTAAATGTTTAATACAATAAATAATATTCATGTAAACGTATTAAGAAATTGATATGTTACATTATTTCAATCAATCATAATTTGTCTGCATCTGTCCTAAAGTATTAATATTTCACTGCTACTTTAGTACTCTACTTTAGTACTCTACTCTAGTAGTTATTCCTGTACTTACATGCAATGCATGCAGCATCGATTGCGCCGTGACAAAGATCGGCCGACAACAATTCACGTCAATTTGTGAGCTGACAAGGTGCGGTCGCGAGTTGTACTCGTCTATGTGGGCACAGGAGCATGGAGTGGCTACAAGCTGTTTTATTTTATAGCATATTTCAGTTTAAGTAAAACCATGTTGCCAATGGCCCGCGGCAATGTGCTTTTTCTATGGGAATAACCTTGTTTTTTCTATGCCGATAGACATATAAATTGTCGTCGTACTGTAATAGGTATGTGAAATACCTATGTGAAAATTCACAGTTTAAAAAAATATTACAAAGTATCTTTAAATTCATAAGAATAAGGTTTGTCGCATACCTACTTAAATTTTGCGATTGCAACATGATTTTTCATATATTTGTCGACAGCGAGTCTGAGATACACCTAACACATCATACGAGTACAATAGGGAACATGCATTTGTTTTAAATTCTTATATTTTCCGAAAGACCACATAAATTAATATAGACCGAAAAGTGCAAAAATCAGTGCTAAATTAAAATGTTATACGATTAAAAAACCGACGATTTTTTTTTGCTTTGATCGCAAAACGAAAATTACTGTTCAGGCCACATTATGTTATTTGTGACATGTATTTAAGTTAGTAAAATCAATTTTGTATTTTTATTCATACATTTTCAACTGCTATGACGTGACTCGTGTGTAATGTGTCGAGCTCGCGAACGGACGCGCTCCGCGTTATACACATGCAGCAAATATTAATTATTTGATTAATATTTTTGCGAATCGCGCGGCTGATTGCCGCTGCACGTGATCATGGCGCTCGTGGTCAATGAGTTGCTGGCGTTTATCCAGCACGCCATCGACACCATGGACGAGGTCAGCATAATGCAGATCTGCAAGTCTTCTTTCACCAGTGAGGAGATTTGCAAAGGCAAGCATTTGCTGTACGAGACGCTTGGCCAGAGCGCGAACATGCCATCGCGAAGGAGAGATGGAACCGAAAGAAGCGTGCAGGACATCATCTCCCTGCTGAAGCAGACGGATCCGGATGAAGTGCCAGCTTTTGTAGCGAAAGAACTGCATAAGCTGCCGCTAGTGACACTGGACCACGTCGACGTCGTCAGTCTACTGAAGGACATCAAATTCCTGAAGGAAGAACTGGCCGGAGTTCGAGGTAGATTGCAGGCATCAGAGTTTACCATAAGTGATCTACGTAGTGAATTATCACAGCTAAAAAGTGTTAATTCAATATGTAGGTCACCTGATGCAGCAAACGTCACTCGTCGTCGAGGCGCGCAGGCGGTCACGTTTAGCCCGTCAGCATTATCCGACGGGTCAACGAACATCGTCACCGCCCCCGCTGCCCGCTCCCCGCCCGCGCAGGAGCCGGTGCCGAGTTACGCAAATGTCGCCGCTTGCGTCCCCCCGCCACCTCCCCCGCGTTCGAAAAACAAAGGGAAGAAGGAGGCCCCTGCAGAACGTCCTCTTTCAAAAAAGGACCGAACGTGCGATGATGACGGGTTCATCAAGGTCGAGAGGAAGAAGAAGAAACCCGTCGTCCGCAACCATCGCGGCACCGCACCCGGAGGACCCGAGCAGCTGTTGCGGTGTAAGACTCCCGCGACACCGCTGTACGTGTCCCGGCTTCATTGGTCTACGACGGTCGAGCAGGTCGTGGACTACATAAGAAGCAGAACTAACTTCGCCTTGAGGGTCGAGCGGTTGGAATCTCATCATAAAGTGAATTTTAATTCCTTCGTGGTGAGAGTTCCAACCCATCATTTACCGACCTTCGAGAAGGAGGAGTTCTGGCCGATTGGAGTCGTCTACAGAAGATTTAGAGGACGACTCCCGAACAATTTGCGCCCCACGTCGCAGACAATACGTGTTTAGTGTTAGTGTTAGTTTAGGTATATATTATAGTAATATGTATGTTAGTCTTTATGGTATTTATAATATGGGCCTATGCAGCCTGAAATAAATGTATTTATTATTATTATTATTATAATTTTTTGTAGAGAGTGCTTTTGATGCTCTCCAACTATCTCACTTTTGTGACGAAAGTATTTTGTTAACGGTTGATCGTAGATATGCCATTGCAAAGACAATATTGTACTTTTCGAAAAATCGATAAAAAAAAACTATGCATGTAAGTGAATACGTCTCGTCGTACGCAATGAAGGTAAAATACTAAGACCATTATAAGTTTGTGTCAAAATGTGATCAATACAATAAAAATTGAAGAGTTTCCTTGTAATTTTAACATAAGAGTTTTCCACTAGATACATCCCGGCTATTCTCTAAAATGGCTGGACCGATTTCCATGGGAATTTTACAGCTGATATTATAAGGAGTAACTTAGGCTTCTTTTATCTTGGGGTTGCGTTTCAAAATAGGATTTCGTTTCCGTTAGTTCTACGCAGACGAAGTTGCGGGCGCCAGTTAGTCCTTAACGAAGAAGGCTCCATCATCAGTAAAAAAAAAAAAAGAAAACAAAAACATCGTCGACTCAACGCCGTTAGTCCGCGGTCAAACAGGTCGTGATAGTTTTGCAAGTGCACTGGAGGCCCACCACTAAACCGTTGAATTACGCACGAGTAATGGACGTTGGGCTCATACCTAAACAATCAATAGCCTGTTTAGAAGTGCTTAGTGCGAGTTATTCAGGCTTTGGTTTGTGTAGTTAGCACCTACACAATAATGTTTAATACTGTCTAATTTATCACCGGTGACTTTTCATTTAGAAATTATGAAGCGAAGTAATAAATGAAGCAAGCATTTTCAGTACAGTTTTACGAACATTGTGAAACTGGAGGAGTATGAAATTGGGCCAGTAAATTAATGTTTATGTGGAGAAAGGTGTGCAAATAGCATTTTTAAAATTATGCTTAAAGTACATAAAATGAATAAAAATATACAATAAAAAGTTTTCTTGCCTCCTAGATAGAAATTTATAACTTTCTACTAAAATACATTAAATTTTGGAATTGCTTCTTATTTCAGTTTATTTTACTTAACTTTTTTAATTCACCCTAGATTAATTGAATGTTTTATTTCTTTATTATACTATACTAGCTTTTGCCTGCGGCTCCGCCCGCGTAAATACATTATCCCCGTGGGAACACTATTTTGATATAAAAAATATCCTATGCCCTTTCCCGGGACCCAAAATATGTCTATACTAAATTCCATAAAAATTGGTTCAGCGGTTAAAGCGTAAAGAGGTAACAGACAGACAGACAGAGACACTTTCTCATTTATAATATTAAGTATAGAAGTATAGACTAGTATAGAATAAACGGACGGATTAGATTACATACGGACTATACTTCAACGTTTAGGTGAGCGATACCCAAAACAATTAGCCGTTACATTATCTGTGGAACAAATATGACTTATTTATTATCTGTGCTGGAGGAGAGTGGGCACGTCCTTCCGGTGCTGATCGTAATGAGTTCGTTATCGGCCGCTGTGATAACGATATTAGTTATTGTTTCCCCGGGATAAGTGTACGGTTGTAATTTGCCCTAGAATTTACGGCATTCGAAATATAATGTAAAAATGTTCTGCGGTAAAAGGCAAATGTGCGAATGTTACAAAGTATGTACCAACTAGCTGTTGCCCGCGGCTCCGCCCGCGTAAATATAGTATCCCTCGGGAACACTGTACTTTTTCGGGATAAAAAGTAGCCTATGTTTTAATCCAGGGCTCAAACTACTACCATACCGAATTTCATCAAAATCCGTTCAGTAGTTATTGCGTGAAAGAGGAACAAACATCCATCCATCCATACTTTCACATTTATAATATTAGTAGGATTTATAAAATACATTACAGCTGTGCAATATGTAATGGAACATATAAATTTAAAAAATACACGTGATGCAAAAACTTATATCCCTTTCTACTAATATTACTAGTTTTTTACGAAAAATAAATAAATATGCTAACGGAGGAGTATAAAATTTGGCACAGTTAAATATTAAGTGAAGGAAGACGTGTAGAAGCTAATTTTTTTTTAATAATGTTTAGAAATACATAAAATAAAGCTATACACTACCCCAGATAAATAACTCGCACTACCATGCCCATGCGTTAGTATAATAACAGTAGATTCGTATCGTATATATACACAATAAGTGTCATGCTTTCTTAAGTTTCTTTCAAATTCCGTTAAGAACACTTACATTATAATATTATATAGGTGAAACTTAAAATTTAGAATACGAATTGTTTTTGAGATTCGAGCACAAGGAAACCTTTATTGTAATGCTATCTATTGCCCGCGGCTCCGCCCGCGTAAATACATTATACCGCGGGAATACTACTTTTTCGGGATAAAAAATATCCTTTGTCCTTTCCCGGGACCTAAAGTATGTCTATACCAAATTTCATAAAAATCGGTTCAGCGGTTAAAGCGTGAAGTGGTAACAGACAGACAGACGGACAGACAGACAGACACACTTTCGCATTTATAATATTAAGTTTAGATGTATAGATTACTATATAGCACGTTAAATATATTTACGTAGAACGTCTTCGTAGCACGGCTACGCCAAGTCCGAGCCTTTCGTAGCATATTCTACAGACAGCCTTAAGAATAATCTATCTACAAACAATTTTAAATTTATTAAACTCATAGACGTATATTATAGACGAAGCAAAAAGTGTCTCCAGTAAATTGGCCCCAATTTTTTAATTTTTGGGGCCATTTTGAAATTCGAAGTATGGTGAAAACAAGATGGCTGACATTTGAGTTATGGTGAAAACCAAGATGGCGTAACTTTTTCTTGTATGAAATCTTTTTCTGCTAAATGTACGTGATAGCCTATTTTGAGTTGAAATCTTTGATTAAACTTATTTAAACCATATAAACCAAATAATTACTAATATAACGAGAAGATTGAATTCGTATTTTTTCATCCTTACTGTAATTGGTTGATACGAGATATACAATTTCCCATTTTCCTTCACCAATTGTCTTCAGAGAATGTGTCTCAATCCAGAAGAAATCACAATAAACTGAAGCACTGGGCTCGTAAAAACATAACCCCGCCCCGCGTAATTACGGCTGCAATCAACGCTTGTTATAATGATTACCCGGCGAACCTTACCATGTCGATGAGTGGTCGTAGTGACAGCGAGCGGGCTAAAATACTATCGAATAAGTTGCCGCTCAACCAGGCATAAGATGAAAATCACTTAACAGCGCCGTTGAATCGTGCGACCGAACATGTACCCATATGTAAATACGTACTTCAACCACGTGTACCGTCGATGCGGTCACTTATTTTACCTTTAAATATATTCTATACTACTATATATGTTTAGAAATTGATCGAGCAGGAGTTTGTTCACTATTGGCAAGCACAAAGTAATACTAGTAGCGTTTTCATTAATTTTTGCAACTCTTCAAATAAGTTTTTGATCGTATACTGTAACAGTCTTATTAATAAAATTATTTACACCACGGATTAGCTAATCCAACATGGCTGTCTCTGTCAGATACTTTGGAACAGTCACTTGATAGACAAAGAGAGCGATTTGGATTTGCTTATCCATGGTGTAAATATTTTTATTAATAAGGGTGTAATTAATTGGTGTAAAGTTATTGTAAATATTTCTTTAATATATAATTAAGAGCTCTAACTCAAAAATAATACAAGACCCAAAACATTTTTATATCATTTTACTTAGTCGCCTGCCGGGAGTCGTAAATATTTTCAATGTTTATTATTTTTTACAGTCGTGCCTATTAGGATTCTACTGTGATATCTTATAAGATGTAGCGGCTTTACACGCGCAGTAGGACGCTGTCACTCGGCACGCCAATCCAAATGTAATCCGTGGTTTACTTTTGAACCGAAAGTGTCATTAGAATATTGCCCGATTATTCCCCGAGGCGTATTTTTAAAGCTCGGTGCAGAGTTAATGTGCAAAGTTGAAATTGAAATTTGATCTTCCGCCATTTCAACCTCCAGTACTAATTAAATTGCACGGATAAAAATTGTTGGATTAGCTACCATGTGTTTAAATTATCTTCGTAAAATAATGATGATTTCTTAACCTACTATTAACTTCTGTAGTAATTAAAATTTAATATTTATTTTAATGTAATTATAAAAAAAACCTTTAATAAAACCTTGTGAAAAAGTTCTGAACATATTGCTGTACAAGAGAATCATTATAAAAGTTTTAAATTGTATTTATACGTTAATCCAACCGTCACTATTCAAACGTGGTGCAGCGTCACCGAACCAAAATGGCGCCGACGCGTGCGCACAATCGGCCACATGTCCAACACCGCGCATTACCATAATTGAATATTCTATTGTACGTGTCTAATGCACTTACCTGACAACAGCAGCGCTTCAATCCCTGCATTTATGTCGCTCGTATTGCATTCTGCGCCGTGTTTAGCGCTTCATAGCGCTTTACCCTCGGCTTACAGCGAAAAGTATAAAGTTACCTGTGCAGAGGGTGGTGTAATGTGCCATCTGTCGACGGAAGGGACAATAGAGATTTATTGTCGCGAAATGCGCTCACGGGGGCTTGCGGGGATTTCGTTTTTTGTTGCCTATCAAGTTTCCATTAGCTAATTTCATATCGATTTTGGCCCGGTGAAAGTTTCGCCGTATTCCGAATTGATGGATCGTTTTTATTCATTTCCAACTGTAAACGAGCGAGTGGAGTTTCGAATTCAATTTTTATGAAATTGGATGGTAGGTGATTCGTGTTCTGGAAGCAATTGGGAGGTTTATTTAGAGGGTTATTATTGGGTTCTGTTCGATTTATTAGTATCCCCGGCAGAAATCTTATAAGAAACTCGTATTTAAAACACTATAAAAATATTCTTGAAGTCTTAACCCTCAAGGAGATGAAAGTTTAAAATCTAATTTCACACGGGCGAAGACGCGGGCCATTAATGCAAGTTATCGATAAAGATTATTATTATAAGAAGGATAGGAGCATTGATAGAAGTTATTAAATCATATAACATAGTTACTTAAAAATAAATATTAACTAACGTGAAATGAACGTAAACAATAAATGAAAATGCAAGTAAAACAACACAAGCAATTAAAACTGTAATTTATGTGGCAGCCACGTGTGAACAGTTCTCAACTTTATTAATACGTGAAGATAAATGATATGATATTTATATTAATCGTCCACGCCATCCCGAATCGCTTCCATCATCAATATAGGGCAAGGGCTCCGTCCCTCCGAACATCTGCATTATCTTACCTATCCCTTCAAATCGGCCACTGCACGGGTATTCAGTAAAGTGCATTTGCTATTCTGCCCGTCAAACCTTGCTATTGTCCATTTAACTACTCTCATTCAAATTTGATCGCTACACCGATAACAATAAAATACAAAATGCATTCATTCCTATAAGACCTATAAGAATTATAAAATGGATATCATGATAACTTAAACTGGGAACCAAAAACATAAATCTACCTTTACGTCGTCGGACGAGAGTCCTTTTTCGATTGACCAAATACCCGTGCCTTGGAATTGGTGCCGTTTAAGCTAAGAGGGTAGTTCACATGTTGGCATTGCAATTTATCAAACTTTGTACGTGGGGCAGCGACATGTGCGCGGCCCGCGGGTCTGCGGGACGAGGTAGGCGAATTAAATATACAAGTGGCTAATGGATTAGAGGCAGATGAGGCTCACCTTATGGCACGCAATCAGATCTCGCAGATGTGGCCCTCATCTAACCTGATTGCTCGTGCAAGTTTGCATATAATTGAGCCAGATCTGTGGGCGATGTTTAAATTTATTCGAGACTAGCGTGAATCCATTTTTTATATTGTCACTTGAAGCATCATAGCAAATAATATATTCTTATTTAAAGTATTAGTATAGATGTGATTCAGAGAGAATCTGACAGCCTCCGTGGTCTAGTAGTTAGAGCATTGGCTCTCGACTCGGAGGTCGTGGGTTCGCATTAGAACAACAAAAAAAATGTTGTTTCCAAGTTTGGTTAGGATAATGAAGGCTGATCACTTGATTGTCTGACAAGATGATCCATGAGTCGGATGGGCAATAAGTCGGACCTGCGTTCACACGCCAGTCGTGTCGGTTATCCATCCCACTGGATTATGAGAGTAAAAGAAGAGAGAGTGCTCTTGTGTACTGCGCACACACTTGGTCACTATTAAATTACTCCTGCGTAACTGGTCTGGTTTCAATGAAACTGGCCACCGTCACCGAGATCGGTGTGGGGAGTTATTATAGATGTGATGATATAATATATTTTATTATTAACATAATCATAGTTTAAATGTAAATAATGACAGTGTCAAACAAAGTAAAGAATGCAAAACAAATTAATAATAGCGTAATCAGTAATGTCTAAAGTCCGGAATGTACCTACACAAAGTTGTCCCCGGCGAGTGAAACCGCGAACTCAATACCATGAACAGATAATAAATATATGTGACGTTGTTTCCTTTAAACCAGTCCACTAAAATACTAAAATAATAATAAAAATAATAATAACTCCGCACACCGATTCTCATGACGGTGGCCTGGTTTCACCGCTACGCAGGAGTTATTTTTAAAGTGCCCAAGTGTGTGCTCAGTACACAAGAGCACTTTCTCTTCCTTTACTCTCGTAACCCAGTAGTACGAATCACGACTGGCGAGAGATCAGGCGCAAGACCGACTTTATACATACCCATCCGACTCATGGATCATCTTTCTTGTCAGACAATCAGGTGATCAGTCTGCATTGTCCTAACCTAACTTGGAAACACAATTTTTTGTTGTTCCAACACGATAATCGACCCACGACCTCAGAGTCGAGAGCCACGCTCTAATATACTGGACAAAGGAGGCTGTTGTGAAATACTATAGTTCAATTAACTAACAGAGTCTATACCGTGGCAGGCTTCTCGTGGTAAACATAGACAATAGGATTATTTCCGTATGAAACATGGATTGTTTCCGTAGTAAATATTCATATTTATATACGGGCGATGGGATATCAATTTGTCATGAAAAAGGCATGTTAGATGAGATGTTGAATGACAAATACAAGATCGGTATTAGTAATGATGGATCAGGGGACGGCGCGCGGCGTCATTACACGCCGCACGTGCGATGGAATTGCCAACCGGCACCGATGTACAGACAGCAACATAAGTAACTTGATCAGATTTATAGGCCGTCCGAGATGGTCACTGTACTTAAAGACATAAAAGTACCTATGTGGCAATGAAGTCCTCATTTGAATCACCTGTCTGTTTTGCGGTGACGATCCCGCTGCGTGCATTAGCACGACGCGGCAGCCGGCAACGCACCGTGACGTGACACCTCACCGTTGCACGTTGACGACGTTGTGACGTGTAGCCTAAAGATAAAAGTGTACAAAGTTGAAAAACTTGGCAAAAATCACATGCAGTCACTAGATAATTAACAAACATTTTTATTGATACTAACGAGAAAAAAACAATAATGTTTTTAGTTAACTCCAAAAATCAGATGTTCTTCTCATAGTTAGAACTGAAACCCAATTTTTTTTTCATGAAACGATTGGACGACCCATCTACGAGTATCATGGATAGGTCTTCAAAAATAATGTTGAGGTTTCTAATATCATTTTTTTTTGCTAAACTGTATAGTTTGCGCGAGAGATACTTCCAAAGTGGTTAAATGTGTGTCCCTCCCCCTGTAACTTCTAAAATAAGAGAATGATAAAACTAAAAAAAATATGATGTACATTACCATGAAAACTTCCACAGAAAATTGGTTTGAACGAGATCTAGTGAATAGTTTTTTTATTAGTCATAAATCTTAAACTGCAATTTACCTTTCATTCAATCAACTCAAATATAAAAATAAAAAAAACATTTAATTTCATAAACATAAACCGTGAACCATTATTTTTTATTACAAGTTAGTACGGAACCCTCGGCGCGAGTCTGGCTCGTACTTGGTCGGTTTTTATTTTTAATTGTTACCGTAAGTTACCGTTGATTCCGGATGATGTAGCCTGAGCCTAAGAGCCAAGTAAAGATTTCATTATATCCTTTGATCCTTAAATTTATTCGTTCCGTTCTGCTGACGGTACACTCTCACCTATTCACGTGGGTGATGGATGGCGGCGTCGATTAGGGCCGAGCTGACCTGTTCTTTCATATCTCACTAATGGCTACCTCCGCGGTCCCGCTGTACGCTGGAAACGTCATGTTACATCTGATCACTTTTTATATCGATGTTGTTTCTTAGACGTATCTACAACTTTATTGTCTTTGGTGCCATCAACTCAAAACTCAATCTCAAACTCATTTTTTAAAATTTCCATATCCTTCCTTATAAATATGAAATTATTCCATATTTTAAATGTGAAAGTTTGTGAGGATGAATGGATGGATGGATGTATGGATGGATAAATGGATGTTTGTTACTCTTTCACGCAAAAACTACTGAACGGATTTTGATGAAATTTGGTATGTAAGTACTTTAGGCCCTGGATTAAAACATAGGCTACTTTTAATCCCGGAAAAGTACAGTGTTCCCGCGGGATACTTGATAGTATAATTACGCGGGCGTAGCCGTGGGAAACAGCTTGTAGGTTTTTATATAACATTTATAGAATTGTCCTACATGATGCCTACCACCGGTTCAGAAACTAGCCCATCGAGAAGAATCGGCATAAGAAACACGCATCTGTAAAAGAACCAAAAAGTAAAAACTAAGCTAACAATTTATCAGAGTAGGTAAACTAATATATTAACTTTCATTATTATAGATGTTGCCCTTTACTTCGTGCACGGTAAAGGAAATCTTGCGAGAACCGTACATTTTGCCGAGAAAAAAAGCATATTATGTCCTACCTCGTAGTCTAATCTATATCTGTGCCAAATTTTATTAAAATCGTACCAGTAGTTTCAGAGCCTATGTACAATGCAAACAAATAGAGAAACAAATCTTTTCTCTTTGAAATATTAGTATAAATTAAATGAGCACTAATCTTCAAGCTTAGATCATAATATTAATATAAAATGAAGTAAGCGAGGGATGCAGGGTCAAATCTGTGTAGCATAACAACTAACAAGAAGCAACCAATTTCTGATCAAAATAGCGTATGTACTTTACAGAAATTCGTTAAAATATTTAGTATAATCGTGTGCATTTTATATATCTACTGTGCGGTAGACTATTCACTGTTCTCATTCGATTTTTTACGCCGGTTCTCCTCGGTATGTTAAGGTTGAAACGGTGGTAGCTTTTTCTGTTGACTTTCTGAATAACGCTTGTTAACTTTCATTTGGAAATGAAGTTATTCATTTAATTTTCATTTAATCTCATTCGACCCTTGCACCGTAAATTATATAATATCTAAAACTCAGCTTTAACAAAACTTGGATTTTCAAAGCACACATCAAACAATTCATTATTTTGGTCCGCTTTTTTTGTCCAATCATTGTTCCTGTATAGCCTCATCACCTGTCCGTGTGCCTGTCAGACGTACAAGGGCCATTACTTAGCCTATTACAGCACCGTAATTAATACCCGTTGCCTTTTCCCCCGCTGCGGTTGACCTGAAGGGAAAATCAATTTTCAATGTCCGTTTTTGTTTTGTAGGTGATTGCTAAAGGTTTTTAGGCACGAGTTAAAATGTTCTAACATATAGGTTATTAATTTAGGTTCTATTATCAAAAACACTGGATATTTGATGCTCTATTTGAATTATAATGAAATATTACTCTATACTATAGATATATAGAGTATGTAGGCATGTTATATAGAAAATTACACGTTATCAAGTTACTTGTAGTTTCGCACTTTTTGTAAAACTACTAGAGAAAGAATACTTCAATAGAACTCATTAAAACTCTTGTTAAATGATACATGAATTTATCATTAATCACCTACTTTAATCATAATACAACTGAAATTATTCACAGAACTGTTCGCAAAAACGTTAATGTTCATAATATTTTAATGAGCGGTCACCTGACATGGCGCCGCGGCGTCGCCAGGGGAGGCGAGCGGGGAGAGGCATAGATTAATTACTGTTTGATTCCACCGGCCCCCAGGTACTGTCTCTGACTGATTTACGGCGATAGTCTCTGTGCTGCGGTCAGTCTGTGCACTTGACACTACGATTTGCTTAGAAGCTAAATCTGTAATGAGTTTTGCTGACCACTTCCGAGTAATTCAGCAATTGAACTGAAACTGCTTATCATTAATTTAAATGCTTTAGTTGCAAAAAGTTCATTAACTTCTGTAACATATTTTTGTATCTGTTGTTTTTCCAAAATATTACCAGTGCTGGCCGTGCTATAAAATCTATACTAATATTATAAATACGAAAGTGTGTCTGTCTGTCTGTCTGTCTGTTATCTCTTCACGCTTTAACCGCTGAATCGATTTTTGTGAAATTTGGTATAGACATACTTTGGGTCCCGGGAATAGACATTGGATATTTTTTATCCCGAAAAAATAGTTTTCCCGTGGGTTAATATATTTACGCGGGCAGAGCCGCGTGCAAAATATATTACCTTTCAGATATTTATAGATGAAACAAGTTGTTCAATATGATAATAAAAATTAGATGAATCGTTTAAAATGAAGATCTCTGCTAATACCTTGAACAGACCAGACGATGAAGGTTTGGAAGAAACGACTAGGTTTAATTGACATGACATTTCGTTTCTGAGATATAAAGTAGCAGATATTAAATCATTTCGATGTGCTGTCACCGCAGTCCCCAGCAGGCAAGCCCGAGCTGATGCTATCGAATTGCACTAAAATTGAACAGAATTGTAACGCGACTCTCTAGGTTCGTGGTACACCGGGAGCCGATTTATATAAAACTAACTTTTGCTCACGGCTCCGCCCACGTAATTATAGTATCCCACAGTACTTTTTCCGGATAAAAATAAAATTACATATTTTATTTTTATCCGGAAAAAGTACAGTGTTAATCTATAGATAAAACTACTACCATACGTAAAAAAGGAACAAAAATCCATCCATCCAACCATCCTCACAAACTTTCACTTTCACCTACTAATATTGTAGTAGGTTTTGAGTGTACTCAAAAATGTATTTTCTTGAATATAGATTGAATATAGATTGATTATTTTCGTCACGAGTTCCAAAACAACATTAATCATGTTCCAATGAGATCAGTTCAGAAACCTCTTTGTGGTAGTCACTGGTTTTTTTTGATGCTGTAGTTATAATGTCGCTTAACGAACAGATGGCAAGTTACCACGGGATTATAGTGGAGGTAATATGTATTAAAAACCAAAAATGGTATCAGAAATAGTTCCACTACTATAACTGAGAAAGAAGGGACTTTCTTCGTTCTTCGTTGAATCTCTCTTTCTCTCTCTGAAAACAACTCCTAAGTATTTTTCTCCAGTACTCAGTACGCCACATACTCACCTACGTTAAGAAGTCTCATATCGCACGCTGGTCGGATGATTTGTGGCCAGCGCACCGGACATACGAGCTCACTTACCGCCCAGATGGCGCTGCGTAACACTCCATTAGCAATAAGTGCTGTTTCAGTTTCCAAGTGTACCGAGTATGAATTTTGAGGTTTTAATCTTTGCCATTTGACAGGTTTACTTAGTTGTTGGTGATGTTTAAGTATAAGGTGTTTGTAAGATTTATAATTTTATCCAGTGGGAGAAAATTCGCTGCCAAACATATCGCGCAAATTTTGTGTTCGTGAGGTCGCTTAAAAATATACGTATTTTCTATTCTTTATTAGCTTATGCATGTTGTAAGATAATATATTATCTACTAAGATCTCTTCATTTTGTAAAACATCTATCAAACAACCTAAATTACAAGATTCAAAGCCCAAAAATGTCACTCTCCATTAAAAATTACATGTAATTCATACAGAGAATTTCATTGTAACAGTTGTAGCTAATTCGGAGAGTGAAACAGATAATTGCGAAGGGCCGGCGGACACACGGGCCCGCAGCACCGCGATATACATCACATCACTTGACTGATAACTCTCCTTAGTGTGCGTTGGCCCTAAGTTACAAGCGTCCGCGGTCAAGTAATAATTAGATAAACTTCGGCCTTTTCATCCGTTAATGGATGAAGTAACCACTCTTGGAATACTGTAGTGACTGGGACAGTTGGTTTTTAAATATCGTATGGTTGCCCAAGCACATACGACATTCTCACAACATAGTCAGCCTAGTCCAGAGGAATGACTGGCCAATACGTCTGGGGCCAACCATGTGCGTGTTTCCTTACAATGTTTTCCTTCACCGTTAGAGAGTCCGTATAATGTACTTGAAATCTGAAAAAGTCTCATTGGTACACGCCACAAACCCCGCCACAAAACCAAACGGTCTACTCACTAGGCCACGGAGCTCTTAATAATAATTAGTAATGGAAGAGTAAGATTAACAAGAATTATATAGGACTGATTGAGTACTTAGGGAATTTCGCGAATCATAGTTTTATTTAGATTTTCTTATCAAATAATTACTAAGCCTTCTATTTATATCCTTAACTTTTAATTTAATTTTTTTTCTAATTTTTGAAATTGAAATCCTCAACTCTTTTTTCTGATTCATATAAGATCATAATATTACCTCGCATGCAACGGCAAGCGTACTTACCACCTATTGTTACATTACATACATGTTGTTACGAATTTTTACGTGTACGTAAAATCTACTTAAACATATTCAAACACACTCTATTCTCGAAAAGTAAAATCGCTTACGCTTTTGAACTAGGCACTTATATTTTAGGACTAAGGGCTGCCGGAAAAAGGACCTCCTTACCTTCCACTAAAACTAGTAAATAGTCGGATTAACTGGACGTATAAATCAGTGGATGTACCCTCAGGAACTTGCCGCGATAACAATCTACTGATATTAAACTTGCCTCTTACTGTCCAACAAAGTACAGGATAATCAAAGTCAATTTCTATGTTTTTCCCTTTTATTTGTTTGTGTTGGTAACTTAACAGGTAAATTGTGACATTATCTTAGTAAACTTAAATAGTGACCATGCTTTTTGCTTATATAAAACTGGTTGGTTCAGGTTATCATCGTTATTACAGGATTTTGACGCACATAAATAATAATATATGACCCTATGAGTACATAGCTAAAAATATTACCTTAGCTGCAGAAGTTCTAGATGCTGCTTGCGAATTCATGCGCGCAAAAGCAAATTTATACCACTTGCCGCGATATAAAATAGTAGAAATTTGTCCTTTAACGTTGTTAACTCTACATAAGTGCTAAATTTCATCAAAATTGGTCCAGTGATTTTGGAGCCTATCTATATAGAGCCTATCCGTATATTTTATTTGAGGTAGATTTGGGAAAGTTAGAGTTATTATGAGAAACAAGTTCACATTTAATTGTTTGTATGCAACAAACAATTAAATGTGAGCTTGTTTCTCTTTCTCTATATATTTGCTCAAAAACCATTCAAAATAACTCTAACTTTTACAAATCTACCTCAAATAAAAACGTAGAAGGAAACTTCCTCAAAATCCTATTGTATTTAAAATTTGCATCCAAATCACTGAACAATGATTGCCGGCTTACTTCCCTCGCGCAATTAAGGCGAGATCACTTTCTATAAGGTGCTCCTTATTTCTCCCCCAAACTCCCGTTAATTGGAAGTATTTTATTAAGGCCAATTTGTTTGATACCTGGCAGATTGCGGCCCGCTGAGGCGATTTGTCTGAATTTTTAAGAAAGATTCTCCCGTCATTTAATTAGTATGAAAAATGTGGTTGTTAGTATTGTTCTTAGCTTCAATAATAAGATATTCTGATTATATTTTTTGTGTGTTTTAGTTTGAGCTGCGACTTCTTGACTGTTCAGGATTCTTCTTATTTTATAATAGAGTGATAAATGACACGACAAATAGGATATTCTTCTTTATTGGTATATAACTGAGAGATACGAGAGATATAGCTTTAACACAGTAACGTATTACACAAGCCTTATGAGAGAGGCTAATACAGGTATACGTCTACGCTATACATAGCCTTTCGACTAACTAAAATAAACAGACTCGATAGGCTCTCTGATATATATAACATTAACACATAATGATTTTTCTCATTAAAATAATTATTATGCAATAATATAGACATTTAAATTTCTTTGACTGTTGTTAGTGTCTGTGTGAGTAAGTACTGTAACATAAATCGCCCTTATCATTTTAATGACGTGGCATCGTTATCAGTCGCTTACTGCCGAAAATATGGTCAATTTAAGACTGCGACTATATGATCCGGAATCCAAGATGCCGCAAAAATGCATAACACTGAAAATAGAACTCTGGGCTAATATAACAGAGTTAAAAACCGAACATACTAGCCCAAGAGCTACTGAGAAATTTAGAGTAGGTATTTGAGGCACGATGAAACCTTGTCCTGTACTTCTCCTATTGTACCTCAACACGAGAATGCAGACCTGGCTGGTCAGAAGCGGAACTTAGCCAAGTTACAAATTTTTGAAAAGTCCATTTTTTAATGCCAAAAATCCATGTTTGAGGCGCTTTGAAATTTTGATATACAGTTAGTATAATGAATAAGGAGTTGGGGAAAAAAAAGGCCATGTAATTTAGTTGGAACTTTAACCTAGCCATGTCAGTTTAAAAGTAAATAAACTGGCTTTCGATTCATGATTTTCTGACATCTATTGGTCATTTTATGAACTGCAATAATACGTATGGGCGAAAATGCGACATCTATGAAGCCCTCAAAGAACTACGTGGTCAAAAAATAAAATTGCGTATTGTGCAATAAACTTACTCGTCAAAATGTATTTATAAAACAAATAGGTATTATTGAAATAGAAATGGCATACGAACCAGCATAACCTATCATCTACATGTTTTAAATAATAGTTTAGTTAACAATAAACGTAAAGCGACATCTAGGAAGAATCAAAGAACTACGTGGTCTTGATAATTTTCGCAAAGTCGATATGAGTCGTTTTTAATTGGTTTTCCTATAAAAATCGAAGTCATCCATTCGTTGTTTATACAATATTGTGTGCAATAAAATTATATATTGTGCAATAGTCTAATTTACTCGACAAATTGTATATAAAACACAAATCTAGACACGCGGTAGTGTGTCAAGCCAAGTTCAAGTAACAGAACTGGCGAGCGGCACCGTGTGTAATATTACACGAACCATTTGGAGCCCAAACGGTTATTTAGATATTAACGTCCAAAAATCGTCATTTTGATCACTGACTAACCTATAGATCAAAACTTTAACCCAGTTCCAGATGACCTAAAAATTCAATATTATGTTTGTTCGCAGATAACTTCGTCGTTTATGAACCGATTTTCAATTTTTTTTTGTGACGTAAAGGGTATAATACCAAGTTAGTCCGGTTGTCAAAAAAGTGGTGACCTGATGTTGGAATCCATGAGGAATTGAGGGAACTCCTCGAAATTTATATGGATACATATGGTGATTTTGACTTTTTCTGAACAAGTCTAAGCATGTGCTACCAAAAAGTAAGATTTTGCTCCAAAGTATACCCTGGACCCAAAGGTACAGAACAGAACTCCTGACTCCTTATAGATGCATGTTTGGGGATTTCGGCGTTGTTTAAAGAACTGCAAGCATATGCCACCATGTCAATAGGCATGTTCCCGAAAAAAAATTTTTTTAGACAACATGTTAATAAACAATCCAGAACCCATTTTTGTATATCTGAAAAAATAACTTAGATACAAACCATTGAAATTTACAATATGAAAGAGAGCGATATATTGGCCTGTGACGTCACAGCCTGCTACCGCCATATATTTCTCATAACAAAATTTATGGCGGTAGCAGGTTGTGACGTCACGAATCGTTTTGCGAGAAAGAGATGGACAATATTTTTTATTTGCTTATATTTTTAATCCCATCACTCGAAATACCTATTTCTTTCAGATTTATGTATCTTTAATCAACAATTTTAAAATTTAATTTGTATAACTGTGAAATTCCACAAAAGGCAACATCCCTATTAGAATAATTTAATACATCATCACATTATTATGATATAAAAGGCTCTTCTCATAGTATTTTACACTAACTCGGAGATCTTTGAACATAACTCTGCCATTTATAGACCTATTTGCAAAATTATTTTGTTGTAAAGGGTTTAATTCGAAATTGGTCCTTTAGTCACTAAAGTGGAAACCTGATGATGCGATCCATGAGGAATCGAGGGAACTCCTCGAAATTTATATCGGTACATATAGTGATTTTGACTTTTACTCAAGTAACACAAGGCATATGCTACCAAAAAATAAGATGTTGCACTTTGGTGCTTTTGGGAACTCCTCGAAATTTATATCGACACACATAGTGATTTTGACTTTTACTGAAGTAACATCAGCATATGCTACCAAATAATAAGATGTTGCACCTTGGTGCGTTTGGATCTTTTGTATAACCTGGATCCAAAAGCAGTGAACAAAAATCCTCAGTCTTTAAAGATATGTGTTTGGAAATTTCGGTATTGTTTAAAGAACTGCAAGCATATGCCAGTTTGTATCTTACTAAGCTAAGCTAAGCTTACTAGCTAAGACTTTAACTATTTCTCTACTCAATCTTCTTAATTTTGAACTCAGTACCAGCTAATTTGAACGTAAGTTCTATAAAATATTGTTGGGTATTGTTTGGGCTGGTAGCGACTTTGGAAGTCAAACCGACTTTTTTTGTTTACCCATTGGCAATGGGAATGGCACCCATTTAGATCTCACTTCTTTTGTCGTTGAAGTCAACAACCAAGGTATACAGGAATACTTTTTCATCGGTACAATAAATTTTACCACGTCATTGGTATCGTTAATAGAGTACATTTCTCAAATAAAAAAAAATATTTTTTTTTTCATTTCAATTATTTTATCCTATAACCAATCTAATACTGCATGTGCGCAATAACTACAAGGCGTCAACGGGTGCGGTACGAGGTAGGGGGCGGCGAGGTGGGGTAAGCGATCGGCCGGGCGGCGCACGAGTTGGCAACAAAGCATCGATAGATGCGTAACGTATCCACATTTTGTATTAGTTTAGCGGATAAGTTCGGGGATTGATAATTTTGTTTTTTTGTTCCAAAGGGGTAGTAACAAAAATCGCTAGTATTTTTTATTTTTAACAACTATTACGTATGTTGATTTATTGTACTGGTGAAAAAATAACCCTGTATATCATAATATTGAACTTGACTCTCATTTCACATTTATGTTTTTGATAGAATATCATTACTTTTTGTACATAAACTATACATAGTAGGTACTTATTTATAACAAAATAATTACCAAAGTTAAGTTTAAAATAATTCACTTAATAGAATCAATTAAGTGAATTATTTTCAATTATTAACAAAAACGTCGGTTTGACTTCCAAAGTCGCTACCAACACAAACAATAGCCTACAAAATTTTATAGAACTTGCGTTCAAATTTGCTGGTACCGACTTCAAAATTAAGAAGATTGAGTAGAGAAATTGTAAAAAAATTTAGTTAAATTTAAAAGGGAAGTTATTTAGAAGTTTTATTTCATTTTTTGTGAACATTTGGAAGTCGGTTTAATTTTTTGTTTAAAAATAATAATTTCATACATTTTAGTGATATATTTTGTTAAGTTATTATTAATACATCTTAAGGACGTCTAAAATAAACGATCGAATGTATAATTGAATAAGCGCTAAGTTTTCACTAATTTGTTAATAAGATGATGATGATTACTGTAAGATACAAACTGGCATAATATGCTTGCAGTTCTTTAAACAATACCGAAATTTCCAAACACATATCTTTAAAGACTGAGGAGTTCTGTTCACTGCTTTTGGATCCAGGTTATACCAAGGATCCAAAAGCACCAAGGTGCAACATCTTATTTTTTGGTAGCATATGCCTTATGTTACTTGAGTAAAAGTCAAAATCACTATATGTATCGATATGAATTTCGAGGAGTTCCCTCGATTCCTCATGGATCGCATCATCAGGTTTCCACTTTAGTGACTAAAGGACCAATTTCGAATTAAACCCTTTACAACAAAATAATTTTGCAAATAGGTCCATAAACGGCAGATTTATGTTCAAAGATCTCCGAGTTAGTGTAAAATACTATGAGAAGAGCCTTTTATATCATAATAATGTGATGATGTATTAAATTAACCCTTTATACCACAAAAAAAAAAATTGAAAATCGGTTCATAAACGACGAAGTTATCTGCGAACAAACATAATATTGATTTTTAGGAACTGGGTTAGAGTTTTGATCTATAGGTTAGTAAGTGATCAAAATGACGATTTTTTGACGTTAATATCTAAATAACCGTTTGGGCTTCAAATGGTTCTTGTAATATTACACACGGTTTCGCTCGTCAGTTCTGTTACTTGAACTTGGCTTGACACACTACCGCGTGTCTAGATTTGTTTTTTATGTACAATTTGTCGAGTAAATTAGACTATTGCACAATATAATTTTATTGCACACAATATTGTATAAACAACGAATGGATGTCTTCGATTTTTATAGGAAAACCAATTAAAAACGACTCATATCGACTTTGGGAAAATTATCAAGACCACGTAGTTCTTTGATTCTTCCTAGATGTCGCTTTACGTTTATTGTTAACTAAACTATTATTTAAAACATGTAGATGATAGGTTATGCTGGTTCGTATGCCATTTCTATTTCAATAATACCTATTTGTTTTATAAATACATTTTGACGAGTAAGTTTATTGCACAATACGCAATTTTATTTTTTGACCACGTAGTTCTTTGAGGGCTTCATAGATGTCGCATTTTCGCCCATACATATTATTGCAGTTCATAAAATGACCAATAGATGTCAGAAAATCATGAATCGAAAGCCAGTTTATTTACTTTTAAACTGACATGGCTAGGTTAAAGTTCCAACTAAATTACATGGCCTTTTTTTCCCCAACTTCTTATACATTATACTAACTGTATATCAAAATTTCAAAGCGCCTCAAACATGGATTTTCGGCATTAAGAAATGGACTTTTCAAAAATTTGTAACTTGGCTAAGTTCCGCTTCTGACTAGCCAGGCCTGCATTCTCGTGTTGAGGTACAATAGGAGAAGTACAGGACACGGTTTCAACGTGCCTCAAATACCTACTCTCAATTTCTTAGTAGCTCTCCAGCTATACGAGTCAAGTACAACAGGGTTAAGAACCGAACACACGAGCGTCGAGTTAAATGTCAATGTCAAACTTTACAACTCGATACTCGAGTGTTCGATTCTTAGTTCAATAATTGTAATAGCACAGAGTTCTATTTTAAGCGCTCTGAATTTTCTCCGGCGTTCCGGATTCTGGCTGGGACTACCAGCCTAAGAAGTATGTCAATCTGCTACAACCTCAAAATGTATAAATAGAACGTATATTTTCTAAGATTCTATTGTCTATAGAGACAACAATGAATTTCTTTGCCACCGACAATTACACATGATGTAAGAAGGTGAGTCACCGCGTTCCCACGTCGGAGCGCCGCTGCCGCTGTTGACCCCGCACTACACTTAATTGTCCCATACCTAACCATTACACTGTGGAGTCGCATTACTGTTTCATTTTTTAAATTATTATTTTAAAATTGCACACTATTATAAAAATGGCCATCTCTTAAATATGTCATTTCATCTTTAGTAGCAAATAATAATCTCTACTTTATAACCTGCGTAAGCATATGTAAATTTTTAGGGGCTTAAAGCAAATTACTAGTATAATAATAGTTTAATCGAAATTAAACTCAATGAGACTTACAGCTAAATACTGAAGTGCTAATCAAAATTAAGAGCCCTCCTACTTACAAGATGTCGCTGTCTCTGCTAGCCGAAACGACAAAGACAGCATGTGACTTGAGCGTCACTTAATTTAACTATCGTTCCGGTATTCAGCCGTAAGACTGGGAGTGATATAGTGAATTTAAAAGGTAGGCCTTACCTGTCTCGTAGCGCTCTCGTAGCATTTGCATTGCTACGAAGACATTGTATTCGTAGAACTAATACAGCTTTACGGATATTATTATTGTTGTTGTACAATCTGTACCTATTTGATTTAGAAATAGCTTAAAATGTTGTTACTTAATGAAATAGGTACATATTGTAATAATTTTTAATGAAAATTATTAAATCCTTAATTTATCATCGAGTAAAATTGTAAGTGTATGCGACTCCACAGTTTTGTTTAATTGATAAGTTGATCCTATTTTATCCAGGCCTGCGACAGGAGTTGAGTCACGGCGCTACACACGTTTATTAAACCCAATAATATTGATACAGACAGCGTAGATGTGTAGATGTTATTGCGTGTAACTACTCTTAATTGACGTAGGTACGCAGCCGGCAAAACTTGTGATGACTGATATTCCTCTACAGTGTCTACACATGCACGGATTTGGTACGGAGCGGAGAGCGGATTTGGTACGCTCCATACCAGATCTTTATGTTAAGCATATAACCTTTCTTTCTGGCTTATTATCTCTTAGACCTGTAAATGGTATAACTAATCAGGGGAACATTTTGGGGGAAAATATTTTTGAGAGTTGGTATCACTGCACGTTATCAATGAATTGCGGGAATCATCGTCGTCGTTTAAAAACAGCATTGTAAATAGAACTCTGTGTTAATTCAATAGAGCATAAAATCGAACACATGAGTGTCGAGCTTTCAATTGGGTCCGCTGTATCAAATGCGTGCGTGTATAGCGACACCAGATTCAGTCTGCGGATATGGTTCGCGGACCAAGTTCGATTATCTGTAATAGCATCCTCTACACGATACAGTAAAGACCGCGCATCTGAGAATGCATTCCAAACCACAGATGGATCTAATCAGATCGATTAGATCCATCTTGCTTCAGGCTTGCGGATAAAACTATCATGCTAATAACGATTAAAATACGCCCACGGTTCGGACTGTGGATGGATATGACATATTTTGGCGAACATTCATAACAAACGTTATAAATTTTAAAAGTATTGCTATCAGTAGGTATAGTCCACGCTCCCAACCGACATGTTTTATTTTGCATTCACACATGTTGCTCAGATAAGTGGAAAACGCTCTCGCATAGCTATGCCAGGTCGGAGTGAGGGTTGGAACGGTGCGTGTTGTTTTCCGTGGTCCGAACTTTACGCGTGAAGGACGTTATTAAAGATAAATTTACCTTCATCGAATTTTATTTTCTCTCATACGAATCAAAATAATGTTTAATCGAGTTCAGATTTTATACAGATAAATAAAACTGAAGTGTTTTTTGCTTAATTTAAATTAACAGCTTTTAACTAAATGCATATTATGCAAGTTTATACAGTACTCACAAAACTATTTTTGAATTTTTTGTCTGCTCCGTTTATTCCACCTAATCTCTGAAATGGCTGGACAGATTTATTTATTTTTATTTATTTATTTAGGCACATCAACAATATAAACACTTACAAAATAATTAGCACATGTATAAGTAAGGGCTAGTGTTTACATCACTTACAGATATGCACAACATTTAAGATAGATTACATTATAAACACAATCAGAAGGAACTATACAATACATATTAATAAATTACTTATTTAAAAATTCTACACAATTATAACTAAATTTAACTAAGAATTAACCTATTGTCTAATAAATATAAATAAAAAATATAAAACTAATATTACATGATTGAAATAAAAAATAAATAAAGTAAAATAACATTGCAATCACTAAAAAAAAATTAAATTGAAATGAAAAATATATAGGAAGAGTAGTCACATTGCAAAAATAAAATAAATGTCAATAAAACTGTTTTTACGGGATTTTTACGGGACTTTTACTGGCAAATATTGGATTTGTTCTGATATTAGAAGGAGTAAATAAAGCTACTTTATCTTAAGGTTTCGTTAAAAAAATAGGGTACAGTTCAAACAAAGTTGCGGGCACCAGCTAGTTTTATAATATTATCTATAATATTCTATGGAAAAGTACAGGCGCGTGTACACTGTTAGCTGTTAGGTCGTCGCACTCGGCTGTGAATTTTCAATTAATTCGAGTGGCCGTAAGTGGTTGTCATCTCGTAGACCTTTGTGTGAACATAGAACGCTGGATTATACGATGGCTTTTTGAATAATCTTTGTACCTGTTATTTAGCACGTACTAAATGTTATTCCGCAACTTTGGTAAAATGAGGAGTTATTCATTTCGTGCTGGAAATGTATAGGTAACGTACATTTTCTGGGATAAGAATTATTGGGATATTTTTTCGAAAGATCTACGTGCGGTTTTAGATCTTTGAGGAAATTCGTTGGTAAGCTGGTAACACAGTTACGAGTATATTTAGTTACTAGCATTAATTGCTCGCAGCTTCGCCCGCGTGAAAAATTTTAAAGTTTCATCCTCTATTTTACCCTTTTGGGGGTTAAATTTAGAAAAATACGTGTGCAAAATATCAAATTTCTAGCCTTAAGGGTTTGGTCTGTGCCTTGATACATCAGTCAATCAGGTTTGCATTTGTGGCTATGGCTAGAGTATCTGGGTAACTGAGCTTTGCTCGAAGCTCTCTAATATCACAAAAATATTTATCTGACCGGGTGGCTAACTCACCACATTCCGAATTTCCAAACAACTACCAATGGAACTGACATACCTATTAAAATCGAAATTATATTGTTGTACGACGAAATTTAGGGAGTTTAGGCTTAATTAAATAATAAAGTAAGTTCTTTTACTAAGGTAAAAATTGATCCACTTCTTAAAATGTTAAGCAGCTACTTATAAAGAGTACTTACAAAGACAATAAAACTGTTCAACGCTCCCAAATCGCTTGATAGTGTTGATGGATAGGTCGATGTAATTACCAGATGTACGGGCAGATGTTATCCAACACCTAGACTTAAGTGTGGACGAACGCCTGTGATTCACAGCCACATGCGACCCCGATACACCGGGGACCGATGAGTAGTTAGCAGAGGCGACCCTTCAATACAGCACTAACATCTTAAAAATTTCATTTAATTAATTTAAATATAAAATTCTCTTGTCACTGTGTTTGTGGCAGACTCTTTCGAAACGGCTTGACTGATTTTTAATTTTTTAATTTGGCAGATATATTCGGTAGATATGAGAATAGGTTGTGAGCTACTTCTTGTATCCGTAAGTGATAAACCACTGTGATGTGATAGCCCACCCCGCATGAGAATAGGTTGTGAGCTACTTTTCGTATCCTTAAGTGATAAACCACTGTGATGTGATAGCCCACCCCGCATGAGAATAGGTTGTGACCTACTCTTCGTACCCGTAAGTGATAAACCACTATGATGTGATAGCCCACCCCGTATGAGAATAGGTTGTGACCTACTCTTCGAATCCGTAAGTGATAAACCACTATGATGTGATAGCTCACCCCATATGAAAATAGGTTGTGAGCTACTTTTCGTACCCCTAAGTGATAAACCACTGTGATGTGATAGCCTGCCCCGTAATTATAATTTTCTTTGAACTAGTTTTTTATTTCGATTATATTATGATTTGGAGTGGTACAGATAGAAGTTATATGGAACCTGTTAATGGGAAATAATTTTGTAGGAAATGTCAATAACAAAATATTATGAAATTGTTAATAACTTAGTGATACATTAGTGTCATATAAGTATGTTGAGTAAAGTTATGTTAGCGTTCGTGACTGTAAAATGTGAAAATCAATTGATACATAATTTTGCCAGTCATGCCATGAAGTATGAACTACAGTTAGTCAATCTTGTTTGATTAAAGATGTGTTTCTAATCTAGGTAGTCATGATAATATTAAGTCATGACATCTATACTAATATAAAGGAGGAAATGTTTGTTTCTTTGTTTACATTAAATAGGCTCCGAATCTAGACCGATTTTGATCAAATTTGGCAGAGATGTAGCGTAGACCGGCTGGATATTGGCAACTTTTTATTCTATATTTACGGTTTCCGCAAGTCGTCGAGGGCATCATTTTGCGACTTCACTGCTAAGATTAATTATCTATGAAACACTGAAATGTCAGTTAGTTTATACTAAGCACATATTTTGTAGTGAAATAAGAATAAAATTCAGTAGCATGCTTTTACAAATAATTATTCTATAAATTATAATTAAAGAAATGAAGCTTATAGGTATCTTTCCATTAAGCATGTCCTGTCTACCCACAAACTCATCTATGCATATTCACGTAGAGTAGGTATCGCGGCGTGAGAACATCTCGCATGTGTGAACGCACTTGTTTTATTGGCGCATACTTTTTAATTATCAACTGTCGCAACCGCCTGCCGACTGCATTTGGGTCAGCCGAGTGGCAAGTTGATATTATGATTTCATTATACGTTAACTGTATTGAGTAAGCCACACCACTTTAGAAGACTACGATAGTAAATATAACAGTCAGTTCTCTCCCATTTATTTCAAGTACGAGGGCATTTTCTTTCTATTATTAAGAGTAGGAACTACGAAGGCATTTACTTTCTATGTAGACGTATAATTTTTATAATAGGTCTAGTGGTTAGTGTTATCGAGTCGGAGGTCGTGGGTTTGGTTCCCGCATTGGAACAACAAAAATGATGTTTCTAGGTTTGGTTAGGACAATGCAGGCTGATAACCTGATTGAATGACAACAGAAGATGATCCATGCGTCGCATGGGCATATAAAAAGTCGTGCCGGTCATCCGTCCCACTGGATTTTAAAAGTAAAGGAAGAGAGAGTGCTCTTATGTACTGTGCACTAAGAATTACTCCTGCGTAACTGGCCTGGTTTCAATGAAACCAGCTACAGGCACCGAAATCGGTGTGGGGAGTTATTATTATAATAGGGACAAAAAACATCACTAATGTTTAAACCAATTTTCTTTTATATTACTTACATAGAAAGATGGTAAACAAACAGAGTAATGTAATATGAATCGCTATTCTTAAAAAGAGCACAATAATTATTTATAACAGCTTATAAAGGTTTACAGCAAATGAAAATTACAATGGGAGATGATCTATGTGCATTTTGTGTACTTACAACAGCTAATTGTCGGTAGAAGTATGTTGTCATACCTATACCAATTTTAGGTACAAATTCACCAATTTTTGCTGGTAACTGTTTCAATTTCATAATTTGATATTCAAGAGTAAAATGTTGCAGTCGGGTAAACTTTAAAGTTCTTAATATGACTGAATGCATATTTTTATTGTATAATAAATACGAACTCAACACTTTACCGCGTTGTGTAAAGGTATTTTCCAAATACGCATCGAGACCACTGGCTGTCGACGCCATTTTTACAAAACAATTTATCGAGTTCACCCATTACTTCACCTCTAAACCTTGTAAGATTCTATTCATAGCTCGTGTGACATCACTTGTGTGGTCTAAGACAAAGAGGTGGTTGAGGCCTGGCGCCGCCGCGTCATCAGTATGCCGGGCGCGCTGTGAAATATTTCGGCGGATTATTGCCAGAAACACGTTCCTACTCCAGCTTTTATGCGCTTATTAAGATATGATTAAAGAGGTATATGAAGCCTGCAGTGAATTAAATAATGTAATATGTTACACTAATATGTCGAATTACAGATAGTGTTTTAATAGATAAGATAATGTTTTGCACACAGCACACGTCTAGTGCACACTGTTGAACTTATGAAAGCTTTTGCCCGCTGATCCACCCGTGTAAATAAAGCATTCTATACTATACTTTTTCGGGATAAAAGTGGCCTATGTATTAATCCAGAGCTCAAACTACTACCATACTAATTTTCATAAAATTCAGTTTAATAGTTTTTGCATGAAAGAGTAACAAACATCCATCCATCCATCCTCACAAACATTCACATTTATGATAGGTAAGATGAAAGCAGCAGCTGTATTTAAAAGTAAATAAGTTAAAATTGTCTAACTTATGATGTGACATCAAATTCGGTGGGTTTCGACTCGCTTGGAAATAAAAAGTAGCCAAGTTTCTAATTATAACCGCAATATTAAATTATTATTTTTGTCATCCATTGTTATTTAGTATTGAGCTCCGTAGCCTAGTGGGTAGACCGTTTGGTTCGCACTCGAGAGATTGCAAGTTTGAATCCCAGGTTGAGGCGTATACCAATGAGACTTTTTCAGATCTCGAGTACATTATACGGACGCTCTGACGGTGAAGGAAAACATCGTGAGGAAACCCGCACATAGTTGGCCCCAGACGTATTGACCAGTTCATTCCTCTGGACTAGGTTGACTTTGTTGTGAGCATGCCGTATGTGCTTGGGCAACCATACGACATTTAAAAACCAACTGTCCCAGGCACTACAGTATTTCAAGAGTGGTTACTTTGCTCGGAGAATACTGTATAAATCATCCATTAACGGATGCAAAGGCCTAAGTTTTTTTTGTTATTTAGTATTTGTCATACCGGTAAGCGGTTAATGGACGAAACCAGTAGAAATTGAAACGGCCTCGATCGTTATATCACAGGATCAGATCACGAGGTGCTTCCGGCGCCCACACCTCAAACTACACCTAACTGGACCGGTGGGTGCGCGTGACTTCATCGCACCTACAAAAATATAGTAACAGCATCACCACTTACTAGGTTCGTAAGTAGCAGATAATGACTGTGTCACAAGTCTTGCCGATGAAGTGGTTCCATTTTCGTTTACCCCCCCCCCCCCCCCCCTCTCAGAGTTACTGTGCCATATAACAAACGTGATTTTTTCCTTTTTTATACGGAACCCCTTCGTCTGACTCGCACTTGGCTGGTATTATTCTACCATATATCTGTGGTGGTGAAAGAAAGATTATTACTAAGTTGAAAAGGACCAGTTAGTATTAGCCCTAATATCCTTACGATACAATTTAATTATGTTGTAAAGTTCTATCTGTATTCTATTGCATAGATCTATAGTTACCGTTAACTTAGAAATCTTATAACTAATTCTGTAATCAGTTTGATACAGTTAACTTCATCAAAGGTCCACGTAGACGGATTAAGGCTGAATTCAGACCAATCAAAGTTTGTGCTTTTCTCAGTAATCAATTAAAGCGTCTTGCAAGACAAGCAGATGTGTAGGGTAAACGACCGGAGTGCGGCACTCCCATTTATTAATTTTCTAAGTCGATCGTTTATTTTTATGTATTTAACAGGATGTAATGAGTTTAATTTTGTTGACGTGTTATCTATATAATAAATAATAATTATTAAATGAAGTAATTAAGCACTCCATTCAGATGTTAAAATTACTAGACATAATTTGTATAAGGAATGAAACTAATGAGTCGTCTGCTTATAAAATACTAGCTGACCCGGCAAACTTTGTTCTACCTTAGAGGCAATAAATGAGAAGATTTTGAATTTCATTAAGTGCAATTTTTCATTAGGATAATAGATATAATTAAAAAGAAATCAATTATTTTAATGATCGTTAAAATGGTCCATGTATTTTGTTGCATGGGTTGCAATCTTCAGTAAAGCATCTTGTAATAGACGACATTTTTCGTTTTATTATCGTTTTATTATCCGATCCGTGAATATGCCACATATAATTGACCAGGTGAAAAACATGGATTTTGTAGATTCAAACCACAAACTTTCAAGGATTGACCTTGTAACTTATTAATGGTCATGGCGAATGCAAGACGGATCGGAAATTGAAGTCGTTTGAACTCAAACGGCATATCGGTATTCGGTAGGGATCATCGGGATCTTCGGAATGAGAACTTCCTCACCTTCGAATTTTCCTTTGAGTATCGTCGTGTAAATCACATTATTTGTAAATCCTTAAATCCCCTATTTACTAAATCCCCAAACATATTTTTCTGCGATAAATAGTAGCCTATGCTCTTCCTCGTAGTCTACTCTATGTCTGTGCCAATTTTCATGATGATCGTTTAAGTTGTTTTACGTAAAAGTGTAAATACAGTTGTCCACAGGCACCGTACAATTTCCTGCGATAAAAAGTAGCCTATGTCCTTCCCAGTGGTCTACTTTATATCTGTGCCAAATTTCATGATGATCGGTTAAGTAGTTTTTACGTAAAAGGGTAAATACAGTATTCCACGGGAACCGTACATTTTCTGCAATAAAAAGTAGCCTATGTCCTTTCCCGTGCTCTACTTTATATCTGTGCAAAATTTCATGATGATCGGTTAAGTAGTTTTTACGTAAAAGCGTAAATACAATATTCCACAGGAACCGTACATTTTCTACAATAAAAAGTAGCCTATGTCCTTTCCCGTGCTCTACTTTATATCTGTGCAAAATTTCATGATGATCGGGTAAATAGTTACGTAAAAGCGTAAATACAGTATTCCACGGGAACCGTACATTTTTATGCAATAAAGAGTAACCTATGCTCTTCCTCGTAGTCTACTCTATGTCTGTGCCAATTTTCATGATGATCGTTTAAGTAGTTTTACGTAAAAGTGTAAATACAGTTGTCCACAGGAACCGTACATTTCCCGCGATAAAAAGTAGCCTATGTCCTTCCCAGTGGTCTACTTTATATCTGTGCCAAATTTCATGATGATCGGTTAAGTAGTTTTTACGTAAAAGCGTAAATACAGTATTCCACCCGAACCGTACATTTTCCGCAATAAAAAGTAGCCTATGTCCTTTCCCGTGCTCTACTTTATATCTGTGCAAAATTTCATGATGATAGGTTAAGTAGTTTTTACGTAAAAGCGTAAATACAATATTCCACAGGAACCGTACATTTTCTACAATAAAAAGTAGCCTATGTCCTTTCCCGTGCTCTACTTTATATCTGTGCAAAATTTCATGATGATCGGGTAAGTAGTTTCGTAAAAGCGCAAATACAGTATTCCACGGGAACCGTACATTTTTATGCAATAAAGAGTAACCTATGCTCTTCCTCGTAGTCTACTCTATGTCTGTGCCAATTTTCATGATGATCGTTTAAGTAGTTTTACGTAAAAGTGTAAAGACAGTATTCCACGGGAACCGTACATTTTCCGCAATAAAAAGTAGCCTATGTCCTTTCCCGTGCTCTACTTTATATCTGTAAAAAATTTCATGATGATCGGTTAAGTAGTTTTTACGTAAAAGCGTAAATACAATATTCCACGGGAACCGTACATTTTCTACAATAAAAAGTACCCTATGTCCTTTCCCGTGCTCTACTTTATATCTGTGCAAAATTTCATGATGATCGGGTAAGTAAAAGCGTAAATACAGTATTTCACGGGAACCGTACATTTTTATGCAATAAAGAGTAGCCTATGTTCTTCCTCGTAGTCTACTTTATATCTGTTCCAAATTTCATGATGATCGGTTAAGTAGTTTTTACGTAAAAGCGTAAATACAGTATTCCACGGGAACCGTACATTTTCCCGCGATTAATAGTATCCTATGTCCTATTCCTGGTTCTAAGCTACCTCCCTACCAATTTTTAGCCAAATCGGTTCAGCCGTTCTTGAGTTATAAATGGTGTAACTAACACGACTTTCTTTTATATATATAGATTTATTATTTATATGGCATATTATTTTTCAAATCATGACAGTTTTATTAAGAAAATATAATATTGAAAAACAACAGGTACCTAAAGGTATTATAATTATTTGTAAAATAAAATTTAATACCTTATAATAATATGTTTAGTTTGTTTAAAATCAATGACTGATATATTGGGCATATTATGATCTATTGATTTCCATCCTAAACCTATTTACATAATCAGTAGATCATACACCCATAATATCCGAAGTTGATTTTGAACAACCTTATATTATATGCCAACAACCGTCCATTTACCCTAGTCCAAGTACAAGGTGGAGGCATCGCCTGTGACCGCTCGGCCGTGGCTAACGCCAACTATTCACTGGATTAATTAAATTCAGGGCTCGCAACTTCCCCGTTAACTTAACCTGCCGAATTACTTGTTCAATTACTTGCCTAACATCAACAGAAAATATATTTTGTCGTTAGGTTAATTTTGTTTAACTTGAGTTGTAAAAATTAAGTAAGGTTTGTCGAGCTGATTTTGACTTCAGGATGAAAAAAAAAGGTGATTAGTTTGAAATATTATATGAATATTTTTTTTATTTAATAATTGAATAGTTTATGTCGCTAGATCTAATGATTAGATAATGTTATCTGAATTACACAGTTTGGCGGTTATCACATAATACCAAATGTCCAATCCATCCATCCATCTAGATCCAATGATGTGTGCAAAAACATTGCTAATTGTAATATCTTACCATATACATTATACATACTAATGTGATTGCATATATGCAAGCATAATAATAAATTATGCAGCAGCTAAACCAAGGTAACTATAACAAGCATAATAGGCTGGGTGACCGATGCGAAGCTGCAAGAATGCAATCCTGGGCCGATGCACGCCGCATAATGCCATGCGGTGCGGTACTGCTGATACAGTCCACTAAAGAGCGCTTGGTGGGAGCCCCATGCGAATACGGCTACGTCATATTCTCCACCATCTCCCACTCTATAGGTGTGTCGACATGCGAGGGTCAATTTAGATCACCTGGACAAAATTAATTTATTTGCGTCTTGATTTTGCCTGATAGTACCCCATCCCACGAGTACAGTTACTACTTACTCGTGGTTTTTAGTTTAGTCTGCGGTCGTCTTGCAAGACTCAATTGTAAACTTTACCTATCGTTACATTATGTATAGACGGCGCATCACTATTAGCAAGTAGCATGCATGGGTACCATATTTAGCATCGAAGTTAGAGGGGCGAGGCCAAACAGGATAGTTGCTCCACCGCAGCCGGCAGCGAAGTTGTCGAAAACTCTTCGATCTATTTGCGTACAACACTAATCCGATCGGAACTCCTTGCTCTGTTTATAACCTCCCCACATAGATGTATGTTACATAGTCTGGGGATTAGGTTTTGCGCTATTGGTACTCACCATACAGGTATTTTAACAACCTACAGGTATAATAAAAATATAGTTCGGACCACGGTTGCATTCGAAACCAAAGATTTGTGCAATTTGGACTGCATACAGTACTGTCGTGCTACGCTATCAAATTCGTCCACAGTTAAGACTACTGGCGTTTTAAATAATACGTCAAAAAACGTACCTAATTTCGGTCATTAAAACTGTGGAAAATACGGTGTTACAGATCGGACTGCCGGCCACGTTCGTTTCGGAGTGTGGGTGCTATTTCCCGCGGTACGAACAGTGTGCCGGAATGAGTTTTGTCATTGTTTGATGTATCACATATATTTTTATTCGAAAATAATATCCAAAATAAACGCAAAAAAAGATTACATATTGTTTACCAATATAATTATATTTCAAAATAATTTAATGAATCTTAATTATTAAGTCCATTAGAGCACACATTTGTGAAGACTCGCGCAGGAAATGTTTACAGTCGATACGTCAATGTCTAGGGGAGGCAGGGGTCAAGTGTACACACGCAGTGCAGATTAAACACCTCGTGTTCCCGCCAAATTGCTTGTAACATGGGTTGTCTTAGACTTCCTAACGCTAGAATATCGCTTTTTCATGTTAACATTTTTATATGACTTGATTTGTCAATACTTGTAGTATTTTATATTATTTTAATCGAACCTTTATAATTTTATGTTTATCTGCTACGTCAGATTAAAGTTGAAATTTTCCAATTATGACAGTTATGTTTTTGTTTTTTATTCGTTAGGATTTAGCGAACATGGTGTAGGTTTGCTACTGATAAATGTTAAGTACACTATAATTGACATTAAAACTTTGATGAATATAAAGAAATGTTATTTTTAAAACATTTTCAAAATTTAAAATAAAACGTTTATAATCAACTATGTGCAAAAGGAGAATGTAACTTAATTTAAAATTTTGAGGCCAACAAGCTTAAACCTTGGCTTATGTGTTATACAATGCCGTAACAAAGTTTAAGCAAATGTACCATTCCACCCCACTCTCCCCTCAAGTTCTCAGGTCCGAGAACAATTTCTTAATAGCCCATAACTTGGGCTTTCAAGCTTACGTGTACGTATTACAGTCAAGTTATATTTTATTGTGAGCCACTTTAGAAGTGATTAACCTTTTTAGTTTTTTTATTTCCGAATGTGTCTTCGAAGTAGGAATATTGCATTCAATTTTTATTACATACATTAATAATGAACTAAAACATAATATTATTATTATAATTACTTGACTTATCGAAATCAAACGATATGGTGGGTAATAAATAAGTATTAAATGCTAGCGACTCTAATTTTATTGCACAATATAAAAATATAGAAGTTTTCAGTAAAATATGAAATGAAACATGGTATATGTTTCATATTTTACTGAAAACTTCAAAAACAAACTGATAAATACCATTTTCTCTGTATTATCTAAGTATATTTTATGTTTATACTGTTCAGATGTTTTATAATATATGAGACCCTTTAACCCTCCGACTTTAAGGGCAAAGAATCGGAAGTGGTCTGCGCGACCCACGCACGTCGCTTCCTGCGCCGTATAACCGGCACACACGCTACGCCTCCGCTGCTCCTGCAAAATATAGAATAACATTATTACACGCTGAAAACGTGTTTGCGAGACTTATGAAGGTTTTCCTTTAGATGACATAGAAAATAGGAGATATACTTATTATGTTAAAAAGATAACCGATAAGGTTAAAGCTCAGAACCCCAATTCTCGTATTTAAAGTAGACTTAATTTTACTTTGTTTGGATTGAAAGTGTAGCGACATGTTACTATGAACGGATTTTATGACGTTTTGACAAATCAGAGCGCATTTCACATTGGTTTAACGTTTATAAAAACACCGTTTGAGAGTGTAAGCGTGTCGGGACTTGATAGTAATTGTATTAATGCAGGTTTTATTTAGCACAATTGCCCCTCATTAGTCAGGGCCAATCTGCATGATCAAAAAAAGTTTAATGTTATCATTTTATCATAGTATATATCTTCTATAATTTTCAAGTTCTTACATAATTATGAATAAAATTAAAATTTATAACTATTCACGTATTATCATATTATGATTTTACAAGAAAAATGACTATTTTCAAACAACAGTAATAGTCAGTCTAGAAATTTATAAGCATTTTGTTGTAACAATCGCACCTGATTAACAATTTCCTCAAAAATATTCAATAATGTAAGTAATGTCATCTACAATTTAATAACACCTAGAAGGGTAAATATTTCACGAAACTGTCCTCAATTTACCACCAAATTGTCATCACGCGAAGGCCTGTCTTAGACAATTTCCTTCCAACTAAAACCCCGGTCGCTTTGTAAGTGATTTTTGGCTGGACACAATTGAAAATAAGCCTTAACACGTCGTGGTAGATATGATTTGTGTCAGTGGTCAGTTTCGGTGTAATTAGTGAAGGACAGTCAGGTCAAAGGGGCGGAAGTGGCCGCGCGCTTCCGTCGCGTGAGGCGTCTTGCGCGTAGAAGTTTAGGGTTAACAGGCTTGTGTACAGTTTTATGTCTTGTATCTGACAATTTGTACGATTAAATTAGTTTGCTAATGTCGCATTTAATGTAACGACTAATGTACAATGAATAGAGTAGTTTTCGGATGCTCCGCATTGAATCGAAAGCGCAGCCAGACGATATTCAGAAAACGCAATTTGTGTCTTATTTATCTCAGAAGGATTATATGCATCACGTTGTCGACATAATTTCAGAATTTTGCTTCACTGCTTCGAAACGCAAGTAGGTATAAAACCTTAGTGATTAAGGAAAAAGTTTAACCTTAAAACCAGCTTGTTTTTTCCAGTCCACGAGAGTCTCCATTAAATAAGACACACAAGAGTTCTCTTTACAGAAATTATAATTGAAATTCCTGCAAATTGAATTAATTGCCTCATATTTGGTATAAATAACATGTAGAACAAAGTACTGGGGCCAGGTGCACGCGCGGCTGGGCAAAGCAGATCAAAGGCGCTCTTCAATTACCCAGCTAATTGGCTTGACCGCGCGCATCTACACCATAAAATGTCGCTCATATTTGGAGATCGCAGGATATGGTCATGGTCTACTGGTCTACGCAGATCATAACCTATAATGTGCCTAAATTTAGAGTGCAGACAACACTAAAATAGAGAGTTTCATATGCATTTTGGTACAATTACAAAAAGAAGCTGTAAGAATAATATGCTGTCAAATTAACATAATATCAATGTAGATTGGCTAACTTAAATATTAATTTTACAACATCCTTTAATTTTTAACAGTTACCTAACTATTTTACAGTTAGGTTAGTCAAATTCAAACAAAATAATAGTAATGAGAAAAAGTTAAAAACTCTAACTCGACTACGCACAATATAATATCCTATGTTACCCGGGACAATATTACAAATCTACTGACATTTCATTCATTAAAACTGAATCTGTAGTTTAGACGCTGCGATGGAACTAGCATACGTACATACAAACATAGACTGTCAAAATCAATACCCTTCCTTTTGGCGTCACCGTGCGCCGTAGTTGAGTAAAAAGATGAGGACCAATAATAGAGATTCAAAGCAGCATTTTAGGGTCCGCGATAAGACTAAAATTATTTTGATGTAAAAAAAGGGATGAATTGGAGTTGTCGTCACAAGAGCGGTTCTCAAGCACTAGACGTGCTCGAGGACGGTTGAGCTGCACTCGGTTTGAACACTGTCTTGTTCAGAACATAATTATCTAATTAAGGTATACCACAGACAGCGTTATGCTACAGGATATGGCAACATTGCACTTTAGACAAAGAATATATATTTAAGGTCTCCGAAAATCAATTACGGATACTTGGGGCACATGATCCATGTATGTAAAGACGTTTAGGCAAAAAAATTATTGTCATACTCAAAGTAAAAAATCATCTCTTGTATGGGTGACTCTCCGCAAAACGCAAACTCGCCCATATAAAGAAAAAAATTTTTTTCGAGTATGACAATTATTTTTCTGCTTAAACGTCTTTACATAAGCAGCAGATCATATGCCCAAAATATCTGTAATTGATTTTACCGAACCATATTACAAACGTACTTTAGATCAGTGCATTATATTCCGTTTAGATTTAATACAATTTAAATACAGATGACATTATAAAAAAGCTTGTTGAATTTTTATAGCTTTTAAGTCATGTATAATGTAATTAATATTATTAAAAGGCTTATGATGAAATGATAAATAAATTTAACTACTGTGCAATATAATAATATACAATAACACGTTAATTTGATTCAATTTAATCTTATTGTTTACACTAATATGAAATTATTTATAATAGAATTTACACCAATAATTGGAATTAGACAAATTCATAAATTTCAATAACACTACTACTTTTATAAATGTGAAAGTTTGTGAGGATGGATGGATGGATGGACGAATGTTTGTTACTCTTTCACGCAAAAACTATGAAACGTACAGTAGCAGTTTAAGCTGTAGGATAGGATACTTTTTATCCCGTAAAAGTACAATGTTCCCGTGGGATACTGTATTTATGTTGGCGGAGCCGCAGGAAACAGCTAGTTACACTATAATACTAACTAATATAATGTACCAACGTAATTTAGTATCATAGTAATTGATTACACAGATTTCTTAAGTCTGGTAAAGTAAGCAAGGTAAGCTTACATAATATAACACTAGCTTTTGCCCGTGACTTCATCCGCGTGGAGTTCGGTTTCCATACAAAATTTGAACCCCTGTTTCACCCCTTTAGGGGGCGAATTTTCAAAAATTCCTTCTTAGCGGATGCCTACGTCATTATAACTATATGTATGCCAAATTTCAGCAAACTCCGTTCAGAAGTTTCGGCTGTGCGTTGATAGATGACTCAGTCAGGTTTGTCTTTTATATATCTACCGCCTATATAGTAATAGTTATACAGTGTTTTGTTCTCGTCACACAAGTGACATTTTTAATTCGATTGAAGAAGACAAAACACTGTATAACTACTCAAAGCTTATACAGCGTTTATTAGTAAGCGGGTTAGATTATTCAGAATGTATTAGTAGCGAATAATCCTTTAACAATCAATAACATAGTCGAGTGTGCACTTCTAAGTAAACCTCCTTAGGTAGATCCAACATCTAAGTAAACCTCCATACTTAGGTAGATCCTTTAATTCAATAATTTCCACCCGTTTAGTAAGCGGGCCGCCATATTTGTCTTGGCTAAAATCCGGCACGAGATTAATGCCCGAATTTGAATCCCTTGTCCCTCCGAAGAAACACTTGTTTACGGACCGTGACTGACCATGTACAGTGCGCAACGACATTTGTATTAAAATGTTTTTGTGACTAGTCTAAGATTTATAACGCGTTATTATTCTAAATAAAAAACAAATAAAAAGTATAGAATACTTTAGCCATAGAATAATAACATTCTTTAATCTCTAAATGTTTTATTCCCTTTTTTAATCTCTCTTTACACAAAATGCTAAGCCAATTGGCTGATGTATGTCGTACAGGCCAAACACTTAAGGCTAGAAATTTGAAATTCCGAAAAACGAAGGTATCCACTATCCACTAAGGATGGATTTTTCAAAATTCAACCCCCAAGGTAGTAAAATAGTTTCTTAATAAACACTTTAACCCGACAGCATAAATTATTCCATAGCCTATATTACCCGGACTATTAGGAACTTCATTGATAATAAAAAACCGATGATCATCGTTTAGATGCTACGGGGGAAGAAACATACACACATGGACTGCTAAAATCATTACCCTTTCTTTGGGCCTCGCCAATATTGGGTGATATTATTTGGGTGAAAAGAAAAACTAGATTGAAGTAAAATATTTTGCAACACAATATTTTCAGGTATTGTAATAATATTATCGTGAATAGTTTACCAACTGTTACAAAATTAGAGTCCCAGAGAAGATAAGGTAGACGAACAGTCGGTACTAGACAGTAAATGGTTAATTTTATATTAAAACATTTTTAAGCTGTAGTTTAACTATTTGTCGTAAGTTACGAGTTAGTCTATTTTCAATACCAACAATAAGCCATGTAGCTAATCATACATTTAGTAGAATATAATATGCAAGTATGTATCTGGTACACGTATCACGAGACTATAAATATTCACATAAACTTTTATAAAACGCGATCTAGAATAATAACACAATGTCAAAGTTAATAAAAGTTTCAAACTCGAAACGGTTTCTTTCGAAATTATTCAGGAGTGAAATCGTGTCTGTCTCAAGGCGGGTAAGAAATACAAACTTGTTGGGGTCTTTCTTGCATTATTCATGCCAAGGTACCCTCAGGTTAATGGAAACACTTAGTAACTGTTTATTCTGACCTATTGTTTTAATGTATGAAGTATAAGATATTCATCTTGTCGGTGTATTGTTATATTATGCGTTATTAATATATCTGGGGTTTGGGGTTCGTTGGGTGAAATGTTTTGTAACTTTCTTAATTCGTAACATGAGAAATGAGATGTTTTGAAGCTTATATTTACGTTTATTTTTAACCCCCGACGCAAAAAGAGGGGTGTTATAAGTTTGACGTGTCTGTCTGTCTGTCTGTCTGTCGGTCTGTCTGTCGGTCTGTCTGTCTGTCTGTCTGTCTGTGGGTGTGTCTGTCTGTCTGTCTGTGGCATCATAGCTCCCGAACGGATGAAGCGATTTCAATTTAGTTTCTTTTGTATTAAAGGTGACTTACATGTGAGTGTTATTAGACATGTTTGATGAAAATCGGTTGAGCCGTTTAAAAGTTGTGGGGGGTGAAAGCGGGGAAGAAAATCCGAATGTGCAAAAATACTCGAGTAAGGTCTCAAATGAAAGCGCACTGAAAGAGAATATTGATGACTTAATCGACAGTGTTTGTAGCTTCGTTTGATGAGAAAATTGGTGGTGGGAAGATCAGCTGTTTGAAGATGATCAGCTCTTTTCTAGTTGATGAGGGGATCTGACTAACTTTCCAATGTCCGATCGATTCAAAATTTGGTACTGTGTTACTTCAACGATATTCAAAGAACATGCTAATGTTACCATGACCTGATCAGCCGTTTGAAGATGATCAGCTCTTTTCTAGTTGATGAGGGGATCTGACTAACTTTCTTATGTCCGTTCGATTCGAAATTTGGTACCGTGTTACTTCAACGATATTTAAAGAACATGGTAAGGTAACCATGACCTGATTAGCCGTTTGAAGATCATCTTTTCTTTATTAGTTGATGAGGGGATCTGACTATCGTCCACATGTCCTATCGATTCGAAATTTGGTACCATGTTACTTCAATGATGTTGAAAGTATGTATATGGTAAGGTAATCATTATTTATACCTACTTTAAAAAGGATAAAATAAAAGTAAAATTAAAAAATTTAAAAACCCCCCGACACAAAAAATAAACTCTAAAAAATAATAAATAATATTTTAAACCTATTATAATTATATTATCACATATAATATTATGTAAGTTGAAATAATTTTATTTTCCAATCGTCGTCTCGTCGGGGGACCGCTATGTGAAAAAAATACGTGTAGTCGCAGAATGAACAAAAGAATTTACTCCGAAAAAAATTTGCTCATACCTACTTAAATGTAATTCGTAATAATTGATTAGCTGTTGTTGTAAAAATACTTTATAAACTTTAGCGGTCCCCCGACGAGGCGACGATTGGAAAATAAAATTATTTCAACTTAC
Organism: Glaucopsyche alexis; assembly: GCA_905404095.1. Taxonomy (NCBI): domain Eukaryota; kingdom Metazoa; phylum Arthropoda; class Insecta; order Lepidoptera; family Lycaenidae; genus Glaucopsyche; species Glaucopsyche alexis. Next base: position 22,152,416 of record FR990048.1, on the reverse strand, counting down.
ATAATATTATATGTGATAAATTGATAATATAATTATAATAGGTTTAAAATATTATTTATTATTTTTTAGAGTTTATTTTTTAAAATTTTTAATTTTACTTTTTTCATGTAATGGTAAAAGACTGGTTAATTAATTAATTGTTATTATTATTATTCATATGTCAGATCTATTCTTGTTCTTGTATCTTAGGACGTTAAAGGCTCTTTGCGTCTGCAATAAATTAGGTATATTTTTACTTTACAGCTACAAAATATGATACTGATCGGAAAAAAAACTTGTGGGATTACCATGGGTAGATTGTATAACGTGGCGTTTAAAGCGTTCATTCCAAGAATAAACACCAATACAATAGAAGTTGTTGAAACATGTGACTAATTCCGTCTTGCCGCATCCTGTCCAGTCTTGGGCAAGTCTCGAGAAGTCACGAGAAAGTCTCGGGTAAGTCTCGAAGTTTGTCGAGATCTAGGTAAACACGTTCGACTCTCGACAGTTGTTGTGAATGCCTGCAGCTCGTTAAAACTTGCGATTATGCCATCACATGCCATTTATTGGATATCCTTTTCTAGTAGTGCAAGCATTTCTACCCGACTACGGTAATGCCAATAACGATTTTGACAGTCGATGTATGTACGAGTATGTATTATATGTATGTATTGTATTGTATGTTTATTTCCCCGTAGCACCTATATGACAGGTCCGATTGGTGTCAGTAGATTCATTATAATAACCGGGGTAATATAGGCCATATAATTTACGTAGTCGAGTTATAGTTTTATATAAAAATAGTTATATAATTCGCATTTTGTATGTAATATTCTGTTACAGAAAAATTATAATAGACTAAAAAAACTATTAGGAAACTGTATACCTGTATCTAACTCTACTTTTCAAGTCATCATAAAATGAATCAGAGAGACCGTTCGTAAATATTATAAGAAACGAACATAAGATTAACTATAATCATTTTAATCTATGCTAAGTGCTGTTTCTGCTGCTAAGCCAGCCAGACATAGATTCTGCGATGAGTTCGGACAAAGGCCTATAAGTAATTGAAAGGAGTTTTGCAACAAACATAAAGCCAAGACGTTTCGGACAATTTACATGTTGTAATTTTAATTCGCCGACCGCAGCGAGTCACAACTGTTGGCACAATGGGCCTAGGGTCCCGGGGGATAGTTTCACCTAATGTTAATTTAATCCAAGACGGACAATCCTTGGCAAAAGTTGTGACTTCTCGTCTTGTGTTGTTGTTGGGGGTGTACGTACACTGCGACATGTTTGTTTTGAAAAATATTTAGTTTATTGTATTACAAGAACTGTGATAGATAGAAAAAGTAGAAAAGACACAAAGAAGCACAAAAGGCAGAAAGTACTTTCAGATACTAAATTAGGTAATTTAGCACATGTAGCTGAAAAAAATATAGGTATGTGTTTCAACTTGAAAGCTTTAGTCGATAGTAGATACCTACCCCCCTATAATTTATGTTTCTCTTTGAAAAGTCACTTTACAAGACAGAGACAACAGAATTGTATAACTAATACGTTGTATAAATATTTTTATTAGTAGGGGGGAGTAAGTACAAAGTATAATGTACTATTACCTAGGTCCTACTCTCACAAAAATGAGCCATAATGCTCCTTATGAATTATATTTATATATTATACTAGATGTTGCACGCGATTTCGTACGCGCAAAAGGTAATCTCGCGGTAACCGCACATTTTGCCGCGATAAAAAGTAGCTATGTCCATCCCCGTGGTCTTATCTTTACCAAATTTTATCAAAATCGGACACTGGAGCGAGTTTCGGAGCCTATTTAATGCAAAAAAACAAACAGACAAACAAACAAACTTTTACTCTTTATTATATTATGTATAGTATAGAAAACTATATTTCGTAGTATAAAGAAAATTCAATTTTTGTAAGCAATCTCGTGGTGTGTACGAGAACCTCTCGGCCACGTGTTAAGCTGGTAGTGTATAATTAAGGTCCCCTTGACCGGACCCACCCCGTAGGGGGTTAGGGGGGTACTCGGGGGCAAGTGCCGTTTAAACCTGTCGCCACCGTCTTAACAACTTTCATACTAAATTACTATCAACCGTACTATTTGTATAAGGAAAGGTGCTAAAAGTAATTTTAATCGTTAAATTGTATGCAGGTTTATGAAGCCTGAGACCTGGAAAATAGTTTTAAGATCAAAGTTTTCATTTCTCACGAAAACTGTGAAATATACAAAAAAGGCTAATATAAGCTTTCGACTATATTTTAGATTTGTGTGTCAAATTTAGTCAAAACCTGTAGACTTGTAAGTTTATAAAGCTAGGATAATGATTTTATGACAAAAGTTTTTATTTCTCACGAAAACTGTAAAACTCGTCAAAAAAGGCTAATATAATATTGGACTATATTTTCTCCATGTGTCCCAAATTTTGTTAAAACCTGTAGACTTTGCTTGTAAGTTTATGAAGCTAGATGTCAGGAAAATGATTTTATGACAAAAGTTTTCATTTCTCACGAAAACTGTAAAATTCGTCAAAAAAGGCTAATATAAGCTTAGACTATGGCCTGAATTCTTGGTCGTTGCTTAAGAAAAGACTTAAGAATTTTCGAATAAGTCCGTCTTAATTGTATGAAATAATACTTAAGACAGTGCTTAAGTTACGACTGTGAATCGAAATGTCACCTATAAGGTGACATTTCGATAGGTAGCATGTCTATAAGGCGAACTTAGAAATAAGAATCGACCAAGAATACCGCCCTATATTTTAGCCATGTGTGCCATATTTCGTCAAAACCTGTAATGTAGGCTGTACTAAAAAACCGACCAAGTGCGCGTAGAACTCGCAACGAATTTCCTATACAATACTATGAGTACTTATGTCGAAAACAAATATTAATAATATCAAGCAGAAAAGGGCGAGAAAATCGCTTATGTTGTATGGAAGAAGGAAGAGTATATTTTGCTGTTATAGCGGCAATAGCGGTAATCCATAAACTGTGAAAATTTCAAACTACATATCTAGCTATCACGGCTCATGATATAACTTTCTTACTGTGTATAAATAAGCCTTAAACAACCTTAGCTTATGTGCAAGTTAGCATGTGTATATTATAAACTAGATGTGTAATAATATGTATCTACATTTAAAACTAAATATTAATGTTATAATTATTTGAATTTTATGTAATAATGTAAGTAATAATAATGTGTTACTTTCAAAATATTTTGCACGCCTTTCTATTGGCAAATGTGCTGTACTTATATTATTTATAACATCTATAAAACACACACATTTGAGCAAATAAAGAATTATGAATTATGAGATAGGTACAGTCTGGTGACAGTCAGACGGACGGACAGATGGACGGACGGGCAGCGGAGTCTTAGTAATAGCCTGTGTATGGAACCATAAAAAGAAAAAATTGAACAACATAACTTAGATAAGTCTTCTTCAAAATTTATTACCACAATATCAGACATAGAGTAGCATAATATTTACACTTCAGAAATGAGAAAATAATGACGTTGCCCACCCATATTTACTTGTCTCTACCAATAGCACTTTGTTACGTTTACGCTTGATATTGTTTCCATTTAAATGGATACTTCGCCGAAATTCCATATTATCGTGATGTACAAAATTGTGATAAGCATAAAGGAGACAAATTTAAAAAAAGAAGCGACACACGAAATATGTTTATAAGGAGCAACGTGCTTTGATTTATAATGTTTCGTAAGGACGCAACACGGGGGCAGCGTACAAGAAACAGGGGACCGCGATTCGCGAAAGATAAAAAAACTATAGGTATGCAGGACTAAGTTGAAAAAAAAGTACTGATATGCCTTATCTACTTAATCACTTACTTAATACTTATCTACATCATCATTAATCATTATTTTTAAAATTTTTAGTTACGAAATATTGACATTAAGATTATATTTATACATATTAACTAATGGCTGATACGATGGTATAGTTTTTGTTTTTTTTTGGAACGAAAGTTCCTTATGGGGCGTTGCAGAGGTGTACCCTAGTCGGCAAAATACGTCCGTAACATTAAAAAAAGCGTAAGACTATGATAGTCTATGTATAATGGCTATACAGGGTCTACGTGATGACTGTTATTATTATATATTTTTATAAATCATTGTAAATAAAATTAAGTCGTTAAGATAATTTTGTAGTTTTTTTTTGAAACGATAAAAAAATCATAATAAAAAATTTATACGCGTATTTTCTGTATACCTACCTCGAATAGAACTTGAAATTAATATTTTATAATAAGGAACTTCGTTCCTACCTGATGTCCCACGACACCACACGGTTTTTTTTAAATCAGTGCTACTTAAGGTCGCCACTATTTTTCTCTAGTTGCAGACTACATTACGTTTTAGTATTTACGATGATTAAATAATATGCCTAAATTGTCACCAAGCTCCCTAGCTACATATACCTATTATTTTATATTATAAAATTAAACTAGAGATGTAACAAGGCCAGATAGGCTAGCAAATTTTTTGTTTTCAGGAAAATGACACCTTTCGCTTATTACTTGCACTCTACCGCATAGGATATTCTGAGTCACAAAATCGCAAGATTTATTTCGGAGCCAGGCTTCAAACTCATTAGGTAGAAAACCCACAAGATCAGCACATAGCCCTCGCGGTTTTTATAAATATTGTATTTAAGTCGAGCGACTCCGAAACTTTCGTGAAGTCCTAAACAAGATTGTAGCTGCTTAAGCGCTCGAATCGTTTTTATTTCAGCAAAAGTAATCTCATTTTAAGGAGCTCCGTGGCCTAGTGGATAGACCGTTTGGTTCGCACTCGAAAGAGTGCAGGTTCAAATCCCAGGTTGTGGCGTGTACCAATAAGACTTTTTAAGATTTCAAGTACATTATACGGACGCTCTAACGGTGAGGAAAACATCGTGAGGAAACCCGCACATAGTTGGCCCCAGACGTATTGACCAGTTCATTCCTCTGGATTAGGCTAACTATGTTGTGAGAATGCCGTATGTGCTTGGGCAACCATACTACATTTAAAAACCAACTGTCCCAGGCACTACAGTATTTCAAGAGTGGTTACTTCGCTCGGAGAATACTGTATAAATCATCCATTAACGGATGTAAAGGCCTAAGTTTTAATCTCATTTTGTTAAAGGAACATTTTAGGACTTACATGAGTATTTAGGACAAGTCCAGGCCTATTCCAAGCCAAAATCATTAATTGATTATTGATTTTAATAATTATGTAATGTGACTTTTCAGGTGTTTACAGTTTTAGTATTAAAGTAAGCAGTTTAAACTTTTGGTAGTATATTTATACTAAAAAAGTTTTGTTTCAAATGTATTTAAACCCTTTTACTCCCAAAATGAAAATTTTATTGTGACACTTAAAATTTATTAAAAAAATTTCGGCATTAAAAGTTGTATCACAAATGTAATAAAGAAAATACATAAGCGACATAACGGGCGAGCCGCCAATCCGTTTTGTTCATTGTACGTGTAAACTACGCACGGAGCCCATTAAAACCTTCAAGGCAATAAACTCCTTGCTGTTATTATTTTCGCAACGACTTTTTGTGAAAAGCAGACGACCACTAATATGCAAATACAGCACCGTTACTTCTTATTCCATTGCAGAATATTATTTGTTGTTCAAATTAAAACATGGAACCGAACCGAGGCCAGACAATTGTGATGCAAATTGGCGCGGCTTGCCACCTCCAGCCGACGCGAGAAAAATCGACCTGCGTCGGAATTTATAATATACTTTTTTATTTGGAGTTAAGTGTTGTAAGGCTATAAAGGGCAGAAGCAAATGACGCAATATCGCGGCTGCTGCCGTCGTGAGGAATGATGTTATTATTTATGTTAATTCCGCACTCTGAATGACGCCGAGCGTACCTTTCTCCAGCGATTCAGGGTTATGGGTTATAAAAAAGAAAAAAGTTACTGCCTTTTAGCTAAATGAAATTTCAGCTTTACTTAAGACTTGATTTCTCACCCAGATATATTGCTTACTCATTGTTTAAGAAGGTTTTTTGGTGGCTAGTGCTCGCTGTTTTTTCTACGGTAGCTTATATATATATATATATATATATATATATATATATATATATATATATATACAAATGTGAGGTTATTTATATACAATAATCAATTTCAAATTGCAAATCAAGGCACAGCCCTGAAATTTTCCGCCGTAATTGCGGCACTTTGCATAATGTGTATTTTAGTGTTAGAATTTTTCAAAATACCCCCACTAATGAGACGTGAAGCGCTGATGTCCCTAATGCAAGGTACCGCAGAGATTTATAGCTCAGTTAAGTGAACTCGATCGCCTTTCCATTTTCACTTTAACAGCACTCAAGATCGGCAATTTGTAAACGCCCTCTGATTTTGCGTTTTGTTTGGTAAAGCAAAGCAAGTGTACCTTAATGGGTTAACTACCTATGTAGTTAGCTCAGTGATTTCAATGCAGATATTTTAAACAACTTATAACATTATTGTGATTATGTTCATCAGAATAATCATTTTCTTTTTCTACTTAGTAGTACTAGTAGTTAAATACTTTTATGAATTTTTATTTCCGTCGCTTTTTTCTTTTAGCAGAGAGTACTTTTTATTGCTAGTTTATTCATATAGGTAATGCTCATAAAATAATATTAGCCCGCGGCTGTGTACATGCGTTGCTATAATAGGTGCGTTTCACCCATAAATATCAGTTAGGGCCCAGCGCGGGCGACTCGGCCGACTTGTAAATGCGCAATTTGTGAACTTCGCTACTTATAGTGCTGGGAATATTTGTCGATAGTCATAACATACTACTTTTATAAGTGTGAAAGTTTATGAGGATGGATGGATGGATTTTTGTTACTCCTTTACGCAAAAACTACTGAAAAGATTTTGAAAAAAAATCCGAAATAGTTCCCGCGGTAGGTATACTACATTAACGCGGGTAGAGCTGCGGACAAAAGCTAATTTTTAGTTATTAATTAATAAAAAATTAGCTTTTGTCTAATTAAATAATGTTACCTGATAAATATAATATTCTTGTAAAAACGGTGTTGTGTTTGCCAAGATTTTAACTTCTGTTTTTTTTAAACATACACCATTTTAATTCCTTTTTTGTGTACTATGGCTATAAAATATTATAATATATCACTTAAGAATGTTAGGAGCAGTATCTGGAAATACATCATATTTTCTTTCATAAACCTTATCAGTCTTATTAATAAAATTATTTACACCACGGATTAGCTAATCCAACATGGCTGTCTCTGTCAGATACTTTGGAACAGTCACTTGATAGACAAAGAGAGCGATTTGGATTTGCTTATCCATGGTGTAAATATTTTTATTAATAAGGGTGTATCAGTCTTATTAATAAAATTATTTACACCACGGATTAGCTAATCCAACATGGCTGTCTCTGTCAGATACTTTGGAACAGTCACTTGATAGACAAAGAGAGCGATTTGGATTTGCTTATCCATGGTGTAAATATTTTTATTAATAAGGGTGTATGGGTGTAATAAAGATTTGTTGTGTCTAAAAATATCGAAATAATTAAAATATCGACTCATTGATGTGTTACCAACATACATCACTATGCTTCCCTGTAAAGTATGTAAGATTTATGTCGTTCGCCTAAATCCGGATTTCTTATGGATACCTTGTTTTATTCGCTCAACTTCCAACAAGATCATAATATGCAAGCACGGATCAGCTTATGATATTGGGCTCATTTAGTTTCAGAATGCTTATTGTTGAAATCAGCTACATCATTTCGTGCTTACCATTTTTTAACTTCGATAATCAATTTGTCAGTCATAAGCAATGTTTTATTTTATTTGGCCGCAGAAAGAGCAATTTAATAGCCTCCGTGGTCTAGTAGTTAGTGCACTGGCTCTCGACTCGGAGTTCGTGTGTTCGATTCCCGCATTGGAACAACAAAAAAATGTTGCTTTCAAGTTTGGTTAGGACAATGCAGGCTGATCACCTGATTGTCTGTCGTCACCACCAGTCGTGTCGGTTACCCGTCCCACTGGATTATGAGAATAAAGGAAGAGACAGTGCTCTTGTGTACTGCGCACACACTTAGGCACAATAAAATTACTCCTGCGTAACTGGCCTGTTTTTCAATGAAACCGGCCACCGCGCCGTCACCGCAATCGGTGCGGGGAGATATTATTAATTTAAGAGCAAAAAATGTATCGTTAACCTATGTTGTGGCTAGACCTATTGCTTATTCTGTGCTTAATGCTAAAGCTACGAGTATGTATGTATAATTATTGTGTAGGCAGGTAGTAGGTATAAATATTTTCACATAGATCACCAATAGATTATTTGTACTCTTTCTTTGTAGAATACCTTTGATATGTCGGAACTGCCTAAGGTATGTTTGGGTTCATATGTTCGGGACGGTCGTAAACTAGCGTAAACAGCCGGTTCCGTCCGCCTGCGTCCACCTGGTACGAGCTTGTTCAGACATAAACTACGAAGATACACCTTTTTCATTCTTAAAAATGTACAGTCAGAAAATAAAATGATACTCGATTGTTTCTACTGGTATGTAATTTAAAGTGTGGTTTTTAATTTTCGTTTAGGGTTACCTACTTAAAGTTTGAACTTATTTAAAACTAGCTTTTGCTCGCGACTTCGTCCGCGTGGAGTTCGGTTTCCATTAAAAAATTTAAGCCCCTTTTCACCCCTTAGGGGGCGGATTTTCAAAAATCCTTTCTTTCGAATGCCTATGTTATTACAACTATCTGTATGCCAAATTTCAGCAAAATCCGTTCAGTAGTTTCGGCTGTGCGATGATAAATGTATCAGTATGGTTTGCCTTTTATATACATATTTAGATTTGGCCTAGTTTTATAAAATCACTAGGTTGAAAGTTCATACTCTAGAATAACTTAGACCTGTTATGCTTAAGTCGATTGGAAACTCTTCCTTTTTTATGTTTAGTAAGTTCGTATAAACCTAGGCATTTTTATAACAATTAAACTAGTTTCTAAGTATTAAAATAAAAGTATAAAAAACAATACCAAGCTATTGGAAAAGTCTATTATTCTTCAATTTTGTTGTTTTTCTGCCACTACAAAACAAATGTTTGCATTTTTATTGAAACAAATGTTTTGCCACCATGTGGACTCGTGGGTTAAAAAAATCTGAAGTTATTCAAACAACCACGACAAATATTTGGTGTAAGAGACTCCGCGACCTTTTTCTCGTGCCGTGTTGTCAAAACAAAAATAGACTTTGTTAGCTACTATTATGGTATATATTGCTACAAATCGAGGTCCAACCTTACCTTGACTTTGTTTATTATCATTGCCCCTGAAGGATACTCAATTTTGACTATGAACTGACTTTGTAACGTGAGAGCCTCTACAATGTACATATGCTATAACTAGCTGTTGCCCGCGGCTCCGCCCGCGTAAATTCAGTAGGTATCTAAATACACGGTACACATACGAACACTGTACTTTTTCGGGATATAAAGTAGCCTATGTTTTAATCCAGAATCTAAATTTCTACCATACCAAATTTCATTGAAATCCGTTCTGTAGTTTTTGCGTGAAAGAGTAACAAATATCCATCCTCACAAACTATCAAATTTATAATATTAGTAGGATTTTAAATTGGTTAGAAAATATTTTTTTTTTTTATAATTTTATCTATGAACGCTTCACATCACGTCAGTCTAGCTTTGTGGTATGTAGGTATCCGAAGAACTCGTGTTACGGTGACCAGATAACGGGAAATATATTTAATACATAACACTTTGCTTACATTTAAGATTTTTATTATATTTGAAACATATTTCATACACATCCACAACCCAAGATCATTGGAAACTTTTTTTGATCCCTTGGCGTGATTCGAACCCGCGACCTCCGATTTGAGCGCCGACGCGCTAACCACTGAGCCACAGAGGCTGTCAAAATTTGAATTCTACATCATTTTCATGATTTTGATAATATGCTGGTGCACTGGTAGACTGTTTAGGGTAAACTCTAAAATAAGTACATGCCATAATACTTTAAGAGTTCATAAAAATAAATTACCATCGCTTACAGGAACTTAGCTACGTACATGCTAAATGCGAAGTCCTCTCAAATACGTACTTAGACGCTTGTTAGGAAGTTTATTAGAGACACACATGAGTGCGCTCGCTAAGTTAAAGTTCGATTCAACTTAAAGCAAAAGCGGTGTCCGCCCGGAGCAGTTCCTTAAACTAAGTAAGGTCTAAGGTTCGGGTCTTGACCAATCCCATCGGTGTCTTAAAAAAGTATAAAACTTTATACCTAAATGGAAAAGTTTTGATCGATTATCATGAATTGTTTTGGCAGAAAAAATCTTAAAGTAGGCTTAGGTACCTTGACACAGAAGTGTGGAAAAGTCATGAATAGCATAATTTGAATTATTAAAGTTGTAGATATTATAGTAGCCAATAATAGTAAATGAGTTAAATACTCATTTCTAGTCTGCCTATAGGCAGGCAGCCATGTATTAGAAAAACCTTTGCGCTCGGTAATAACGACACGCAGTTTTTTATGCGAATTTTGTAATGGTCAGACCGTAAGAGTAACGCGTCGCCATATTGGTATAAAACAAAAGTTTTAGAAAATAAGCCAACAGCCCATAGTTTTTAGTAAAATATTATAAAGCTTATCCTCTACCAGGCGTCCCATGACAGTTTTTTACTTTTTACAACAGTCATACCTATCATGAACAGCGTTCCAGTAAGCCTAACTATCGCAGGATACGCTTCCGCCGATACCGTGTGCTACGGAACGCTTATCTCCAATTAACTAACGTTTTATGCATACCATTGACCTGGCCTTATCGCTGTATGACAAAACCAGAACAAAGTAATCCTACAAATTTTGTAAATGCGTAGTTTGCGGGAAATATGTAGAGATCTTTCACATTTAAACCGCAGCTAAGATTTGGACGATATTATTACTATAAATCGAAAGGTAATTTAAATAAATAATAAAATAAATAATCAAAAAATAAAAATTAAAAAAAGGTATTATGTAGCTTTTCGATCCCGGAAAATGCAAGGTTGAGTATATTAGCCATATTGCTACGAATTGAAGTCCAACCTTACCTTGACTTTGTTTATTATTCTTATCTTTGCCCCTGAATGATTCTCAATTTTGGCTATGATATATTATGCATGACTTTATAAAGTGAGAAATTTATTAGCTAGAATAACTATAATAGTAATTGTTCGCGACTCTGCTCGCGTAAATGAAGTACACAGGAACACTGTACTTTTTCAGGATAAAAACTAGCCTATGTCTAATTCAGAGTCTAAACTACTACTATTCTAAATTTCATCAAAATCTGTCAGTATCGTTTGCGTGAAATAGTTACACACTGATTTCACTGAAACCAGCCATGTCTTTCTGCCTTTTAAAAGAAAAAGAGAGATAATATTTAAAAAAAAGTGTAGAAAAGTATCAAACTGCTACTGGAGGATTGTGGGCAGCTGCTAATGGCAGTACTGTGTCCGGGGTGCGGTGCGGAGGGGTGGGTATAACTTACCGCGGTTACCCCGGAAAAGTTAAAAAAGGTCACGACATGTATAGCTCATGTCGGGGGCTTTTTTCTAACTGAGGCCTATGGACTTTTCTAGTACATAGGTATGTACTAGAATAGTCCCTAGGCCTGTATCGCACGGTATCATTGTTTTACTTAAAAATTATTATACGTAAATGTAATGCCATCATACGAGTACATTTTATACTTGTTACAATGAAAGTAATATTATAGTTTTTATAAAAACTTATAACATTGCTTAAATCACCTGGCCAAAAAATCAAGCAAATTGACATTTGAAAAGAAATATTCGGCTGGTTTCGACATTGTAGTTAAGCTGTAGAGCATTTCGTACCCAAAGGGTATAAACGAGATACTCGGGAACCCTATTATTCAACTACCGTTAGTCTCCACTGTCCGTTCGTCTGTCTACCATCAGGCTGAATCTCATAAAACGTGATAGCTTGACAGTTGACATTTTCACAGATTAAATATTTCTGTTGTCGCTACTATTATATAACAACAAAATATAGTAAAAAAAGAATAAAATAAATATTTAAGTGGGGTTTGTATACCATGCGAGATTATTTTTCCATTTTGTACTTACGATTGTAGACGATTTTTTATTACAAATGTCACATTGGTAGAGTTTTACCAAGATGATGCTCTACAAACCGAATAGCGTTTTTTATATGTCGATTTATTTTATGGCCAGGCACTGTACTGGAGCTTTTTAACAAGTGGATCGAGCAATCCTTTAATAAACTTAATCTCAAGCATCTCGTAAAGCTATGCGAACAATTCCAACAAAAAGAATTTCATATCCAAGAGCAATAAGCTCGTAAGGTATAATAAACCTCTCAATGTTGAATCTTGTAACAACCATCAGGCAAATATCTTGAACAAACATTGTTCGGATAGCGAGGTACCTGGGGCGGACGATCAATATTCAATCTTGTTAACTTTATTACTATACAAGCTTACCCTGCTACTCCGATGCAGCATATTATTATAGTATAGCGTAATTATATGAAGTTTTAATCTGTATAAATAAATAAAAGGAGAATGCTCATGGATGTATGGAATCCCGTACCAAGCTGCGTCAAAACCAAACTTGGTTTTTTATTATCTATGCTTATCATATTATCTCCTATAAAAATAACTTTGTAAAAAAAACTGGGGTTTCGGAGTAATTTTACAAAATCGAAAATAACCTCAAAACTATCAAAGTAATATTTTCATACACGAACGAACATTATTGCTCTAAAAACAGAGTAATCCGCTTATATTAGTAAGAATTTCGAATTATATAGCGACTTTCAGTCGCGACACAAAATTCGGTGAGTTTCCCGACATTTATACCTATTGCTAATACTATGAGCGGGTATTGTGTATCTAGGGGTGCTACCGTGATACCAATAAAACATTACCATAAGTGTGACCTGACCAGTGAGATTGAATAAACCAGGAACTACATTAGACCGACGCACATGTGGGCCACGCCTAAATTGTACGTAGAATCGCGTCGCAAGGCGTAGATCTAACGTAGCTCCAAAAATCTAGGGGCCGAGTAAAATGTGTACGTGGCCCACGTGTGCCCCCAGAGTTCTACCTAGCGCTAATTAAGCCAGAGCACCTTGAACAATAGTAGGTAGGTAGGTAACTCTTTAATCATCTTAAAATACTATTCATAATGAGACACAATTGCTTATGCTCATGTTGTCGTTGTACGTCGACTAGGTAAGGGATAGAAAAATAAAACAAACAAGTGCATTTGAGTTTAAATAGCGATTTAATGACAAAAATAATTAAATACTAGTTGACCCGGCAGAATTACCATAAATAAAATAAAATACATACTTTTTTATAATTTTTATTTTATACAAACCTTGTCTTAACAATAACTAATACATAAAACAAAGAATCATACAATTTGGTGCAGTTATTCGAAAGTTATGAGCATACATATTATATTTAATAGATCCATTTTTATGTATATGGATTTAAAATACTTATGCTTAAATCATTCATCATACTCCTGAAAAAAATCATCTAAATCCGGTGCAGGCGCAGTTACATCATTATACCATCCCCAGCTCAAATACCACACTATTGTCATTACATGAGCACAGCACACTGTCCGCTTACCAACGAGGCAGCTACAGCAGTAACCTACTATGCTTTCTATTATCAGTTATCTATATGGTACCTGGCAGCTCGCTGCATCATATTCATAATGATGTCAAATTGACTACCAGTAAAATCTCTTAACTGGGATGTTAATTCGCTCCAACGGCCATGATCTAGGTGGTGACGAAAGATACGTGCTGCCGGTGGCACATAGAATTTATAATTAAGTAACAACTGTTCCTTTATAGATGAGGGTACCAGTAAACGTTCTGTTGCAAAACAATTAACAAAAATACAGTGATTGGATGTACTTGCAGCACGCTTGTACACAGAAGAGATAATTTTTGGGTTCGTCATGACTTGAGGGGTGCGATAGTTTGATTGAGGAAGAGGAGGCGGCTCAGGAATATTGAGAACTGCACTTGATCCAGCATCTGTCAAAATACCTCCTGACAGACCAGGGCGATTGGAGTCTTGCTCATTACGACGTTGCACTTCTCTATTAGCTGACCTCCAGCAAGCAGCACATACTCTTTCCAATCTTGAGATCTAAAAAGTGACATGTAATAAATATTTATGTATGTTAAAACATGTACATAATTCAATATGAAACCATGTTATCGGCACACAATAATAAAAGTACTAACACTATCAACTATTGAAGACTAAAAACATGAAGAATATCAATAAAATATTATAGTTTAACATAAATAAATATAATTACCAGGTGCAGTGGGATTAATCTAATTAAAATGTTTCTCTCGTGTCGATCTTGTCTTACAGGATATGTTCTTGTAGAACGTAGAATAGAATTGCCACAAGAAAAACATACTCTTCTATGACCAAAAGCAGGCAAAGATAAACTTCCTTCACTGATTGTGTTTGCTCTATCTTGAAGCAGTGTCAAACACTCTGTACAAAGCACACATTCTGTAGTCAGCTGTAATAAAAACCATAATGATAAAATGTATGAAACATATTCATAGATGTTACACCTATACTATAAAATGTTTTCTTTCTTTCCATAGAAATGTTTTGTAAGATTATAGATGGTTCAGTAGGTAAAAGGTTCTTCGTCTTTTATATAAAAAAACTTATTCAAAGAGTAAAATAAGACATGCTTACCTGAGTAGGAGTTATCCACGACTGCAACAAGTTAATAATTGGAGTAGACACTTGTTCTATAGAATGTGTACTTTGATTTCTGGGTATCGAAAATGAACAATTGGTACATCTGTTTTGCCGGGTGACCCCACTACTCGACATATTTGCACAATCAAATACACAGAAAAAAGTTCACAAAATATAAACAAGTTCTACTTCTCAACACACAATACGAAAATAATGATAAAATTATATGATTATCAATAATAATTAATCTAAACAATACAGACAACGGACGTATTCGCAATGTTCGCAATGGCAAAGTTATAGGTAGGTATTATAGAATATAATGTCAGAAATGCGTCTGCTAGGATTTAGGGATGCGGTCGATAAATCGAAATCTTTAGTAAAGTAATCGATTTTATGTCAATTAGCAATACTAAATCGATTTGGTGTATGTAATGGATTTACTTAATTGTTACTGTTATTTAACAAAAAGATAGCAAAAATACCTTTGCTATCTTTTTGGTTATCATATTATCATTCGGAAATTGTTTTTGAAGCAAACGTTATAGATATTTAAAAAAAAATCGATTGGAATTGCTGTTTAGTCGAGTCATCATATTGTTTCTAATAATGCACTACATCTCTTTATAACCGGTTGTTAGAACCCCGTGTAAAAGGAGTCATTTAACAATTTTCATAATTTAAATTAAATTCCCTGTTCAAAAATCAGATTCCTGACGCGTAATGTCGTTAAAAAATTATGAAAATAATTACTATAAAATTTTAATCTTGAAGCATGAGACTTTTTGGTACCACTTTTGGTCATTCTCCTTTATGTGTCTGTTTGTAATTTTAAATTAACAGATTTTCATTAAATGCAGAAAAAAAATCAATAAATTAATATTTTTGTTCGTCTGTTATTTCTTCTTGATAAGGCAAGGTCTAATAGGGATTTTGACAAAAGTTTTAGCAACTAAAAAATGGTAACGTGTTGCATTTGTCGCTCTTGAGCCTGTTATAAATTCAACAAACTTATCTAACATACGATAAAAACAAACACGGAAATACCGAACTGTTTTCTTAGAATATTATCAAAGAAATTTTCAATCCCAAGTGGAACCCAAGTGGGCGGCTGCCCGGGGCTACCTAATTTGTATTGATTAAAAATATTCAGCATAGTTGCAGACGAGGAATGCGATCCTCATGTAGATTATTGGAGCGATCGCGTAAGAAATACCGATGTCCGATACCTTACGTACGAGTTTTCAAGATATAGGTAATGTTATAAACTTTATTCTGTTACTAGTTTTTGCCCGCGACTTCGTCCGCGTGGAGTTTGGTTCCCATACAAAATTTTAACCCCTATATGCGTGAATTTTCAAAAATCCTCTCTTAACCGATGCTTACGTCATTAAAACTATTTGTATGCCAAATTTCAACTAATTCCATTCAGTAGTTTCGGCTGTGCGTTGATGAATCAGTCAGGTTTGCCTTTTATATAATTATATTAGATTAGATACGAGTAGATGATAGCCATACACGTAAGGGTGTACCTAACAACTGTTGTGCAACATACACGCTCCGGTTTAACTGGTAAACCGGAGCGTGTATGTTGCACAGCAGTGGAGGTTTCATACTACTCAGCTCAAGCTTACCTGACAGCTGAAACTGTGCAGGCAAACCTATCAGGCGTACAGGCGTTTAGACGTACAAAAATACAATCGAGGAATCTAATTCATTAGCAGGTAGAGTGGTATCATAATTTATTTGTATTATAATGACGTAGACGGCATACAATTGTCAATGACATATTATGAGTTTGATATCATAATAAATACCGAGCAAATTACGGCAACGATCAACCTGCTTACGAATTAGATTACCTGATAATTCATTCGTCACTGACTTAGAAAGTAAATACTGCACCAACTTAACATTCATATTTTGAATAGTATGTATTCATACAAATTACAGAATACGCACAACACATAGTTTCCGCTCGAAAACAATACTGCCATATAAATTTTACGGAAGTATATAAAACCCATAGATATTTTGAAAAACATTGCAATTACTCTTATTATAATGGACTTCAACTCTGCCCTAAGCCCTATAACATAAATCGTGCCCTTATTTTTATGATCCCTGTTGTGGGATAAACACTGCTGTCTCCGATATTATTTATGTAACGACTGTTGTTGCCAGGTGAACTAGTTATGCTAAGTGACTGTGGAAGTGAAATACAAAAGTTCTAGAAACTTCTTAGTTGTTTTTAACTTTGCCTAATGCATAACATTTGTCATATTCCTTATTGTTTCTTTTGTATCGTGTTCTCGGCAAATGAAATTTTTCAGTTCTCTAAAGAAACGGAAATACGAAATAGGGTTGATATTTTTTAAAGAATGCACTACATTATAAAATCAGCAAGCCAGTTAGCTCGATAACTAAAACTAAGATTTCATTCTTCAACGTACGTACCTTATAATCAAGATTTTGATTAATTTTAAATGATATCAAAAAGTGTATGAAACTCTCGAAGAAAATATTAGATTTTTTTTAATGCACGTATGTTAGTATATAAGCATACAAAACATCTGGAAGATTTAAAATAATAAAACTGCAAGAAACATCGTCTGAATGACTTGTACCTTTTGCCCTCCACGAGGTCTATCAGTGATGCGAAGACGGAGCGGTCACAAAAGATACGTTGTGATAAATTGAAATGTCATATTCTCTTACTGATGTAGATATTATGTACCTAATGCTATTCCTCCCAAGACCTATGAAAAATCAAGGTAAAATGGCTGTGCTAAAAATTCTTGCCGAATAGATTACTAAGTAGTTTCTGAGCATAACTTTAAAATAGCACGCAATTTGACGCATAAAACATAAAAAAAAACTAATGATAATTTTAATGTATCAAAGCATTTTGGTAAAATCCTAGCTTGAAGTAAACCTTTTAGTTATTGTGAACATACCTTTGGAAATTCAGGGTAAGACATTGTTACGAGCAAGTTTAATAGATTACCTTATCTATATACCTTCATATTATATTTGGCTGTTTAACACTCGCAAGTTGTACACATTACCTCGGGGTAACGGTTTAAGTTAGACAATAACCGGCAGATTAGCCGGGCAAGGTGAGAGGTTGGCGAACAAGACAGAACTGCAGTGAGGGGTTGGGGATCCCTGGGGCTAATGTTTCACAATTGTATTTTAATTACATTATATTGAAATTATAATTTATTGCAGATGTTAACTATATGTATCTCTGTAGCTCAGCGCGTTGGCGCTTAAGCCGGAGTTCGCGGGAATTCCGCCAAGATAACAAAAAGTTTCCTGTGTTCCTGAGTCATGGATGTTTATTAAATATGTGTATAATAAAATAAAAAATATTGTATCGTAGAAAAGTATTAAATAAACTTCCTGTTATTTGGTACCTGTAATACAAAACCTTAGATACTTAGCACGGACCTAGATTGACGTGGCGTGGAGCACCCATAGATACTAGCTTCATAAGGTATATCATACTTATCTAGATAACATCAGGATTGCTTATATGAATGAGGTAGATAACTGGCGTACGTATCATCCGCAAAACATGCAGCTTACCTATTCCATTCTGTTGCTGGGAACAACTGGACAAAGATATAACTGGAAGATATGTCTTTGTCAATCAAGAAATACCTGGAAAAATTTTTTGTAAAAATATTGGATTAATGAAAATAAAGAGGCTTTATTATTATTATTATTATTCCATTTTAAAATTAAGAGATAAGATTGAATTATTAATCATCTTCATCATAAGCGAGAATTTAAAAGCACTTTTCAATAGATCGTTTATGAATAAATCTAGAAAATGTTGTAAGTAGATGTAGACTTCAGCGTGCACGCTCATTACGACTTTAATGACGTTATTCCCAAACAAATTAATTTGATCAAGAAAAAAATCTCAAGTGGACTGTTTTTGTAAGTTCAGAATTTCCAACTTCGACTGAAACCTACTTTGAATGTTCAAAGAGCTGATTCAATAAAACGATTAACCAATAAAGAAATGAAGGGGTCTTGTATTTTTTCTTCGTGTTTGTTTCTTGTTTGCGGTCGGAAATTATTCATCCCTAATCCGTTGCTTATCCGGGATTAACACAACAAGGGAGGTGCTTTCGCCTACATTTTTCAAGAAATCGTATCGGCAACAATGACTAGGGTGACTGTGATGTAGCAAAAAATTGTTTTTATTTTTATTTTTAAATAAACCTTAATTATTACTATCGTGGCAGTAGAAGAAAATATGTTAGGTTAGTTTATACTGTAAACACAATCCTCCTTGTTAATAAAAATATTTATACAGTGTATATGCTATACAATGTTTTGTCCTTGTCTGTCTATCGACTTTTCCGACGTATCAGACAAGGGGGATATTTTTATTTGTAAGGATTAGGTAAATAACAACGGTATTTAAATATAAAATATGAAGTGTATTATATAATGTCCTAAATGTCTTGTGTCACATTGTAACACACACTGCCGACAAACTGCTATGCTGCCGACAAATTGCTACGCAGCTTGGCAGGTTTAATACGTTGTGTAAATTATTTGCCAATAAAGTATTTACATTTAAAAAAAAACTATTTTTTTCTGCAAGATCATGACGTCTTGGGACAGCTCAAGCTACTACTTTTTACAGTTCCACAAATTTCTCATCGAATGGTGACCCTGGTGGTGTCAGGCAATGTTTGGAGTGGTTGTAATAAAAGATGAAGCAATTAGTAATGTTTTGTTTGACGCCGCGTCAGGCGTCACGCCACAATTTTTCACTGCTAATCTCCCCGACAATTGTTTATAAGTTTTCTTAGAGTGTCATCGCTGTCGTTACAATTTTTATTCCGATAGAAGGGAAATTGTTGTATTGTTTCTCTTGAACAAAACACGAAATGTTTTCGCGAATAAAGGGTCCCAACAATGATGCGTAATGACGGAGAAGATGTATAAATTATCATATCTTTTGTTGCGCTTTTTGTTTTTATTTTATAGCAGAATTTTTTTGGAAAAAAATTATATACCTTCTTTATAAATAAAATAAAATTTTTTACGATCGTTCTTAGTGGAAATGTAACAGTCAGTATCAACAGTATAATTATTTTATGATGCCAAAAAAAGTCTACAATATGCAATCGATAACCAAGCCAAATTTCGTATATTCATAATTAGCGTTAATTGCGCGCCGCTTCGTCCGCGTGAAATAATATTTTAAATCTATTTCATCCCCTATTTTACCCCCCTATTCATTTTTTTTCCGTACTCAATTCATACGACATATCATGCAATATGTCCTAGGAATAAAAAGTTTCATATAAACTTTTATCACCTATTTTACCCTTTTGAGGTAAATCAAATTTAAAAAAATCCTTCCTTAATGGGTGCCTACGACATATGAAAAATACTTGTGCAAAATTTCAAATTTCTAGCCTTAAGGGTTTGGCCTGTGGGCTTATACTTCAGGCCATCAGCTTTGCCTTTTATATTTGTATATCATATATAGATAGATTAGGTACAAAAGTTAGCAAGGGAGTACTGACAGACAGACGGAGTACGGACGGACGTATAAAAGTTCCTAGTATGTACTTATTACGGAACCATAAAACATTAGTCAAAGGTGTAAAATCTATACGTACCTGTAAAAATGTCATCTACAGCAACATTAAAATAGGCATATAATTTGGATTTAAATAAGATAGTCGATAAATACACGTGGGTGCACAGTACACAGCGACATGACTGGAGACGGAGAAATGCGGAACTAAATTGAAATGTAATTTAATGATCGAGATATAATAACGAATCATACTTATCCCAGATTTTGCAGGATTTTTTATTTTTCTGGTCAGGCTTTAATAAATTACAATTTAAAACATAATACTACTTATATGATTTGAACTGACGACCGTTGTGGCTTAGAGGTTATCGCGTTGGCGCTAAAGCCGGAGGTCGCGGGTTCGAATCCCGCAAGGGAACAAAAAAGTTTTCTATGATACTAGGTCATGGATGTGTATTGAATATGTGTATAATATAATAAAAATCTTAAATATTATGTGTAATGTGTTTAGTATAAAAGTATAAATTTCCATTGTCTGGTACCCGTAACAAAAGTTCTTCAAGAACTTAACATAGGTAAGACCAGATTGACGTGATGTGAAAGCGTCCATTGATAATATTAACTACACAGATAAAAGTGATAAAACTCATACATGTAGATTGCGTTAACTACCGAGGAAATTTAAAAAAAACTGTAGAACTTAATAAAACAGTTTTTATAAGTTCAATTTTCAATTACCAAAAATTACTATGGCAATATAATGTATTCAGGCAGTGGAAGCACCCCTTACTTTCACGGCTGAAAATATCAAATGTAAAATGTAAATTTAACTACCTAATACGAGCTTAAGCCGTACAAAACTGCGCTTTAAAGCGCTGTTTATTTGAAATTTGAGTGGTGTTTTTATGTTTGTCTCGTTGTTGAGAAATAAAAACGTCTACTTGTACCGAGCACCGCGTTATGAATGACCTATGAGTTCGCATGCTCATAGATTATTTCATACGCTCGAATAGAACGTCCATGTACGTGTTTTTACCTATTATTTCAAATAAATTTTTGTAGGTTGGTATGAAATTTGAGTGTTCCAAAATTGATGACCTCTGTGGCTCAGTGGTTCCACGAGTTGGTGCTCAAACCGAGGGTCGCAGGTTCGAATCCCGCCGAAGGAACAATAATATATAAAATAATAAAAATATTAAATATATGTATAGTAGGTATAAAAGTAATAATACTTCCCGTTGTCTAGCACCTGTAACACAATTTCTTCGGATAGTTAGCACGGGACCAGATTGACGTGGAGTGAAGCGTTCATAGATATTAAAATGTGATCGTGAAATGTGGAAACCACATAAAATTAATTTAATTCTTTTAAATTGATCTCGCGGCCTCTAATGCATATTATGAGTGTGTATATTCGATAACTATAATATAACGTAATAAAATAAAAAAATAAAAAATCTGCAATCTATTTATTATTTTCGTTTTACAATTAAATATAATGTCAATGTTCAGAGTTGTCCAGGCTGACAGTAGCAGGTTCTATCGTAGCAGAAGGCTTTGAGCACGTTCTGGGTGGTTAGTTGACAGACGGTCAAACAATTATTACTCCCCACGCATGGGTATGGGTCCATCCAGCTCAGTGCTAAAAAGTATTAAAACCTCTTATTGTATATAAATTTATATGAAGTTATGTGAAATAAATTATATGTAGCATGGAATAAAACATAAAAAAATCATATATAAACCATTAAGCATCGCCAATCTATTTGCTTCTTATCGTTTCCTATAGAAACTTTGAGTGATGATTCTTTAACTAAGGAATGCTATTCCTAAGTTTTATTTATTATAATTATAAGTTTTTATATTTCACAAGCTGTATTTTATCTCAGAGTTTTTAATTTATCTTTTTGAAGCAGGTTTTTAAAGCAGCTTTAATATAGCAAATTGTACTTTAAAAATATACTAAAATATTTTTTTTAGAATAAAGCAATAAATAATCTGTCTTACCTTTATTAACACTATCTACTGCTTCAACATAAAACGAGCACATTACTAGTGCAAAAAGAACAAACAAATAACATGAATTTTTCATTTTTGTATTGTTCTTTTCAGCTTACTGTAGATGTACTGTTTATTATACATTTAAATGCCTTTATATACCTTTTAAATAAGATCATTAGCTACGGGAAAATCGATTATAAGTCAAATAATCATAAAATTTTCTTTAGTGCCATTATGTGTAACAAACACAATAATTTACTGTGCAATTGTAATTTAGGAATTATGTACCTTAATGATATATACCTTATAATATTTATTTTTTTGCGTCACCGATCACTTTATCTTATATATAGAGGAAAAGTTTGTTTGTATGTTTGTTTCTTTGGTTTGTTGTTGTAGTTCTGAAACTACTGGACCGATTTTGATGAAATTGGGCAGAGATATAGAGTAGACCACGGGGAAGGACATAGGTTACTTTTTATTACAGCAAAATGTACGGTTTCCACGTAATTTCCTTTTGTGCGCACGAAGTCGCGGGCAACATCTAGTACACGATATAATATTAATTGTATTATATTATTACGTATTTGAATAATCATAATAAAAAAATGAATAAATACCAACTGACAATATAAACGAGTTAAGTAGTCTATGACAAGTGTCTCTTAGGTGGTGGTGCATCGCAGGCAGTTTGTTTGATATAATGCACGTCGCAGCCGTTATAGCTCCAACCTACTTATTTATAATTGTTACTGTCTTCATCGCCAACGGTTGACCTTCCCCGTCCCCCTCGGCTGATCTAAATTGGACGTTCGAGACGGGGATAGACTCGTACGGAGGGGTCTAGCTCCGCTGGTCCGGCCCTGGCCAAGGGTAAGCCTGAAAGTAGCCAGTTAGGTCGGCACGGACAATTTAGTTTTCTTTCATAGTGTCTGTGAGCGCGACCTTTATTGCATTTAGCATGGCACTAGAACCTCATATATCATCCAAACGACCCGGTGTTGGCCATTATTCCTATATATTTGATGTAATCTTTTGTTTTAATAATTACTTGGAACTGAAAGCTCATTCGGAGCTATTAAATATACCATTGCTTTTATGAAATGCGTTTAGGAGTATACTTTTATTGCTTGTATGTATTACTTTTGTGATGAAAGCGATAAAATTCTAAATTACCTATTATGTTACATGCACTTTGTTATTTTTTCTTATAGAATATTGTACATAAAATATCGTAACATAACTTATAAATGAGTTGAAGTTTTACATCCGTTTATTAATAACCCTTTTCATAGTTCTTCAACACGAATGACGAACGAACATATTTTGTAGAGCTAAGCTAATTTTACATTTGTTATCTCTATTAAAAATAGAGATAAATTAATACTGTTGGAGGAGTTGGTTAAGGAATTGGTTAAATACAAGTCCAGTTTGACCTACATGGGTGAGGTATCTGCACTATTATCAAAATAATGAGAAATAACGATATGCACGTCGCATTCAGGACGAATAATACTTTAAAAAATCAATTGTGTCATAATAAAGATCAGATTGATTTAAAGTACCAATCCGGTGTCTATAAAATCGATTGTCCTGAATGCGATAGTGTATACGTGGGTCAAACTGGACGTAACTTTGAGACTCGGTACAAAGAACACATCGCGGCTTATAGAAATGGTCATCGTGATAAATCACATTTTGCTAAACATCTTTTAGATAGTGGTCATAGTGTACCCGATGGCCATTCCTATAAGGTATTACATAAATGCGACAAAGGCTTTCGACTGAGCGTGTTGGAACAATTACAAATTATTAAAGAAAAGAACAACGATAGACTTGCATTATTGAATGACCAAACTTGCTTGACTACGTCACCGCTCATTAATATGTTTGGTGGGGGTACTAGTAGCCAGTAGTCTATATAAGGCGGCGGTTTGCTTGGCAGCATTACTAACGAACTTTGTTCGCAGGTCCACTTCCTGAGGATGCTCCGGGTTCGGGGCGAAACGCGCGTCGAGTTTTGCAACCTGCATGGTGGTGTGGGGCTTTGCACGATCTTGCTGACATTGTTGCTTGTGTGGTGGTGGTGTTTGCATGATCTTGCATCTGAGTGCACGCATAAGCAGTGTGGGAGGAGGGAGGTGCGTTACGCATGCTTATGCGTGCACTCACACATTTGCTTGCAGATTGTGGGTATTATTTGGCGGAAAAACTGCTTAAAATAATCATATTAATTGATTGTAAGTGATAATATTAGCAAATATATTCTTGCGAACTATAATATAATAGGTTATATAATACATTTAATAAATCTGCAAGAACGCGTGACGTTATACTTTTGTATGGATATTTTCACTAGACTTACGAAATTCTGTATAACAAATCGCTGTACCTTTGAAAATATTAATTTTAATGTACTGATTGAAAAGTTACTCACATTAAAGAGTATTCATATAAATAATAATAATAAAAAAACAGTCAACTAGCCTTTTCAAGTAAATATGCTATGAATTTTCATTTTCATTACAAAACAAGCTCGGATCGTTGTATCTACATAAGATTCAGAAACATTCAGGAAACGTTCTATTTAAGCTATTATACGAATGTAAAACACTGCAGCGAGCCAGTTCTCCTGCTGGATACAATTTTACTACATGCACATACAGGGTGTTATAAATAGATTATTTTTATCATTTTTTATTTCGCCTGGCCTAAAAAGTGAAAAAAATTTCAAGTCAATTTCATAAGAAATTTAATAAATAAAATGACGAATGTAAAATTATCACGTCTTGAAGTAACGATAACTTTAGTTTGCAGAAATATTAATAATTATGCTATCCAATTAATATTATCTAGCCGTTGCCGGCGGCTCCGCCCGCGTAAATATAGTATCCCTCGGGAACACATTTTCGTGATAAAAAGTAGCCTACGTTTTAATCCAGCGCCCAAACTACTACCATACCGATTTTCATCAAAATCCGTTCTGTAGTTTTTGCGTGAAAGAGGAACAAACATCCATCCATACATCCCATCCATCCATACATCCTCACAAACTTTCACATTTGTAATATTAGAAGGATAAATATAAAAATATAAGAGTGGATTTCAACAACTAGCATTTTTTTACTAATTTTGGTGGAAATTTTTGTTTATGATTTTTTTCTATTCAATTTGATTTTAAGTGTTAGAGAGTACTATCTTTTAATTAAATTATCAACAAGAATAAGAATATTCCCTTAAGTAATCATGTTATTCCTGACACCGAAATTTACCTCCCACCAAAATTGGTTTTTTGACACCAAAATTGAAAATGATACCACCAAAATTGTTACACCCCACCAAAATTATATTTGGATGGAAAAAACCTTGTACTGCAATAAAAAAATAAAAAATAACAATAAAAATTACCTTTTGGTAACAGATCTACTGACTGCCTTGGCCCTTGCCTGCCTGAATAACTTTACCTTAAAATTCATGTCATGTCAAGCTAGCGGGCAGCTTTAAAGATGGACATAACATGTACTACTAGCATATAAAGATGAATCCTAATGGCTGTACCTACTTATATATTTTAAAGACTAACCGAATATATAGCATATTTTAACAAAATATCATCTTAATATGATTGTCTAGTTTGAAAGATGATCCCATGACTGGGCAACATATTTTATTAAGAAAAAAAATGTACCAATAATAATCTAACATTTTATTATTCGTGATAAAAGTATAAAATAACTTTTTGTGATACTAACCGAATGAAATAATATGTTGGGCATATAATTTGTAATTATCATTTATTATTAATTATTCCCACAAGTTACAACTAATTACAGTCTTTAATTTTCAACAGTCCTTAAGAGCATTGATCGGCGCGCGACTCAGATTTCACGAAAAACGCTACTTTTCAAATGCGTCTATATCTAACAAAAACTGGTTATTCTGATTTTTATATGTAAAAAACACTAGAGACTATTGTATTCTAATTTTTTCCTTATCATTTATTTTAAAATAATTTCAAACTTTTGAATAAAACTGACAAAACTAACCAGAAGTTTTTACAACTTTAGGTACAGGGGCATTTTCAAAACATATAATAGCTAAAACCGCTTCCATTTTTTAAAAAGAAAAAATCTTTACAAACTTGATGGATCCTCTTCTAGATTCTCTATAACTCAAATTATTTTTATATATGTTTCTATCTCATAAAAATAAAATTTAAAGAATGCGAAATTATCAGGAATTATAGTTATTTAAAATGATGATATTTATGTATTTTACTCGCTCCTTTTGTTTCTTACTTACATAATCTATGAGAAGAACCTTTTATCTTTAATATGCTATTTAAATTTTTAACTAAATTAGTTTGACGAATTTTATATGAATTTTTAAAACTACTGTATTTATCGAGGCGCACGAGCGTTTACAAATACTGTTGTAAACGCTCGTGCGCCTCGATTTATTAGGTACAGGGGCATTTTCAAAACATATAAATGTTTACCTAAAGTTGTAAAAACTTCTGGTTATTTTTGTCAGTTTTATTCAAAAGTTTGAAATTATTTTAAAATAAATGATAAGGGAAAAATTAGAATACAATATTTTCTAATGTTTTTTACATATAAAATCAGAATAACCAGTTTTTGTTAGATATAGACGCATTTGAAAAGTAGCGTTTTTCGTGAAATCTGAGTCGCGCGCCGATCAATGCTCTTAAGCTCTTTTACAACGGAGTAAGGAGTGTAGTGTAAGTTACTTAAAAAATAATTTCTTTTCTTCTCAGTTCTTCAAGCTTGAGAGGATCTTTTCTGATGTTTTCTTTTCTCTTTCTTTCTGACTCTCTCTTTCTTTGTAACTGCTCTGCTCTAGTTTGTTTAGTTTTATTCTTCGGCTTCCTGTAACAGAATACCTTCTTAATTTGAAAATATCTATCTACAGGATAAAAAAATAGTGCTATGTAGGGTCCCTTATAGAGTTTACTGTGAAAGTATCAGCATTTTTTGTGATTTGTATGGGCAAGTCCCTTAGCATTATGAGTTTGCTCACATAAAAGTAAAAAAAAATACTCTTTCAGCGCTGTTATCTCGAATAGGTATAGTTAATAGCCAAAGTAGAAAAGGGACACAATTGTAATACGACCTATGTCCCAATATCTTCCTAAATATTTTTTAATAAAGTATGTACTAAAGAAACCATATAAATATCCAATTTTAGGAGAAAAGAACAAATATCAATGATGATAAATTAACTTCATAAGATACGTGCGAGCGCGCTCAATTAGTTCAAAATTCAATGCAGTTAAAAAATCAATATTATAGACAGGAAAGTATATAGTAAAATTACGAGGCAAGGGAAAAGAGGGCACAAGGCGGTACATTGTGCTATTATCATAATATTTCGACTCATATTCGATTTTATAGTAATTACATTAATATTTAATTCGATTTATCAATTGATTTTATAATTTTGGTCTCATGAAGCAATGTTGGTGTTAGTAAATAAACATTTTTATTTGAATTTTCTAATTTTGGTGTAAGGAAGCAATTTTGGTGGGTCTAAAAATGCCACCAAAACCACCAAAATTGTCCCACCAAAATTGGAAATTGCGAGAAAAAAATTCTTAAAAAAAACTACGTGTACTAAAATAATAACATATTTACTAAACAATAAACAAACTAAAACTCTACCATTACTCAAAATAATAATAAAATATTACTGCCACAAGTATGATTATTTAAGTACACCAAAATTGCATAAAATCGGGGGTGTTGCAATGAAACGGTTTACTTACATTTTTGTCGGGAAACTGGTACGACACAGCACATAAACACCTCCTAAGCCGGTTAGCGCGTGACTAAATGAAGTGCATGACGTAATTTGTATGCTTTAGGAATCACTGGTGTTTTGTAGAAATATCGTTTTGTAAATGACACCAAAATTGGAAAATTCTCGGCGACAGACCTAAATTGTACCTGTAAAACTATACTACAGTATTTAATATAATAAAATTGATATATTTTGAATGGTCAACTATTATAAAACGACTACATAAAAATTAAAATCTAATCCTACGTCTAGTTTTTAGTTAATCGATCTTGATATTGAGTGAAATAGGTCGGCGACAAGCCACCAAAATTGGAAATCGCCTATATTTGCTTAATTTTATTGGAAAATAATTATTATTTTTAAAATATAATGATAGGGCCATATTATAAACGTTGTGCTTTACGATTAAAACAAAAAATAAAAACAATATCTTGAAAAAATAGCATAGTTTTCAGCCTTGCCGCGTAAAAAAGCGGTTTGGGAAATCCAGTCATAAATATCCAATTATTATTATTATCAAAGGATTTTTAAAGAAATATTCAAATTTTTATTTCAGAAATTACATTTATCTGTATTAATTATATAATTACATTCCATCAAGATTTATTTGATATAGATTACTAATTAAAAATTATAATAATTGAGTTTTATAAAACCGATTACTATAATATTTAAATAGTAATTTGTTGAGCACCCTGTATAGGAAGTTTAACGCGACACAGTAGAATTGTCACAGGGTGCGTGTGGGGTGTGCCGAGCGCAGCGGGGTCCCAGCGCAAGTGTTTCGACTAGCGGGTGGTCCATTTTATTTCCTAAAAAATTACACTCGGAAATAATATGTAAGATGTGCTAAAAATTATAAACTTAAAAAATATGCGTTAAAGTCTTAAGAATTTCAAAGATGAAGTATAGGTAATTTGTTTATTCTTTTACTGTAGTGTTTCAATTATTTGTGTCTAATTTAACAATATATAGCCACAAGCATCTGTTACTAGCAAATATAGAGACTATCTATCAGCTGTATTTTGTTACTAGCTGACCTATACCTACTGCGTTCGGCGTTAAACTTTTTTTTATGATGATAAGGATAAACAGTATCAGCTATCTAGCTATCTGCCAGTGAAAGTCCCGTGAAAATCAGTCCAGCCGTTCCAGAGATTAGTTGGAACAAACAGACAGACAGACGGACGGACAAACAAAATTTTTAAAAATTGTTTTCTTATTGTATTATTGTACCGTATATTCTTCCACATGCATTAAGTGAAAAGCTGAAAATTTGAAATTACAAACGGATACTTCAATTTTATTTATTTGTATAGATTTCAATTTAAAGTGTGCAGCATAAAAGTTGATTAAAGTATTGAATAACACAGAGTAATATAAAAGGTTGAATAAATTCTTTGAACTTCACTTTAAAATTTGTGGAAGTGGAATTTAATTATTTTGCATTAACGGCGCTCAACAAAATAAGGACCTTAAAAACGAATGTTCAGCCTTAAGGCTGCTGCAAATACCTCTTTGTGATTACGATATCAACGATACCAACGATACCGCCATGCCGTTGCCACAGACCTGGAAATACTCGGTTTTCTTACTTCCCTTTTCACCTAATCAATTTCAAACCCTAAAGCATTCAACTACGGTACAATTTCGAATACAACAAAGGTTATAACCAAAGGCGAAGTAAGACGCTGAACAGATTAAAAAGTTAGAGTCGGTCGCGCGATGTCATTGTAAGTAGAAAATGAGTCAAATAAGGCAATACATTTTAATTAGGAGAAGGGATCTGCCCTTTATTCCTTACGCGATAACTTGCTCGTCCTCTATTAATTGAATTTCATGTTTAATTAACTCAGACCGAGCTCAGATAATCTCTCAAATCTCGATTGTGCTTCACTGAAAATTCAGAGTTTTTGGCTGCAGATCCATCTTGGTCTCCCGAGTTTACCGAACCACCTCCAGATAAAATTATCTGTCTCAAGTCTACTATTTTACTCTGGTAATCGTTTGCTTTTATTTCGTTTTCATAAACGAAATACTTTCTGATCTCCTACCACAGGAGATCTAATCTATTATATTATTTTAATCGAACACAGGTAATCTTTAAAAATTATGATTGCGTGTTCGAATTTCCAATCATTTTTAATAATATTTTCTATGTTTAGGTAATAAGGATAGTTTAGAATACTATTAGACATAATAATCGAACATATTGTTTTTGTTTTAGATCATCAGAATTTTTATATTTTCCGAAAGGCAACCTACTTAAATATGAACCGAGAAATTTAAAAAGTAAATGTAAATTAAAAGTAATGTAAAGATAAATAAAAAAGTTACAGGACTAAAAAATCGTTGATTTTTTTGCTATGATTGAAGAACGAAAATTACTGTTCAAATTCTTGTTATTTGTGAAATTTTTTGTATATATGAGATTAATTCGAGATACATAAACGCAGTATTTAAGTTAAATTCATTTTCTATATTTCTTCATATCTTTTCAACTGCTGTGACGTCAACGTTGTCACTTTTGTGATGGCTGTATTTCGTCAATATCGATCGTAGATTTATATTGCGAGGAAAATATTTCCTGGTCTATTAGGTATATATTTTCGAAAAGCCAATTAAAAAAAAAACTATCATGTTCCTTATTTATTTCATTATGATTCGTTTATTTTTGCATCTACTTACATTAATATAAAGCTCACCCCATCAGATAAGTTTTTGTCGTTCGTCCCATTAGATTTTATAGGTAGAGTTTAAGCGTCATTATACTGCCGTAAAGCATCTTAAGTAAGACGAAGAAAAGTTGGGCCAAAAATTCAAAAGAGCAATAACGGTTGAGTTAAATGTGGCGAGCTAATCCGGACAAGAGGTTGCGCCAGTCGATCGCTCAAAAGATTAAAAACTTGAGCACCTTGGTTTATTGCCGGGAATTGGAGGCTTTTCAAGGGGAATGGGTTTATTTATTTTTTCAGGTGAAATGCAACAAAGTAAGTGTTTGCTTATTTAATTTGTTTATTTGTAGACAGAGAGATGAAATTGGTTAATGTGGTTGGTTAGTCAAGTACAATATATTATTTTTAAATATTTTTACTTATTAAAAATAAACAACATGTTTTCAATTATATTTCAAACTAGCTGGTGTCGGCAATTTTATTTATATGGAACTAACGGAGATGGAACCCTATTTTTTTAAACGAAACCCTAAGATAAAGCAGCCTATGTTAGACCTAATAATATCTGCTATCTGCCAGTGAAAGTCCCGTGAAAATTGATCCAGCCGTTTCAGAGATTAGCCGGAACAAACAGACAGACATACATACAGACATATAGACAGACATAAAGACAGACATACAGACAGACATACAGACAGACATACAGACAGACATACAGACAGACATACAGACAGACATACAGACAGACATACAGACAGACATACAGACAGACATACAGACAGACATACAGACAGACATACAGACAGACATACAGACAGACATACAGACAGACATACAGACAGACATACAGACAGACATACAGACAGACATACAGACATACATACAGACAGACATACAGACAGACGGACAGACAAAAATGTTTTAAATTGTTTTTTTATTGTAAGTACCCTATATATTCATATCCATTGATTGGAACGCTCTTAATTTTAAATTACAAACAGACACTTCAATTTTTTTTATCTGTAGGTATAGGTATTTTAAAGCTCCTAAGTCCTAAGCTTTAACTGTCATCGAATTTTACCTCTAAAACTATTTATTATACTCACTCGTATACCAAAATATTCAAGTAGTAATTACGAGTGAGCAATTTAACATTTTTTATAAATTCATCTTTCAGATTTGTTGTATTCGGTTAGCTAGACTTAAGCTCCTCAGAAGACGGAGTCCACGTCTTGATATGCGGATTACTGCGCCTTATCAGAGCGTAACTGAGGGTCTAATTGCTATGGGTCCCTCGTGTAAGTGATATTATCGTTATGATAAATGTTGAGTGCCCACTAATAGCAAATACTAATGCTACTGTTTTGTAAATATGAATAAAGTATATAAAACAATAACCAGAAATATATTTCATGCGGGGTGTAACGCTGTATCTATTATAATACTAGCTGTTGCCCGCGGCTCCGTCCGCGTAAATACAGTATCCCAAAGGAACACTTTTGGAATAAAAAGTAGCCTATGTTTTAATCCAGAGCCTAAACTACTACCATACCAAATTTCATCGAAATCAGTTCAGTAGTTTTTGCGTGAAAGAGAAACATACATCCATCATTCCATCCATCCATTCTCACAAACTTATATTTATAATATTAAGTAGGATATTAACCAACTTACAAATAAAAATATTTACACAACGGATAAGTTATACAATGTCACTATCTCTGTCTGTCAAGTGACTTTTCCAACATATCAGACAAGGAAAATAACGTAGTACAAGTTGTCCGTTGTAGAATAGGCAAGACAACATGATAATAAACAATTTAAAACCAAATTTTATAAATCTTAAAAATTAACGAAGATACAAACAATTTAAATTTACAATAAGAAAGAGAGCGATATATCGGGCTGTGACGTCACGGCATGCTACCGCTATACAATTATCTTTATACAATGTATGGCGGTAGCACTACGTTAGTAATAATATAATATATTCTTTGGTAGCACGGCGTGACGTCACAAATCGTTTTGCGAGATAGAGATGGGAAATACTTTTTATTTGCTTTATCGCGTCAACCGAAATAACTTTTTCTTTTAGATTTATGTATCGCTATTCAACAATTTTAAAATTTTATTTGTATGAATGTAATATTCGACACAAGGACTCAAAACCTTATTAATATTCTTATTAGTAAGGGGGTATGTGTAAATAATTTATTCTAAATAATAATAACTTTTATAATTGTGTATATAAGACTGTCTACGTTTTATGACCGTTATGCCTGACCTGACAAGAAACCAGTAACAATTTTACCAATAGGTGCTAAACTTCATTACTTTTTACCCGACTGCGCGACGCAAAGGAGTGGTAATGTGTTTATCAGCCTATGTATGTATGTATGTATGTATGTATGTATGTATGTATGTATGTATGTTCCTTTGAAGCATTATACAGACCAAACGCCTGGGCCGATTTTTATGTTTCGCATGTCAATCGATTCCTCTTAGTCCGGCGAGTGTCACTAAAGACATGGCGTTAGTGAAAATTCCTTTGAGTATATAACTACTAGAGAGAGTTTTAGCCAGCAAACGCGTGTCCTTTTTCTGCTTGTGTGCGTTGTGTTAGTGTACGTGCAGAGATGTAACGTATATCGATATAATATCGATAAACTACTCGACTTTTTTGTGGTACCTATCGACGTTTGTAGATATTTTTATAATTCTGAATTTTTATTTTATAAACACATTTTAAGTTTTATGTCATCAGTTTGTAATGTGTAAAACTCATTAAGTACCTTTTTAATTTAAGATATAGGTATTTGAAATTAACAAGATTTTATTAGATGTGTAAAAATACTGTGTTCTTATTAGGTTTGTTTGTTTGCATGGGCTCCGAAAGTACTTGACCGATTTTGATGAAATTTTGCACATATATAGAAAGGACCACATAGGCTACTTTTTTGCGGCACGGCATTTTTTTTAGCGCGCACGAAGGCGCGGGTAACATCTAGTTTTTATCATAAAAGCGTTTTCCCAT
Source organism: Glaucopsyche alexis (assembly GCA_905404095.1). Lineage (NCBI taxonomy): Eukaryota > Metazoa > Arthropoda > Insecta > Lepidoptera > Lycaenidae > Glaucopsyche > Glaucopsyche alexis. Next base: position 22,118,488 of record FR990048.1, on the reverse strand, counting down.
TATCCGACACGATATCGGTAAAGAATGCTGATAGCCGATACACAATAGCCAAAGGCGAGTAAAATGTATGAAATAATTAGTAGCATAATTCTTTCACACTCTTCAGTCAATTGCGTATTTTAATTATAAAATAAGTATTATGAGAAAACATTTTATTAATAACTATTTACATTAAATAAAATTACTCCCTATATCTACCAATTGAAAGTTTACAATTCCTAACAATTCTGCACTATTGTAATAGAAATAGACCGTTCATAAATATTTTTAGCCGACTTTAAAAAAAGGAGGTTCTGTGTTCGGCTGTATATAATATTATATAATATGTCAAATAAAAATTTCTCCTTACAATAATTGTACGCATTATTTTTCGTTTTAATTATTATTATGAAAAAGAAAACAAATATGGCGGCGCGGGGCACTTGCCATTTAACCAATCGGCAGGGTAAATATTACAATGTAACGAAAAATAACGTGTAAAATTGTAAGAAGTAATTTTTATTTGACAATCTGTCGACATTTTATAATATCTCTAGTAATATTACAATCTAACGGTTTTTAAAATTTTATGGTGACATATATACAGCCGAACACAGAACCTCCTCTTTATTAGTAAGTAAGCCTTAGTAATACCGACCCGATAATATATCCCGACGGACATACTCTCAGGAATCTGGAAGGCCGGGGAAAATTCAGAGCATTGAAAATATAACTCTGGACTGATACAATAGAACTGAAAATCGAACACACGAGTCTCATGTCAAATCTGACAACACAAAAATTTTGCGTTCGATTTCCTCTCTTTGTATTGTACTTGCATTTTTGATTAGCATCTAAATAGTAAATACATTGAGAGATTAGCTGAGTCAGTCAGATTACTCACTTGCTTGGGGGCCTAGCAGGAACAATTGTCAATTGCGTAAACGTTACGTTATCGAAAGAGATTTGTATAAAAATTATGACATACAATTGACATTCTATAACATTGCATTTACGCACCTGTCAATTGTTCCTGCTAGGCCCATATTTACAGGAATAAAAGTGCTTTTCTATCCGATATCAAACCGATAATGTGAAAGACCTATGTGTTTCATATATTTTACTTGCCCTTGCATGGCTATTGAATATCGATTACTGTATCGGCATTCGATACCTATATCGTATTCGATCCGGATCGGATAATGGAAAAATGCTCTTTGTGCATTTTAATTGGAAACTAAATAAAAAAAAATATGCTTAAGAAAGTATATATTATCATAAGTCTTCTTAATTGTCCGGTAAAACAGAAATATCTTCCCCGTATCAATACCGTCACACCAAGCTGTCTCACTGGTGGGACACACTCTTCTAATTTTCGCATCTAACTGCTTTAATCTATTCGCCTCTTCTTCCGGAGCATTTCCGAGACCTAATAAAACCGTTTAGTAAAAGTTTATTATCTTTATCGATAAACTCTTGTGTCAGTAGGGTACATCACTCAAAATACGCAGAAAAACAAGGCTTTTATTTTGCACAAATTATTACTCATTACGTGATATTCATCATTAAAGCGTGATATAGTACGAAAAAGGGTTCGTTAAATTTAATGATTATCTGTTTATATTATAAAAATACTCATTATTTAGTTCACAAAACATTGTTAAAACATTACGTGTAAAATGATAATTCCAAGTATTTGACACCTTCTGTCGTCATTCTTGAGGCACAATATGCAGCGGTGCAACACATATTAGATGTTTTAAAATAAATTTGTCCTTTACACATTTATTTTCATTGATAAAACACAATAAATTCACAGAGCTACTGCTCTGCAATGGCCTACTGAGCTGGTCATTACATGACACGAAACACGCGTTTATACACCGATATAAGCTCTCTCATCCACTCGTATTGATACATCGTTAGTAAGACAGAGCAACAGAAAAACATAGTACCAACTTTCAAAAACTATGACTCCGTCTTTAGAAGTCTTTGGAAAATTCAGTATGGCGACTACTGGACGCCATATTGTGAAAATGAAAAAAATGAAAGTCAACAAACTATGTCAAGTGGGGTATCGTTGAATAGGTATTTAAAAATCATTTTTAGTTTTCTCTCAACATTTTTCGATTCGACTGACCGTTTAGGATCTATATCGATTTAAAGTTGCATAATAACCATTCTCACATTAAGCCTATATGTTAGTGTTCGTATCATCGTATTTTTGCTTTAAATCGACCAAACGTGTCTTGGTTAAACTAAAAAATCTAAAATAAAATAAATAATAAATAAAATTAAAAAACCCGACTGCAAAAAAAAGACAGATACCGTAAAGCAACGCACTAAAAAGACCGAAACAAGATTGAGAAAACAGACTACACTATGAGCTGAAAGCCTAGGTGAAATAATTGATGTTATGTTTGTTAGCAGGCGGGGCCCATATATTTTTGTACAATTTATAATTTGCGAATGGGTCCCGCCTGCTACCAAACATAACGTCAATTATTTCACCTAGGCTTTCAGCTCTTAGTGTAGTCTGTTTTCTCAATCTTGTTTCGGTCTTTTTAGTGCGTTGCTTTAAGGTATCTGTCTTTTTTTTGCAGTCGGGTTTTTTAATTTTATTTATTATTTATTTTATTTACATCATAACTTTTTTGTTGCACGTTAAGGCCCTCCCCCGAGCAAAAGACCTTGAGGCGGTCAGCCGCATAACTCAGTTCAAAATTTTTCACATAACTTAGTTCAAAATTGACCAAAAAACAAATGTAAACGGCGAATATCTAGCTTATGAGATTGCCTATCTATTGGTGTGTGTCCCAAATAAAATTAACTTGTAAATACTATGGAGACGCTGAAACTATAATTCAATGTTACATTCAATTATAGTTTCAGCGTCTCCATAGTATTTACAAGTTAATTTTATTTAGGACACACACCAATAGATAGGCAATTTCATAAGCTAGATATTCGCCGTTTACATTGTTTTTGGTCAATTTTGAACTAAGTTATGTGAAAATTTTTGAACTGAGTTATGCGGCTGACCGCCTCAAGGTCTTTTGCTCGGGGGAGGGCCTTAAGTTCGTAAAGGTTTTTGTCGCTTTGACGTTTTACAGGGGGATCCATTGTTGATTTATTTTGAAACATATTAAATTTTTTATTGTTTTTTTAATTGCTTCCTCCGATTGATCGTAAAGCTTCGCCGGAGTTATTTAAAACAAGATGGAGTCTTGACGTTTAGTAGCATCAGTGTCATTAACAATTATCTCACTGAATGGCGGGTAAATAAACAAATCGTTAAATATACATTAAATACCAATCTTTCTCTTTCAACAAATCGTTAGATACGTTAATGAAATGTACACAACTATTTTTGTTTTCAAAGAAGTCTAGAAATCTTCCACCTGGCTAACCCATGTCTACATACTTCACATACCGACTCTTTCGTTATAATGATAATTTGAGAAAAGCAGAGAAAAGTGTATAAAAACGACATTTTTGCTCAAATAAAACTCTTAATCTCTACAATCAATCTACTAAAAATGATATATCATTTCAACTAGAGCAAAATATCTAAAACTGCATTTGATGTAGGTATGCAAAATTTCTCCTGACTAAATTCACATCTCTTACAACTGATGATCACTGTATAAAACTGGATATTATGGCTGTTTATTGGTTACGAACTGCCGATAGCTGTACATGTTGGGTTGTTAAAATACTCTTACAGTACTTTTGTGTTTCGTCACTCAATTCAAAGTTAAAATTTAATTACCCATAAAGGTTTGCTTACAACTTAAAACATGTGTGTTCAGATGTGGGCTTTAGTTTGGGTAACAATTTTTTTAACAACATAAAGTGGTGTATCTGATTTTCTTACAAAAAATTTTTAGCTGTGTAATTGACCTTAATAATTAATGTTTAATAATTAAACTATTTCATTCGGGACAATTTGACACGTCCAGCGCTTAAGGGTTAACATGAGCTGGTGTCAATATATTTGAGCGTACATAAATTGGTACTACATTAAGTGACCGCTGTTACTAAGAAACTGTCCTCTTGGGGACAATATGCGCCCGCGGCGAGGGTGACCACAATCGGACACCCGATATCTGTACGTGGGAATTACCCATCTTATAACTATCTAATGTATCGTACACTATCGTCATGTGCTGAAATATTTAAAATTTTAAATATTTAGCACATGCATACACACAAACACACAGCACACTTCAAATTTTATGTAGCAAGATTCAAGAGAAATATTGTATATTTGTTTTGATACACAATAACTAAAAACTATGAGGAATAATACGGCTAAAAGAAGTATCGAATATTGATAAAACTAACTCTGCAGATAATGTTGCCAAAAATAAATATAATTTTAGATTCAACTGCACGTAACCCTCTAAAGGTAACTTGATTCAAACATTCTTATTGGTTTTTTTAGCTGCAAAGACTAAAAAATTTTACATATATATACGAAAGGCAGTAGTAGGTATCTACTTTTATTCCATTACATATGAATTTTTGACATTAATATTGTTATTTTCCAAAAATGTTATTGCACAATTATTGTGCACATAAATTAAATACATTAATAATATTGTTATATTTTGTTTAAAATTTTTGATAAATATTACCTACTATATTGTGCGATGATCCTTACGCTTTATTATAAATCGGGCCTATATGACCCCGTCCAATGAATCGTTAGCGTTACAGTTTTATTGCAGTTTCGGGTTATCTCCATCGCCATGTGTCCAACTGTCCAGTTTACAGTTGCGTAAGAATTTATCGGCCAGAGGTCAGATTGCAATTACCAGTGCGTGCCTTCTTGTTCGGCCATTTTGTTATAGAATATAGTTCAGGCGGCTATTAGCGCTCTCCAAGCGTTCCGAACCCCGGATCTGAACTGGTTTGTAATGCGGATATTACTGTCCTGCTAATAATTATTAAAAATGCACCCACGATTTGGACAGCGGACCCGAGTTCTGAATGTTCCTACGTGTGGAGGGCGCTATTCAGTTGAAAATGGGACAATTAGGAATTAAGAGGTTTTAGCTCTAAATTAAAAAAATAAAAACACTTTCTAGTAAACTAAAGATTTAATTTTTGTATAATAAAATATTTGGGTATTTAAAAAATGTCATTATTACAAGGCAACTGACATTTTTTTCTTCTCCTTCAGCACTGCAACAGAGTAAAAACAAGTACCTTGGGCAGCATTTCCTCTGCAGTGGAGTATTCGCTACTGCAGAGGTACACAGGACCAACCCCAACCATATCGTTCAGTTCATGTGCATCGTAGGATTAGGGATGGTACTAAAACGCGAAGCAGTCCCCATCTCTGTATTGAGCCGTACTTTAAAAAGTTCAGTTTTTTAAGAATTATAAGTAGCTTCCGACAGATGGCATTACACCGATGGCGTTTTATCCCAAATCGTGTCGTGACGCGACTGAAATTTCACTCCCAACGCCGCTAACGTGTCACTTAAAAAAATTATTTAAATATGTCCCAAACATAAAATATAATGAATGGGTTTTTAAACGATTATTATTTTCGTTTAAGTTTTATAACTGTCCGTAATCAGTGCCTTTCAGTCTTAATAAAACATGTATTAATAAAATGTTAATTCTGTCGCTTGAAACAAAAAGGTATACACAAAGTAATATTCATTCATAGCAGCCGTTCAAGCGTGAATTGTAAATTAATGCAAATAGACTTATTTACAAAGCGGGGTCGTCCACGTCGAAAAAATGCGCTTTATTATAAAATGAAAATGTTTCTCGCTTCTCTACTAGGTAGTAGGTATTTTCCTCTTGATTTAATCAAATCATGGACTAGAACGTTGATGTAATAATATAATATCTGCAAATATTAGATATACATAACAAGAAACTTGACCTAAGTTGAAAACTCACTACAAAATATATAAACCATAAGTGTAAACTTTATGACACATTTGATACCATATTCTAATAATTCTAAAATTCGTCTATAAGGATATATAATATATATCAGTCAATAAATAATAATCATATGGGATATATTTACAAATATATTCCTAAAAACTCAATAAAAGAAAGTAGACTACGATTATTTCAAATTAAATTCTCTTCAATCGACAATCTACATTTTAGAATCCTTTTATTGAAAAAATATTTATATTTATTATTTTTTTACCTACAAAAATTATGACGTAGTATCTAGGTACTTATATCTAACGTGTATTTTAACACAGTTTATTTTTAATTTGGCGTGGTGAGTTAAGCATTGGCAAAAGGAATGGAAATAAGTGTTCATTCGAACTCCGTTATAGTTGGTGAGCTTTTACAGCTTTTTAAAGAAACATTAATGTAATATTTTTTGCATTTGAATAGCAATTGAGTTTTAATTTAGGCACAAACAGTTAAAAAACCGGCCAAGTGCGAGTCAAACTAGCACACAGAAGGTTCCGTACAAACCTGTAGTGATTTTGTTACAGATTAAAAGTTTTATAGACCTGAGTATTTGATATGAATTTCCTACGCTTTATGAGGAAAGGGGTAGTAAGTTTTAAAATTATTAAAAATATTTTTACTAAATGATGTAAGTAAAAATTAACGGTTTTCGTAATTTTTGCTTTATCTGTGCTATAAGACGTTGCTTCGTACCAAATTTCAAGATTCTGAGTTCACGCGAAGTTCCCTGTAGGTTTTGAGTTTGCGACTGTCGAAAATTTGCGGCATAAACGGCTGTATCTTTTGATTGCGTTAGTTTAGAAGTTTGATTTTTTTACAGCTCCTAGGGACCGTAGATTTGAGTATTTGATACAAATTCCAGCTTGATACGGAGGTATCACGCGTTACTGAGAAAAAGGGTCTTGACAGACATTCGGACGGACAACAAAGTGATCCTATAAGGGTTCCGTTTTTTTACTTTTGAGTAACGGAACCCTAAAAACGACATAAACAATGTACTTTAAAGAAATACTAATAGGTATGTACTTATTTGATTTTCAATTTTTGTACCTATATGATTCATCTGTGTTAGAGTACTAAGGGCACTTGTATCTCCTCTGGTGTTGCGGATATCCACGGGCGACGCGACGGTAAAAAAGTTATCTACTTGCAACAAAAGTATGTTTCCGCCCGGGATCGAACCGGGGGCCTTCTGCGTGTTAGGCAGATGTGATAACCGCTACACCACGGAAACCATGCATGCTCTAGCCGAAAATCTTGTTTTGCTCAACAGCAAGTTCCAATTAATATTTATTAACTTATGTTAGATAGGTACTTTATTATTCAACTTCATAATATTATATTATTATATTATACACAAATGATGGCGTTAATATTAATAAACCTACTGTTGTCCAGAAAGCGCGAAATCATACGCGCGTAAGGCCGAAATACTTAAAATTTTAGTCGAATGTAAAAGGGGACTTATTTAGAAAATAAGTTTTATTTCATATTTTTTTGTGTATTTTTACTTTGGGTGTCGGTTTAATTTTTTGTTTAAAAATAATAATGTCTAGAAGCTATTCGAATTACGCATGTATGCTTATGCTTGAATTCGCCTTTCTGGACAAGGTCTTAGAGCCTTAAACAATAGACATGTAAGGCTACTGCCACGAATTTCGCGGTGAGCGGCGCGGCAGCGGGCAGTGACAGCGCGGGGATGAGCGTAGGCGGGCGCGATACTCATCGCTTGAAAGGAATGCATTTCTGACGAGCAGTGATGGTGCCCACCTGAGCGTATTGCCGCTAATGTCACTGCCCGTCACCGCGCCACTCACCACTCACTATAGAGGCAGCGGCCTTATAGGTCTTGAAATTATCGAATAAATATAACCGGCCATAAAAATTTACGCTACAAATAAAGACGTAGTAAGCGACCATTATTTTAATTGATATTATACCTATAAGAACTCGCAGTCGTGGTTTAACTAAAAATAAGACATTCTTAACTAACTATGGACCATAGTAACAGGTAAAAAGTTGTAATATAATGATCATGTCACAAGTTTTATTGTTTGTTATCAATAAAAAAAATATTGCTTAGATATATTTTCCGTTGGTAATCTATCTTATCGTTAACACTTTAATATGCCTAAATTTTGTAATGATAACAATCGGGCCATCGCGTTGCTCTTTGCGAGTATTAAAATATAAAAATTATTTATGTTATCGAAGCGTTATTTAGCTATGTCGCCGAAACATACAAATTTTGCTTCACGTTTTAATAAAAATGATAATAGTGATGATTGTTTTATGTCATAGTATAAATTCTACAGTACTACTGAAATTGTTTTGCAGTGAATCTTGGATAGGCCTAAATCCTAGTTCCGCGAAATGATATTTAAGGGACATTTATACGCGTTAATATCCCGGAGGCGTAAACACTCCGGTCGGCGTCGAAACTTATTATAATCAATGCGTCCCGGACCCATTTCAGGTGAAGTAGAAACAAGGTAATATATCAAAGTTTACAACTTAACCGACTGCGAGGTGCGAGGGTATGAGTTATGCTAACCGCATACCCACTGCGGTGTCGCGGCAAGTCACAGGCGCAAGCTACTTGCTGATAAGTGATATGATTTCCTTTGATAATTATGTATGGAAGTAATTTTCATATAATTTAACCCTACTAATCCTATTAATATTATAAATGTAAAAGTTGTGAGGATAAATGGATGGATGGGTGGATGGATGTTTGTTACTCGTTCACGCAAAAACTACTGAACGGATTTTGATGAAATTTGGTATGGAAGTAGTTTAGGCTCTGGATTAAAACAAGCTACTTTTTGTCCCGAAAAAGTAGTGTTCCTTTGGATGCGTAAACGTAAGTAAATAAAAATTGCTTAAATAACGCCTCATTCTATTAACTAATTAGTTAATAGAATGAGGCGTTATTTAAGCAACACCTAGGCTTACATAATTATGTAAGCCTAGGTGTTGCCTGAGACTTCGTTTAAATTTTCGCAAATTATAAGTCGGTGTTATCTGCAAATGGATTGTATACAAGTCTGTGTATGAGAAATATCCCAGTAATTGGGTAGTTTTAGCTGGAAAGTTTTGCAGGAGTTTTGAAAATTGATATGCAGTGATTTTTATTTGCTTTTTTCGAATTTCAACTTTGGCACTCCAAATTATTTGAGTAACATTACTTTATAAACTCAATTATTATGGTGAAATAAAAAGTTTTGGTATGTTTTGTTTTCAGTGTTTTCGGCGGGCGGTTTAATTTTTTGTTAATGTTAGAAATATCCCGCTACCGCGTATGCTTCTGCTCTCGCTGGCGTCTATGACTCGCGTGCAATAGTTCGTAAAACACATTTATCGCGGGGCGGACCTGTCGCGTGTAATTGAGTTAGCGTTCACTAAGAAACGGCTCGCCGGAGACTCAAGTTTTGTTACTTGTACAGTTATTTACGTATTTACCTAATGCCCACACCTTGCGCACTTGATTTATACCACACTCCATAAAACCTGTCACGTTCTATTACAAGATATCGCTATTTGAATGTAGAAAATGGACGCTGGTCTTAAACTAATTTTCACAGACTAAACTGTAAGTGCTATAAAATGCTAATGCAGAAAGAACGAACAAACGAAAGAACGAATCGTGATATGGATTTTTGATACTAATAATCTAAAGACTAAAATTCTATACAAGTTGGTTTAATGCTCGTATCCAAATGACTGACTTGATTCCAATTAAAATAGACAATCCACAGATTGTTGATCATGTCCTGTATAATATAACAATAGGAATATACGTCATTTGTTTTAAATCAGCAAAAGTCTTATATTTTCCGAAAGGAATGGATTTTATTCCATTAGTATTATGAAATTATTTTTATTTTATGAAATTATTAGTACATATTAGGAAATTAGTATCCATGGACTGAAAAATGCAAAAACTACGGTAATTAGTAATTGTTAAATTAAAAAGATGCGGGACTACATAGGCCTAAAAAATATGACGTATTGAAAAACAAAAAATAGCGTTCAAATACTTATGTTATATTTTGTGATATTTTCTTCTTACTGCAATTATTAATCTCCAAAAATATTCAACTACGGTTGTGATCAGTCACGTTATTTGTGATGCATTTATGTGATGACTTTTGTATTTCGTCAACCGTTGATGTTAGATATGCCAATGGAAGGACGATATTTCCCAGTTTATTACGTAGTTTTCCAAAAGACAATAAATTTTCTATTATATACGATCTACAGTACTTATAGCCCCTTACTAATAAAAATAGGTATTTACACAACGGATAGGTAATACAATGTTTTGTCCTTGTCTGTCAAGCGACTTTTTCCACGTATCAGACAGGGACAAAACATTGTGTGACTTATTTACACTGTTTAAATATTTTTATTAGTAAGCAGGTAAGACTTTGAGATCCCGGTGTGGCTACACCGGGATCTGTTTAGCTCAGCAGCTAAGCGGCTGCTACACCTAATAGTATTCACCTTTATTCACATTCAACCGAAAGCGATGTTTGAAAAGAAACTATTGAAATAGCTTGATACGCCAAACTGTTTGCGCGAAGCAGGCAGAAAATAATCACTAAGTCTCCAATAAATTTCCATATGACAGCAGCAGCGGGCGGCGACGCTGACCCCCGCCGTGTAGGAAGTGACGGACACGGTATCAATACAGCTTATCTCCGGATTACGTCACACGAAAAAATAGCCTACGTGACAGAGCATATTGAGGGAACAATAAAGTCCGTAAAAAACGGAGCTCTTAAGAAAATTGCCCAAGTGAAGGTGACGGTAGCTCAATCTCGAAAGTATATTTGCACGCATAGATATATAATATTAAAAAGAGGTTTGCACGTAAAAATTCTTTTTACAAACTTCCTTCGTTTTGCTCGTCTGCAGCAAAGTAAAAAAAAAATGTTTAACACGATGATCAAATTCTGGTCATCCTCGTAATTTATACGTTTTGAGAATAATTAACGACTGGGTTTTGTCATGCGTCATCATTTGCGATACGGCGCTGCTTTTTTAAGATAGAGATATAATTCAAAATTGAACTTTAGTGACTAGGTACATTTAATTGCTTGCAATAGGCAAGCGGACTGATTTTTTTTTATTGCATTAATGAATAGTACTCTTAAATATGAGTAACTTCTCAGAAGAAACCGTATTTCAAAAGTCAATATTTTCAAAGGTACAGCGATTTGTATACAAAATTTCGCGAGTCTTTATACCAAAAAAAAATTTTTTTTTTTTGCGAAATTGGTAAACAAAACCTACATCATTAGTTTACTCACATCATATACAAAAACATTCATTATGGTAAGTATGAACTTAAACGCACAAATATCGGAGATATTTACAAATATATTCCTGCGGCCATATGCTTCATATACTACTTCATACTACTTCATATACAAGTGACGTCATTTTTAGGTCGACTTTAGTATGGAGCGTTTTTAGGAGGCTCGCGAAATTTTGTATACAAATCGCTGTACCTTTGAAAATATTGACTTTTGATATACGGTTTCTTCTGAGAAGTTACTCATATTTAAGAGTACTATTCATTTATGCAATAAAAAAAAATTGTCCGATTGCCTATTGAACCACGTTTAATTGCAAGAGTTCGAGTTTCGAGCTGCGCAGCGCGGTTCTGCTCCTGCAATGGAACGTGTATCTTTTTGTGTATTAAATAAAGTTCAATTATTTAGAATCGCTATTGAATAAATTAATATTAAAAAAAATATATACACCGACTTCCAAAGTAAAAAATTCTTATAAATCACTTAAAAGTATAAAATAATTCTTATTGTCGAATATTTACCCTTCAAATTCTGCCTAAATTTAACTATTTCTCTACTCAATTTTCTTATTTTTGAAGTCGGTACCAGCCAATTTGAACGGAAAGTTCTTTAAAATATTGTTTCAAGTATGCATATGGACTTAGTTGTGTTAAAATTGATGATTTTTTGATTAAAGAGTATATACAATTGTTTGGGCTGGTACCGACTTCAAAAATAAGAAATTGAGTAGAGAAATTTTAGCAGAATTTGAAGGGCAAATATACGACAATAAGAATTATTTTATACTTTTAAGTGATTTATAAGAATTTTTTACTTTGGAAGTCGGTGTATATATTTTTTTTAATATTAATTTATTTTTTTCTTTTTAGTGGAAGATTGAGCTTTGCTCAGAATTTATGTAGGATGATAAAAAATTTAAAAATAGGAAAGAAAGGAAATAAATAGAATCACAAAAATATTTATCTGACCGGGATTCGAACCCGAGACCAATTCGTAAACAACGCACAAATTACTAATTAACCATCCAGCTGCCATTAATAGTATCGAAATTATTTAATGAAGTACTGTTGTAGAACGAAAGAAAAACATAAACTTAAAAATGTGTGATTTATCATAAGACCTAGCTTTGGAAAAAGACGACGAAGACATTGCAGACCTTTCGCATACATTTTTACAACAGTTCTATAGACAATGATTCCAAAATTTCCAAACGTGTATCGTTAAAGAGTTCCATTTAACTTTTTTGGAACCAGGGTTAGGGAACCTTGACATAATGTCACTTTTTGGTACCATATCATATTATGCTTAGGTTACCTAAAAATTAAGTTGTTGGCGGTAATGATGTAACAGTTGATACACAATATATAATGATGATGATGATGGGAATCGAATAAAAGACTAAGCGAAATACCTATTTCATCATAATATATTATTATGATTACCTATGTATGGTGTATTATGATGGTGGTAACAATATGCTTGCAGTTCTTAAAACAATGTCGAGATTTAGAAACGTGTATCTATAAATACTGAGGAGTTCTGTTCAGTATTTTTGGATCCATGGTATACCCTGGCACAACATTTCACTTTTTGGTAGCTGTGAATGTTCGAAAAAATCGATATCGGTGTAAAAGTCTATGAGAAATACCAGTATCAAATTATCATGATGTATGGTGTGATGATGGTGGTGATGATGATGATAATTTAATAGCGACATATTATGCTTGCAATTCTTTAAACAATGCTGAAATTTCCAAACGTGTATCTGTAAAGACCGAGGAGTTCTGTTCAGTGCTTTTCGATCCAGGGAACACCTTGGTACAAAACTTCACTTTTTGGTAACTATAAATTTTCAAAGAAATCTATACCAGTGTAAAAGACAATAAGAAATAGCTATATCAACATACAATATATGGTGGGATGATGGTGGTGGTGGTGGTGATGATGATGATGATGATTATTTAAAAGTGACATATGCTTGCAGTTTTATAAATAATCCTGTAATTCCCAAACGTGTATCTTCAAAGACTGAGGAGTACCGTTCAATGCTTTTGGATCCAGGGTATACCTTGGTACAACATTTCACTTTTTGGTACCATATGCTCAAGTTCAAATTACTGTAGGTGTCCCTATAAATTTTGAGGACTTCTCTCGATTCCTCATAGATCCCATCACCAGATCTACCATTTGGTGACAATGTGACCAATCCAGGAGTCAACCCTTCAAAATAAAAAAAGAATTTCGAAAATCGGTCCACAAACGGCGGAGTAATCGCGTAACATACATACAAAAAAAAAAACATACACACTAATTGAGAACCTCCTCCTGTGTTTTGGAAGTCGGTTGAAAATGCATCGCATCACGATCTGAACTGACGCTTACCGTTCGGAAATTGTAACATGAATAATTCTCACATACTTCTGGAGTGTTGAACAGCTTAGCGTTCATTATAATAGTAAGTATCTAATTATATCTTTGGACCTTCATCTTCACACCGCGTCAATCTGGTCCCGTGGTAAGTTGTCGAAGAAATTGTGTTACGGGTACCTGACAACGTAAATATATTTAATACTTTTATACTATACACATATTTAAAACACATCTATGACCCAGGAACACAGAAAATTTTATTTGTTTCTTCCGGCTTGAGCACCAACACGCTCAACCACTGAGCCACAGAGGTCGTGAAACCTCGAGTAACCACTTGTAGCAAGCCAATCACACGCCACCGGGACATCCTATCAATCGCAGCCTCTTCCTGCCCACTACACTGTCTCTAATGACTAATTACACTTGTACAATCCCTCAAACAATGCTCCCACTTACTTATGCCATGTTCGTGGTAATCTTACCCTTATGAATATCGGAATAGAGACTTTTATTGAACATTGGTTACGACATTTCAAAACTAAGATCACTCTTACGCTCATTAAGTATTTAATAATAAATCTCAATGGAAAATGCACTTTATTAGAATACGTCAGGGTTGAAATTAGTATATAGTAAGCAGTGATTTAAACCCAAAGGTTGCAACTTGCAGGAAGGTTTCCTAAGGAAAGATATCAGCACGTAATGAGTTGAGTGCCATTCAGAACATCATTATCTGTAGCCGAGATACCGCGGCGGAACCGCGCTTTGTTCCCACTGTTTTGTTTCTTGTTTCGCTGCAATTGTATTTTTATAAGAGACGAATGCAGGCGCTTTTCCTGGATACAAAAACCTGGTAGTCCAGTGTTAGCTTTAGCATTGCTATAGTTAGCTTCCTTAATAAAATATAAACATGGCTCTTCGACGTCTAAACCCGCCTGATAATTCGATAGCTGGATCCTGCATTCACAAACTAACTCTGTTATGTAAAGGTAGTGCTATACTGAAAGCGATAGCTATAGGAAAATATTTTACGGGTAATATTTTAAGGAAATAAAACTTTGCATACACTAGTATGTAGTAAGTTTGCTCATATTTTTAATGGTAGTAAGTAAATTATTAAGTATATATATGTTACAGTTAAAACCCGTTTTTCGTTATAACTCGTTATCCTTAGTTAAAACTAGGTTTCACTAAATGCCTATGTTAAAACTAGAAACACCTAGTCAAAACTAGAATATACTACTTATATATTTATTTTCAGATAAAACTAGTTGTAACTCTGACTTTTAGTTAAAACGAGCACTAGGGAATATAATTTGGGATTTAAAGCAATGTATAGTTTTAAAAATATTTAAAAGATTTAAGACATAGAGTCATATACCTAGTAAAAATAAATATCACAAAAGAAACGGTTTAGGGAACATCGACTAGTAGTTGCTAAGGTGACAATTAATATTCTCTTGTGATCTGAATTTCAATACTTTTTGTGATAATAATTATTATAAACATCTTCTCACAAAAAAATATTGGTCACAACTGGTAATTCTCGCATCGAAAAAATCGCTTCAAACTGATTTGTACGAGTCTCGCATCAACACGTGCGATACTCTCTTTGCTTAATGTTAGGTACGATCATCCGATGAATTTTGACCGCGGTTGGAACAGTTTTAACTGCGAGTCTTTGGAAAAACGCGTTTTAACTAGTAAGAACTAGTTTTAACTGATATTAAATTTTGAGCATTAGTTAATTCTAGTTTTAACAAAGGTGTTTAGTGAAAACAAGTTCTAACTAGGGAAAACGCGTTCTATCTAAAAACTGGTTTTATCTGTAACATATACATTAGAATTATAGTTTTTGTTAATAAAAAAAGACGAGTTGCACTCCGGGATCTGGTCACGTGTCCTGGCGCGAGTTTAATATTTTTTACATATCCCAAGAAAAGTTCACAACGCGCGCCGCTAAAGAGTTTCCACTTCCAAAAAATATAAGAAAACAGAAAAAAAGCATAAATGTAGACGGACTGTCACGAGCTTTATAATATACATTATATATAAATCCTTACCATTAAAATATTTACTCAACGGATAAGATATTCAATGTTGCTGTCTTTGTCTATGAAGTAACTATTCCAATGTATCAAACAATGACTCATTGAATAGCTAATAAGTTGTGTACATATTTTTATTAGTAAGGTTACAGTTTAGGAATTGCTTTCCTCTTTTTTAAAACTATATTATCTTTTGTGTGTTAGTTGCATTTTTCATATTGTAGCAAAATTCACATGAAAATAAATATGTAAATAATATAATAATTAATATCTTTAATAAAACATATCGTGCGGTGGTATACTCGCCCACTTTACTTATAGGTCGGTCCACGTATCGATTGCTATATTATGATCCAGTTAGCAAACACTGGCGAGCCACTCTCGAGTTAGCTTTAAGCTCAGTTTGATGGACGGCACCGGTGCTTTGTGCTAAATATAATACCGACCATGTTGGGGTTTCAAAATGTTCAAACAAAATACAGCTTTAAATTCGTGTGTAGTTTTAGGTGGGTTTTTAACGGTGGTTTTCGGATATGTTTTGCAGGTAAACCGTTTTGGGAATTCAAACGGTACAATTAACAAGTACTTAAACTAGTATCGCAGCTCAGTGGCCTATTGGGTAGACTGTTTGGTTCGCACTCCAGAGAGTGTAAATTCGAATCCCAGGTGTGGCGTGTACCAATGAGACTTTTTCAGATCTCAAGTACATTATACAGACTTCCGGTGAAGGAAAACATCGTGAGGAAACCCGCACATGGTTAGCCCCAGACGTATTGACCAGTCATTCCTCTGGACTAGGCTGACTATGTTGTGAGAATGCCGTATGTGCTTCAGAAACCATACGACATTTAAAAACCAACTGTCCCAGGCACTACAGTATTTCAAGAGTGGTTACTTCGCTCAGAGAATACTGTATAAATCATCCATTAATGGATGAAAAGGCCTAAGTTTTTTTTATAAACTAGTATCTCATTACTTCCGTTATTTATTTAAAAAAATTGCATAGCAGGGTCGAGTATCTCATTCACTGTATTTGATATAGAGAAACTGTTTTCGCAGAAATGAATTCTAATTGCTAGTATCAAGACCATTCGACATAAACTTAGCTAATTCCGCATAAAGGCGGTTCCACATCAACTGTAAAAAAGTTAGAGTCCATAACTCCGTCCATTACCGTAATGAACGTCATTAATCTGCCTATCGCGGCTCATCTCAATTACAACTAATTGAATATTAAATGCATATAAAACTTTGTTGCTCGGGGTTAGTGTGGAAGCGGCGTTACAAGTTTTTATACTCTCCGACTAATTTTGATCGACCATAAAGAAAATTGGATTGGTTTTTGGAATACGATTACGACTTAAGTTGCCATATGCCTCATTAACCGTAGACGATGTTCAGAAAGTTTAGGTCATAATTATTGTATGACTGATTATGCAATCAAATTTAAATTGTATTTTTAATTAATTAATAATATTTTGTGAAAATTGATCCTTATCATGTGGTTAATAGGTTATATAATATATAATATTCTTTGGAACAAAGGCATGCGATGTCAAATATATTTTTTATAACTAGATAAAGAGACTACTACGCCTTTGTACAATTTATGTTATTATTTTGATACCATAAAGTTCCTCGTATGATGCCAATACAAAGAAAAACAGGGGAAAATTGTACATATAAAGTAATGTTTAAGCAATTGAAGTTTATACGTGTCAACAAAGTACAGCAATACAGGAAGAAATGTAAAATGATAATTGTCGATAAAAATGCGAAATCGCGACGTAGTGCAAACGCGCGGTGAATAGTAGAACCACGTATACGCGGCTTTGCCGGACAAACTCCAGCCTAAAGATAACGTTTCTGAAATCCAGTTTTTTATTTATATGTTATCGTAAAATTGTAAAAACCGTTAGATTGTAATGTAACTAGTGAAATTTTAAAATTTTGATAGACTTCGGACGCGAATATTCTGCCCATAATTTAACATTTTATTATTTTTCGTTACATTATAAATAATAAAAATCGAAAGATTAATAGTAATGAGTCTTTCAACATATTTTTACAATCTCGTTAGTTACAGTTTGATGGTTTTTACAACTTTACGGTAACATACTATAATGACACGGTACAGAAGACAGGCGATGGTTGGTGTAAAACTATTATGATCACTATTATAATGAACAAGTACCACTACAATTTTTTTTTATCAGGCTTTGTTGTGAATATTAAAAACAAAAACTCTAACCCCTTAGTAATAAAAATATCTATACAACGCATAACTTATACGACGTTGTCTTAACTTATACGTCTGTCAAATCACTTTTCCAACGTATCAGATAAAGACAGTGACCTTGTGTAAGTTAACCGTTGTGTAATTTTATGGCGTTGGATTATTATTAATAAAAATCAAGAGCAGGCTTAATGCCCAGTATGGGGGTTAAAAGGCAATTGTCTTAACTAAAATAGGTAGATCTGTAAGGAGTCGTTCAAAAAGTGTATAAAAATACCAACTTTGAATAAAAAAATTTGACTTTGACTTTGGAGACTTATCCTCGCGTTTACAAAGTCCGGGCCACCCAGCAGTAAATATTGCGCCTGTATCTTGGTCGTTCGGCGTGTAATGTGTTCGCAGTGCGACGCATTAACTCGCCTATTCGCCTTTCATAAATGTATTCAATATTATTTATACTGCTAACGTTCAATTCATTGCCGTTTTAAACATTTTTATGATCTGCATTCAAATCACAATGTTACCGATTTAATGTTGTACTCGTGTATTTTGTATGTGGGACAACAGGGACATAGCGGCGGAGAACACTGATGCAAGTCATGCCAACAGTCATGGTGAGGTGACGCGTCTTCACGTCTATGGACGAAATATTATAGTTGAAATCTGTGGCTGCAATAATTTCCATGAAATTTTGTATGTAGGGAGTTTTGGGGGAGAAAAATCGATCTAGCTAGGTCTTATCTCTGGGAAAATGCGCTTATGAAGATAATATACATGTTTTTTCTTTCATCGCGTAATAAGATATGAATGATTTCAATGTTTAAATATCAAACCCTAATGACAGCTTGGTAAGCTTTGGATAGTTTTGCAAATGGGTGTCTAGGGTTCGTATCCCGATCAGACAAATCTTTTTGGGATTATTTTTATTTCTGTATATTATTTTATAAGTTTTTTTAAACTATTTTATCGTTCTACTAATCCTTCGAGCAAAGACCGCCGTAGAAATGTCATACGAAGAAAGAATAGAAATAGTGACAGATTATATTATAGGTACAAAATGACAGATTTTCTGTACGTAGAAACAAACCATTTCTATAGTTACCATGCTACACTTACGCCGTACAGGTACTACTGTATTGTAATACATCATAGTGTTTTTAGAAACTCAATGGCCTAAAGTAGCCTTTTTAGACTTTATAGACTACTGTATACTGTAGATAACTTTTTGTATCTTCGTAGAGCTTCCGTAGAGCCTTCGTAGCTTGCGTGCTACGATATATATAAACGCTACAACTTTCGCTCCCAAACTGATTTTCCGGGGGTATTTTGAGAAAATGACGACAAATATCCAATAAAAAAGCACCGATAAAACTCCACGGAAGGTACTGATCCGACAAATGGCCGTTTTAAATCAGGGTTCAGTATATTTACTCACACGAATTTACATGTACCAATTCAATTCCGCGCGACTCGTTCTTACGGATTAGCTACCCCCCTCTTAACCCCCCAGAAGGCCATTCCGGCCATAATCCTCATAAATCCATTTTATTTTCATCCACCTTAAAAGCCGCAATAAACGTAACTAGTGGATACGTTTTTATTTGTGCCAAACTAAGCCGAGCGTTTTTTTATAGCTGATCACGTTCAATGATTACAGGAATACAGGATATTGATGAGATAAAGAGAAAAGTGAACGTATGATCTATTGAGTCACAGGTATAATACCTGTCTGGAATCTTTCATACTTATATACAGGGTTATTTTTTCACCAGTACAATAAATCAACATACGTAATAGTTGTCAAAAATAAAAAATACTAGCGATTTTTGTTACTACCCCTTTGGAACAAAAAAACAAAATTATCAATCCCCGAACTTATCCGCTAAACTAATACAAAATGTGGATACGTTACGCATCTATCGATGCTTTGTTGCCAACTCGTGCGCCGCCCGGCCGATCGCTTACCCCACCTCGCCGCCCCCTACCTCATACCGCACCCGTTGACGCCTTATAGTTAGTGCGCACATGCGGTATTAGATTGGTTAAAGGATAAAATAATTGAAATGAAAAAAAAAAAATATTTTTTTTTTATTTGAGAAATGTACTCTATTATCGATACCAATGACGTGGTAAAATTTATTGTACCGATGAAAAAGTATTCCTGTATAACGCTAGCTTTTTCCCGGAGCTCCGCCTGCGTAAATATAATATCGAGTATTCCACAGGGATACTGTACTTTTTCGGGATAAAAACAAGCCTATATTTTAACCCAGAGCCTCAGCTACTATCATACCAAATTTCATCGAAATCCGATCAGTAGTTTTTGTGTGAAATAGTATCAAACATCCATCCATCCATTCACCTATCCCTACATCCATCCTCACGAACTTTTACATATTTTCACAAACTTTCACAAATTCTATTTCTGTATCATATTTGAATCCATTTTATATACTGGATTTTAGCCAGCATCATTTTCCATTTGGTTACAAAATATCAAAAACAAAACAAATGAATCAAAATAATGTTATCGAAACTTTTAAACCTTTAACCGTTATTTCACTTTCTGAATTATGACAAGCGACAAAAATCCAAACACCTACATATCATACCCCTCACAGTTGACCACGGTAAGTTTACCCCACGAATCCCAGCGTGGGGGAATTAGTGAACGATAAATCAAAAGAGCAAATATTCGCCAAGTGCTTCAGGACCGTTTCGTCCTGCCCTGTCATTGCTTCGATGTGGTATGCTGTATTAAACTTAAGATGGAAAGAAAATCCGTGAAGTCGAGTGCCTACTTTAACTAAACTATTTTTTATTATATTGAATAAAATTGGATATAAAATAATAATTATTTTTTTAAGCCAGAATGGCAATAATTATAGGCAAGCCAGGTGTCACAAACTTCTGATGTAAATTGCCAGATGCGGCCGTACCTACTCTAGTTAATTAAGAAATATAAATAAATTTGATTGCATTGTAATAAAGCAATATTAAACACAAGATAAAAGCAAAAATTTCAATCTCAAAAAAATAAAAAATCCCTGACATTTAGGTAAGTAATAAGTCAGTCATACTCATGAGTAACGTAATGCTATCTACAGACACACGAATTTGGTACGGAGCGTACAGCGGACCATATCCGGAGACCAAATTCGGTGTCTTCGCTACACACGCACGGATTTGGTACGGTGCAGTGGAGCGAAACGCTCGACATTCGTGTGTTCGATTTTATGCTCTTATTACATTAGCACAGAGTTCTATTTACAGTACAGTTTCTAAACGACGACGATGAATTCCGCAATTCATCGATAACGGGCAGTGATACCAACACTTTAAAAAATATTTCTCACCAAATTTTACCCCTGATTTCTTATACCATTGACAGGTCTAAGAGATAATAAGCTACAAATAAAGATTATGTGTTTAACATAAAGACTTACGCGTGAATAACATAAAACTTGTCTTAATCTGATTTCACTCCCAATATATTTATATCCCTGGCTATATACACACATTAAAATAATTTTTATTATTACATACAAATTGATTCATAAGGAGTAAACTCTAAACATCCTGTCCCCTAGTAAACCCCCGTACATATTTTCCCTAATTTTGGGGGGTACATCCCTAAGTTGGTAAAACTGATACCGATGTACGGCCCAACCACCGGACTGCTCTACACACGCACGGATATGGTACGGAGCGTACCAGATCCGATGCGGATAACGGTAAACTCTTCGCCTTCTTCTTATGTTCGCCGGACTGCCCTACACACGCTCGGATCTGGTACGGAGCGTACCAGATCCGCTGTACGCTCCGTACCAAATTCGTGTGTCTGTAGACACCATAAAAGTTAAGATCTTCAATAATCGTATATAGCTTAAAAATATTATTTAAATAATATTATTTCAGCTTCATACCACTCGTTGTTCTAGTGCTCCGAGTGTAGCCCGTAATACGCCGTTTGTATTCATACGCGGGCCGGTCTCGCGACACTCCGCTCCATCATCTCTATTCCGATTATTGCGTCTAAAAGGTATACTCTCTGCGACTGAGCTAATCTTTGATATGCGATATTATGAAACTTCACTCGAAATAAAATTGCACTTTATTCAACTTAAAGTAAAGATTATAAGTTTAGTTTTAAGATACCTATATTTAACCTCTCTTATAAGTTATAACATTATTATTTTTAACTTACCTAGAATTATAACTCATCTGCGTTGCTATTTCTTAGACATCTCAGATTATAAAATATACTAAGTACACGTCATGATTTAAATCTCTCTGGAGCACACAAAACAATTTGTATGTTGACGACCTCTGTTATGTGGCTCAATTGGTTGAGCGTGTTGGTGCTCAAGCCGGGGGTCGCGGGTTCAAATCCCGCCGAAGGAACAAAAAGTTTTTCTGTGTTCCTGGGTCATGGATGTATATTAAATATGTGTATAATATAATAAAAAAATTAAATATGTGTATAGTACAAAAGTATTAAATATATTTCCGTTGTCTGGTACCCGTAACACAAGTTCTTCGAGAACTTACCACGGGATCAGATTGACGTGGTGTGAAGCGTCCATAGACATTATGTTAGTTACCGTACCGTTACTGTTATTGTAAAAACTGCTCATAACGAAAAGTTCGTTTTCCGTATTCATCAAAATAACCTTAGCAAGAAACGTAAGAAAATACAAGACAATTATTTTAGATTGGTCCATCTTGTGACCTCAAGGCAATTCCATTAAAAGTTTTGTTATGTAACTGCAAAAGCTTTCACAATTCATACATAGCAATCACGTTCCCCGGACATATTTACATAAATAATAAAAAAAAACTTGTCCGTCTGAAGGGGTCTTCTGTTATCGTAAGCCTGGCTATTAACTTATGAAAATAAGCAACAATAACACTTTGTTTATTCTACGCTATGCCGTGCCAGGAAAATTGTATGGACGAAGGATTCGGACCTGTCTTCTCAAACTTGCCGAGTATTTTGTAATATTAGTATATCTATAATTACACCTATTGCATATAAAAATATGTGAAGATGAGCACATTTTATTGTTTAAGGTTCAATGGCCTGGTTCATAGACTGTCTAACAACAAATGTCTTAAAACTGTGGACGTTTTATTTGCAAGACAAGCTTGTATAGACAAAACTACTCGTATCTCAAGACTGATATGTCCCAAGTGAGCGCTTGCTCTATGAGTTTCCTGTCCAAGCTTTGAATCATAAATAACATGAAAGTTTGAGAGGCGGTGGCCAATTTTTCAAATAAGAAATGGTATTGGCTAGTGTTAGGCCCACGGTGAAATGGGCGCATATTGTCAATGTAAACAAGATGGAAACTATTACGATAAGACATGGAAAACCGTTCCTGACCCTATTTGTTTATGCAATCACATTTGGCATACGTCATACGAGTCTTAATCGCTTCAATCACAGGGCAGACAAAAAATGTATTACCAGTGTACATCACTGTAGAAGTTATCCCACGCTTCAAAACTTTTTTTACTTTCTGCCTACAAAAGCGATGTTCGAAAAATGTATGAGGCCTGGGCCAGCCCTACGTACAGTATATGTAAATATAGCTACATAATATAGTAACCGTTTCCTATTCTTTATTTTGTTTAATTTCACTTCGTTTCCATGTACATTTAAATTAACTTCGTCAAGGAGAGCAACACAAAGTAAAATAAAACATGGCGGATCAGATCAAAAATAACTAAATAATGTAATTTTGTCAATGACATGACTTTTGACAAAGAAAGACGTATGGCATTCAAGACGTCGTCTCTTCGTAAAACTGTCTACTACGTCAAAAGTCAAGTCAAAACAACTGTCATGGCCGCCCTCAAAATAGTGTTCTCGCAATAAAAAACTCTTCAAATAATAATTTTTGTACGCATGTACCCTTCTTCAAATTAATTTTTTCGTATTTTTATGATATTCCCATATTTTTTTCCTATTTACACTATATGTGTACATAGAACTGGCCCAAAATCAAACATGTCTTTTAATCAATTTAAGTTTTAACAAACGTTTTATTTAAAAATTGATCCCTATGTAGCAATTAATGACTTACTTAATTGCTTGTTAATTTATAACTTACGGTGGTTAAAATTTAATCGAAATTATTTATTACTATCACAAAAAACAACTAACTAGTACCACTAACAGCTACCGCCTTTCAAAGCCTGTGAAATATAAATAATATGGCTAGACTACCAGAAAAAGTCGGCAAAATAAATTTTCATATCGCGAAATAAACAGCGGAGTTAAATAATGAAACATCAATAAAGAGCCGGTGCCGTAAATATGAATGTATTCTCAGCGGGTGAATTACTCGCAATCGAACCGACAGCCCCTGTGTACTGATACAAGCATCGATGTTGTATTGTACCATAGATATATCGATTTATTATATTAAGTAGTGGAGACAGGAGAATAAAAGATAATATTATATGCTTTTTCAATTAAATATATCTTGTTCAGTTAATGACAATATATTATGTATTTAAGTAATTTGAAAAATTATGCTTGTAATACTCATGTAAGGTTAAGTTAAAATAAATCTAGGGCACTACACACCTTGCCAATCTGGCCTCGTGCTAAGTACCCGAAGAACTTATATTACGGGGACCAGACAACAGACATTTAATGTAATATTTTACACATTAAAAAAATCGTTTATATACTTTACATATATAAACGATTTTTTATTGTATTAAACATATATTTAATAGACATCTACGATCCAGAAACATAGAAAACTTTTTTATTCCTTCAGAGGGGTTTGAACCCGCGACTTCAGCTTAAGCGCCTACCTGCTAACCACTGAGCCACAGAGGTCGACGTCAGTTATTTCAATTTAACATTTTAAGTTCGAAATTTTGCTTCAGGTAAGACGACGACTACGAGATTAATTGGTTGACTATTTCATAATCTATAAATAAACATCCAAAACCCTAAACTTTAAAGAGAAATAATAAAAATGTGTATCTATAGTTCTACATCGACGGTAGGAAACACTCAAAAATGCCCCGACAAAAGCCCCGTGAAATCTCGACCCACCTCATAAAACACGTGAAACAATATCTTGAACATGAAATACTAAGTAACAAACAACCTAGCCCTTATCACGTCGCACTAAGGTCCAATGTCACGCGGAGTTTACATCAACTCGGCTTTTCCTGGACCATAAAAGTATATCGTGCGTTTGTTAACGTACGGCTGTTTGTCACTATTTGCATATAGATGTTCCGATGTTGAGAACCACTGTCCTTGATCGTGTTTACAGGTATGCCTAGTTTAGTATTTTATGGCTTTGTTGTTTAGGCGACATGTTTATCGCAGTATATATGTCGCCGTAAAATTGTAAAAACCGTTATATTGTAATATAACTAGTGAAATTGTAGAATGTTGATAGACTTTCGACGTGAATATTCTGCCTATAATTTAGCACGTTTTTTGTTAGATTTTAAATATATAGTAATGAATCATTCGAAATATTTTTTACAATCTCGTTAGTTACTTAACAATCTAACGGTTTTTATAATTTTACGGTGACATATTCACTACAACAATTGGGCTGGTGAATTAGTGACCATGTTCTGAAGTTGCAAGTAGAGTTGACACGCTACGAAGTAATACGAAATTCTATACAAATTGAAGTACTTGCATACAATTATTTAAAAATCTGCTCCACCACGTGAAGGCGCTTATGTAAATCTTGTTCTTAAGGTCGATTCACACCGAAACGAGACGATACACGACGCGGCGCTGCATTTTTTACGACAGCTAAAAATTGAACCTTATTCACTACACAAAATATACAAGTTTCATATGACATCAGTCATACACTGCACGCACTGTGAAGCGCGGTAAAATATTACAATTGAACACTTACAATGGAACGTGTATCTTCTTGCGTAATGAATAAAGTTCAGTTTTAAATAGCTATCGTTTCGTTTCGGTGTGAATTGACCTTTAGTTTTCTGTGAGTGAATTGACTCAAAGCTTTCCTGAAAACTTTGACTTGCGTACAAAATTGGTAAATACACTACTGTGTAATATACTTATTAGTCAGTGATAAACAACATGACTTGAGTTGCAAATTATAATTTTAGAAGTAAAAGTAGATACTCAATTTTTTCAAAAGAGATAATAAAGAATTTCTATTCAGCAACAGTAACGTAAGTGATTCAATCCATCTTCCGAGGCAATCGAGGCTCGATAACATTTGAACCCCCATCTGCAATTGCGTTTATTGGCATGTATTACAATATCTTAATCAGTCCCCCTTCATTCTTAAGAGGGGCGAAAGGGGACATAAGGCGGTAGGAAGAGGGCGAAAAAAAAATCTAGATACACATTAGAGATTCTCCAGCGAAATAAATGCGCACATCGAGGTGGTGTTCACTGAAACGTACTTTAATAATGATAAACAAATACAAAAAATGTACATGGAAAAAAATAGCAAATACAAGGTAATCTAATACATGAAGTTGCAGTGGAATATTATATTTGAATGTAACTGTTTATTTAATTTGTTTGTGTGTTGTATTTTTCGTACAATTAATTAATTAGGTAGGTACCTGTATGAGCACAATTTTAAAATACCTACCTACCTAAAAATATCAAAAAAGCATACTGAAGCCACTCAAGACCCCAGGGCCGGGAACTACCTGGCACAACGCATTGCTATCCAACGAGGTAATGTTGTCTTAAGAGTTAAGACAAAGGTCTCCTCCAACTGGTTTAGCTTTCTATTACTTAGTACTAAATAAAAAATTATACTTAGCGAAATAATTAAATACCTACCACAATAAAAAGATTGCTATCCAATTTTTCTATGCTCAAACCTCAGATCAAATAAAAAACCAAGATAGTGCATGGCGTTTGTTTGAAGTTTACACACGCGCTCATGCACACTCATGCAAAAAAGTACTTTATTTTTTGTCAGTATAGATTAGTCGTCGCGACGACTCGTTCGATACTGTCGAAAAGTAGCGTACTTTTTTGCTTGTGTGTGCGTGAGCGCATGTGTTTACTTGAAGTAGCGTAGTTTTTTAGGCTTCACTTCAAACAAACGCCATGCACTATCTTTATTTGATCTGAGGCTCAAACTTAAAAAATAGAACAGGGTTCTAACGCATTTTTCCGTTCTTTTACCGTTTCTTTAAATATTTTGTAAGCATAATATACTTAATAATATTTATCCATTCCAAGAATTCTAATACGTTCCTGTAATAAGTGTCCTTGATGTGAGTAAAGTAGTAAGTAGTAAGCGACTCACGTACTCATCTTTAGCATTTCGCGCCGAAACGGAGACAGCGAATAAAATAGATAAATATGAAAAACTACATATGCTAATAATATTTTGGAAAATTAAATGCATCTACATAAAAGGAATATTTATAGTATAGCCTCATTTTTATGGGAGATAATCAGAACGTTCAGAAAATAATTGGAATTGATGAACGAAATTTATGCGATGTTTATAGATAGATTTCCGATAAGTTCTTCAATGAAATCTGTTGTTGAATTTCATGAAGATATTGAACTTATTTCTATCATTTTGAAAAGTTTAGTGTTCATTTTATTAACACTACAGGAAATCTATCTTAGGTAAGATTTGGGAAGATTACATAACATTCGCTTACGCGTTTAGTAATTAATTCATGGCTCCGTGGCCTAGTGGGTAGACCATTTGGTTCGCACTCAAGAGAGTGCAGGTTCAAATCCCAGGTTGTGGGGTGTACCAATGAGACTTTTTCAGATCTCAAGTACATTACACGGATGCTCTAACGGTGAAGGAAAACATCGTGAGGAAACCCGCACATGGTTGGCCCCAGACGTATTCTGCCGTCCTAACGAAGAGTGCAGTAAGTCGAGTTTTTGGGCAAATTGAGTTAAGACCATATTATAGCATAATATAAGGTCTTAATCCAATTTGCCCAAAAAGTCGACTTACTGCACTCTTCGTTAGGACGGCAGTATTGACCAGTCATTCCTCTGGACTAGTAGACTAGTATATAGGCTGACTATGTTGTGAGAATGCCGTATGCGCTTGGGCAACCATACGACATTTAAAAACTAACTGTCCCAGGCACTACAGTATTTCAAGAGTGATTACTACATATAATCACGCCTTTTTTCCGTAGGGGTAGGCAGGACCGCCTCTTTCCCGTAGGGGTAGGCAGAGACCACATCTTTCCACTTGCTACGATCCTTACATAGGTACTTCTTTCGCTTCGTCCACTTTCATTCTTACCATCCATTCCTCCTCTTACATTCAACGTAGCCAAGCGTCTCTCCATGGTCCGCTTTTCGCCTCCGCGAGAAACGAGACGTGATGGGTGGCGAACCACATCGCCGCCATTTTGGATAATATAATTATTTTTGATGATCCATTGCGTTTCCACGGATTGGTGGAGAGGGTAGGAATAGGGAAAGGGAAGGATAGGTGGTGTGGAAAAGAAGATTGGTAAGTTAGAGTGGGAAATAGGGAATGTAGGATATTATCGCCCAGGAGGGCAAGGGATAGGACAGTAATAGCTAGGGAGCCGGGGTCGCATACCCGTATACTATACCACAACTACCGGACAGGTAAGTTGGGAAGAGTATCCCATGACATTGAGTGATTACTTCGCTTGGAGAATACTGTATAAATCATCCATTAACGGATGAAAAGGCCTAAGTTAGTAATTATGTTGTTCAAGAATTAGTAAGCTTTTTTTTTTTTTTTTGATCTCGCAGGGGAAAGGTCGTTACGCCCTTCCCGGGTTGGGGGACCCGGGGGTATGTGGGACTCCCGACGCGACTCGCCGGTTTACCCACTAAAACTGAACCTGCGGATTGCCCTCAGCCGCTATAAGGGGGAGTGTCCCGGATCTGTCTAACACAGGACACCCCCCGCGACCGGCCGGTCTACCTCTTATAGGGACCGGACTTCCAACACAGTTAGGGGCCACTCCGGCAAACTGGAGCGTCCCCCTCGACGCCGGGACTAGCTAAGCCGGGGAGGTTCCCATCCTCTCCCGGAGCCCCGTTAGACAGGAGATTGGAGGTTCGCAAAGCGACGCCTCCGTACTCCTGTCCTACGCCGGCGGAGCGGAACAGAGGATGGATCTATCTCTCTGTCCCGCTCCGCGGCCTCTTTCTGCGAAATGACGACTTCGCAGAAAGAGACCGCCGCCTGCCAGGCCTCATCGCTCTCGAGCATGCAGCGAACCACACTCGAGAGCGAGAGGTCCCGCCCAAGCACTGCCACGAGATCGTGGCGCTGCACGGCCCATCGGTCGCACACCTCTAAGGTGTGCTGGGCCGTGTCCTCCGCAGCGCCACATTGGTGGCAGGCTGGCGTAGGCTCCCTCCTGGCGACCTTACACAGGTATGCACCGAAGCATCCGTGCCCGGTGAGCACCTGTGTAAGGCGGAAGGTGAGGGGTTTTCGCTTGCGGCGCATCCACGCCGCAAGGACTGGACGCAGTGCCGTGGCCGTATGTTGGCCGTACGGCGACTGCTCCAGGACCTCACCCCACCTCCTCAGCAACCACTGCTCTCCCAGCCTTTGGAACCGCCTTAGCTCCTCCCACGAGGGGACCTCGCCACGTGACCTCCCCTCTGATACGAGGAGGTTCGTCTCGGCAAGGACCCTTGCCGTGAGCTCCCAAGGCGGTTCCCCCGCCAGGGCAGTAGCTGCCACCCAGGAGACTGTACGGTAGCCCCTGATTACCCTCACTGCTATGACCCGCTGCGCTCTTCGCAGTTGGGCCTTATTGCGAGCAGTGAGGGAATCCGCCCAGATGGGGGCACCGTACAAAGCTACACTCCGGCAGACTCCGGAGTATAGCCGCCTGCAGGCCTCGCTGGGCCCCCCTATATTCGGAAGGAGTCGGCCCAGCGCTGACGCCACCCTCACGACCTTCGGCCCCAGTTGTTGAAAATGGGGGCCGAAGGTCCACCTCCCGTCCAGGGTGAGTCCGAGACACTTAAGGGTAGGACTCACCCTAAAAGAATTAGTAAGCTAGCGCAGCAGCGTCTAGTTAATAAAGCGTTAAAATTATCGCAAGTCCACTATCCCAGTGTCCGAAACATTCGGACGTCCGTGCAGTTTGCACTTTCCAGTCCAAAAGTCGCCTGTCAACGACACTATACTTGCCCGAAGAGTTAGTGTTACTTAGACAATACACAGTGAAGATTAGGCTCTAATTTTTTTTATGTAATGAACCAGGAAACGAGCAAAACGAGCAGACGGATCGCCTGCTCGTTTTGCTCGTTTCCTGCGACGTTTACCGCCGCCCATGGACACTCGCAACACTAGAGGAGTTACACTTGTAACTTGTAATTCCTCTGGTGTTGCGACTTGCGTTCCTGGTACTTAACATCCCTAATCCCCCCACGGGCCTCCGGTAACCTCACTCACTCGGCGAAACACAACGCAAGCGTTATTTCACGCCGGTTTTCTGTGAGGCCGTGGTATTTACCCAGTCGAGCTGGCCCATTCATGCCAAAGCGTGGCTCTACCGCATCCCAAAATAATGATAAAACAGCCAAATTCGTTTTTAAAAAAGTCAAGGTACACAACGAATTGTAAGCAATTTTTAGCTACCTAGATATATTTTTAGGGTTCCGTAATACTTAAGGAACCCTTATAGTTTCGCTCTGTCCGTCTGTCTGTCTGTCTGTCTGTCTGTCTGTCTGTCTGTCTGTCTGTCTGTCTGTCTGTCTGTCTGTCTGTCTGTCTGTCCGCGCCTCTAGCTCCTGTAATTATGAATATAAATTGATGAAATTTGGTGCAGTTATAGATTGTGTATAGATCACGGTTTCGGGATTATAAAAAAATAATAATTTTATATTTTAGGGGTGGCTCTTCATACATGTGAAGTGGGGATGAAAAATATTTTTTCACTCTACCCCATCGTGTGGGGTATCGTAGAATAGGTCTTTTAAAATAAAGGCAAGGTTTCATACGTTACTTTTTTATAAAGTTGACCATTTTCGAGTAATCGGCCTCCAAAGTAGTTGGTAAGTTGGTCCCCCCCCCTAGCATTTTTAAACTATAAGAGATAGAACATGCAAATTTCCATGCTGATAGATCATGCTAAAAACTCTTTAGGAAAACTATTTTGAACCAAATCGGACAGTAACATTTGGAGTAATTTAAAAAAAAAGCATATTACGCGTTTATAGTTACGGAACCCTCCTTAGACATGTCCTGACATGCTCTTGGTTAGGTTATTTTGTAAGAGTTAATTATCAATTTATAGAAATCACAAAATCACACAATTGCCTGTAATTTGTCATCACATCAATGTTTTTTCGCAGATATTTTTAAGGATTGTCTATAGCACCCTAGGTCTTGATCGATGATTAGACATAGGTCGGTGCTCGTCCGCGCTGAGCCACTGGTCTGTACAGTGATCTGCAAGAGACAAGCTGCATATTATTTTAGCTCACAGATTCGATTGCATTCAAATCAAAGTTGAAACTTTGAGTTCACTCAAATACACAACGTATGGAAGTGATTTTAAATATTTACACAAGCCCTGCCATTAACCAAGATACGTTAGACACAAAGATTTCAATTTTACGAGTATACCTACCTAGGTACTTTAAAATATTTTCTTTAAATAAGTCCTTCTTTTCTTGCATGTTCTCATTAATTCTTACAATACGTTTTTGGCCCTTTAGAGTTATATTATGACTAGATGTTGCCCGCGATTTTGTGCGAGCAAAAGGTAATCGTACGGGTACCGTACATTTTGTCACGATAAAAGTAGCCTATGTCCTTCCCGTGGTGTACTGTATATCTGTGCCAAATTTTATAAAAATCCAGTCCAGTAGTTTAGGAGGCTATTCAACGTAAATAAATCTTTTCTAGTTTTAATATTAGTTCAAATAATAATTACCTATGGTCTTGCGTCTACTAAAATGCATAATCTGTAAAAAAAATACTAGTGGTGCGACTCAGTCTGTACTATTCCTGCATTGTATCTGTAAATATCATCATGATGGATACGTTGACGTACAGATCTTCGCGGAACCACAATCAGGTGATGCGCCATCAGTCACTCACCAGAATCTTCTGGAAACTGACTCGTAAATTCATGTTGCTATATTTGATGATTGAAATCTTGTCATAGATTTGTTAAATTTATGTATACTTAGTAGTGACTAAAAGTTACCTCACTAGATACAAAACTAAATCTAAATAGTATAATAAATACACTTATTAATTATTATTATACTATTTAGATTTAGTTTTGAAACTGATGAAAATACATATAAAAGGTAAATAAAGCCTTTCAAAAGTCTGCTTTAAATTTGATAAAGCTTGAAAAATCTTTATTTTATCATTCAGGCCTTTTTGTCCGGCATTTTTGTTATATTATCTAATAAGATCTGCCAAATCAAACGACACAACCATAATAATCTTATATATAAAATTCTCGTGTCACAATGTTCGTTCCCGTACTCCTCCGAAACGGCTTGACCGATTCTCATGAAATTTTGTGAATATATTGAGTAGGTCTGAGAATCGGCCAACAATTCATACCCCTAAGTAATAAGGGTTGTTCACCCTTAAAATTTTTTTAGAATTTTTGGACGAATTTTTTTGTTTTTATTTTTTTATAATGTGGCATTAAAAAATACATACAACGTTTGCCGGGTCAGCTAGTAATTATGTAATAGTTTTATTAAACAAGCTGCCCCGATACACGTTGTGCAGTCGTAACTATGAACTGCTGGCCTATTCTGTATCGTACATTTTGTGAGTTAATCACTGAGTTCGTAACGAAACGGAGGAGTGAGTAACGGAAAGTCTCACTTTTGTATTCACTATAATGTACGATACAGAATAGGCCATCTGGAATAAATAACTAATAACACCTACAAGCTACAACTACTTCGAAATCTACACCTACACCTATATCTACAAACTACAGGGGCCAAACAGGTACATTGGACGTACCTATAAATATTTGACAGTCAATTATTAATTTGAACACGGAAAACAGTTAATACGACGAAAAATAAACCGTCATTTTTAGTATTTTCCCCACCATATTTCCAATATTCCTCTATTTTTAAACCTGGCCTGAACTTCCACAATTTTTTTGAGACCAAAATTAGCCAATTCGTTCAAGTCACTCTCGAGTTTTAGCGGGATATTGGAATTGCAATCCATTCAATAAATTAAAACAAGAAAATAAGATATATTGTACCTATTTATATTATATAGCTATGTACCTAAACACAGCACAACAAAAGTAACAAATGCCAACCCGTTAGATTTAACTGGGCAAATAAACGTTCAATTTGGCAGCAATTATATAAATCATGCGAACCTTTGTTTCCTGACCCGTCGCATATCGCGTATATTGTAGTAGTATTGCTGCATATGCATATGAAACTGTCATCGCGGACATTAGCGCTGTCAGTCGCACCGATGCCCTCCTGTCAAATGCACCCATTAAATGCACTGGTTGTTTTTCACCTGCAATTTTCATCTCTTTTTGTTATGGAGACATGTTTATTGTGACGAAAGGCATCATTGACAAGTTGGAAACTCTCTAATTGTCTTTGCTAGCGTTTTCTATATCTAAAACTGTCCCGGAGCAGGTCAGCTAAAAGGATACGGAAATAGCCAAACAAAACCGGATATTTATGGAACACAAATTTTTTATTGTACCTAATTAATTTAATGTTAATTGTACCTATAGTTACCGACGCGACGTTCAGCCTTTTGATTTCCGTATGAATTTGGCATGTTCTTCCCCGGGGTAGTTTTAGATCTAAAAAATGCCAAAAGTACCTAACTATTTTAACCGACTTATCGTACAATCATCCCTCTTACTCAATCCGAAATGAACAAAACAATCGTAAGTTACATGATCAACGAAAATTTCTGCTATTTGCACAAGAATAAAATTAGCCAACAAAAGAAGTAATTCTTTAGCCGCGTGCGCACTGCGGGCCGGAAGGAAGCGGGCATAAGTCACAGTGAGAGGTTCGCTTCCGCCCCGCAGTGCCACGTGACCCTGTCAATTAGATCAGGGTTTATAAGGTTAAAACATATTATTATTTTATATGAGAAAATCTACGGCAGTGAAAGTTTAGTTTCAAAATATCCGCATCGGTCAGATCAGATGCATTTTAGGCAGCGGATAATAATATATTAACACTAGCTGATGCCGGCGGCTCCACCCGCGTAAGTACAGTAACCCACGGGAACATTATATGTCTCGCGATAAAAAGTAGCGTATGTTCTTTTTCGTGGTCTACTTTATATCTGTGCCAAAAATCATGATAATCGGCTTAGTAGTTTTTACGTGAAACTGTAAATAAAGTATCCCACGGGAACCGTACATTTCCCCGCAATAAAAAGTAGCCTGTCCTTTCTCAGGCTATCTGTGTACCAAATTTCATTTAAATCGGTTCAGTAGTTTTGGCCTGAAAAACGGACAAACAGAGAGACAGACACACACTTTCCCATTTATAATATTTGTATGGATTAAGCGATCCGTTAAGTACGCACGTTTTTACACTTGTAGGACTAAGGGCCAGTTTAACAATTTTCTAATAAGTGTCAGGTAGGTTATTTGCATGTTTTGTCTCTGTCGCTCGGTATAAAGTAAGCGGCGATAAAGTTTCAAATAAGCTATCCAATACTTATTAGAACATTGTGAAATAGGTCTTTAGTATAAATAAAATTATAAAAATGGTGGTTATGAAGACGTCTTGCTTTAAAAATTTTGCCGTTTCTTTCATGACTGAATTTTCATGATTGATGAGGTTTCTTAAGCTCAGCTCAACATATTATTATTATACCTACTTAACTGTAACTAACAACTATCACGTGCAATAATCCTAACTACGTTATAATACTTAACTTAATATAAAATAAATATAACTATAATTCGGATATAGAAATTGGATACGTATAAATTCCCAATTAAATTAAATACGTATCAAGCCAGCCCACTGACAAAGTCAGCCCGTAATCGCAACCGGAAACGGAAAGTCCGCCATTTTGTATGCACAATCAGCTTGTCGTGCATTCCACACTATTGCACCTATGAAATCCACACATCCATACCCAAACTAAAATAGACTCTGTAGCACAGACATAGAGCTTACATTTTAAGATCTCGAAAGATTTCATTAATCGTACTGCAATGTGTATACCAAATTAGATTTTATTCCGACACATTACATTCTTGTTTTCTTTAACATGCGTTTATATTTGATACTGTCTTTTACTATCTCTTACATCGAAACAGTTTAGAAAAATAGTTAGGATAGTTGAATACTTTACCTTCATGATTTTAAGATTAAAAATTGTTTAAAAATTGAAGAAGTGCCGAATAAATAATTGAAACTTCCTTTTTTAGAGTTCCGTACATCGAAAGGAAAAAACGAAACCCTTATAGGATCACTTTGTTGTCTGTCCGAATGTCTGTCAATACCCTTTTTCTCAGGAACACGTGGAGGTATTAAATTGAAGTTTATATCAAATACTAAAGGTATACAGTCCCTTGGAGCTGTGAAAAAATCAAACTTCTAAGCCAACACAATCAAAAGATACAGTCGTTAATGCCGCATATTTCCGCTTCGACACTCGCAAACTCAAAACCTACAGGGTATAGGTCGCGCAACGAATTAAGATCTTTCGACAAAAGTAGAGGGGAATGCGCAGAAGTCAGTTTTTGGGTGTGTTTGGCGGTAGCGGGCTCGGGCGGGGAGGTGTGGATGCGCCGTACGCATGCCGAACGTGGCTGCCGACACGCTATTGGTACGTTAGCAATATACATTCTTTGCTATTAGTCACATGCGCGAACGATCTCCTCCACTTTCACTGAGCGCTCATAAACCGTTGCGCGATATATACTTCCCGTGAACTCAGAATCTTGAAATTTGGCACGAACCAACGTCTTTAGCGCAGATAAAGGAAAAATTACGAAAACCGTACATTTTTTGTTACCTACATCATATAATATAAATATTTTTAATAATTTTAAACTTACTATCCCTTTTCTCATGAACGCGTAGAGGTATTAACTTGAAATTCACATCAAATACTCAGGTCTATAATACCTAAGAGCTGTAACAAAATCACTACAGGTTTGTACCGTGTGTGGACAGTGGACTCGTGCACCGAGGGTTCCCTCGGTGCACGAGTCCGACTCGCACTTGGCTGATTTTTATTAAAATCAAGGTTTAATAAACTTCGAATAGTGTATCAAATTATTGTAAGAATAAGATTCAGTCTTACATTCCTTTCATAAAACCAAGACAAACAAACAAAATTACCTACTTAAAATATTATTTGCAATTTACCCGTATTTAACAGAAACATCAATAAAGCCACTACAACTTTGACATAAGACTTTCAACAAAGCCGGTGACTAGCCGGTTCGGGAGATAAAAAAATCCGCTTCGTCACTCACAGCCTTTGTGCACCTGCCACTGTTGTAATTAATTATACTCTCCCCCCGTACCTTGTTGTGTCAAGGTACGGTATTGTTTAGGACAGCCCGGAAAACCGCTCGTGATGACCCGTATCTGCAGTTTAACTGGTGAAAATGATGATCCTGTTTAACCCTACAATACCTAGTAATAAATATTCTGATTCTTTGAATGTGTTTATTATTTAAAGAATATAATATTGAATTATTGTGAAACATGTGTAAATTTCTTCAATATTTCTGATTATAAATTTTGTATATATTATCATTTATCCTTTTTTAATAATAGAGCAAGATACATTAATTCCTAAAGCAATAATTATCTGAAGAATCTGAATGTTATGTTTAAAGTAGAAATTACAAATTTTGATTTAAAGGCTTTAGAAGTTGATAACATATTAATTATTATCAGAATTATATTAATCGAGGTTTAAGCTTTAATCAAGGTTTAAGCAATCAAGCATTGTACATTGTACAACCCGACCCTCGAAGGTGTTCTGTCGTTGATTAACGATATCTGTGACGTGTTTATTGTGCGAATTCCAAGTCACCCAGTCAGTCAGTCACGTCACCATGCCACGCGCCGTGTCGGGTAATGCGGTAACCCATATACATTTTACCTATTTATGTAGTATAAGGCTTAATGGAATATGATATACCTACCGGCTTCAACTTTAAGAGAATGTCCAGGCACCAGGGGCCAATAATAAGAGATTATAAACAAGCGTGGCTATCCCACGTGGATAGCCACGCTTTGGCATAAGTGGGATGGCTCGACCGGGTAAATACCACGGCCTCATATAAAACTGGCGTGAAATAACGCTTGCGTTGTGTTTCGCCGAGTGAATGCGGTTACCGGAGGCCCAAGGGAGATTGGGCATTTTAGGAATACCAGAGTATCCATGGGCGGCGGTAATCGCTTACCATCAGGTGATCCGTCTGCTCATTTTCTGGTTCATTTCATAAAAATAAAACTTCATTATTGGTAGATGGACATTCGTCAGGGTATGTTGCAAAGAAGAAGCGGCGATTATTAATTTTCTTTAATTTTTATCATTAAATACATGTGCAAGTGCGACAACTTCTTCTTCATCTTCTTCTTCTTTGGCCTCACCTTTTCCCGCTACACGGGGTCGGCTTTCCCAATCATGCGACGCCACGTAGTCCGTCGCTGTGCGTCCTCTTCCCTTCCCTTTCTTCGACAACATTTATTGAAAATATTTTTTGAAATTCGTAGTTTCGTCACAAAAAACCACATACCAAAAATGATTACGTGAATTTTATATTGAGCTTAAAAAAATCATTTTGTCAAATTAGTTTACAAGTAGGTATCTAAGTGTTATGTTAATAATATCCAAATGGTTAAGAGATATTTTAATTTAGTAAGAATGCGAGGCTCTCACGTCGTCGCGTAAATTTCGCGCTCCACCAGAGACCAGCAATTAAACGTTTGGACCAACTGCTGAGAACTATGCGAATGAAGGCCAGCCCTACGGCCTGGGGCTACTACAACAGCGGATAGTAAACATTTCACGAACTTTCTTCGAAGGTCTACTTCCTG
Source organism: Glaucopsyche alexis (assembly GCA_905404095.1). Lineage (NCBI taxonomy): Eukaryota > Metazoa > Arthropoda > Insecta > Lepidoptera > Lycaenidae > Glaucopsyche > Glaucopsyche alexis. Next base: position 22,080,532 of record FR990048.1, on the reverse strand, counting down.
AGGAAGCCCAGTTGAGAATATATTCAAATTCAAATTATTTATTTCAGATTAAAAATCCATAAGTATGTTAGTAACAGTTGTCTTAAAAATTAATGTTAGTAAACAATTTAATGATTAATTTCAATATAGGTACAAGTAGGAAAATATAGGTACAAGTCGATAAAATCACAAGTAGGGAAAACGAGCTGCCGGGGCATGGAGCTGCATCCAATGCCTCAACAGCTGGGAGTCCCATCGACTACTCGACACCTTCAGGAGTCTGTTCGGACTGTTCTTTACGCAAGACCATAGCGAGGCGCATCGCTTCCTTATGATTGCGTAGAAACAATCTGTATTCGCCTCCGCAAACATGGTTGAAGCACTGCAAAAACGCGATAGTCCAAACAGCATCCTGAATATATTATTGTATTGCACTCGTAGTGCGCTGTGTGCCCGTCTCGTGGAACTGGTCCACAGGCCGCATGTGTAAAATGATTGACAATATGCTTTAAAGAGTGTCAGTTTGGCCTCCTTACTACATCGTGCGAACCTTCGAGCTAGCATGTTGCCACGCACACACAGAGCCCTTCGTTCCCTTTCTATAAACCTATTTAATTTTATTATTATAGACGAGGCATTTCGAAGGAAAAAGTGTCTTAGAAAGTCGAGATTTGACATTTGCTTTAGTCCGCATAATTACAAAATCTTCTGAAATCAAGATGGCGCAACCTTTTCTTACATGAAGTCTGTCAAATGCATACGTCATACCTCTTTGAATGCCACGTAGCGTCGCCTTGTGAACTGACCCTAAGGAGGAATAAATTTAGATAAAAACCTGTAGATCTAGGGTTTATAATGATATTCACAATTATATTAATATGATTATTGACAGTCATAAATAATCATATTAATATAATTATTAATGTGTTCGTAGCACGTCTACATGGGTGTCTACGAGCTACGACTTCCTACTATAGAACTTGAAGTATGCTTGCTGTTGTAACGTATAGTAACATATTTTATATAATATTATAATAACTAGCTGGAGCCCGCAACTTTGTTTGCGTAGAACTAACGGAATCGGATCCCTATTTTTAAACCCTAAAATAAAAGTAGCGTGTGTTACTTCTTATTACATCAGCTATCTGCTAGTGAAAGTCTCGTGACATTCGGTTCAATCATTTCAGAGATTATAACTGATTGAATGTACTGTTGGTTCTTGGTGGAAATTCATGTTCATAATAATATAACACAACTTTTTATACACACTTTTCCACTTTATTTAGATTTTTACAATAATTAAATATAAACACGACCGGTTTCGATTAACTCCTGATGATGAGTTAATCGAAACCGGTCGTGTTTATATTTAATTATTGTAAAAATCTAAATAAAGTGGAAAAGTGTGTATAAAAAGTTGTGTTATATTATTATTTCAGAGATTAACCGAAACTAACAGACAGATAGACGGATAGACAACTATTAAAAAATGATATTTTATTGTAAGTTCCGTATATAAACACTTTTATACGCATTTAATTAATAAATATTACAAAAATACACTTCAATTTTATTTATTTGTATAGATAAAACCCGAACATTGCATATACCTAAAATAAGGCAGTACAAAAAGCCTTTGAAGAATTTTTTGCCTCCCATCCAGCTGATTTCTTTAAGAAGGGCATCAATAAACTGCCACTGCGTTGGCAAAGATGCATTGATTGCATGGATGATTACTTCGATTAATAGAAATAAAAAATACATGAAAAAAATCGTAAAATTTTTTCATACACAACGGCAATTTCATAGGTAAAGACCTTAATATTTCAATGTTAGCAACCAATAAAGCGTTTTTACTGGCCCAACTCGTAGGCCGTCTCAAGATATTAACTTTTGTCAAGGTATTCAGAGTCCCGAGAGTTTCATGTGAAGTAGCGAAGAATTTCGGCCCAATCCGGTTAGGTATGTTAACCTTTAATGCCCTTGACAAATGTGACTTAGTAACTTCTTCATAATGGAACAGGGTTAGACTTTGTTTGAAGTAAATAGATACTCCGAAATGTTATAGGGTGAGAATATTGGTTGTTCAATACTATTTAATTTATTGAATTGATTTGATTAGAATTGAACAGTGAATATCCTTCTCGTGTTGTACCTACTGCCAAATTTTGCTATAGAATCTGAATTCTCCAACTCAAACCATCGTTTTGCCATGTTTCACTGTAAGTATTTAGATTAAAAATTATTTTATAATCAATTAATTGTCGATGTGATTTGCAGTGATGAATATTATTAATCAATAACCGTTTCTTTTATACCCTCTGTTAGTTAAATCAACCGTTAAAAGAAAAGTACTTTTTCGGGCCATTTGCATGAAACTTCTGTAACCAGCTAGGTTCATGTAATTTTAGTTTTAATTCGCTTCAATTGCGTGGAGACACTTTATGCCCCGATGAATGGAGGTCCGCTGCCAACTACTACATAACTCGCTGCCAACTCTATATTAAATCTTAAAACGTATTTTGTGTCAAGGATCCGAAACTGTGTACAAGTTTAAATTATTGTTGCACTTAATTAGGCTCACTTTTATGGGTATTGTCTTTTTTATTGGAAGTAAATTCTGTTGTTTTCAGCAATAGGCCCTTTCCAGCTTCTTTCGGTCTATTCCAAGCGTTGTAAGCATTAATGCGAAAATATTGGCACATATTATTACTTTATGCTTTTATTGTTAAATGATAATATTATTCTACTAATATTCTAAATTAGGTTTTACCCGCGGCTTTGCCCACATAAATACAGTATTCCTAAGGAACAGTGTACTTTTTCGGGATAAAAAGTAGTCTTTAATTCAATCTAGAGTCTAAACTACCACTTTACCAAATTTCATCGAAATCCGGTCAGTAGTTTTTGCGTGAAAGAGTAACAAACATCCATCCATCCATTCATACATCAATCCATCCATCCATACTCACAAACATTCACATTTATTATATTAGTAGGATGTGAAAGTTTGTGAGGATAGTGGTAGATTAGGCTCTGGATTAAAACATAGCCCACTCTTCATCCCAAAAAAGTACACTGTTCCTTTGGGATACTGTATTTACGCGAAAACCGCGGGTAAAAGCTAGTTAATAATATTCAAAAATATCTAGTTCATCAGGCAAATTAATCTAGTTTTTATTATAATTTATAGTGGTCAATATTATATGGATGCCTTTTTTAATTTTTTCGTCATAAGTAGGTAGTCTTTAGGAACCTTTATCATTATTGAAAATTTACTAAAAGAGATTGGTTTTGATCATCTTTCCCTATGACGTAGTAACAAGCTAGTACCTCGTATTACCTCATGCGAGACATAATTTAAACCGACATCCATTGTCTGTGCTCGATTGATGGAGAATTCCGTGGGGACTTCATAGAGAACGTGTGCGTAGGTGCCATCTACGGGATTATTCTTGACTCGCATGCGATATCGTTTCGATGTGGATCTGAATTTTATATTTTTTTCAGGTTACACAATGTACTAATTGAAAAGTATATATTTTGTTAAATTATTTTCCTCAGCTTTTATAAGTAATCTAAGTATATTTCAAAATCCAAAGTTGCAAAATTGTAATGGGTAGCAGCGAATAAGTAAATGATTCTGCCCTTATTTTCATTCATATTTTTTGGGAATATTTTAAAATAACAATACTAAGGTATTTTATACATTAATAAGTCAGTAATGGAATTAGCAATTCTCGTTTCAAGGTTTTGCGAGTAGAAATTAATTCTGTAAGATTATTTTCCATAATAAGTGTTCAAATGGAATAAGGGCCGAACCCTTTCACATACAATTTACTGACATATACCATGAACTGACGAGAAAAATCACACCGCATTACACACAAGACGGCTCCACAGATATTTATTTACTAATAAATATAAGATGGTATTCTTATAATTACTATCTAGGTACTAGGTAGGTGGAAAAAACAATAAAACAACATTCAATATGGGCATTTTTAGAATTAATCAAATTACTATATTTTTTTTTCATTTTTATACTAATTGTAAAAAACTAAACTTGCGTAGCGTTAAGTGAAATATATAATAATGACTCCCCATCGATCTCGGTGACGGTGGCCGGTTCCATTGAAACCAGGCCAGTTACGCAGGAGTAATTTTATAGTGCCCAAGTGTGTGCGCAGTACACAAGAGCACTCTCTCTTCCTTTACTCTCGTAATCCAGTGGGACGGATAACCGACACGACTGACGAGAGATAAGGCGCAGGTCCGGCTTTTTACATGCCCATCCGACGCATGGATCATCTTTTTTGTCAGACAATCAGGTGATCAGCCTGCATTGTCCTAACCAAACTTGGAAACAACATTTTTTGTTGTTCCAATGCGGGAATCGAACCCACGACCTCCGAGTCGAGAGCCAATGCTCTAACCACTAGACCACGGAGGCTGTTAAGTGAAGTGAAATATATACTAGGTAACTAAATAAAGAAATGAAAATAGTACTTACGTTACAGTGCAATTAATACTTATAAAAAATCTTAAATTGTAAATGTGTGGGTCAGTTCACACTGCACGATACGCAATAGCTATTGAAAATTGAACTGTATTCACTACACAAAAAGGTACACGTTCTATATGACACCAGTCATACAAAACATTTATAACGTGGTAGAGCCATGCTTCGGCACGAATGGGCCGGTTCGACCGGAGAAATACCACGGGCTCACAGAAAACCGGCGTGAAACAGCGTTTGCGCTGTGTTTCGCCGAGTGAGTGAGTTTACCGGAGGCCCAATCCCCTACCCTATTCCCTTCCCTACCCTCCCTTATTACCCTATTCCCTCTTAAAAGGCCGGCAACGCACTTGCAGCTCTTCTGATGCTGCGAGTGTCCATGGGCGACGGAAGTTGCTTTCCATCAGGTGACCCGTTTGCTCGTTTGCCCCCATATTTCATCAAAAAAAAAAACATATGCGCTATGCAGCGCATTGCAACTGGACATTCGATCTCTTACAACGAAACGTGTATATTGTGTCATTAATAAGGTTTAATTTTGAATAGCTATCATAAAAGTGTAACTCCATATTGCATACCGTTTCGTTTCGATATGAATTGATCCTTACTTTCGTAAAATTTAAAAATCATTCGTTTAAGTTACGGTATCCATACTTAATATTATAAATTCGATAGTTTGTCTGTCTATCTGTCCGTCTGTCTATCTGTCTGTCTGTTACCTCTTCACGCTTTAACCGCTGAACAGATTTTTATGAAATTTGGTACAAACATACTTTGAGTCTCAGGAAAGGACATATAATATTTTTTATCCCTAAAAAGTACAGTGTTCCCGCGGGATAATGTATTTACGCGGGCGGAGCTGCGGGCAAAAGCTAGTTATCAATATAATCCCGATGTTTCTGTCTTAACCCTCATTAATATTAGGGTTGAAACAATCAAGAAACTAATATTATTCATATTCCTCAATAGGGCTGCGCTCGTCTAGCCGGATACAGTGCGGTGTACAATATTACTTTCACCTGAGGGGGTTCAAAACCCACTGTTTGCTCTTCAAACAATACATGATCCAAATTGTTATGAACCCGTCACTCACTTTAGACCTTATCTTGTATGCATAAAGTTAAATATCCTGTACATCTCTATGTTTATAAGGTTATTAAGATCCCTATTATAGGTATCCGAATTAATATTGGTTTGTACTCAAGATGATAAATAAATGGAAACAATAGGTATTACTCGTTTTCAAATTAATTAAGGAAGTGAATCCTTAATTTCAGAAGTTCCATCTTAGTTCGTGTCGCAGTGAACACTTCATTTAATGTTATGATTATATGTATAACAGTGTGTGTTTACTACCTTTTATGCAAAGATTTCAAAACTCAAAATAGGCTATGACGTACATTTGACAGAACAAATCTTCATACAATAAAAAGTTACGCAATCTTGGCTTTCACCAAACTTAAAATGTCAGCCATCATGTTTTCACCATACTTCAAATGTCAAAATGGCCCTAAAAGTCTCAAAAATGATTTAAGGTGGTTCGTTTCCTATACAAAAATACAATGGACATTAATTAGGTAATTTCATACATTACTACATAAATTTATATGCACATCTATTTATGCATACATGTGACATTTGTAACTTATGTCACTTTTTGTCGAAAATTCAATAAAAATGTGACTTCTGTGTGAAATAAAGTATTTTAAATATATTTTGCGACAATTGTATTGCAAACTAAATAGATGTGCATATAAATTTATGTAGTAATAGTATGAAATTACCTAATTAATGTCCATTGTATTTTTGTATAGGAAACGAACCACCTTAACTGCCTCAACCCTTTTGCCTCAACATGCCTCGTCTATAATATGTCTATAATATAATAATATACGTCTATGCTTTTAGGTGTTCTTCCTTTTAAGTTTTACTGTTTTTTTAAAACGTGTTATTGACTGCACATTGCGCGATACAGCTCTTTTTTCTTGCCATTGTTAAGCACCAAAAATCTAATAATTTCAATTTTAAATTAGCTATCTTATAATTAAGTTATGGTAATCTAAATATATAAAAGGCAAACCTGACTGACTCATCTATCAACGCACAGACGATTTTGCTAAATTTTGGCATATAGATTTGAGTTGCATATAGAGTTGTAATGACGTAGGCATCCGCTAAGAAAGGATTTTTGAAAATTTGCCCCCTCAGTGGGTGAAAAAGGGGTTAAAGTTTTGTATGGAAAACGAACTCCGCGCGAACGAAGTCGCGGGCAAAAGCTAGTTTCATATAAAACGATAATATCAGCAAAGCACAATAGTAAATAAAAGCACTTAAAGTCCTAGTGAACCAGAATCACGTTTGCCGAAACGACGTGAGCAAACAATTTTGAGGGTAGCCATTTATTAAAACATTCGTCGGACATTAATTACTTAAGCCCGGTGTTTGCGGAGGCAGATTAATAAAACCGTGTTTGAATTACCGGCAAATGAAAACCGGTTAGCTGTTACCGGTTTCATGGTTTTCGTCACTTTATTACAGGCCGTTCGTTTTGAGTTTTTCACCTAGTGAATAGGGTATGTGAATTCTTTGACGTTTTTGTTTAGTATTTCAAAATTTGGGCGCTTCTTTTCTTCTTTTGAGGCTAGACTCTAGAGATAAGTAATACATTTCTAGTAGGAGTGCTTTATTGTTAAATAATATTATTAACGCGAAAATTTGTAAGTATGTACCTATGTGTGGATATATTTTGTTACTTATTCACGAAATTTGTGTGGTAGTAGTTAGGCTCTGGATTGACATAATATATGCTACTTCTTATCGCAGCGAAATGTACGGTTCCTACGGGATTTCTTTTTGTGCATACAAAGTCGCGATTAACATCTAGTATTATGTATGTATACTATAAATTAGTGATTCCTATTATTATGTTAAAATCTCCGCGTACGTTGGTATTTCGAAATAAAATCTAAGAATAAAAAAGTATAATTAATATAATAATAATATAATATAATTTAAGTTTAAACTAACTATATACATTTAAGAAAATATTTTTGTATAGGTATGATGTAGGCATATGTAGGTAAGTAAACTCCTTAGTTTACATAATTCCTACATCCTTATGTAGGAATTTTATTTACAAATTTAGCAAACAATATAATATAATAATATGAAAAATAGAAAGTTGGTAATTTGTAAGAAATATGGAATAAATTAATAGCATAACATAAGGTATGTTGCAATAATAAGTAGAAGCAGTATCTTAATATTTTAAATATGAAAGTTTATGAAGATGGATAATGGATGGATGGATGTTTGTTAGTTACCCTTTCACCCAAAAACTACTGAACGAATTTTGTGGAAATTTTGTATGGTAGTAGTTTAAGCTCTGGATTAACACAGCTACTTTCTATCTCCAAAAAGTACAGTCTTTCCGTGTGAAACCATATTTACGCGAGTGGAGCCGCGGGCAAAAGTTAGTCCTTCATAAGAAAAATATACGCAAAAAGGCTCATCACCTGATTGTCTGACAAGAAAGATGATCCATGCGTCGGATGGGCATGTAAAAGTTGAACCTGCGCCTGATCTTTCGCCAGTCGTGTCGGTTATCCGTTCCACTGGATTATGAGAGTTAATGAATAGAGAGTGCTTATGTTTACTGTGCACACACTTGGGCACTATAAAATTACAACTGCACGTAATTGGCGTGGTTTCAATGAAACCGGCCACCGTCACCAAAATCGGTGTAGGAGTTATTATTATTATTTATATACAAAAAATTTACCCCACAGGCGTTATGGGGTTGACAATAGCACACCTGGTGGTGACGATCGTTGGAGACGGGATAAAGTTACATTATCCGTGGCATACGGGTACTATGTTCAGTTTAGTTTTTTTAACCTCGAGGTATGTTAGACCTCAGCCAAATACGTTTGGTAGATAATGCCTGTCCTTACATTTTATACTTTAAACGAGACAATCAGCTTGTAAATAAGGTTCGGTAAAATATTATATTGATTTTACCGGATATTTTGGACATAATAAATGATCTACTGCTTATGTAGGTATATACACTTTGGAAGAAAAATAATTGTCATACTTGAAAAAATCTTCCTTTATATGGGCGATTTTGCGTTGAGCAGAGATTCTCCTATACATTAGATTATTTTTGCTTTGAGTGTGACAATAATTTTTAATTTACGAGAATAACTTTTATTTTCGTTTGTTTTAATTTTTTAAGATATAATTTAGATTAAATTATATTTTTAAATATAATTAGGCAACTATGTATGACCCTATAGTCCATAGTCACTCCATATACCTACTATTTAAACCATACGTACGCAACTTTAATATAACATTACTTAATATATTGGCTACTCCACAGTTTTTTGTTCTAAAATTAATACCAATATGTCTGCCCGTACACGGTATATTTAAACAATTGCGCAGGTTAACTTCGGCGCGTTCTCCGAAGCCCGCATGCCGGCGAGACAGCAATTGGCGGCAATGAGCGCACACGCAACCTCATCAAATTAATAGCTATAGAACAAACATGATGTGAGATTAACATAGAAGTAAATTGAAGGATGATGGAAAATTTTGTATGCCGGTAAGTCCAATGGGGTTCTAATGTGTGTGAGCTTATAATAGAGAAGTTACCACGGGATCAGGCGTTAATTCTATAGATTATATCGACGGCGCCTACGTACTTTATTGTATCTGTAATAGTTAGATCCTTATGAAAATTTGCACAAACAGTATTGTTAGGATAACAAATTAGTGCATTGAATCAAAAATCCAAAATGTTAAAAAGTTTTCGCGAAAAACCAGTTACGATAGTATACCACGTAAATGAGCTTGCTTTCTTAATCGTAACTGGCGCTTCCAGTTATCTTCTAGGGACTGCATAAACGAAAATGTATCGGATCTACCGTTTCCGTTAGTATACGTTGGTATTTATCAGGAATATTTAATTGTAAGTGTCACATACAATTAAGTACATCGTACTTACGATTAATTTTAATGGAATAACAAGAACAAAATTTACATAAAATGTCTTTACTAACGTGGCTATTCACAGTACTTTGCGCACTTATTTGTTTTTCTTCCTTTTAATATTGTAAATGTGAAAAGTTTGTGAGGATGAATGGATGGATGGATGGATGTTTGTTTGTAACTCTTTCTAGTAGTTTAGGCTCTGGATTAAAACAAAGTACAACACGGTACTTATTGTCCCGAAAAAGTACAGTGTTTCTTTGGGTTCTGTATTTACGCCGGCGGAGCCACGGGCAACAGCTGGTTATTTATAAGCCACTGTATTACAGTAACAGAAAAAATCAGGAAATACTTATTTTGTGTATAATTTGGTACTGGGATAATAAACAAATTTAAGAATATTCGTATATGGCACGTGTTGCTATAAAAGTAATCTTTACCCTTCTCTTAGTTCTGATTTACCCCAAGTTTTCGGCAAAAAAAGTTCAGCAGTTTGTGCATGATTTAAACTAACTAACTTTTACATTTATAATAATAGTACGGATTCTTTTTTTTAAGCGAAATAATTTAAAATAATTCAAACAATTATGTTACTTTATGGTTTAGTTAGGTATTAAGATCATATAATATCTCAATTATAGCTTTTTAAATGGATAAAAATGATTTAATGCAAGACTGATGTTTTTGTTCATCATCGATATTTTCATTATTGTTGTCAGATGATAGAGATAATAACGGCTCATCAAGATTTAGGCACCCAGGATTGTTTTCATAGTAAACATTGGCAATACATAAAATACACCAATGAAGAGGAAAGACTCAAATATATTCCTAGTATCACAAATATTATAACCTTTTACTGCACAAAACAGAAGATCTGTAAAAGCCAGCAGTATGTTTCCTACAATAAGACTTAATTTGGCGAAGAGGAAATTAAACAAATCGTTAATTGAGACCAAATCAGGATTGTTTTACTTCTATTTCTTTTGCTTTATAATTTAAGCCCTAATCGTCTTATCGTAAGATTACTAACGCTTAAAAATTAAAGGAAATATATTGAAATTTCAACTTGACAGCTAAGTAGTAACTTAGTTAGAATTTCTAAGCTGATATTCTGAAATAAACTCTAAAAATTCAATCCATTATAATTATGTATATAATTATGATGAAACCCTATTTCAATAGGTGAAAAATATCAATAATTATAAATGGTTCTAAACAAGCTTTTATGTAAAGTCATATTGCCCATCGTGTATCGTTTAATTAGCGCTACCGATTAAATGAGTTAGAACATGGTCACATAATTATGTAGGCTTAGAATGCCATGACAGTTGACTTTTTTATTTCAATATGGAACTGATCTAATCGATAGCATTAAGTCGATCGGATAATGGGTAGAATGGTGTAAACTAGGCTACTGTAATTATATTAAAAATACTATTCTGCTGTAATTTTCGATATAATTACTTTTAAAATTACTGCATAGTTACTGACAAGCTTTTAACTTCCCCATTCATAAAACACCTTAACTTTTAGTTGAACTAGTCATTTCATGTCAAGTGAATTTTAAGGACTATATGACAAAGGTTAATTAACTATTCGTCGTTTAAATATAATCAAAAAAACCGGGCTCGGGCTTTTATGTAACATGTGATAAAAAATGTAATTTTAAAACTGCGAAAACCTCTTGTGCTAAACTTCTATCTAAGAAAGGTTCATTACTTGCCAAGTTCTTAAAATTATTCCAATATGCAGGTAAATTAAATAAAATATATGTAATTAAATGTTGTTTTGTACAGAAAATCAATTTCATATCGATATTTAAACATAAAACTTCATTTTTACATAAACACTTATATCGAATCTGAACAAAAACTGTGAAAAAATTCCTCCAAAACAATCGTAAGTGGCACTTTCGATAAATATCATAATTTTTTAAACCACGTAAATTATCGTATGTGTCAGATTCGATACAAATACGTGAAACAAAAGCGACGTAAACTACCAGAACTGACACTTACGATAGGTTTGGAAAGTGAAAATCCATCTTAAGCAATCGGTTCTGCCCGATACAATACTTTATTCAGTAAAATTTTCAATTCAAGAAAAACAATATTAATGCTGATTGGTAAAATATATTTAAGTAACTGACGTTCAAAAATAAAAAAATAAGTGATGCGCGTGTACCCCGGCGAACACTCACGTTAGTGTCAGTTACGGCCTTGTCGCACACTCAAGTGCGCAACGTAAACTCGAGTAAGTTAACATACGTTGGTATCGGTCGGACAGACTCATATGTTACGATAAAATACGACTAAAAAAAACGCACTTGCAATGGGTTTTTTAATTTTTGAAAACGTGGTACTAAAGATACCTTTATGCAGACTCCAAAACAGTAATAAAAAAAAATTGGCATTTTGCAGATATACAATAAAGTATGTAGGCGCCGTCGAATATTTGCTTATACCTTACAGTTACCAAAACGTCACTTTATCTTATGAATTTTTTTCATTTCATTTTGAATCGACTGGATATAATATGTACAGTTGGAGAATTAAAGGTTTTATTTTTTTGTCCACTAGACTCGAAACTACTGGATTGATTTGAAAAAATATTTTACCATTGGAATATTTCATTATCGCTGATGAAATAAACATTCAATCTTACTTGTATTATAAATGTGAAAGTTTGTGAGGATATATGGATATATGGATGGATAGAATAGAAAATGGAAGAGGAACAACCTCTTTTTCAAGCAAAAACTACTGAACGAATTTTGATGAAATTTGGTATGGTAGTAGTTTGTACTCTGGATTAAAACATACGCTACATTTTATCCCAAAAATACCAGTGTTCCCGTGGGATAGGTACTGTATTTACGCGGACGGAGCCTCGGGCAACAACAGAATACTTATCTGGGGGCACGGCAGTGCACCCGCCAAAGTCGAGCGCGAAGCAAACACTGCCGTACCATCCTTTACTGGAACCATTTCGCCGCATTTTCAGGCCCCTATTTAAGAACCTCTGGATAAGACCAGAACGCAGAAATTTTCGTCATCCAGTAAGCTATAATCACATACTTAAAATCCAAAATTTCAAGTCTGTAGGTCATTTAGTTCCGAAGTTAAGCGAAAGCAAAGTTTCGCATTTTCGACACTCACTCACTCACTCACTCACTCACTCACTCACTCACTCATGATCATCAAAATAGAACTAGTACTTCCCATAAACTCAGAGAGCTGAAATTTGGTACAGAGTTAGGGTTTAATGGCCACATAAAGGGAAAACTATAAAAACTAGGATAATCGATCGGGGGGCACGGCAGTGCCCCCGCCAAGTCAAGCGCGAAGCAAACACTGCCGTACCATTATTTACGGGAACCATTTCGCCGCATTTTCAGGCCTCTATTTGAGAACCTCTGGATAAGACCAGAACGTCGATCTGGGGGCACGGCAGTGCCCCCGCCAAGTCGAGCGCGAAGCAAACACTGCCGTACCATTATTTACTGGAACCATTTCGCCGCATTTTCAGGCCCTTATTTGAGAACCTCTGGATAAGACCAGAACGCAGAAATTTTCGTCATCCAGTAAAGTATAATCACATACTTAAAATCCAAAATTTTAAGTCTGTAGGTCATTTAGTTCCGAAGTTAAACGACAGCAAAGTTTCGCATTTATGACACTCACCCAGTCACTCACTCATGATCATCAGAATAGAACTAGTACTTCCCATAAACTCAGAGAGCTGAAATTTGGTACAGAGGTAAGGTTTAATGGCCACATAAAGGGAAAACTGTAAAAACTAGGATAATCGAAGATCTGGAGTACCTGGTGACCCTTATTAGAAAACACAAGAGCCCAACCAAACTATTAGAGATCGACATACTGCCTTTACAAAAAATATTCAACTTGGTGGGCCACTTCATTTGATGTCAAAAATCGAAGGTCTGAAGTATCTGATGAAGAACCCTCAGCTGGTCTCAGCTGATTAGAGATATGGTAATGCCCCCTTCTACTATTGGTACATAAAAAAATCGACTGTCATTGCAAAAATCCAGTGAAGTAGGACACATCTTCTAATTTAATCTAGCCCTAGCGTCCCACTGCTGGGCGAATGCCTCCCCTTCTGCTTTTAATACGCATATAAATGAAATTAAAGGAAAACTCTGGTTAAGACTGAACTGGCTTTTATACTTATACTTACAAGTTTACAAGAAGAAATAGTCGAACAATTAACTTTATTCTACTCGAACATTACACAAATTAAATAAACAAATTACACTAAAATCTAGTAAAATAAATCAATATTCCTACGTTTCTACAAAAAGAAGTGAAATCCCACCAAAAACATTCTGTAAAAAACTAGCCAAGTCTCGATGGAGCTGCTTGTTTATCTCTAAAAAGTAATGAAATCTAGACAAAGTCGTGCCAAGTCTAAGGATCCTTACTGCGATTTATTTATTATTATAGTTAATGTTGTGTGACTTGGCCGTTGAAGAGTACACAAGGGTACAAAAGGGGCTTCATGACACCATTGCTCCAATACATGTGTTATACAATCAACAACGCCTAAAATAAGACACTAGCGTCCAATTACCAATACCAGTATGGGCTATTATCTCGCTTAACAAACATAGGTAGTTACAACAGAATCTGATATAACATTACGTGTAAACAAAATTGACTTGTACCCACTAACGTATAAAGAATTTTCAACGGCCAAGTCACACAACATTAACTATAATAATAAATAAATCGCAGTAAGGATCCTTAGACTTGGCAGGACTTTGTCTAGATTTCATTACTTTTTAGAGATAAACAAGCAGCTCCATCGAGACTTGGCTAGTTTTTTACAGAATGTTTTTGGTGGGATAGATTTTGTTTAATACCTATATCTTGCCGTGCGAAGCTGCCGCAGGCAACTATAGCCCACGCGTTGTTTAAAAGTGTTTCCCTGTCAGACATGAAAAATAAAATTATCGACTATAGCTGCACTTTTCCCTGTTGTTGATCGTCTATAAGCTAAAGATATAGTTTATCTGAAATGGATCAGGAAAAGGAGGTACGGATCACCTGATGGCAAGCAATTATCATCGAATTTTTCTACGCCAGTTTTCTGTAAGGCCATAAGTATTGCTCTCTCACATATTAATTTACATTATAATACCACCTAATACTAACGCCATCAGTTAAAAAAATATAAAATTAGTTGACTTTGCTTAATAAAGCATCGACAACACTTCATAAAACACCGCTTTTTCATACTTATTTTTAGTAGCTATTATTTACACAAGATACCCGGAGCCCACTTTTTTAATGATGATGATGAGGATAAAAAGTACCTTAAATAAGTTACTCCTTGTAACATCAGCTATCTGCAAGTGAAAGTCCCGTGAGAATGGGTCCAGCCGTTTCAGAGATTAGCCTGAACAAACAGACAAAAAATTGTAAAAGTGGCAGACACTTAAATTTTATTCATTGTTACATAATATATTATATAGATTATTTGTATTTAACAGTGTGATGAAAATACCACTGATTATGACAATAATACCTCTATATTGTGACTATTAAGGATCGTAGGTATCGTCCCAATTGAGCACAGTTAAGGTGATCGGACTCCAGGTGGTCCCTGACTCACTCGCCAATTTACTTAATAGATATCACGTGAAGAACGGAAAAGGTATGGAGTGGTCATTAGTTTTTCTTTTTTTATGTTACGTAGATTTTATAACCGCTAATTTAATCCCAATATAAATTATTGGGAGTACGAGCGTGTCGTAGTTTTGTGTACAACTCGTTGTGTGCAACGTAAAAATGGCGTTACACAACCTTATAATACAATATGTAATTATCGTATGGCTTTACGACGTCCGCGTCATCCATGCCCTGAAGTCTGAACAAGTATTACTGACGTCGAAGTTTGTACCAACATTTTGTTGCTAGTATTTTTTTTCTTTGTATTCTTACAATTTAGACTTAACTTTACAATTTTAGTGGTAATCGAACTAAACCTACATTCCACTGAAATAATTGAAAAAGGTATCTATTTTTATAAATAAAAAAATATACTTATACTTAATTAAAGCTTCTAAAATCATTATATTTTGTTTTTGCGATAAAAAAAAAAACAAAATTCTTGGACAACGCATGTAAATCAAACTTAATTTATAATTTCCAAAAATTTAATTTAAATGATCCATCTCAGTAAAAAGGAATGGCAACTCCACGCATACAGTGTGCGTATGACCCATATCCCGACTGATTGAGCGTTAGTTTAGGAGATAGTCAGGTACGGGCACTTCCCAATTGCCACAACTACCACTCATTTAATGTGTTTTGATACACTTTATAGCGGGATATCCTCTCTGAGGTAACTCACGGTTACATTTCATAATGTTTTACAGCGTTTTGTGGTTGTAGTTTATTGAGATTATTTAAGAGTTTTCCGTACATCTATTTATTTTCAATACTAATAATAATAATCTCTGAACATTAAAATCCGTCATTAGTATTTTACATGTTAAATAATTGAGATAAATAAAATACTGATTTATTTTATTTATCAAAAATTCCTTTAGTTTGTCTATTCTAACCAAGCTCTATGACAGTCTGAAGTTAGATCATAATAGAGTTTTTAGCGTCGGCATTTCGTAATTCAATCATAAAACTGTTTATTAAATAAACAGTTTTATTAGGTATTGAATTACGAAATCCCAACGCTTAGGTATTTGCAAAAGCTTTAAAATAATTCGCAGCAAAGCACTGTAAATAGTCACGTGAAAGTGTGAATCGAAATACCCACAACGTAGTTTACATGACAATTCCGAAAGTTTGTAACATTTGTCAAACGTTAAATCGGTTAAAGCGTAGTTTATCATGACAAAGGGTCAGGAGCTTTACCGTTAAAATTAAATAAAAGCTCTTTGTCAAGGTGTCGCCCGCACTACTAGTTACCCGCATGCTAGTGTTACGTTAACTTTGTTAAGCTTTTGTTCAGCTCCGGACTTTTTACTTTATCCCTAGTTTTTGTTCAACGGGGAAAATTCGGTAAAAATTTTAATTTGAATGTTGAATATTCATAATATACTGTAGGTATATTATGAATATTCAAAAAAGATAGGTAAGATTATTTAATAGAAGAAAAAGCTCATATGAAATAACCTAACCTATAATTATTTTGAATACAAAAATTAAAAATTTCACTAAAAACCCCCGATAAAAAAAATTAGGTAAACAGGTTGACCTAAAGGCCATCCGTGCAACTTCCCGCTAAGCGCATGAATTTTATCTAATGCGTCATTTTTTCATGTCCCTTGAAAGAATCGCCAACAAAAAATTTTTAGATGAAAAATTTCGGAGTAATTCCGAAGAAACGCTTTTTTGGTTTTCTTTCCTTCACGATATCTCTCGAACAAATTAACCGATTTTGACCGGATTAGTGGCAATCGACGTGGTTTTTCAAGGTTAAGAGCTGATTAGTTTTTGGAGTTAATGGATAAAGCTGTTTATCCATTAACTCCAAAAGTAAGTTTGGCTAAGCCTTTTTGAATGGCGCCAGTCGCAATAAAATTGGTCAAACCGTTCAAAAGTTATAAGAGGTTTACATACTTACACACATACACACATACATATATACACTCGTTTCGTCAGCTTTCATAAAAAAACACATCTAAATCGGACCTTTCGTTTAGGAGGTACGATGCCACGGACAGACACACGTCTGTGTGTCTGTCCGTGGCATCCGTGACACGTCATGTACACGTCAAACTTCACCCCTCTTTTTGCGTCGGGGGCATTGACTTAAAAAAAACTTTTTTTTTTTTAAGAAAATACCTACAACTACGGGAAAACTACGGCGTTGGTACCGATTTTGATGAAATTTGGCATAGATATAGAATAGAGACAAGGAAAGGATATAAGCAACATTTTTTCACAGAAAAATGTACGACTTCCGCGATTACCTTTGGGCCGCACGAAGTCCCGGCCAACGTTTATATTCTATACCTACTGATATTATAAATAGGAAAGATTCGTTTTGCTCCGAAAGTACTGGACTGATTTTGATGAAATTTGATGGAACTACGGAGAAGCACATAGGCTACTACATATTATCGCATTAAATGCATGGTTCCGCGGGATTTCAAAATCACGGAAAACATCTAGTAATTTATAAATATGAACTGTGTGGGTAAACCCACATGTTCTAATAAGGAAACATCTGCACACCCAAAAACCAACAAACACCAATGAACCACACATCACACATTAAAAATTCCATCACAATAAGTGTAAAGAGTCCCCAATTAAGAACAAAAGGGAGCTATCGCCACAATCGGCAATGGCCGCCATGCGGGCAAGGAAATTATTAATTTGGCCCATTAAAATTACCTTAGCGGCAATTGAGCTGGACAAAAAGGTCCCCTCGCTACCTCGGAATACCTTTTAAATGATGATATTAAGGCATGTGGGTATGACGTGGGACTAGTTTAGATTAAAAAGTTCTTAAGGTCCATGGTTTATGTGGTCTCTGAGATAGAGGTTTTGAACGTGCCGATACGTAATGCAAATATTTCAATTGGCGATTTATGTATATGGGTATAAGGTAAGATGGAAGATCGTTCAGTCAAACATACACATAAATAAACGCGCAAACTTTCTCTTATAATATTACTAGATCAGTTAAACAGAAATCTTGCCGGAACCATATATTTTGACGCGAAAAAGAGTAGCCTATGTCCATTCCCGTGGTCGACTGTATAGCTGTGCCAAAAATCATACAAATCGGTCTAGTTGTTTCGGAGCCTAATCAATGCAAACAAAGAAACAAATATTTCCTCTATATTAGTATAGATTAGATTTTGCCCGTGACTTCGTGCACGCAAAAGTTAATCTTGCGGAAACCGTACATTTTTCCACGATAAAAAGTAGCATATGACCTATCCCCATGGTCTACCTTAAACCTCTGCTAAATTTCATTAAAATGGGTCCACTAGTTTCGGAGTCTATTCGATGCAAATAAACGAAAAAACAATAATCTTTATAATATTTGTATAGATTAGCGGGATTCAAACTTTCAATACTTGTCAAATTATTATGGAAACGGTATATATTCTAAGATGGAAACTGTAATATTAAATGGAGGGTATAAAATCTAGCATTTAGTACAACACTAACTGCAGCAGCCAAATCGGTATCGATTAATAATAGTAAAAAATCTGAGGCACTTACTAAGCTGTAGGGTGACCACGTGCGGGGACCATTGTTCGCCGCGTGCCGGTAAAGGGGAGGTAATGCAATATTTGTTCGGCGACACACGGGTGACACGCGCACTTACTATTGTGCACCTAGGCAGAGGTACGTAACCTATGATGCTGGGTGTATTGTAACGGCTTTTTAGTTGAAAATATTATTAACTGCCAAATATAATATTATATTATTGAATAATGAACTTTCTGGAAAACATCACATTAGCAACGACGTAATACTGTCCTAAGAGAAAAGTTTATTCGTGAACTTTTCTCTTAGGACAGTATTACGACGCGGCGTATCATTCATTTTGATTTTATAGGAAATTAGTAATATAAATTAGAAATGGATTCATTTACGATCATTTTGTGTTAGTTCAACTGATTTGGTTCCAAATAGCTAGTTACCTATAGTTACTACTACAAGTATATTAAATCTAAGACCAATAACAAAAAATGTTACAAAAAGGTTGCCAGCATCTGACACACTAATCCGTTTGCATGGGGTGCAACGATAAAAAGATAATGCGGCCCGGAGTCGCGTGCGCATCAAAAAACTCAGTTTAATGACGCACCTATGCCGGGCTTATCGCGCCTGCGCGGACCGCTGAATGGAGACGAAATAACAAATGAGCATAATTATAATACCTCACCGAGGGGATGGGGTGACAGAATAAACATCCTGGCAGGAGGTCTCGCCGTGTTTTTATTGCGATGCGTGCTGAGCAGTCAATGTCGTGAAAGTAATGATGGGAATGAATTTCAGCTTCGTATTGATATCCTCCTATCGATTTTGACATTTGTTTTTCTTTTGCTCTTTTATGGTGATGTTTTATGCCGTAAAGTATTTTCTCTTGAGAATTTATCTCCGAGAGCGTCATTACTGTTTTGCTACATTACTAGGTTTTCAATCATTAAATGTATTGTAGCAACAAGAATGTGAATTCAACTAAATTGATATCAAATCAAATGATTGATTATCAATGCTTACTGTAGTTTATAAAATATTGTTGATCTACAATAATTTATGTGTAATATTTTGTTATAAAATGTAATTATTATTATTATATCTACCTACACTAAATACTTATAATTATAATTTCTATTTCTGAAATGATTATAATATCTTACCATTATTTACATAACACCAAACAAATAATATTAATTTTTATTCCGGTGCAATGGACATTAAAACATAGCAGCAAAACGCGACATACGTAACAGCAATTATTGCTGGGCGTACGAAACAAAAAAGCTTTTCATAACCCTCGCGGATTTCACAGCCGTAACCGGTTCCCGGCAGCTCGCGCCGGTTCAAGCCGGTTCAACCCGGCTCACATTGTTACCGGGCGCCATATATCACACGAATATGTCGCACGGCCTAAAAATCATCGAAATAATTTATTGCGGGGTGAGGGGGGAACTATTGTGAAGGTGGACTGTATGGGACCGGCATTGTTGTCACCCTACTATGATGCATAATGATATCGATTTTCTTTCCACTGATTAAGTCGCGTTAAAATTATTCTCACACCATCGAAAAACTATTAGGCACACTAGGTTAAAGCTGGCTAAAAAGCATAGGTTCTTAATTATGCTGCAATCAACAATCTTAAAAGTTAATATTTTTAAGATGTATCTGCGTTCAACAATATTATTCGTATTCTATGTTCGTATACGAAATGGATATTATATTTTTCCCGAAGCACCATGCTTTATGTTAATAGTTGATTTGCGAAGAAGGTTGGCAAGAAATGTATTCATTTATTTTTGGAATATAACGATTAGAAGCAAGTAAAATTAAAATATATCTACCATTAAAACTCAGGTGCGGTTAAAACGGTCCAAGGTGATGAGATGGTATTTAATATCAGATTATCGTTAATAATAATTCCTTTTATGCTTTGTTTACTTAAAAAATCCCGATATATTGTATTATAATTCAATTTATTTTCTATCAGACGTACGGTGACAGGTTAGGGCGGCAATCTAATAAAGTGGCCGCGTCCCGCTGAGACCGTCCGATTATGTGCTGCAAATCTGGTTACCCTACTGATTAATACCGGACTCCATTACGTGCATATCATTTTTATGTAATTGAAATGTAACGAAGTTACACGAATACTCTCGGTTTATCGCTGGTTTTATTGTTTTCATCAGCACCTGGGCGTGTTTTTAATGTTTACGGTTTTAAACATTCTGTTTTAGAGCTGTCTGGTGGTAAAATGGCAAGCACTAGTCGAGTTGTAATAAAAGTCTACCTACGTTAACTATTGTAATATCACTTGTATAGTTAAATAATTTATGACCTTTATTATAATAATATCTTCTATACATAGTACATACAAATAAATAAAATTGCAGTGTCTGTTTGTAATATTGAATTTACTTATTAATGAATATGACAGTATATAACGATACTGACAATAAAAAATCCATTTTTAAAATTTTTGTATGTCCGTCTGTCTGTCTGTTTGTTCCGGCTAAACTCTGAAATAGTTGGACTGATTTTCATAAGACTTTCAATGACAGATAGCTGATGTTATAATGAATAACTTGGGATACTTTTTATCCTCATCATCATCATTAAAACTTTTTAACGCCCAACGAAGTGGACACGGGTCATCTAGTTTAATCTTATCTTACATATAAAAACGAATTGCTGTTCGTTAGTCTCGCTAAAACTCGAGAACGGCTGGACCGATTTGGCTAATTTTGATCTTAAAATAATCGTAATTGTTCAAGGAAGGTTTAAACGGTAAGTTTCAGTTCATAGTTAAGGCAGAACAACGTTTGTCGGGACAGCTAGTCTTATATATAAAAATGAATTGCTGTTCGTTAGTCTCGCTTAAACTCGAGAACGGCTGGACCGATTTGGCTAAATTTGATTCTTTAAATAATCGTATCAGTTCAGGGAAGGTTTAAACGGTGAGAAATTTCAGTTCATAGTTAAGGCAGAACAACGTTTGTCGGGACAACTAGTATAAAATAATAATTTGATTATATTGATACTGAAAATTTTGCATGCGGCTGCAATACGAGTTAAATAAACCTATGTAGAACATTTAATAAGTTTATTTATGAAATTTCTAATTATAAAAAATTTAGTACGCAATACGCATACAAATGTATGGGAGAATAGTGTAGTGTACAGACAAATTGTGTGTCGAGACCGGGCTTCCACGCAACTCTGTTCACCTCGACCGACAACTACTGATTTGAATAAAATTAGTGATGTACATATGTACTTTATCGATAATAATACACAAAATAGACGTTTTCATACCTATTAATTTTTGTAAATATCAAAATTTTAATTGATTTGATGTATAAAGTGATTTAAATGGAAACAAAGTAAATTTGATTCACGAACTGTTAGGGCTTGTTTCACAATCTACAGATAAGACAAAAAAGCTTATGTGTATGTATTGTCTATATCACTCGATTCGTAAGCAGAAACTATAATTCCGAATAAGTAATCCAAAATTTATAAGAAGATAACGTTAATTGCCCATGGCTTCGCCCGCGTGAAATTAAGTTTTAAACTTTACCTCTTTGGGGGTTGAATTTTGAAAAATCCTTCCTTAGTGGATGCCTACGTTATATGAGGAATACATGTGCAAAATTTCAAATTTCTAGCCCTTAGGGCCAGGCCAAAGCCTGTGCCTTGCTTGATACATCATCAATCAGCTTTGCCTTTTATATATAAAGATTGTGGTTTCAGTAATAAAATAATAATAATTAATCATACTACATAATATATTGAATTTCTTTTATATAATATCTCTTAATAATAATAACTCCCACACCGATCTCGGTGACGGTGGCCGGTTTCATTGAAACCAGGCCAGTTACGCAGGAGTAATTTTTTTATAGTGCCCAAGTGTGTGCGCAGTACACAAGAGCACTCTCTCTTCCTTTTACTCTCGTAACCCAGTGGGACGGATGACCGACACGACTGGCGAGAGATCAGGCGCAGGACCGACTTTTTACATGCCCATCCGACGCATGGATCATCTTTCTTGTCAGACAATCAGGTGATCAGCCTGCATTGTCCTAACCAAACTTGGAAACAACATCTTTTGTTGTTCCCTTGTGGGAATCGAACCCACGACCTCCGAGTCGAGAGCCAAGCTCTAAACCACTAGACCACGGAGGCTGTTTTTATCTCTTATTAAAAATAACGACAGCTAAAACTCGTAATGTACTAAACATTTAATAGTTTAGTAAAAGTTAATAGGTATTTATAAGATTTAACTTATATAACATTTTACCGTTGTACAAACTCACTTCGTTTGTAAAATATCGTGTCGAAATACATAGTTTCTGGTAACCGATGAACGCACAACACTAGTATACAAAGGAGTGTGTCGGTAGCAAAGCGGTAGAGTTTGCATAAAATCCTCATTTGTCACGGCACTAATGCGCGTCCGCGGCAGGCCTCGCCCCCTGTTATGATGAAATGACGTCATGTACGGTACCTCACTATGTAGTAGACAGTCTACGGGATAATAGGCGTTAGTAGAATCTACTTAGATCCTTGAAAGGGAAAAGAAAGATCCAGAAATTAGGTAAATACCGAAACTTCATAGCTGTAATCAGATTTTAAGTTGCGATTTTTGTTTATATATTTGATGTTTTAGGGAAGCAATTCGAAAAAAAGAATGTCTATTTGGTAGGTACCTACGGTACCTAATTAGAATGTTGTAAGACAGACATAATTTGTAATCTCTTATTTTTGAGGCTGCGTGTAAGTCTAAAAATAATAACTCTTTTAGTAATCAATTTCTAAACCTCATACTCAGATGTTTTTCTGGCCTTGGTATGTAATGAAATAGGTACTATTCAAATTTATGCAAACATTGTCATATACGAGCACTTTCTAAGCAATCCATTAGACATTAAGACAACCGACATAAACACTTCAATAAACGGACACTAAACGAAATGTCTCCAATTTAATTCAAATTTATTGTCACCATAACACCTAAGAAACTATTATGATCACAATGCGTATTTTCATTGTGGTTTGTTATACATTGAAGGTTGTGTCCGTTTTTATGAAATTATTCTACAAGGAGAAAAGGCACCACTGCACCAGTATTCGATTGCGAACAAGTTTTTGATAATACACAGCACCAGGTAACAATGAACTTATTAAAAACAATTTTACTTGGTTGGCAATAAAATGTTATATTTAAGAGTGCATTATGATATTGTTAATGGTTACTTTTAATAGTATCTCTATTTGTAGCTTTGTTTTGTCCGACATAATTCAACGTTCTTTATAACACAGCATTGCATAAATCAGTGTTAAATATTGTCGTAATGTCACACCACAGCGGTTATTAGTGAGTTAGGTAACTCTCCCCTGTAAGTTCGATCATAAAGTTAAAGAAATGATCCGTTTATAGTATATAAATTTTATGTTATGCACTTTACTCCTGCTATAAAGTAGGTATCTAGACTGTTGCCAAGCTAATATAATACATATTTCATTTGTATTAAATTCTAATATTAATGTAGAAATTATTAAGAAATTATGTGATGCAAAAATAAAAGTAAAGCTAAATAAATAAAAATGCAGTAAACATATTCTATAACAACTAAAGGATGAAATCATCATTCTATGGTTATGATTATATATCTAAGGCTTTTCATCCGTTAATGTATGATTTATACAGTATTCTCTGAGCG
Organism: Glaucopsyche alexis; assembly: GCA_905404095.1. Lineage (NCBI taxonomy): Eukaryota > Metazoa > Arthropoda > Insecta > Lepidoptera > Lycaenidae > Glaucopsyche > Glaucopsyche alexis. Next base: position 22,056,095 of record FR990048.1, on the reverse strand, counting down.
AAGTAACCACTCTTGAAATACTGTAGTGGCTGGGACAGTTGGTTTTTAAATGTCGTATGGTTGCCCAAGCACATACGGCATTCTCACAACATAGTCAGTCTAGTCCAGAGGAATGACTGGTCAATACATCTGCGGCCAACGATGTTTTCCTTCATCGTAAGAGCGTCCGTATAATGTACATGAAGATCTGACAAAATCTCATTGGTACACGGCACAACCTGGGATTCGAACCTGCACTCTCTCGAGTGTGAACCAAACGGTCTACCCACAAAGCCACGGAGCTCCTATGGCTATGATTACTAATAATCATATTAGGTATACATTATTCATTATTCAATAGGATTTAAAAAAATATCAATATTACAGTTAAATTTCACACCACGTCAATTTTTAACAACTATTGCAATATTTTTTTAGTGCTATACTATATTAATATATAGCAGTTTACATATACCTTTTAGTTACTCCATGTATCTGATAGCTTTATGGCTCTCTGGCGCCTCGAACCAACAACTACCTCACCTTTATATGATATGATCATAAAGCATATTATTATGATTCTTTATTATGTGAAATAATGTCGTAACGACTTTGTTTGTGAATGTTAAAATTTATGTAACCACAAAGGATTTTAGTGGCCAATCAAATGTTTTATTAATAATAACACGTTTTCTCCTGCTTTGATCATGAAAGTTTTAGTGATGCGCATATAATTCACTATTCATGTAACAAGTTTAATCATATAAAATATTTTTAAACAGCTCGATCTAGTCAGCGAATAACAACATGGTAAAGGTTATGTATATGAAATACATATTATCAGCTTTACTGATAAATAATAAACACATAATAAATAAATTATTACTGATGATAAATTAGATAATTCCTTAAACTTTGAAATATTTATCTAATTTTTTTTTCTAAAATATTGTATGGTATTGTTTGGGCTGGTAGTGACTTCTAAATTAAGAATATTGAGTAGAGAAATAGTTAAACATTTTAGGCAAATTTAAATGGGGAATTATTTAGAAAATAAGTTTTATTTCATACCTTTTTGTGTACTTTTAAAACTTTGGAAGTCGGTTTAGTTTTTTGTTGAAAAATAATAATTTAGTATCAATATGTAGTATCTACCCATGCAAACATATTTAAAGGGTTAATTTCTTGCATAGTATTATTATGAACTTAAATACATGGTATAATACAATTTTTATAATTTGAATCTAACAACGTTTGTGCCTTAGCTATAAAAAAGGTTTTTCGTATTCAATTTTACTGTTTGTAGTATGTTATTATTTTATGATTATAAAGTATAAACCATAATACAAAAGACTAATTTGCCTCAGACGCTACGCTACGTGGAACGCAAGTAATTGAATTAGTTGCTTCTAAAGGGGTTCGTCTTTTATAAGAAAATAATGGATTATAATAAAGTTTTATCATTTGTAGTTCCAAATTTAAATACTTATTTAATATAGGTACAGTAAAACCATGTTGCTAATGGCCTTCTCAATCTTCGTTTTTTATAGAAATTACGGACGATGTTTGACAAACGGCAATTATATTCTATAACTACCTTGTATGAACTAAATTTGAATTAGGTACATTACTTCGAAGTGTCTAGTTGTTCACTTAAGGGGACGAATAATTATTTTTAGTCGTCCACTAAACGGATAACTTGACGGAAGACCTTCGGTCCAAATGAATTTAACCAGAGAAATATAATTATTTAAAGCCACAAAACACTAGTGTGTATACTTATTCTTAATTAAAATATATTATAACAACTAGATGTTGACGACGGATGACGCGGCAAAAAAAAACCGTGTAAATCCTACATTTTGCTGTGATAAAAAGTATATGTATTAATGTCAAAGTATATGCCTAAGTGTTAATCCAGAGTCTAAATTACTGCTATACCTAAATTTCATCCATCCATCAATCCTCACAAACTTTCACATTTATAATAGCGGACCATGGAGAGACGCTTGGCTACGTTGAATGTAAGAGGAGGAATGGATGGTAAGAATGAAAGTGGACGAAGCGAAAGAAGTATGTAAGGATCGTAGCAAGTGGAAAGAAGTGGTCTCTGCCTACCCCTACCGGAAAGTGGCGGTCCTGCCTACCCCTACGGGAAAAAGGCGTGATTTTATATAATCGAAAGTTATACATAAAGTGTCAGATCGTACGAGTATAAAAGTGTTTACTTACGCCTACCTAACACACTTATTTAAAAGCATGATGCATTAAAAGAGATGTTCAAGAAATTTATGAGGCCTGGGCCAGCCCTATGTACAGTATATGTAAATATAGCTATATAATATAGTAACCGTTTCCTATTCTTTATTTTGTTTAATTTCACTTCGTTTCTATGTACATTTAAATTAACTTCGTCAAGGAGAGCAACACAAAGTAAAATAAAACATGGCGGATCAGATCAAAATTAACTAAAAAATGTCATTTTGTCAATGACATGACTTTTGACAAAGAAAGACGTATGACATTCAAGACGACCTCTCTTCGTAAAACTGCCTACTACGTCAAAAGTCAAGTAAAACAACTGTCATGGCCGCCCTAAAAATAGTGTTCTCGCAATAAAAAACTCTTCAAATAACCATTTTTGTACGCATGTACCCTTCTTTAAATAATTTTTTTCGTATTTTTATGATATTCCCATATTTTTTTCCTATTTACCTATGTAGTGTACATAGAACTGGCCCAAAATCAAACATCTCTTTTATCCCAATTTTTTCGTGTCACAAATGTGTGACGCGTCAGATCTGGGTCCAGGGAGACCGTTAAGGTGATCGATTTAATTTCACTTTTTAACGGAGAAAGGGGTGACTTGCTTAATGCAGGGGTGTACGGCTTAAACATTTTTGTATTAAATTGTACAATCACATTTGGCAAATGTGTTTAAAAATACTTACTAGGATATTAGCTTAACAGTTAGCAGTATTACAGGATACTGTGTAGATAAGATTCTTAGTATTTATTTTTTACGAAATTGACGTCCTTCGATCGATGTTATGAGTAATCCAAATAATCTTAGTTCTTTTGAAAAAAAAAAAAAAACGGCCCAGTGCGAGTCTCCGTATAAACCTGTAGTGATTTTGTTTCAGCTTAAATATATTATAGACCTGAGAATTTGATATGAATTTCAATTTAATACATCGACGCGTTCCTGAGAAAAAGGGTCTTGACAAACATTTGGACGGACAACAAAGTGATCCTATAAGGGTTTCGATCTTTCCTTTCGAGATACGGAACCCTAAAAATGATAATAATAGGTACAGGCTTAGGTACAACATACAACTCGAAATCAGTTTCCAGAGTCTTGAATGTCCGAAGAACTGTACATAAACCAATTCATATCGGAATTTGGATAGAATATAATATCTATGTAGAGTGCATAATGCAAGGGGAGAAGGCAAGGTGCACACGAGCAACGTGCGACCGATTGACGCGGTTGAATCTCGCTATTGTGTCGCCCTCGCGTTAAATATTATTATCGCGAGATTTATCGCACGGAAAATTGCACTTATTGTCGTTACTAACATAAATGTCATAAATAATTTTTATGTTAATTACCTATAAAGTTCGTTAAGGTGGGGGATCGAAGTAACGGTTAAATTTAACGATCTCGTTAATTTGATTATGAGATATTACGCTTAAGACTTTTCGGTAATGACATTCAGTGTAGAACAGTGATGGCGAACCTATGACACGCGCCACAATATTTTGGGCACGTCACTGATCACAAAATTTTGTAATTATGTACTGCGAAAACAGTGTAAAGTATCGGTATTATATGGCAAACCTAACATAATATTATTTGTCAATAATTTTGCAACATCAGAAATTATACTAATTTTTACTTTAATTTAAATCATAGAATTATATTATTTTCAGTCTTTTAGGTTTTAACAGATTAAGCCTGTTAAACAGGAAAAAAGTTTTGCTCGCTTGCTTCGCTCACTCGTGTCTAACATAAAGAACTTATATTATTTAGTATCTTGACGGGTCTGAACATAGGCTCTGCGAACTTTAGCGCATGTACAACTCGTGAAGAGAACTGTTATTGTATTATTTTTATATACCTCTGTACTAATAAAATTTCCCTTATACAGTTGACCAATTAGTACAAATAAAATAAATACGAAAACACTTAGAAAAAGTTATTGCGCAACCTTCTGCGCGAAGTTCAGACTCGCCAAGATACATCGGCCGTATTGTACTCGATGTTCTGGGGGCACGGTAGTGCCCCCATGCCAAGACGTCAAGCGAAGCGCAAGGGCACTACCAAACCACCTTTTCTCGAATCGTTTCATCGATTTTTTGAACCCTCATAACTTGAGTTTGGATTGTACCAGATAAATGAAACTTTCAGGATTTGTTCCCATCAGCGGTCTCATTAAACATGTAAAGTTTCGATTACCTACATCTTATACTTTAGATTTTATTGATATCTAAAAACCCCTGATTCCATCACTGACTCACTGATAATCAACGAAATTATATCGTACTTCCGGATGTTCTCGAAAGCTGGAATTTGTTACGTAAGATTGTATTAGGACACAACCAACATAAAAATTCTCAAAATTGAAACTTTCATCTTCCAACCCCTTAAACAAGGGAGTTAAAGTTAATAATCTGTGAAAGCGCCATCTATCGCGTTATTATGAATTATATAAGTAATGTCGTCGTTCATCGCTAGGCTTGTAAACTAATTGACCAATATTGATTGAAATAATTATTTCCCGAATATTCTGAATTTGAACGGAAAATTTAACATATATGCAACATTCATTTAATTATGTTAAGAATTATTAAGGTAAGAAGTCTCATATAAACTTTTATCCTTCAACCCCTTACACTACAGGATGGAAGTTTCTATAATATTACTTAAAATTTAATAAAATAACCATGTATCCCTTTATTAACAACAAAAAACACAATATTTTTTTAAAATCTTTATCGACATATTTTATTGCACTTGTTAATTTTACCCGTATGTATTTTCCGTTTGAATTGCTAAAGAATACTCGGGAAATAATTAGGTATTTAAATATTACGTCAATTAGATTCCAATTCAAGCGACAAACGAACACATAAGTAACATAATTCATAATGTACGAGATAGATGTCACTTTTACACAAAACTATAAAAATATTATGATTTATCATTAAAACGATTAATAATAATTAACTGAAGGGAATAAAATAATAAAAAAAAAAACTATGTATCAAATTACAGTTACATACTTTTTAGTATCATCAAAATATTTACGTATCCGAGTAACTTAGAATATATTATAAAATCTAGTAAAAGCGCCACCTAGCATAGCTTATAAACAATAATCAATTATAAATGGGCATTCAAGTAGTACTTACTGCTATCGACAGATGTCAGTGCTTCGACTCCTAAACCGCGCTAATGGTGTTCTTTAATACATAAGTCATAAGACATCATAGAACGTGAGTCAAGTTTTTTACCCTGAAAGATTCGGATAGGTGTTTGTCGTAACTAGTCAGACTAGACTAGACGGGAGTCATGCTCAGGAGTGACCCGGGAGATCGAGCTTTGCTCGGAGTTTAAACAATAGTACGGAAGAAGAAAAAATTATAATAGGAATAACCTAACCAAAAGCATGTCAGGACATGTCTAAGGAGGGTTCCGTAACTATAAACGCGTAATAGCCAATAGGTATTTATATAAATTACTTCAAAAGTTATTGTCCGATTAGTTCAAATAATTTTCCGAAAGAATAAGTAACGACCACTGTGGCGCAGTGGTTTTTTTAAAGTAAAGCGTTTAAAGTAAGTAGTTGTAAAGCGTTTACACTTAAGCCGGAAGTCGCGGGTTCGAATCTCGCCAGTGAACAAAAAAGTCTTATTATTTAGTATAATGCAAAGGGAGGGGAGGGGGGGGGGTGACTTGTAAACCACTTTGGATGCCAGTTACTCCAAATTGTTGACTTTGTAAAAAAGTAATGTATGAAAACTTGCCTTTATTTTAAAAGACATATTCAACGATACCCCTCACATTAATGGCTTACAGTGAAAAAATATTTTTCATCCCCACTTCACATGTATGAAGCCCCTGAAATATAAATTAAGTATTTTATGATGCCAAAACTGACATTTAAGTTACATATTACATAACTGTTCCAAATTTCATCAATTTATATTCATAACTAGCTGTTGCCCGTGGTTCCGCTCGCGTAAATACCGTACCTCACTTTTTCATAAAAAATATTGCCTATGTTCTAATCCAGAGCCTAAACTACTACCGTATCAAATTTCATCGAAATCCGTTCAGTAGTTTTTCGTGAAAGAGTTACATACATCCATCCATTCTCACAAACATTCACATTTGTAATATTAGTAGGATAACAGAAGCTAAAACAACGGACAGACAGACAGACGGAGACGGACGGACGGACACAGTAAATTTATAAGGTTTCCTCGAGTATTACGAAACCCTATTCCATAGAATAATATAGAATTAAAAAAATTGTCTGACTGGGATTCGAACCTGCGATCAATTTGCCATTAACGCAAAAGTCTGTCGCTTAGTAGCTGAAATACTGAAAGCCGTTTCCGAGAATCTCAATTCATATTTACAAGATTTGCTTGTTTGAAGTACTATCAGATAATGAAAATTTGTATTGTAATTTGTATTACGTACGTTGCAATATATTAAAGTTATACTAGCTGACCCGGCAAACGTTGTTGCCTTATTAAAAGTTAAAAACACTGTAATTGATCAGTTATCGAGCGGGATGAAAAATGATTAAATTACTAAAATGGCTATAAAAAAAATGGTGATAAAAAAGTAAAAATTTAGGATTGTATGTATTTTTAATGCTACATTATAAAAAAATAAAAAAAAAAATCGTCCAAAAATTAAAAAAAAAATTAAGGGTGAACAACACTTAGGGGTATGGAAAATAGATAGCCTATTCTCATACCTACTGAATACGCATATTAAATTTGGTGAAAATCGGTAAAGCCGTTTCGGAGGAGTACGGTAACTAAAATTGTGACTTGGAAATTTTATATATTAGAGGATAGATAGATTGTTCCAGTGTAATATTACGGAAATACCGTGATATTATTGTTCAATATGATAAAAGGGAGCAAACGTGATACGCCTGATGAAAAGTGACTACTGTTGCCCAGGAATACCCGCGACACCATAGTAGTTGTAGGCATGTGCCTCGTGCGTCATTTCTATTTCACTTCTCACTCGATAGATGGCACTTTGATGAAGTTTTATTATAGAATTGAAGTAGGTAATACGGTTTTTACTAATGAACTAGCTGTAAAATCAAAATTTAAAATCATCAATAGAGCATTTGTTCATCGCGAACAGGTCTCGATCTGTGTTGCGTACGCATATCACCATTCACAAAAGTCAAGGGCTAAGATTGAATAATGCTCTTATTGATATTGAGTCAGATGACTCTCTCTTGTGGGCAGGCTTATGTAGCACTCTCTAGTGACCAATTTTCAAGGCGTTCACCTAGTTAAATATTGACTTCAGTTGTATTAGAACACAAGAGTCAGCTGTAGTCGAATATAATCGACTAAGAGCCAAGTATCGCCCTAATCTGCCACTTATTGCAAGTTTCTATCTCATATAGTTTAAAAATGCTAGGGGGGGGGGGGGCTATAAACCAACTTACAAACTACTTTGGAGGCCGATTACTCGAAAATTGTCAACTTTATAAAAAAGTAACGTATGAAACCTTGCCTTTATTCTTTATTTTAAAAGACCTATTTTACGATACACCACACGATAGAGTAGGGGTAGAGTGAAAAAATATTTTTCATCCCCACTTCACATGTATGGAGAGCCACTCTTATAATATAAAATTATTATTTTTTATGATCCCAAAACCGTGATCTATACACAATCTATAACTGCACCAAATTTCATTAATTTATATTCATAATTACAGGAGCTAGAGGCGCGGACAGACAGACAGACAGACAGACAGATGGACAGAGCGAAACTATAAGGGTTCCTTAAGTACTATGGAACCCTAAAAAAGGCAAAGGGAGAGTGGGCAGAAAAAAAGCGTCTCTGTTGTGAAAGAAATACACCCAAAAAAAAAGAAAAAGAAAATAACAATTCTGCTATAACAACTTACAAAAAGTAGTGAAATCCCACCAAAAACATTTTCATGTAAAAAAATTATGCCAAGACGATACCATATGACTAGCACTGTCAAAAAGTTATGAAATCTCATGTAAAACCAAGCTTCTTACCCTACACGCCTTAACTCTGCAAGCGTAACTTCATAAACTCTACACCTTAGTCATTTTATGTGGCTTGGCCATTTCGTTATTATAAGAGAGTATAATAGAAAAACAGTCGATTATAAATTTTTCTCCTTACGGCCAATTAGTGAATGTAGCGAAATGGCCAGGCCACATAAAATGACTAAGGTGTAGAGTTTGTGAAGTTACGCTTGCAGAGTTAAGGCGTGTAGGGTAAGAAGCTTGGTTTTACATGAGATTTCATAACTTTTTGACAGTGCTAGTCATATGGTATCGTCTTGGCATATTTTTTTTACATGAAAATGTTTTTGGTGGGATTTGCTTTATTCGATTGATTTTATAATAGGTATTTTTCCGAAATTCAAGATTTTTCAGTATTTTAGGGCCCATTAACACCGAAATGGTTGTGGCCGGCAGCGGCGCGACGAGGCTGGCAGGGCCGTCGTCACTGTATCTACAAACTTATAACTTATAAGACTTATCTAATACTAAGGCTTATAAGTATGTAGATAAAGTTTAAAATTATTTCACAGTGAAAGTGCACATCGTGTTGATCTTGGCCGCTGCCATTTCGGTGTGAATCGGTCCTTAGTTTGAATAGATTTTAACCTGTAAAATGGAAAAAAAATTTTTGCTCATTCACTCCGCTCACTCGTGTTTGGCTTAAAGAACATATTAATATACTAGCTTTTCCCCGCGACTTCGTCCGCGTGGAATAGTTACTTTGGGATATCGCTAAAATTTACCCGCGACTTCATTTACGTAGAAGAAGCGCTTCCACCTCACGACTGCCCGCCCGCTCCGCGCGCCTTACTATAGCGCGCATGATTATTTTATTACTGCAATATCTTCTAAAATACTCATTGAAATCAAATGATTTAAACGGCAAATTTCTTCTAGATTAAATGCTTGTAATGAATAACGTATTTACTTGGATAAGGATTAATATAATCTTTATGAAAACACCTTCACAAATAATGCTTACTTTTAGAACAAATTTGGTAAGTATAAAAAGGTTATAGTGAGCCAACCTTAAAAGATAGACATATACTGTCGCGGACTTTTTTTAGAATTTTTAAAGGGGAACAATTCTGCCATACATCATTTTAGCGAAACTTTAACCGTTTCCGCAGCGTACGTAGCGAAAGCTCTCAAAAGGAAAAAAAGACCCCCGATTTTGTAACATTCTTGATTGGTACTCCGCTCGTATTGAGTTTAGCATGATGCTTTATAGCCTAAAGCCTTCCTCGATAAGTGGACTATCCAACACAAAAAGAATTTTTCAATTCGTACCAGTAGTTCCTGAGATTAGCGCGTTCAAACAAACAAACAAACAAACTCTTCAGCTTTATAATATTAGTATAGATTATGTATTTAGTATTCACGTTCAGTTTTAGGCTATTAATATGTATGTTTTTTTCCGAAGTAACAGTATTTTAGGGTTTAGTAACAGAAAAAACAGAAAATAAATTCTATGACCTCATTAAACGTTTCGTAACAAAAAATGGCACGTTAATACTTAAAGGTTTGCCATCCTTATTCCTTAGTGTACAATGTCTTATTTGATACGCAAAAACTACAATCGAATGTATTTTTGTTATAGTAATTAGGTACTGTTGTTAAATTTATTTCTCATAATTGATCAGTAATATTTTCACTGATTGACATTTTTTTCTTAATGGGTTAGAGTTTAGTAATCTCCCAGTGTTGTCTGTTATATTTGGTTAATTATCATGAATTTGTATGCAACACAATTGATCTATAAAAATATATACTGCACTTTTTAAATCATCTTGATTTCAGATATAATATTAGGTACTAGCATAAATTGTCCGCGGCTTTGCCCGCGTGAAGTTAGGTTTTAAACTTTTATCTCCTATTTTACTCCCTCGAGGGTTTGATTTTAAAAAACCTTAACGTATGCCTACGTCATATGAGAAATATCAAACTAGCCTGTTCGTTGATACATTAGTCAATCAGCTTTGCCTTTTATTTAAATATATAAAAATGGGAAATTAATATTAGGTACATAAAAAGTAGAACCATAAGCTCAATATAATAATAATTTAAATTCGAGCTGTAAATAAAATTAAAATGCCAACTTCTCTTTTTCCATTAATTGTCAATTAAAATATTTGTGAGCCGTCTTATTCAAATTCCTGCAGACAAACAAATTTTAATTTCACTTATGCGCTTAACTCGATTCATTAAGCATACCTTCTGTCCCCTTATAATCTGTCTATCACAAAAAACAACAGCCTTTTTAATCTCCGAAACGTTGAATCAAAATCAAAGTTAATTCTGACCGAGTGTTGTCCCCTGTCGCGTCATTCGCAACAATGCGTCAGCTAATACCCTCGACAATGGTATCTGACGCACAGATTCACACGCACGAACAGTTCGCAACAGTGTAACCCCTGCTTAGGATCGATCTACCGTGTTCGGGGATAATGAGACTAAACATAAATCGAACATATTCCAATCATAACATTTATCATAATATCCGAGAATGGTTATAGCAAAATATGTCATCATTTATAATACTTACATTCATTTAATTTTTACATTTTATGTTGGGTTAGGTTAGGTTAGAATTTTTAATAATTTTAAGTTCCACTTTTTTAAATCTAACCCACTTTTCTACTGTTTCTAGCTACATAGCTTTTTAAAAAAAATGCAGATATGTAATATTGCTAACCCTATATTAGCAATTTAAAAGAAATATATAGAAATGTTCCTAAAATAAATTACATTTACAAAATTGAATTTCTATGTCGTTATGACCTTTCAATTTGTTCAAATTCTATGCATACCTACGTTAGTGTCCGGACTATACATAAAATATAGAGTCAGACCTCTAAAATCTAACGTAGCTGTAAGTATGAATAGTTGATGGTCAAACAAAGCGGGGTGGGGTGCTCGCGTGGGGTTGTAATCGCCTTTTCATCTGCGCACACCCGAATTATGCACGCTTTTATTAATAATTCGACGCTTCTCACATGAATGAAATTTTGACTCGCGAATAGTTTTGTATTTTCGACCTGAATATTAACTGGTTTTAGCTTTTTGTTTGTACAATCAATAATTACTTTTTCTTAAACAGCTGTAATTGATAGTAAATCATTATTTCTTCTTGTTTGTCATCAAAATTCGAATGGATAATTTTAGATTTAATAAAATATTATTATCATACAAGGCATTTTTTTTATTCTAATTATTTATTCTAACCCTGCAATCAATATAATTTTATCATTATGACTGAACTAGCTGTTTCCCGCGTCTCCGCCCTCGTAAATATAGTATCGGGTATCCCGCAGGAATACTGTACTTTTCCGGCATAAAAAGTAGCTTTGCTTTAATCCAGAACCAGAACCGTACCAAATTTCATCGAAATCCGTTCAGTAGTTTTTGCGTGAAAGAGGAACAAACATCCATCCATACATCCTCACAAACTTTCACATTTATAATATTAGTAAGATAGTCTGTACTCTTTAGACTTCATTACTTTTCTATGTTCCTTAAAATTAAAATAACCTAACCAAGAGCATGTCAGGACATGTCTAATGAGGGTTCCGTAACTATAAACGCATAATATGCTTTTTCTTTAATTACTCCAAAAGTTACTGTCCGATTTGGTTCAAAATAATTTTCCTAAAGAGTTTTTAGCATGATCTATCAGCATGGAAATTTGCAAGTTTCTATCTCCTATAGTTTAAAAATGCTAGGGGGGGGACCAACTTACAAACTACTTTGGAGGCCGATTACTCGAAAATGGTCAACTTTATAAAAAAGTAACGTATGAAACCTTGCCTTTATTTTAAAAGACCTATTCTACGATACCCCACACGATGGGGTAGAGTGAAAAAATATTTTTCATCCCCACTTCACATGTATGGAGAGCCACCCCTAAAATATAAAATTATTATTTTTTTATGATCCCGAAACCGTGATCTATACACAATCTATAACTGTACCAAATTTCATCAATTTATATTCATAATTATAGGAGCTAGAGGCGCGGACAGACAGACAGACAGACAGACAGACAGACAGACAGACAGACAGACAGACAGACAGACAGACAGACGGACAGAGCGAAACTATAAGGGTTCCTTAAGTATTACGGAACCCTAAAAAGGAATAATTTCTTTAACATACCATCTCTGAATACGCTACTTTCTTTACTACAGAACTATTTCTTTTACTGTTACTTTCAAAATGTAGTTTTGTATCAATTACAACAATCTAGCGTGCATCTGCTGCCCACAGCCCCTTATCGTGGGGGATCTTCTCATCAAGGTTATCTGGACCATCGACACGTGGTCTATATTGCTGATCTCCAAGATACCGATATTGTGTCTGTTTATTGCCTATTGGATTTTATCATCTTAACTACAAAAATGTTAAGAGTCTAAAACATATAATAACTATTTCATTTTTAAACCCAACCTTAATTTTTTTAACAACAGCCAACATATTTCTCATCAGTACCAAAAATCTGGGTATTCTTATTCTTTTTAATTTTAAGATAAGTACTGTAATCTAAGGTGACTATTCTAAGCGACTAATTCAAAATATTAAAAATGTTTAATCCATTTAGCTACATTAATAAAAGCTCTTTTCGAAACAAAAAATACTTTACTTATATACAAACTGCAAAAAGTCCTTAATTATACATCATTTATTTCTTTTTCATATTTGATTAATCGTTCTCTGTTTCTCACGGACGCGGCTAAAGGGTGAGGTATATGGCAATTAATGGCCCCGTCTGCCCCGTGGCTTGTCCCCGTAGCTTTGTCCCCGTGGGTCTTTGGGGCCAGGAATAGTTTTTAATTTGCAACACACGTGCGCGACGAACGGTGGCGCGTGCGCACAGATTCACCCTAGAGATTTGTCGAGTGGCGTCTCTCTTTAAATTTACAGGATTATAATATGTTTTTATGGTTAGGAAAATGTTATGTTTGGGTCCTTGTGATGATGCTGCTCCCAATGGATATGAAAATTATAATTTATTGAGATAAATTCAATTATGTATCACTAAATACAATGATGTTTATTTTGTTAGTCTCTCTGTTCCGGGAACTTCTGGGAAATTTTATTATCTATAATTTTTTAGGTGTAATATTCATATTTATAGATAAAGGATTTTTTATTTTTATTTATTTATTTAATATTTATATTTATCACGCATGCTATATTAAAGCTAGTTATAAAAGTAAAAAATATATTAGTTTTTCGTTAACTAATTATTATTGAACCATAACGTCTTCTTATTAGCAGCAGTAGAAATTTTGTGAGTAAATATGTGTGATAATCATTTTTAGGATTCCGTACCCACATAATAAAACGGGATTACTAAGACTCCGCAATCCGTCCGTCTGTCACCAGGTAGTAACTCGACGAACCGTGATAATTAGACAGTTGAAATTTTCACAGATTATATTATATTCCTGAAGCCTCTACAGCAAACGCGTTTTTGGATGGAACCTACTTGCACTTGGCCATATTTTTTAAACACGGTCTGCAAGTCCACTAAATAATAATAGAAACCAATGTTACAATTTACATACAAATCAATCGGTAGGTGCACAAACTAGCAATAGAGTCCCATCCTGTGTCCGGTCCGACGCCGGAACATCCCACAACAGGACCGCTTACCTACGTTTTTTATTTGTCCCGTGATTTATAGTTGTTGCGAATTTGTTTGCGAGCCAAACGCTTTCGTCACGAGTCCAAGCGGCCAGGAAATAGGTGGAGTTGGTGAATTTTCAACTTCACTCTTTTACTTTTTGTGGCGACAGCATACGCCCTTTCGGACAACTTAACAAAACTGTGTCACAGTGTTTTTGATTTATTTTTCGTTGCGATGGTAAAACTCACAATGCCTAAGGGTCAGTTCCCACCGCGACGATACGTGATGCAGCGTTGCATTTTAAGATAACTATTCAAAATTTAACTTTATTCACTACCTACTCAAAAAGATACACGTTGAAATCTGAAAGTGAATCTTCTTGTGTAATCAATAAAGTTGAATTTTGAATGCTGTCATAATTATAAAACCATATCGCGGCGCTGCGAATAGGGGATCGGACTACATCTAAAATATTTAGTTTCGTTAATATACTCAGAAATATATTTACCAAGTAGTAAATGTCCCAACATTGGGTAGAGCCATGCTTCGGCACGAATGGGCCGGCTCGACCGGAGAAATACCACGGGCTCACAGAAAACCGACGTGAAACAGCGTTTGCGCTGTGTTTCGCCGAGTGAGTGAGTTTACCGGAGGCCCAATCCCCTACCCTATTCCCTTCCCTACCCTCCCCTATTACCATATTCCCTCTTAAAAGGCCGGCAACGCACTTGCAGCTCTTCTGATGCTGCGAGTGTCCATGGGCGACGGAAGTTGCTTTCCATCAGGTGACCCGTTTGCTCGTTTGCCCCCTTATTTCATAAAAAAAAAAAAAAAATTTACTACTTGGTTAATGTATAAAAATATATTATTTTATGTTCAGTTTATTAAATAAATATATCTAAAAAGTACAAAACAGTTTTTTTCGCTAAATTTGTAAACAAAACCTATATCATTAGTTTACTTACATCATATACAAAAACATTCATTATGATAAATATGAACTTAAACGCACAAATATCGGAGATATTTACAAATACATAATATGTTCCTGCGGCCGTATACTTCCATGAGTGACGTCACACGCAGGTACAACTTTAGTATGAAGCGTTTTTACGAGACTCGCGAAATTTTGTATATAAATCGCTGTACCCTTGAAAATATTGACTTTTGATATACGGTTTCTTGTGAGAAGTTACTCATATTTAAGAGTACTATTTATTTATGCAATTTTAAAAAATCAGTCCGATCTTCTATTGATCCTAAGCCTAAAAAACATTTTCTCTGTACACAAAGTAGTTTATTTAGTTTTTTATATACAAAATATAATAATATAAAATTAATTAAATACATACTCTTTTAATTTATTATTATATTTTTGATCATAAGATTTGTATCCAAATCTGGTTCTGCTTTAGAAATACTGACGTAGCTAATAAAATAATTACTTCTAGATCTCAATAAAGTTATTTTTTTATCGTCTATCATCTGCATTTTAAGCCTACTATCTTTTTGAAACCAAATCGTAGGAAAAATATCAGAAGCAATCTCTTTGGTGTGGCGCAAAAAGCTTTACACTTTAAAAGAGAAAAACAAAATATTTTTCATTAGAGCTACCGAACAATGACAATTGGATCGCAGTACCTTCCACGGATTACGGCGGACTTATTGCGGCTCGGCGGTATCCATAGTGCTGGGACATCTATCGATATATTAAAAGGTGTAGATTTTTCGTGCAGTCTGAGTGTTTTTTTGGATATATTATTGAGAAAATAAATATAAATATTATCATGAATACAGAACAAGAGAATAAATATTTCTGTAGTGAGTAAAATAAATTATGAAGTAATTCTAATAAAAGTTTTAAAACAGTAACCTATAAAAGCTACCTGAAATAATAATACTCAAAAATTGATACTACAATACCAAGTATCAAAGTAAAATTGAGACCTTCCAGTTGTGTTAAATTGCTTTAAATATTAAATGCTCGTTTCAAAATCTTCTTATTAGTATCGGATATCTCATTCGTAAGTTTTGTCGCTGCTTACTTTGATGCTGCTTATATCGAGCGACGGAGACAAAACGTGCAAATAAGCTTATTTGCACGTTTTGTCTCCGTGATAGCTATCCGTCAGATAGCTATCTGACATTTATTTGTAGAGTGTGTCAGGCCTCTTCTCTTCATCTTTATCGGTTACCTGATTTCGAAAATAAGCTAAGGTATTATACTACCTACTTAATTCTTAATTTGGTAAGGTCGATATTATTATGCACATCACTCGACATCCAACACTCTGCCTCAAAAGAATAATATGTCTTTATAACGGATCCCGTGGCTTTCCCTGCCTTACAGCTTACACATTTTTCAGTAAAATGCGAGAAGCTCCTTTACTAGCAATTGCTGAAAGGTACCCAAATTCCGACTCTATGCTAACGTGAAAAGGTTTGAATTTGATAGTAAATATACGTTTTGAATAGATTGCATTGTCTTCTTTCTTCTTACGTAAATCGCACTGGAATAAGATGTTATATTCAGTGACATTAAAATTCAATTTTGTGCCTCGTGTTTTAAGATTCTGTTTCTGTTGTGGCCCTTTGAAAGCTGTGTCATTTAGTTTTCAATTAAGGCTGCACGTGGTAAAAGGTCACTATTGTGAGGGACTTTAATTATTAGAAATACAACATGTGCTTTTGAGCTCAGTAGGTATCAACTACCTACATAGGTCAAGGACTCAACTACAATTAAAAAAAATTTAATATTATCATATTTTGTACTATTATGTATTCTGTGATATGGTCTTATAATTTACGAATAAGTTAGTACTTAATAAGGTAAAGGTTAGAAGAGACTTGATGGTCTTTCTTACAATTTTTTTTACTTATAATACAAAAAAATACAAAAGCTAAACGCACAAACAAATAATAATAAAGTCTCACAATAAACGGGAAGATATCCCCTCGCCAATAAAAGCGAAATTTTATTTCGACGCAAAAGAAACACCTTAATTCGATAAACATAATCTTTCATTTGGCGAAATGTTTACGATATCTGCCTCAAGTTGTTTGTCCCTTTCTCGCGCTACTATTTTTATATTCCTATCCTCTTCCTGTAAAGGTGCGTCCAGAAGTCGGGTCGTTTGGTCCGTTTTGATCGTCGTGACCCTCGGTAATGATGATTGGTTCACGTCACTAAATTGAAGGTGGCGGCGACATACGAATTCACTTAGGCACCGGCCTGTCCTCACTTATGGTTATTGTATGTTACAGCCGTCATTAAGAAACATTAGCGCGAAGGTCCAAACATTTTTTCCCTTTGAAGTCAAATAAGAGGTACCGAGAAACCTGGTTGGGGAAAGTATTTTCCAATAACTCTCTACTCAATAGCACAGAATAAATAATAGTACCTACTGTCAATACTAAGGATATTTTGTTGCGGTGAGTCGTATCTGATATTGAAACAATATGCGATAGGCACCATCTACTCTTCTTCTCCTTTTATATGTCACCGTAAAATTGTAAAAACCGTTAGATTGTAAAATAACTAGTGAAATTGTAAAAAGTTTATAGACTTCCGACGCGAATATTCTGCCTATAATTTAACACATTATTTTTCGTTAGATTATAAATATACATACATACATACAATCACGCCTTTTTCCCGTAGGGGTAGGCAGAGTCGCAGAGACCGCCTCTTTCCCGTAGGGGTAGGCAGAGACCACTTCTTTCCACTTGCTACGATCCTTACATACTTGTTTCGCTTCGTCCACTTTCATTCTTACCATCTATTCCTCCTCTTACATTCAACGTAGCGAAGCGGCTCTTCATGGGCCACTTTTCGCCTCCGCGAGAAACGAGACGTGATGGGTGGCGAACCACATCGCCGCCATTTTGAATAATTATTATTTTTATGATTATCCATTGCGTTCCCACGGATTGGTGGAGAGGGTAGGAATAGGGAAAGGGAAGGATAGGTGGTGTGGAAATGAAGATTGGTAAGTTAGAGTGGGAAATAGGAAATATAGGATATTACCGCCCAGGAGGGCAAGGGATAGGACAGTAATAGCTAGGGAAGCCGGGGCCGCATACCCGTATACTATACCACAACTACCGGACAGGTAAGTTGGGATGAGTATCCCATGACTGTATATGATAATGAATCTTCCGACATATTTTTACAATCTCGTTAGTTATTTTACAATCTAGCAGTTTTTACAATTTAACGGTGACATATATATACATAAAATGGATTGCAATTTAAATGTCTCGCTAAAACTCGAAAACGGCTAGATCGATTTTTCTTATGTTGATCTTTAAATAATTGTGGAAGTTCAGAGAAGGTTGAAATATCGGAAAACGTGTAGGTTGTAGGAGTAGACGTAGTTATTTATGTGTCATTGTGAGTTCATTAATCAGTAATTAAGACAGAACAACGTATGTCGGGATAAACTAGTACTTTATAATATTTATTGAAAAATTGTGTATACACCTGTTTCACCAAAGCATGTTTGCGCTCTTACATAGTAAGCTATGTATGAAACAGGACAATAATACGAACTGTATAAATATTGTATACAAGGTTGATATGCCATAATGTATCTACAATGGTGATTAACATCAGTAATCTCCATACACATTCTCTAATAGCCCGTGGCGTATGCCTACAATAATTTATACTGTAGTCGCATCATTACCTTTCTATATACATTTGTTTACGATGATATTTTATTTTCAATAGCTTCTAATGACGTGAAAAATAATTATTATTTATAGATTTATAGGATTTGAATTAAGGTATTCAGTCTATTCGAATACCATATACCTATATTGATTAACGGCCCCTTTATCCTGTATACTTATCAATAAGTAATTGTTAAAAACGTCGTCATTCAATAATTTTTTGCGATACA
This sequence comes from Glaucopsyche alexis, assembly GCA_905404095.1. Taxonomy (NCBI): domain Eukaryota; kingdom Metazoa; phylum Arthropoda; class Insecta; order Lepidoptera; family Lycaenidae; genus Glaucopsyche; species Glaucopsyche alexis. The sequence continues at coordinate 22,037,270 of FR990048.1, read as the reverse complement.
CATTTGATGTTTTTATACTGTATGTAAACTAGCTTTTACTCGCGACTTCGTCCGCGTGGCCCTTTTTCACCCACTTAGGGTCGAATTTTCAAAAATCCTTCCTTAGCGGATGCCTTCGTCTTTATAACTATATTTAGTTTCGGCTGTGCGTTGATAGATGAGTCAGTCAGGTTTGCCTATTATATATTTAGGGCGGTATTTTTGGTTGATTCTTATTTCTAAGTTCGCCTTATAGACATGCTTAAGGTGACATTTCGATTCACAGTCGTAACTTAAGCATTGTCTTGAGTATGATTTCATATAAATAAGGTGGACTTATTCGAAAATTCTTAAGTCTTTTCTTAAGCAACGACCAAGAATACTGCCCTTAGATAATATTAAAATAAAGATTTGATTGTTTTTTTTTTGTTTGATTGTTTGTTTGCATTAAAGGGACACCGAAATTACTTTGGCACAGATATGAAGTAGGTACCTAGACTACGGAAGGATTTAAACAAAAAGTACGGTTTCTGTGGGAATTTCTTTTGCACTCGTGAAATGATGGACATCTGGTCGAGGAAAAATTATATCAAATAAAAGTTAAAACTAATACCTGAATGATCTTGAGGATGGAAATTTGCTTTCATTTATTTAACTCTGACTGTTCTCTTAATTGCGAGTCTGTATTTCAAATATTTTATCTACATATTAGAATATAAATAAATAGCTTTAATTAACATATTATACTAATACGATATGCATGAAAGGACAATGTCTTTAGGTAACTCTAATTGAAAAGCATAACGTCGAGGATAAAACGCTCAGCATTTTCGAACGATTAGGTCAATTCATTTCTATAACGCTGAGTGTGACGGATGCTGACGCCACGCGGCACAACCTTCCGTTGCGAAAGACGAGCCATGAATGAGACTAATTGTGCCACGTGGCCAGGAGTGTGCGATGCTCTATTCTGACAGTACCCGCATTTGTCTATAACATATGCAATAAACTATTTAATACAATTTAAACTTTAACATAATCGAATAAAGATAAAAATCGAATACCCCAGGAAGATTCTTCGAACGTTTCGATTCCGGTACATCAAAGGAAACTGTGACAAATGAACGTGAGTTTGAACTTTGAAGTACGTTCGAATGGTTTTCAATTGATTCCCCAATCGTGCCGGAACGAGATTAAAATTTAGCAACTCTGTAGTAGCTTTGTGAGGGCAATCAGAAGTTATTTTATATAATTACAGGGATCTATTCAGAGTATTACTTACATTAAGTTGGAACATCAGTTACATTTTCACCTCACAATGTAAAGCTATACATTATTGACATTATTTTCAATGATTCGTATTTGTATTTTGTCAGATATTTAGACTTTATGAAATGTATAAATAGGGTGTTTTCTATTTAAAAATCAGATTAGCAGATTTAGATGCACAATATACATACATATAATATATCACGCCTCTTTCCCATAGGTGTAGGCAGAGACCACTTATTTCCATTTGCTACGATCGTTTCATACTTATTTCGCTTCGTCCACTTTCATTCTTACTATCCATTCTTCTTCTTACATTCAACGTAGCGATGCGGCTCTCCATGGGCCACTTTTTGCCTCCGCAAAAAGAAACGAGACGTAGGCGTAGGTAGACGACGAGAGAGGCGAACCACATCGCCGCCATTTTGGATGATTAAATTATTTTTATGATTATCCATTGCGTTCCCACGGATTGACGGAGAGGGTAGGAATAGGGAAAGGGAAGGATAGGTGGTGTGGAAAGGAAGATTGGTAAGTTACAGTGGGAAATAGGAAATGTAGGATATTACTGCCTAGGAGGGCAAGGGATAGGACAGTAATAGCTAGGGAAGCCGGGGTCGCATACCCGTATACTATACCACAACTACCGGGCAGGTAAGTCCATTGACATCTAATTCATTAAAATCGGATCAGTAGTTTAGGCGCTACGGTGGAACATGAATAAATACATAGACTGCCAAAATCATTATACCTTTCCCTTTGGCTCCACCATAGTCGGGTGAAAATGGTATAGAGTTCGTACATGGAGTACTAAAAGAAATACAGACATTTTAGCGACAAATACCTGTTCAATAAACGTTCGACCACCAAAACAATTTCCACATAACAAGAACTTTACGACTCGTACGACGTACGTGTTTTGGAAATTGAACCCTATTGCTGATGATTTAAGTGCAATTTATCTTTTCAGGCTGTGGTCAGTTTTTCATAGTCTCATGGCTATGAAATTCAAACTCTATTGTAGCTAACTAAGGTTCGAAATTGCAGGCACGAGTTAACATATTAAAGGCATCGGGCAGCAAAATGAACTACGGAAGATGTATGAGCGCTAGGATTAAAAATATTTGTACGCGCCATTATACAGGATGTAATGGAAGTTCTTTATTAAATATACAGGGTGACCGTTAATTGAACAGGGTATCAATGCCTTTTCACGAGTTGACGGAGGTCCGCGTACAGAAAGATTTAGGAAGTTTTGTTCTATCCCAAAGGGTTTTACCTAATTTTATCAGGGATTAACATCGTGTTATTATATTTATTCATTTCAGTATTAGGGTTGTTTAATGATTTCATACACGTTGACGTCGTTTTTAATTGATGTTTTAAACCAGCTGTTTTAATTGTAACGTGTAGGCTGTATGTAACCTACTGGTATATCTACCTAATATTACCTATAGAGAGTTATGATGATTATTAAAATGTAATATAAATATTATTATTACTTAATAATGTTAGTAAAGTTTGTTAATACACATAAGAAGAAATATTTTGGATGTTTGCATTTATGTAATAGAGTTTTTCTGAGGAAAGCTGTTAAAAAATAAAAAGCCTATTATTATTACTTTAGGCACAAATTATTATGAACCTCGTAAATACTCTAATAACATAGGTAGAGGTAACATTTAAAAATTAGATACTATTGCTGAAATAAAAGAAAATCCTTTTTTCTTAATCTCATCATCATAATAACTCCCCACACCGATCTCGGTGACGGTGGCCGGTTTCATTGAAACCAGACCAGTTACGCAGGAGTGATTTTATAGTGCCCAAGTGTGTGCGCAGTACACAAGAGCACTCTCTCTTCCTTTTACTCTCGTAACCCAGTGGGACGGATGACCGACACGACTGGCGAGAGATCAGGCGCAGGACCAACTTTTTACATGCCCATCCGACGCATGGATCATCTTTCTTGTCAGACAATCAGGTGATCAGCCTGCATTGTCCTAACCAAACTGGGAAACAACATTTTTTTTTGTTGTTCCCATGTGGGAATCGAACCCACGACCTCCGAGTCGAGAGCCAATGCTCGAACCACTTGACCACGGAGGCTGTTAATCTCATCATCACAAAATATATAAAATATTTTATTTAATTAATTAAACACAGACTAATGTGTTTTCAATGATCGTATAACGCAGCTAACTGCTAACTAGCTACAGGTTGCGTGCACTCTGCGTCGTGTCGTGAGCCAGCATTCATTACACAGTGGTAATGAAAAAGTTCGTTTCGATCCTGGCAAAGATTAGATATCGGTAGATACTCACAAGTAGAGTATGCCTTGTTTATAAAAAAAACACTGTTTTTCAAATATATTTTTGAAGCCAAACTGCTTTAGCAGCGTTGAAAGCGAAATTTCAAAGTCGGGTGACGCGTACCCGTCACGATTTTGGTTTCAACGCCACGATTTTGGATATATCACCATCTGTCGGAAGCTACATACAAAATTAGCTTCTGAAAGTTTTTCATAGAGAAATGTATAACAATACTAGAAAATTCACAACTCCAACTGTTAGAGGTCTTGCAATAGCTAATAGGCTTTTATTAGTCCCAATTTTTTGCTCTGCACGAAATAATCTTTGGTATTAAGTACATCAGCACCTTTTAAAGCTTATAAAAGGCTCTCAGGGAAGCTAATCACGCGCCCGCGGTGCTGTCGAGATTATCTTACGCTACGCTCTTATGTATTTCATTCTTTTTTATTCCAACACTCGTTATTGCTAACGGCCTCATTTTCATGTAAGACTTTGTATATGCTTTCAGTTTTTATTTGCTTTTAAGAATTAATGTACTAAATGCTGTAAACATTTTGTTCGCAATTCAAAATTTTACACAACAAAGCTTTCACGTTTATTTTTAAGTGTAAATAGAGTCGATAATAGACAGCAGCTGTAGTATAAGTATTTTTGAACGGAGTCAACAAACGCAAAACTATGTTTTATGTGTAATATACTAAATCTTTCCTCGTACTTATATTTTAACGGGCTTTAAACATTCACCTTGCTGTTGAAAACAATTACTTTTCAGGGTACTGGGTGCGTTTTTGTCACTATTCGCCGTGAAGAAGTTAACTACAATTTATATGGCATCGAAATAACGCCCCTGGTGGCAAACTATGGTAACTAACTCGATACCATACAAATTGAAGTTAACTTCTTCACGGTGAGTAGTGATAGGAACTCGCACTCAGCACACTGGATTTTAACATGTTTTGTGTTGTTTTTCATTTGTGATGTAATATTACTATGCTGATTACGCATATTACTGCTAAGGGCTAATTTTTTAATCGTCAGATAACTCTTATCTGGTCATAATTATGTGACTTTGACGATTTTGTATGAAAAATCTGTCAAAGTTAGATATTTATTCCTTAGGTTAGAGTTAATTGACGATTGAAAAATCAGCCCTAAGCTGCGCGTCCACTGCATCGGAATCGGAGCGGACGGAGCGGACGGAGCGGACGGAGCGTCGGCATTTACAAAATGCCGATGGGGTGCGTCCACTGCATTCGGATTCAGCATCGGCAATTTAGTTATTTTTAGTCCGTCACCCTGAACGTGCATTTGCATTATGGACGATAGTGACGAGATATATTGTTGTAATCTCAGACCGAATAGGTTGTAATTAGCTGTATTTTATCAGAAGAGGAAAAGAGAAACAAGAGGAAACGAAAGATATGGGTTCATAAATCATAATATAAATTCAAAAAGATTAATTTTTGGAGAATTTCATACATTATATTCTGATTTATTAGAAGATGAAAATAGATTTTTTGAGTACATTCATATGACTCGAAAAATGTTTTTTGAACTTCACTATATTCTACAATTTTTATTTATTATTTGCCCAATTTTATCCCAAATATCGTCTCTCCTCAGTTATGATGATAATGTTGATGTTTTAGATTGTAAAGTTCATCATATTTTTCCACTTAAGTAATTAAAATATCGTCATTCATCGTGAATAAGTATTTATGTATAGCCGTCGCGTCGTCGCAAACACGTCAGAACTTGAAACGTTCGGAATCCGAATGACGGGTTCACTGCCGATGACGTCATCGGCATAAATACCGGTCGCAGGCGCAGAAATGCCGATCCAGTGGACGCAGTACCATAGAAATCCATACAAAGCAACAAATCCGTACGCTCCGATTCCGATGCAGTGGACGCGCAGCTTTACGGTCACACTCAGAGACATTTAATGCTTACTTAAGGTATCAATTAATAGATATTTTGTCAGAAAACATATGGACTTTACGTCAAAACCTGTACTTAGTAACCCTTTAAGTTAGCATTAAATGTCTCTGAGTGCGGCCGTTAGCAATTAGCACACACACTCTGATGTGATTGTGTTAGTTTTCATGAAAGAGAATATTGAATAATGCAAGTTTATTTTAATTTTGAACATAAATCAAAGAGTTTGATATGAACAGATGCGTGGCGGCGTTTAATTATGAAATCTATAAAAATATTTCGGTCACAAGGTTAACGTAACTATCAGCTGTTTCCGTCATTCCGTTTGACAATCTACGCGCAAGACATTAGGTATAATATACGATGTCCGGTACTTTGATCTATGCAAAGGTGATATTATTATTCTTTGGAAATTATTAATTCTTATAAAAAAACGTGTCTCTACACGAGTTTCGTAGCCAAGTATCTGTTATGATCGTCTAAATGTGATTGTAATTAATGTTACAAATTTTTCTTTATTATTAAAGAAATATTATAGTGAATTTTTAATGTAGGTGTTATTAATGATTAAGTAATAAACGACTGCAATAGCATTTTTCACAAAAGATATTTTAGGTCCAAATTCGTTGGGAAACTTGAAACGTCCATTTCTCATCTTACATCCGTTTCTCATTTTCATAAGTTGTAAAAATCATCTAATAATAAATAAAACTTTAATTTATAATGATACTTGATAATAAAAAATAAACTTAGGCCTTTTTCATCCATTAATGGATGATTTATACAGTATTCTCCAAGCGAAGTAACCACTCTTGAAATACTGTAGTACCTGGGACAGACGGTTTTTAAAAGTTGTATGGTTGCCCAATTACATACGGCATTCTCACAACATAGTCAGCCTAGTCCAGAGGAATGACTGGTCAATTCTTCTGGGGTCAATTACATATGTACTCGTATGTGCGCGTTTCCTCACGATGTTTTCCTTCACCGTTAGAGCATCCGTATAATGTACTTGACATCTTAAAGTCTCATTGGTAGACGCCACAACCTGGGATTCGAACCTGCACTCTCTCGAGTGCGATCCAAACGGTCTACCCACTAGGCCACGGAGCTCTTTATATATATAGAGCTTAATAAATAATAAACAAATTGATAATAAATAGGTATAATAATAATAAATAAATTGCCTGAACGACCTCATCCGTCGGGCTCTTGTCACCGCCGGAGTACCAGCTGTGCTGGAACCCTCTGGCTTGGCGCGCGACGATGGCAAGAGACCAGACGGTATGACCCTGGTCCCTTGGAGAGTGGGACGGGCTCTTGTATGGGACTCTACTTGCGTCGATACACTTGCTCCGTCCCATGTCCAGGGCACCTCGAGCACTGCAGGTGCGGCTGCCAATCAGGCGGAGAAAAAGAAATATAATAACCTTAGTGGGGATCTCATATTTGAACCGTTTGGGGCTGAAACCCTAGGTTCATGGGGTCCGGGTGCGCACAAACTTTTCAGAGAGATTTCCAAAAAACTAATTGAGGCCACCCGAGACCCCAGAGCCGGCACCTACCTGGCCTAAAGAGTGAGTATCGCAATTCAGCGGGGAAACTCTTTGAGCCTTCTAGGTACTCTGCCTGATGGGGACGACCTGGGAGATTTCTTTTTATTGTAGCTTTTAAGTTTTTCTAGTTTTAATTTTTTAAGTAGTTAGCTATTAGATATTATACCATATATAAATAAAAAATAAAATTTTCAAAAAAATGGTTTTAAAAATACCACGGGTCAATTTGACCCATATTTATCACTATTGGTCAGCGTGACAGTATGATTGCACATAAGTCCAAAGAGAACCGCAAAAAGGTTATTACGGGATGCTATTACGTTCACAAAAACGGTCGGACATATTGAGCAGAGGAATGTAATAAAGTCTAGGTAATACAGGGGCCCGTTTTTTACGCCCATTACTGGGGAGTGGACGGCACCTTTCAAATGAACTCGCGAACGTGCAACCACGAGAATATGCGTTTGGGTTCCGTACCGAAAGGGCAAAATGGGACGTTATTACCAAGACTCCGCTGCGTCCGTCCGTCCGTTTGTCTGTCCGTCTGTTACTCGGCTGTACCTCATGAACCGTGATACATAGTTGAGATTTTCACTGATGTATTTCTGTTACCGCTATATCAACACAAACAAAAAAGAGAATAAAATAAATATATAAGGGGGCTTCCATTTTTCCAATTCCATGTGTTTTTTTTTGCTTGTTTTTTTAGATACGGGCATGGAACCCTTCGTGCGCGAGTCCGACTCACACTAGGCCGCTTTTATAGTAACTAACATACATGCATACGTTACTATGTATGTTAGTATTCGCAAATACTTCATTTAATTATATTTAAGTTAGAAACCTATAAAGGGTTTTGCCTCTCAGATAGAAAAAATAGCCTATGTCTTAAACCGTGGTCTACTGTATGGGTCCACTTTTTTCAGAGCCAATTCAATATAAACCAAAAGAAATCTTTTCTCTTTATAATAATATAAAGAGAAAAGATTTGTTTTTGTTTATATTGTCACTAATATTAGTCAGTGATGAAATGATGACAATAATAGTAATAGCGCATTATGACTTATGAGCATGTAGGTAATGGTCATACCTACGCTTTGCGACGCTGCAGTTTTAAGATAGCTATTAAAAATTGAACTTAGTCACTACACAAATAGATACACGTTTCATATAACATCAGTCATACACTGCACATGTGGTGTATAGCGCGGTGCAACATGGCATTCGAGCTCTTACAATGAAACTTATTTCATTTTGGGTATTGAATAATATTCAATTTCGAAAAGCTATCTTAAAAATGCAGAGCTATGTCGCGTATCGTTACGTCTCGTTGTGGCTTGACCCTAAACAGTGAAAATATTTAATAGTTAATGTATTATTATATCCTTGTCTTACATATTAATGTGTCTTTTGCATTGCTTTGGAAATTAGGTGGAAATGTTTTGTAACATAATAAAAACCGACAAAGTGCGAGTTGGACTTGCGCACCGAGGGTTCCGTACAAACCTGTAGTGATTTTGTTACAGCTTAAAGGCCGCCGCCGGCTCGCAGGGGGTAGGGAGAGTGGCGTACCGTAATACCATCACGCCTCTCCCCCTGCGATCCCTCCACGGCTGCAGAAGATAGGGAGAACGGCGCACCGTAATACCGGCACTCCTCTTCTTCTGCGGTCCCACCTCCACGCGCGTCCTCAGCGGACATGTTCAGCCCGCTGGGAGCGCCCTCCTCGGGCCAGCCGGCGGCAAACAGGCTGGCCCCGGTTTCCTCTTAGCTTCACCGTGGGTGACCAGTCCACGGTTACTAAGCCCCACCGCCACGATAAGGCGTGCAACCATCGGGGGGAATAAAGTGATCCTATAAGGGTTCCGTTTTTTCCTTTCGAGGTACGGAACCTGTTACAGAGAATCAATACTAATGTATAATCTTCATATTCATATAACGTATTTAATATATCCGTAATATTGCTATTAAATATTAAAATTATCGGACGTATTTCATACAAATGCATTTTCATTATTATAAAATGTAGATACTCATTTCTTATTATGAACATGATCTAAAAATCCCACAGTATTTTCAAAAACTAACAGCTAATTGTTTATTACTTTGACAGGTTCCTAAATAAGCGAGCTATTACAAAGGCAGTTCGTTCAAAAGATCTTTGTCTCTGTGCGGTCCAGGCGTAATTATCACAGCATAGAGCATAATGCCGCCATTTTTCCGAGCGGAGAGGGTGATAATGGACCAAGTATTAACATTTTTGTGCAAAAACAATAGGAACATTACGTAGATGCTTGAATATAATGTATTCTAATAAAAACTGTGTATTTTACTTAGGTACGAGTGAACGTTGCTTTGTTTGGTAGAAAGAACTCTACTTTCTAATATATTTTAATTTACGATCACAACTTTTTATCTTTAAGCCTTCTATATATATTAATCTACATAATCTAGATTTAGGAGATACAGAGAAGCCTGAGGTTTCATATACATAAATACGTTGCTGGACCGCACGGCACGTAACAAACTTATTTCCTAGGACCTAGGTGTAGACATCACAACATACCAACTCTTATAGTATGTTGTGATGTTATATATAAGTATTCGCCTAGTGGGTAGACCGTTTGGTTCGCACTCGAGAGAGTGCAGGTTCGAATCCCAGGTTGTGGCGTGTACCAATGAGACTTTTTCAGATCTCAAGTACATTATACGGACGCTCTAACGGTGAAGGAAAACATCGTGAGGAAACCCGCACATGGTTGGCCCCAGACGTATTGACCAGTCATTCCTCTGGACTAGGCCGACTGTGTTGTGAGAATGCCGTATGTGCTTGGGCAACCATACGACATTTATAAACCAACTGTCCCAGGCACTACAGTATTTCAAGAGTGGTTACTTCGCTCGGAGAATACTGTATAAATCATCCATTAACGGATGCAAAGGCCTAAGTATAGACACAGAACACTATTACTCGCGGAGGGTATAGCTAACAAGATTGAAAATATTCACTGTAAAATTTCCGCAAGTCATGTTTTACAATTTCGAACGATTCAATCAACAAAACCGTTATCAGGTTGAGTTGTGTGTAAATATGAAGAGGTTTTTAAACGCACAGTTTTATGGGTCAGAGTGGAGGGCTCTCGCGGGCGGCGGGCAAACATTTTAACTGAGCAAACACGGGGCGACCCGCAAACAGGGGTAACACTAGCCGGCCCTGACTCGGCGCCGCCCGCGCCGGACACCTGTCTGCACTGGAAAACCCGATAACCTATGGAAAATAATAATATGGGCCATAAACTATGAATTACAGCATTACTGCAGTACGGCAGTGTTGCACACTATATTATAATACATGAAAATATTTAAAGCAAGGTCATAGCCTACTTTGTCATTTCCCGTAAGCTAGTCTACCTAGTCAGAGCTCAATTTAAAGGAAATAATAGATAAAAGGAAATAAAGCATTGACTCTTTAATTAATAAAGTTCATAACTGCAAGCACCTGTACTACGAGGCAGTGCAATTTCACAATTTCATGACTCATTTTCATAATCGGTATACGTGTAAACCCCATAAGAAAAATTCGTATGAAACATAATATTGTATTTAAGGGCTTCATAAAATTTGAACTGTATTTAAAGTTTAACATTGCAGTATGCTACCTACCTACTTTAAATACTGATAGGTACCTTTTTTGAAGACATGCTTCAAGACTCTTTGTTATTTCTATAAGATTTTAGATTCTAGAAAATACATTCTACTGTACGTATAAATTAATATAAATAACGTATGACATAGTTGCTTCGTAGGTATGTATATTCGTAGCAGTCGAGCTTTATTTAAAGCAGTTAAGTAAGTTTGTGTCGATGCTTGGTGCCTACGTTTATAAGCCTTCTGGTAAAGCTGACAGGCGAAGCGATTTAAATAAAAAGTGAGATCTAATCTAGTGCTACATAATATTCGCCAGACCTAATAAGATTCGTAATCTATTGCGATTTTCACAAAGTCGTTTATCTGAGCTCCGTGGCCTAGTGCGTAGACCGTTTGGTTCGCACTCAAGAGAGTGCAGGCTCGATTCCCAGGTTGTGGCGTGTACCAATGAGACTTTTTCAGATCTCAAGTTCATTATACGGACGCTCTAACGGTGATGGAAAACATCGTGAGGAAACCCACACATAGTTGGCCCCAGACATATTGACTGGTCATTCTTTTGGACTAGGCTGACTATGTTGTGAGAATATCGTAATAGTATGTGCTTGGGCAACCATACGACATTTAAAAACCAACTGTCCCAGGCACTGCAGTATTTCAAGAGTGGTTACTTCGCTCGGAGAATACTGTATAAATCATCCATTAACGGATGAAAAGGCCTAAGTTTTTTATATCTGAGATATTCGGAAGAAAGGAACATAGCCACAAATAGACTTAGAAGAATGTTAGTGGATAATGAAACTATAAGAAATTATGCAATAGTGCAAGTTTATAACTAAAAAAATCAGAATATGTTATCAAAGCAGAGAATTATGAAAAAATAATTTAATAGCCCTGCCTTATTTTGTGCTCATAGGACTGCATGTGGATGTATTGTTGATTTAGTTTTATAGTGGATTCTGCGTCTAACTGCGCAAGCAGTTTTTCGGGGCATGTTTAAAAAACAATGTAATTTACTTGTTGGTATTTAATAAATAATAACAATTGTGTAGATACTCAAGTCTAGTTTACCCGCTATATGTATTCCGCCCAACACAAGCATAGGCCTTAGCTACGGTTTGACGTCAGCCAGAGCGGGCGGTAAAATATGTCGGTGAGACTCGCTCAAAGGTGACTGTTATTATGTTGCTATATTTTATACTATACTTATATACTAAACGATGTTTAAGTATAGGTTTTGTACAGTTTATAGCATTGTGTACTGTCAATAATCTCATGTATTGTATATTTTGTATTATATGGGATTTTTATGGAGTTAACTGAATGTTTTAGAGCACATACATACCGATGAAAGTAAAATCTTTCTATTAAGAATAGTCTCAGTAGATTATATTTTAGACAAAAATCTACATTACTGGATGCCATCTAAATCCTAGTGAACATGTTACAAATTCTAATCTTTAAAATATATTAAGAAGTGTAAATAAATCTCACACGAAAATAAATGCACAAACTCTTTTCCATTATTTTTATATTGTTGAAAAACTCATTTAAACGTAGGTAATAGAGCTAGGTACCTAATTACTGAGCACTAAAACGTCCTAGTCTCCCCAAAGCCCTAGGTAATGAGGCGAGGGAGGAGGGTGGGCACCCGTCGGGGGAACCACTCTAATTATGAAAGAAGATAGAACCATGCTGCTGCGAGGTAGAAAAATACCGTAACATTATTCTATTATTACGTTCTTTACAAGAGATATTGGATAACTTAAGATACCCTATATTATTAAATTGTTAAGTTTTTATTAGCGTTTTCATTATTATGTTGGTATCTACCTCTTATTATTATGATTATTGTAATATTCTTTACTTATAATATTATGCTACTACCACTTACTAGGAGTTACCTAAGTGGTGAGAAAATTTCAGGGCTTTAATTTAAAGTCTTTACAACCATCTTCACATCGAAGATGAAGATTTTCCTCACCTTTTTTTTATTTATAATTGACACGTACCTATTACCTTATACTACGACATAAAAAATATTGGACTAGTGCCAAATAAATACCACCTTTTGAAACTTTTTTCAATGACCTTCCCGACCTCACAGGGGCGCGGCACCTTTTCAAAATTTAGAGCACCTCAAGAAACATCAATTACTTCAACACATGCGCACTTTAACCCACCCGGTGACACACCGCACATTATATACCTTAACCGACCCACCTGCCGTGGGCCAGGTAAATGGATGACTGAGGCATTTATACCTGCGAGTACCTGGGCTCACCTTTCGGCCAATCCGCGCGCAGCACACCTGCGCAGTTCGATAAAACAGGGCGTGGTTCGGAGGCGTCGTGTACCTGTGCGCACCTGACCCAGCTGCGGCAGGTTGGTTGGTGGATTCCCACCCGATATAAACCAATCGCACCTGTCCTCACCGGCTCAGGTAGTGGTATATAGGTCACGCGCTATGTGCGTTTGTAAAGAATTATTTATAGGAAAATTCTGCCGTATATCTATATACTACGAGTAAATAATAAAGAAGGAATATTTATTTATTTCTTTGTTCGCATTGAAGTGGACCTATTTTGATTAAATTTTAACACATACATAGAGTAGACCACAGTAAAAGACAGACTACTTTGTATTGTGGCAAAATGAACTGTTTCCACGAAGTTACGGGCAACAACTACTAGGTATAAAATTTTATTACGTGTTTTTGTGTTTTACGAAATAGCCTTAGACTAAGGGCGTTTGAATAATTGTTTTTTGTCACCATACGTATGTAATTGGTTCTTAAACTTTCATTTTGTGGAAATCTACTAAAGGTGGCGAAAGACTGTTAAACACAGGACAACATGGAATACTACAACCTGTCAGACTCTTATTTTGTAATTTTATTTCTCTTTCGAATAAGTTCAATACCTATTTACTTAGTTATACGTAATACGTATTGATTAAATAGGTATACCTATATTAGGTAATTTCACTAATATTATAAAGAGGAAAAATTTGTTCGTTAGTACATTTGTTTGTTTGCATTGAATAGGCTCCGAAGCTACTGGACCAATGTTGATAAAGCTTAGCACAAATATAGAGTAGACCTCAGGGAAGGACATTGGCTACTTTGTATAGCAGAAAATGTATGGTTCCTGTGGGAATTTCTTTTGGGAGGGGAGGAATGAAACATCTAGTAATAAAACTACCTATATTACCAACTAAGCAATATAACAATAAAGTAAATAGAACTATAAACTTTCACAGCAGAATAGATTAAATCCATAATGAAATTTCTAGTTTAATATTTAGTTTACGAGAAATATCTACCTTGAGCTATCACCTAAGGTCGAGGGAGGCAGTGATTACAGTGGGAGGAGGGTGGCGCTGAGAACAGCGGGGAGGGGGGAGAAAAAATGGCCGCGCTGAGGTACTTTATAAATCTCAAAGTTTTTATAACGAAACATATTAAAATATCTGAGAAAAGTGGCTTGGATTGCGAAGAATACCGGATATGTCTAGTGGTAAGAAACTGGTTCATTTTTTGGAGGTAGGTAGTAGGTTCTCTTCAATAGAATTATTTATTCCAGTCCTTAACGGGGTAATAACAGTGTCGCTTTTCACCTTCTCGACTCTCTGGTGCTAGGAGGCTGGTCGAGATGAAACAAAAAAAATATAAAAATATTCTTTTCAAGATTTCACTTTAAGGTTGCGTAATTAAATCTATCCCTGATCTATTGTTGTTCTCTACATGAAATCTTCTTATTTACAAAAATGGATTGCGTTTTTTTTTATCTCGCTAAAACTTGAGAACGGCTGGACCATGGATGGTTATAGGTACCAGGTGTAGGTTGTAGGTGTAGGTTGTATCTAGGTACGGGTTGTAGGTATAGGTAGTAGGTGTAGTTTTTGGTGTAGGTTGTAGGTGTCACCTACACCTACAACCCATACCTACAACCTACACCTACAACTTAGTTATTTATTTATTCCAGTTCATAGTTGTTCTATCTTATTGTAGGTATGTGGCGGTCATCTAGATAATATAAAATATTTTGCTGCGACATTTTTAAATAATTCGATAAAGTATTTGTATCCTTTTGTAGAAGTAAATATTTAGTAATGAAAATTGAATATTTAGTACGCTGTAGTAGCTGACATAATTTTTACACAAATATTTTTTCGCAAATTGTTCGTGCTTGGACTACGATATTTTATTGATAGCATATTGATTTCATTTAGCTACATTACCAAAAAATTTAACAACACATCTAGTAGGTACTCGTATATTGCATGATCACCGGTAACCGGATGGTGTGTTGTTAAGTTTTAGTGTAGACGCATTTTAAACATCTCATAATATTCGCTAATTATGATATTTTAAAAGATATGTTTATCGTAGATATAAAATACCTACCATAATATTTATTATATTATACTAACATTAAATTAATAATGCTGTAAAAGTTAATGCCAGAAGCGTACATCCAGTCTGCGCAAGTTTTTGCATCAGCTTCCTCGCTCGTTATAAGTTTCGCAGTTCTCCTTTTGCTTACCTTTAAACTTTCCTGGTATTAGATATTTTTAGAAAATAAATTATTTACAGCTTTCTAGTGAAATACTTTATGGTTCTATTTAATAATGTTGAGAATTAATAACACAAATATTATCTACCGTAATTAACCGTGGGCTCTTCAACAGAATTTTCTTGAAGTAAAACAGCGTAGTGGAGTTATAATTGTATTAATATAATTTTAGGTGTTGACAGAAAGATTTACCTGACCTTGAAATCCCTTTGAGAAGTGGCTTCGCTGTAAATTACTTTTCATTAGTCAATATCATCAAAGTTGAGACCAATTTTCCGATGTAAAATATAGGAAATTATCGAAAGTACCTACCTACAGTTAATAATAATGATAGCTCCCACACTGATTTCTGTAACTGTGGCCTATTTTGTTAAAAGCAGTTCAGCTACGCAGAACTCGCAGAAGTGGTTTTAAAGTGCCCAAGATGTGCACAATGTCTCTCTCCCTTTACTCTCATAACCCAGTGGGACTGACTGGCGGGAGATCAGAACCTTAATTCTCGTATTTGAAGTAGACTTCATTTTACTTTGTTTAGATTGAAAGTGAAGCGACATGTTATCATGAACAGATTTTATGACGTTACGACCAATGAGAGCGCGTTTCATATTGGTTTAACGTTCATAAAAACATATTTTGAGAATATTTGCGTGTCAGGACTCGGGACTTGATTGTAATTGTATTAATGTAGGTTTTATTTAGCAGAATTGCCCCTCAGGTGCCGCGCTGGACCAAATTTTTACGTCATGCACACCCGACACATTGATCATCTTAATCTTGTCAGACAATAAGGTCGGCGCTGTCATGATTTAGACCAGAGGTTCCCAAACTTATTCCGTCTAACGCCCACTTTGAAAATCAGTTCTTTTATAGCAACACCCCCCCCTCCCATATTTTTTCACCATAAAACCTTAATAACATATTAGACTCACCTGGAGAGTATTTTTATCTCTTCAAACTTAACCAATAATCAACATTGAGCAATAATAATACTGCTTACTTACATCAGCGCCCCCTCAATTTTTTCTGGGCCCCTTACCGCCCCCCTCTAGGCTTCCAGCGCCCACAAGGGGACGTTATCGCCCACTTTGGGAAATACTGATTTAGACAGACTTTCATACAATTCTCATTCGATAACGTTAGGTTAACGGCGTTGTCAAATGTTCTCGCTAGGTCCACAGCCTGCGTTGTTCTAACTAAACTTGAAAAGAACATTTTTTGTTGTGCGCGGGGATCGAACCCACGACCTCTGAAGGTGATAGCCATGCCATGCCAGCCAAGTGACTGGACCACGGAGGCGTCAAACCTCTAGTTAAACATTCTAGTTTGCAGAACACCTACATAGGTAAGTATAGTAAGTTTGCGGCAGTCTCGTATATCCAGTATTCCCAGCGGACAGCCCGTAATATGCGCGGGCAGGACCGGAAAATTACACAGTAACCTGATAAATCGCAGCTACTACGATATAACCTTAGAATATTAAACGTTAAAAACATTCTAGAAGGTTTTTAAAAATATTTTCTATTAACAAAGTAACAGAGAAACGCTTCAATTTATAAATTTATAGTAAAGTAGATGTTGCCCGCGGCTTTGTACATGCAGTAAGAAAGCCTGCATTTTTCCGCAACTAAAAGTAGCCTATGTCCATCTCCGTGAAATAGTAGGACTATTTCTGTGCCAAATTTCATAAAAATCGGTCCTGTAGTTTCGGAGCCTATTCGATGCAAACAAACATAGAAATAAAAAAATATTTCTTCTAGGTATACTTAGTATAGATAAATGTGCATGAAATCCGAGAAAAACTCCTAAAGACCGAATACACAGTGCCTTCTTAAAGGCTCCATAGTCCCATCACTATTTGTTCTATGGTTACATGCTGTCACCGTTTCTGCTTGTCATGAAAAGGACTTGAAAGCCTCTTTTTAGGGTTCCATAATACTCAAGGAAGCCTTATATTTTCGCTCTATCCATCCGCCTGTCTGTGTGTATGTCTGTCCACGCCTCTAGCTTCTATAATTATGAATATAAATAGATGCGATCTCGATACATGTAAAGTGGGGATGAAAAATATTTTTTCATTGTACCCCGTCGTGTAGGGTATCATTGAATAGGTCTTTTAAAAAAAGGTAAGGTTTCATACCTGGCATTCTTACAAAGTCAAACATTTTCGGGTAATCGGCCTCCAAAGTGGTTTATAATGGTCCCTCCCCCCCGGGAATTTCTAAACTATGAGACTTCGAAACTTTCAATTTTCCATGCTGATAGACCATGCTAAATACTCTTTAGGAAAATTATTTTGAACGAAATCGAACAGTAGCTTTTGAACTCATTTGAAAAAAAACTATTACACGTTTAAAGTTACGGAATCCTCCTTAGACATGACCTGATATGCTCTTGGTTAGGTTAGGTTATTTTAGGAAGCCTTTAAGTATTAGACCTCTAAAACACAAGTTCACAAAGTAGTCCCCTTTAGCTCTACATTTTGTTCTCTGCAACTATTTAAGGTTAGATCTTCTACGTTACTCTTCTATGACTCATAGGAAACAAATAAGGTTGTTCGTGTTCCAGATTGTAATAAAACCGTATTGAAAAGACACAACCTCCGAGCAAAAAAGACTGAGTTTGTGGAAACTGTTTTAAATTCACGCGTACGGTCCGAAAAAATGTTGTAAAAAACTTAGGTGCGCGGCACCGGCATACAATTTGTGGGCTTTATAAACTTTTTACAGCGACTACATCTGTTACCAAAACTTGTTGATGGTAAAGCGAAAAAGGAATTATTGAAAAAGAAAGAGAAAATGTTGACCTTCAAAAATTGCGCGAATATTTTCCTAAGACTTTCATTGATCCTCGAACATTGACCTCAAAGTTTCCAAGTGTCAATAATACTATTATTTATTATGGCATTATGATTTAGTAGATTTAAAACAAATAAAAAGTAGGTATCACAAAAATATATAACTGTGGTTCGAATCCACCATATTCCTTATTTCTGACAACGCAAAAATTAGACATACGCATACCAAACTGCTGAACGGATTGAAATGTTAGAGTTAAACTATTGATATATTGTTGCACAACGAAAAATATATATAACTCAAAAAAAAAACATATTATATAGGTAACTTAAAAATAAAAGTTTCGCAGGGATAAGACCGATTTTTCTCCTCAAAAACATTCCTGCGTACTAAATTTCATGGAAATACTCGCAGCCGTTCCCGAGATTACGATTTTATATATAAATTAGCTCGTTTAAAGAGTGTGCAAGATTTTCTGAATTGTGATTTTCATGTTTTTGTAGGTAATGTGAATTTATTATAAAACAAATAGCAGCTTGAAGAGGCATAAAATGAACAAGCTCCGTTGAATCGTGCTCACGCACACATACCCACGTGTAATTACGTAGCTCAACCAGTCTGCAGTCGTTGCGGTCACTTCTTTTCTGTTTAAATATTTTATGACATCCTCGTGCAAATAAAATGTTTAGAAACGGTCAAGCGGGAACAATATCGACAATATACATACATTTTTTTTCTTTTTAAGTAGGTACTTAAAACGAAAAAATTATTGAATAGGCTGATCAGAGACTTTGATAAGTTGTCCCTGTCTTTATATCAAGAGCCAATTTTCTTGAAATTTGTTTTTAAATTCTCGGTAGAGTCAGGGTTAAAACCCTGAGGCCTTATCAAGCACAGTATTATTACCCGTGGCCTTTGTCAGGGACGCCCAGGATACTTTGATGCTGTCTAAGTTGGCGTGACGCGGAGTGATGGGTAATTTATCCAGCAGTAACCGAGCGTGTCGCTTCTCAGAGGTAGTTGTATGAATCAGTAATGTCACTAAGTGATGTTTGCTTTGAGTGAACGTTTTTCGTGGTGTTCACGTTAATATAGCCACCATACACAATTTGGTCAAATTGTCTACTTTTGTAAAATCGGTGTGAATTGGAAAAAAATCATGATAAATGCGTCAGACGAAAATTAAAAATATAACACTATAAAATATATCTTTCAATTCTAATCAAATTACTTAACGTACTTAAACTTCTGTGACAAGCTTAAGTTCAGTCAGTTATAGGTATAATAATCTTCGTCGTTTCGATATCGCAGCTTCATGAAAATGGCGTTAACTTCTAAATGCAGGATTATGTTTAGATTTTAAATATAATGCCATTTTAGTATATTTAAAAGTAATGAATTATGAAATACAATACAATTAAACATCAATAACAATTTGTAATTGAAATAAAAAAAAATCTATAATTATTTTAATAAAGCCGCTTTTTTAGGAGCCGTAGTGGAAATGAATTTTAGCGTAAACGTTCGAAAAATAACGTTCGCTTTCCAGGGCCTTTAGTCTAGATGTATTCTATGATTTCGACGGCGAAGTTCGAAATTAAAAACGTATGGGATTTGACTTAAGACATGTCGCTTGCGAATGCCTTAAGTCTAATCCCATACATTTTGTTTTCGAACGTCGCCGTCGAAATAATCGAAATCATCTTGCCTAAAGGCCCAGAGTTAAAAAGTCTGTAAAAGCATTCATCACTTACCGTGATCAATTCATCGTTACATTTACCTGTTACCTAATAGTAATGTAACAATGCACCAATTTTCAGTATTTTGCACAGCATATTTTCAGCATTGAAATGTAAATCAAATGTTCAATATCGTGACATAAATTTCACGTAAGCACCTATTCAATAACCGAAGCTCATTTTACAGCTCTAACAATGTAACATTCATTTTATTTTCGGTATAAGATTGCAGAGTGCAATAAAATAGTTGGAAAATAATATGACTGGGACGGCGCGAGATTGGAAAACTTCGGTATTCGTTTATGACTTAAGTTTTCGCGATTTGTTGCCGATGTCATAGGTAATATGGCGGCGGCGGTTGTATGGGGAATCGAATTGTAATTAGTGTTTGGAATATAAGAACTAAAGAGCATACGTTGTCTAGAATGGCTGTGTTCCGCGGAAAATAGCGCTTGTTAGCTCTTGCTAGCGCTAAAGAAAAAAAACAGATTATCGGCCAGGACACGTTTGCTAATTTCAATACTGCTAACAGAATCCGCCATTTTGCTTACGTTTTTTGTTAGCGCTATTCTGCGGAACACAGAAAGACCCAAGGGGTAGGATAGTTAGTTAGGTAGGTTAGGTACCCAAGTAGATCGCAGAGGCTACAGCTTACAGGTAAGAAGGTGCAAATTCAGCCTTTTCAAAGAAAAGAAGAAACTGCTGTGAATATTATAAGTTTTTTTTAAAATAAAAGTGGGCTGTTGAAACTACGGAGAACATTTTTGCAAGGATAAACACTAATGAAACTTTTCATGACAAATCAATTCTGCCTAGCGAGTGACTAAACAAATATTTTAATGGACATCACTATGTAACTTACGACTTTCAAACCGAGACAATAGATCCAGATCCTATACCCAAAACAATATTATAGGTATTTCGTCATTAATTTCGACCACTAATACCATAGACCACCAGTGACCACAGACCTTGGACCACGACCACTAATACCACGGACTATACAAACATAATAAAGTCGGTATCAGAGAAATGACGGTGGCCGTAATAAGTTGGTGTGAGGCGGGATGGCAAGCACGTGTGCCCGCACAAAAAACCCGCCTTAATAAAACGGTGCCGCGGGGGTCGCCTAGGGCTGCGACGATATCGATACCTCGTTACGGATTTACGCTGGATTGGTATTTTTGATGTGAAACATCTAATATGACGATTGGCGAGTCAGTGTCTGTTGACGTAAAAAGTAGCAACGCTACAGACTACAGTTTACTAATGTGTCTGTATTGGTATCAAACAGACGCTTTGTGCAAAATACTTAATTATTGTAGCGCATGTAAAATTTTGTAATCACCAAAAATACTAAGAATACCATAAAGGTATAAAATATATTATATTACCTAACGTACCTACTAAAACTATTAAACGTAAAATGTTTCGCTGACAGGTGGACAAAATGGTATATTTTGAATTTTATTAATAGTTCCATTCGGTGGCGCAATCTGAGGTTACAAAATGACCAATTAATATTCGATTTTACTCTTTTGTATATACTATATTATACCCCTTTGCTAATAAAAATATTTACACAATGAATAAGCTACTCAATGCTTTGTCCTTGTCTGGGAACCGGCTTTCCCAACGTATCAGAAAAGGACAAAATATTGAAAATCTTATCCACTGTGTAATTTTTTTCATTAGTAATTGGGTGTTAATATACAGACGATTAATAATAATTATTAATTCATATCGGTGAATCGATATTTTAAGTAAATGTTTATGCCATCCCTGGTGTGGGACGGGTTTAATTACACGGCGCGGGCGACAGGTTGTCGCGTGACGTCATCGCTGCATATGCGAGGACCGAGGTGCTCCCACACTCATTGTTACAGCTTCTCAACGCAAGCGTTATATTAAACACGTGAACTACCAGACATTATAATGCTATTTTATTATGAAGGGAATAATGAAAGTGGACGAAGCGAAACAAGTATGTAAGGATTTTGCTAAAAGGAAAGAAGTGGTCTCTGCCTACCCCTACGGGAAAGAAGCGTGATTATATGTATGTATTTTATTCAAATGATCAAAATCACCATTAGCCTATTGCCATCATTACAATGAGTGCCAAGCATCCCGATATCCATCCGCTTCACCTCTATCAAATCGTCGATGATGAGTTCGTCCAGTCATGTGCTCTACATATATATGTCTCAAGTCTATCTCTGTGGCACAGTGGCTAGCGCCTTGGAACTCAAGCCGGTGATCTCGAGTTCGAATCCCACCAGGAAAAAAAGTTTTCTGTGTGGGTTATGGATGTGTATTATATATTATATTTATGATAAAATATGTATAGTATTCAAAATATTTCCGTTGCCTGGTACCCGTAACACAACTTATGACGGAACCAGATTGGTATGGAAGCGTCCATAGATATTTGTTACAATTATTACAAACTAAGTACATGCAATTTTTTTAATAAGTACTTTTCTATAAACTTAGGCCTTTACATCCTTATTGAACGATTTATACAGTATCCTCCGAGCGAAATAACCACTCCTGAAATACTGTAGTGCCTGGGACAGTCAGTTTTTAAATGTCGTATGGTAGCCTAAGCACATACGGCATTCTCACAACACAGTTAGCCTAGTCCAGAGGAATGACTGGTCAATACGTCTGGAGCCAACCATGTGCGGGTTTCCTCACGATGTTTTCCTTCACCGTTAGAACGTCCGTCCGTACAATGGTACTTGAGATCTGAAAAAGTCTCATTGGTACACGCCATAACCTGGGATTCAAATCTGCACTTTCTCAAGTGCGAATCAGACGGTCTACCCACTAGGCCACTTCGAAGCTCAATTTTCTATAAATGATAATAATTAATTGCGTAGTAAACGAAAAGTCTCATTTCTTGCCCCATCTAAAGATATACTCCATTAGTTAATATGTCAACTTTGTTACAGTTCCACCAATTAATTAATAATTTACGAACCAACATTGTTGCGAACATTACGAATGCAAAGACTATTTTCTAAGGGAAAGGTAATTAAAAAGCTATGGCTTTTAACCTCAACTATTTCGTACATTGTAAGGTTTCCGTCAATCAAGAGAATGGAAGGGCAGAGTCAGCAAAATAAATTTTAAAATCTTCAAAAACAAACCGGGGGCCAATACAGTATATATGCCACTGTAAAATTGTAAAAACCGTAAGATTGTAATATAACTAGTGAAATTCTAAAATGTCGAAAGACTGCTTACCCGCATAGTCTTCTGCTTATAATTTAACACATTCTTTTTGGTTAGATTATAAAAAATATATATAGCAAAGAATCTTTTGACATATTTTTACAATCTCGTTAGTTATATTACAATGTAATGGTTTTTACAATTTTACGGTGACATATACATAATTATTTTAGTTATTGTCTTTATAACTAAAATAATTAAATATGATACATTCATATCCAGTATGGCTTCAGTGCACGATTTGAGGTGCGCGCGAGAGCGACAGCATGCGCTTCTGTAATCATTAAATACTTAATAAAAAAACTGGCCAATTTCGAGTCGGACTCGCACACCGAGGGTTCCGTACAAACCTGGTTTCCTCCATGGGGAAGCCCTAGCCTATATAATAGGTAGAGTTTGGATGAGCGTCTTCAAAAGATAAGTGGTAAGTGAAGCCGATAGGAACCCTACGCCACTGGTAGGTATATGAAAAAAGTTCACTCATCACGACATGTGTCATAGAAGAGGTAGTAAGTTTAAAATTATTAAAATTATTTTTATTATATGATGTAACTTAGAATTTACGGTTTTTGCAATTTTTCCTTTATCTGTGCTACAAGACGTTGCTTCGTAACAAATTTCAAGATTCTGAGTCCCTTGCGAGTGTCGAAAACTTGCGGCATAAACGCCTGTATCTTTTGATTGCGTTGGCTTAGAAGTTTGAATTTTTCACAGCTCCAAGGGACATTAGACCTGAGTATTTGATATAAATTCCAGCTTGATACCTCCACGCGTTCCTGATAAAAATGGTCTTGACAGACAGACAGACGGACGGATGGACAACAAAGTGATCCTATTAGGGCTCCGTTTTTTCCTTTCGGTATGGAACCCTAAAAAACGTGAATTTGGCTTCTGTTGTCTACTTAACCCATTAACCGCCAAACTAAAGGCAGCAAAGTAAAATGAATAAAATGTACATTTTCTTATTTAATATAAACCACATAAACACAATAATAATAAAAAATCTCAAAAATATTATGCCTCCCCCCTATGGGGTGTACTCAATTGTGTACAATGGCGCCTTATGGGTGCAAGCAATTTACTGTAATTTTTGTAAAAAAAAAAATATATCATTATTTTACCATCAATATAGATACTTTTAAAGAAATTAAACACTGTTCAATTGCTTCCAAAGCTTTAAAAAGTAAATTAAGCATATTTTAAGTAAAATTTGTACTCAAATTAGTCGATCTCATCCATTAAATTTATCGAAAAAAATTGAAAAGCGTGTTAATATTTTTATTATTTCCCTTGACGTGTGTCTCAACTCATGGCACATGAGAGCCAGGCTTTTGGACAAGCTTACTATTATATATATGTCAAAAACCTGCCTTCTTTTGTGAAAATGTATTGATTTGTATGGGACACAATCAAAATTCGGTAGTTTTACTGCCAACACCTATCTAGTATTATTAAATAACAATTGTTACAGTTTATGTTCGCTCTGTTTTATTATAAATTACAAAATTATTTAAAAATTGCTGTATGTATTCGGCCGTTGTACTGAATTGGGTACGGCAGAGTATTACAAACAATATCGTTGCAGATATAAGTTTGAAAGCTATCAATTTATGTTTATTTTACAGATTCAGGTGTATTTTATAAATTTAAATAGTAAAATTAACGTATATTGAAAATTAGGCACCGAAAAATACGAAACAGTAACCTTATGCGTGCAAGCTCAAAATCTATCAACTTTGTTTGTGGCTAGTGACAATAATTATAAATATATTCCTGTTTTATTGTTAAAGTTTAAGTAAAAGATTATCCTTTTATTAAGCAACTTGTTAATAATCACTCTAATTGTGAACAATTTTACTCTACACTTAAATTTGTAAGTGTACCCAATTGCGTACGGCGGCGGTAAATGGGTTAACATGAAATAATTAAATTATTAATCAATTTTGCAGGTTTTAGTCCAATATAGTATGTAGTTTAAATAATTTCATCTATTCAAATACAGCAAATCATTTCATTAGAAAAACACCCTGTTTTTAAAAATACTATCAAAATGAGGAACCTCTGTGAAAATATTCTATAGCTTTAACTAAGCAATTGTCGCAAATATTGACCTAGGATAAAATAAAACCATAAAAGATGTTTGACGAAAATACTATGCTGACCCTACCACGATATAATACGGTTTCAATGAATAATTAAAGACAGCGACAACACTTACAGAATACTCTCCGTATTTTACTTCAAAGTGTTCATAAAAATCTCTCGTCTTTTTAGGGTTAGGACATAGGTACATCCTTGAAAACTACTGAACCGATTTAAATGAAATTTGGTACACAGATAGTCTAGAGCCTGAGAAAGGACGTAGGCTACTTTTTATCGCAGGGAAATGTACGGTTCCCGTGGGATACTTTATTTACAGTTTCACGTAAAAACTACTAAACCGATTATCATGAAATTTGGCACAGACATAAAGTAGACACGGAAAGGACATAGGCTACTTTTATCGCGTGACATATACGGTTTCCGTGGGTTAATGTAGGTACTTACGAGGGTGGAGCCGCGGGCATCAGCTATATTATATTCTTATATTTCTTATAAGTTGTATAAAAAAAGTCCTCGACTTAGTTCCACTAATTGATTTCTATCCACAATTTTTTTACCGATAAATTTTTGTACCTGCCTACTCGAAATGATAAAGCAATTTAAATTCTATCTCCAAAGCAAAAAGTTTCAGAATACAGTATATTTTCTTATCGGTGGCCATTGTTGATTCACACATGGCTCACCTACGCAGGTAAATGTGGTCCTTTATAAACAATAATAGTTATATTCAAAATAGTTCTTATTTCCATGCAATAAAGCTCATTATTTATGGTAAATTATTATGATATTTTCAATAACCATTTTGATAAAAACGTATTAGATGCTTATTTCAAGTGGATAAAGATTATTTTTGCTTGTTTTTCGTTCTGTGATCATTAGTAATGGTAGTATAATTAATATAAAAAGTGGTGTTTGTTCTGGCCATATGTGGGATACCGGGAATTCGGTTCACCTTGTATTGCACGCTTCACAATATTTTGTTGTAATCGGCATTTCAAAGCAACTTGCACTGCAAACGGAATTGGACTTTATTTTCCATATGACGTAGATGAAAACTTAAATAATACAAAATTTGCACACATAAAAATTATCTTAATATAATTCATTCATCATCAACATCAACTTTTAATAAACTATTGTTAATCTATACTAATTTAATATAATAAAGAGGAAAAGTTTGTTTGTTTGCATTGAATAAGCTCCGAAACTAATTTTGATGAAATTTGGTACAGATGTAGAGTTGACCACGGGGAAGGACATAGACTTTTTATCGCGGAAAAATTTACGGTTTTTGCGAAATTAGCTTTTGCGCGAACGAAGTCGTGGGCAACATCTAGTGATAGTAATCTATGGAAAATATTGAATTTTAAATAAATAAATAATTATTTAAACACTTACCAGTCACCTGAACCGAGAATTGATCTCGTATTTAAAGTAGACAATTTAAAGAGTCAATTTTACTTTGTTTAGATTGAAAGTGTATCGACATGTTACCGTGAACGGATTGTATGACGTTTCGACCAATCAGAGCACGTTTCACGTTGGTTTAACGTTCATAAAAACACCTTTTGAGAGTGTAAGCGGTCGGGACTTGATTGTAATTGTATTAATGCAGATTTTATTTAGCAGAATTGCCCCCCTGGTATAACGGACTACTAACTCCATCGCCCGGAGAACTCTCTCCGGCTGGAAAAAAACAGCACTGAAAATAGAACTCTGCATTAGTTCAATAGAACTGAAAATCGAACACACGAGCGTCGAGTTTCTATTGCTGCCGTGTATTGCCATGTATTCTATTTTCAAGTCTATTTTGTTAGAGCAGAGTTCTATTTTCAGCGCTGCTTTTTTTTCCGGCCGGAGAGAATCCGGATGATATAGTCCATGCTTAAGAAATCGAAAGAATTAAAAAAAAAACCTCCGTAGCCGAATAAAATAATATTTTAAATTTATGCGTGGCATTACGGTACTCGGCATTTTTTCAATATAAGAAATATTATTTTAATTCAATATAATATAAGGCTTGGTAAAATAAACTACGGATATTTTGGGTATATGATCTACTGCTCATATTAATCTATTTAGGCAAAAAATTTACTGTCATACTCAAAGTTAAAAAATCATCTCATAATGGGTGATTCTACGCTCAACGCAAACTCCCCCCACGTACCTAAAGAAAGATTTTTCTTTTCGAGTACAACAATTATTTTTCTGCTTAAATGCCTTTACTTATGCAGTAGAGCATAATCCGAAGTGTCCGTAATTGATTATAGTTTATACCAAATCTTATATTATATTAATAACAATAAAAAAATACTATTAAAACTTATTCAAATTAAATAACACCTGTCGCTTTCATTTTTTACTCTACAAATTACCTCATTAATTAACTTGCATCCAACAACCGTTATTTAGGTACTTTGTTCTATTATTCTATGGCCTTCATAAATTAATTAAAAAAAAGACTTCAAATAATTTCAGTTTACAGACAAAAGAGAACTACATAGGTACCTATCTATAATGTTCTACGTTATTTATTTTATTACGTTTTAAGACGATTACACATTTTTCACAATTAATCAATTATGTAGAGCGAACGCTAGCTGTTATGTTTGGAGTGCTTCGTTTTATTTTCGGCGTTGGTAACGCCATCTAGTGGTAAGTAGACGTACTAAACTGGTAAACGTGAAGTTGCAGGTAAAAAGTGATTATTATTTTCAGTTTGCATACTGTTAGTGTTCAGTTACATAATAAAGAAAAAAGTATAAAAATATTATTATTTTTAGTAAATTAAAAATAAATAGAGGGTAATTATTTCAGAAATAGCAGTTAATTATTTTTTGATAGCCGAGTAAAGGCGTAAGTTGGATTAGGGTTTAACGAAAAAGCCGGGTTCAAGAAAGTAATAGACAATAATAATAAATAATTACATAGGTATTTTTTTTTTATTCGATACTTTTTCGTTTTCACTTCCAACCAAAGATTTCAAAAACTATTAGTTTATACTCGTAACGTTAAACCGCCTAACAGATTTAAATAAAATTGCACTGTTTGGCTCAGTTGTTAACTGCGTTTATATAAATAATATAAACAACAGAATAAAATGGGGCTCCCATACAACAAACGTGATTTTTTTTTCATTTTGGACGTTTTTTTTTACATAAACCTTCTACAAATAATCACACATTATGCATAATTGTCTTGTGGTAATACGTGTGTAACGTTCGAGTCTCACGCACAGTAGGTATAACATGACAAGTTGAGTTGGCTCCAATGGGGCACTCACGTTGAAAATATTTTAATAGGGCTTCTTCTGCCTTTAACTACTGATATTTAACATTCGATTCTTTCATACATTAACGTCGGCAAGCTAAAAGCTATCTGCGAACGATAAATAGGGCACGTCGATGCGCGCAAATTCTGAGAACGGCCAGGACTTACGTCTTGTGTGTAGACTGAGAAAGTCCAAGATATGGAAGATCTAGTTATGACGATACGTTTTTGTTTTGGCGTCTTCTAAACCAGTTGGTCGATATCGCCGAAATTACTATTTAGAAAGCAAATCATTACATAATAAATACCGACTTATCATTTTATAGTTTTTTTTTCAATGCCACTTTTAGGGTTCCGTACTACTCAAGGAACCCTTATAGTTTCGCTCTGTCCGTCCGTATGTCTATCTATCTGTCCACGCCTCTAGCTCCAGTAGTTATGAATATAAATTGATGAAATTTGGTATAGTTATATAATGTGTATAAATTCAGTTTTGGCATCGTAAAATAGTAATAATTTTACATTTTAGGAGTGGCTCTCTATACATGTGAAGTGGGGATGAAAATTTTAGTTCACGATTAATTTCACGTACAAAGATTACGATATAAATACAAAGCAGTATTGCCACATCTACAAATTCTACCATCTGTGTTCCTGTTATATGTCGCTGATATTCGATATTAAATTATATTAGCAACGTGCATAGTGAAATAGTGTCAGAAAAGTATGATGTCATGATAATGATTTGAATAACTCATCTAACGACGAACTGAGTTGAACAAAGAAGTCCTTGATAATTTAATATTCAAAAGGCAACCGTTACTGATTTTATTTGAAATCAGTGAACGGATTACGCTGAAAGTCAATAAGAATATAGATTTTTTTTTATTATAACGAGGACTTATACCAAAAAGGGTTTTCCCAAATTCCTCCCATAAATTAGTAACTTATACATAGCATATAATAGTATCCTACGGAGACATTGTACTTTTTCGGGATTAAAGAAGCCGTTGTTAATCCAGAGCTCAAAACATTACCAAATTTCATCAAAATCGGTTCAGTACTTTTTGCGTGAAAGAGTAACAATCATCCATTTAAACAAACTTTCAAATTTATAATATCAGTAGGATTCAACTTTGATGTCATTGGATTTGCTGTCATTCGCCTAGCATTTAACCCAATTTCCAAACCGGTTACCCTTCAGTTCTGAATCACTAATTACACCATAATGGATTTGTTTTTTTTTTTCATCCATAATGGGTTTGGTGCAATGGCCGGCTCACCTTCAAACCAAAATGGCGTCGGATATAAAGGCTCGTTCATCGGCTTCCCGGATGCGCCTGACACCGACACCCGGGGTCTTAAGTTACTCAACACTTGTTCTATTTTATATCCGAATTTTGCATTTCATAATGCAAAGGATGGAGTGAAGTTCGAGCAATTTTTTCAAGGTGAGCAAACCGGCAAAAGGCTGTGCTATATTAATAAAAGTAAAGGTGGCAAACAGATCGTCTGATAAGGCCCCCACAGACGAGAGGCCGATCGTTTCAGCTGGAACTGACGTCAGTTCGGCCTGAACGGATTCGAGCACACACACGGAAAAAATCGCATCCAATCCAATTTACGTCAGTTCGGCCTGATCTGATTCGTGCCCACACACGGAACAGTCGCATCAGTCCATTCTGGTTTGCCGCGCGCTACGGTCGTGTTTATCAATTTTGTATTTAAACACCGCGAAAACTCATACAACGCTTGTACAAGATACACGCCCGCACGGCAGCGGGTCGGGCAAGAACTGAAGCGATTTGCCCACACACGGTCAGGACAGGCCGCGCGTTCAGGCCGATCGGTCAGGCCAGAATTAATGTTGCCAACTTAGTTATTTTACAAAATTTTACTAAATTGAGTATTTTATTCCCTCCTTGGTAGAAATTTAGTTATTAGTAGTGTTTAAGTAGGAAAGAGCCAGACAGTAATGATATGCAAAATAGCTACTAAATACGTAATATTTCCTAGTATATTTTAATTTAATGGTAAAATTTATAATCAAATTCAATTAATGAAAAAAAATTAATATAATAAAACCTAAAATGCAGTGGTTTTTGGGGGGCTTCAGGAATTCCTAAGTTAAGTAGCCTCTTTAGTAGTTTTTTAGTAGTTTTAGTAGAAATCGATACGAGTTTAGTAGTTTCACAAAAAAAGAGCTGGCAACACTGGAACGAATCGCTTCAGTCCGTACGGCCGCCTGATGCGATCTCGAAATTGCACACACACGATACGATTTTGCATCCGTTCAGGCCGAACTGAAGGTAGACCGGACCATGTATGGGGCCCCATAGATAAATAAAAAATAAAATAAAATTAAGTAACCCATGTTTCTATTTTTTTAAATTTTGTATTCAAATAGTTAAACTTGACAATTCGGTCAAGCAGTGAGCGAGCTGATGATAATAAATTATAGCTAAGAATACATTTAAAATATCAGCATTCATACAAAAAAGAATACATTGATAATGTCAGCTAAGATGCCACAGATACACACTCACAGACGGACAGATACGTCAAACTTACAGCAGCTCTCTTATTATTGGGGTCTAAAAATAATTATTGTTACCCATAGGCAGTGGACACTTGCACGAAGAGATAAAGTGTTGCCGGCTGATAAGTGAAAACGAGCCCCTTATGCTACCCCAGATGCTTTATACGCCAAGCTTTTCAAAAATATAGTTACTGCCGTTGCAGTAGAGATAAATTATGTAAAAAAATCGGCCACGTGCGAGTCGGACTCGCGCTGAAAGGTTCCGTACAAAACGGCAAAAAATACGTTTGTTGTATGGGAGTATAAATATTTTATTCCGTTTTTAGTATTTGTTGTTATAGCGGCAACAGCAATACATCATATATGATGAAATTTAAACTGTCTAGCTATCACGGTTATGGAGATAAATCCTGGTGACAGACGGACAGACAGCGAAGCATTAATAATAGGGTTCCGTTTTTACCATTTGAGTACGCAACCCTAAAAAATATAAATAAAAAACAGTTTAAATTCGAGTGTTAACTTCTAGGTGTTATCATAAAAAATTAATGCTGTCTTGTTTCAATAGGTAGAGCATTTAAAATATATTGTCAGACGCTAGAATGATATATTAAGTACCAGCGAACTAGAATCAATCAGATCGATCACGATAATCGTTAATATCAGCGACCGCTTATATTTGGCGGCGACTCAAAAATGCGCGTGCGACGCGACGCGACGCATCCGTCACAACCGGCAAG
Source organism: Glaucopsyche alexis (assembly GCA_905404095.1). NCBI lineage: Eukaryota > Metazoa > Arthropoda > Insecta > Lepidoptera > Lycaenidae > Glaucopsyche > Glaucopsyche alexis. The sequence goes on along the minus strand of FR990048.1, from coordinate 22,005,568 downwards.
TTTTATTGCCGCTGTCACCTGCGATTTTTGTATCACCTTTTTGAATATACGAACGTGTTATATATTTCACAGGCGATGCGTGCATACAAGCCGGCTTCCCCTATGTATATTACTTTAAATCAATTATTTAATAATTAATAGAATACTGAATTGGTTCGTCACATAGTGTTAGCGCAATATTTTGGGTGCATTGGGCGCAAAATACTGTTTTAATTTCGTACCGTATATAAAAAAATATAATATATTAGGTTTAAAATATTCATAAGGGAAGCCGGCTTCTATGCACGCCTCGCTTGTGATATATTTACATGTTTGCTATATTTGGTTAGAAATATCTAGATATAACATTGACTATCCATGAATGAATTTGAAAGTACATTGAAATTAAAAACTCGCTACGACTTTAACGATTGATATAAATAATAATGCTGTATGGTTTTAAATTATTTAGGCCATAAATGTATTATAGGCCCATATTATATTAAAAAGAGGTACTTTTTTTTTTTTTTTATGAAATAAGGGGGCAAACGAGCAAACGGGTCACCTGATGGAAAGCAACTTCCGTCGCCCATGGACAATCGCAGCATCAGAAGAGCTGCAAGTGCGTTGCCGGCCTTTTAAGAGGGAATAGGGTAATAGGGGAGGGTAGGGAAGGGAATAGGGTAGGGATTGGGCCTCCGGTAAACTCACTAACTCGGCGAAACACAGCGCAAACGCTGTTTCACGACGGTTTTCTGTGAGCCCGTGGTATTTCTCCGGTCGAGCCGGCCCATTCGTGCCGAAGCATGGCTCTACCACGTAAAACTTAGATATGGTATTGCGCGTAAAAAGTAAAGACTGAAATTGGCCCGCTGAGGGCCAATTTTTATGTTAGTGTGCATAGATAATACAGATATATATTAGTAGTGTGTGTCGAGCCGGTCGACGAGTAACTACGTTTACGCGTTCCTTGTCAATGTGTATCGCGGCACAGAAATATTGTCATCAGTTTTGTAAGGGCATAATTACGGTTGTTATTAGTTTTGTAAGGGAATAACGTATCTATGTAATAATTAATCAAATATTTAGGCTTGGTGTAAATGTGGCTACTTATTACTGCCACTGTTGCCACCGCAACTGGCGAGACGACTCCGTGTAACATATTGAGTTTTATTTATAAACTGAGAAATATTGATACATTACTAGAAATACGTGAAAATATATAATATTTTATGTGTAGTTATTAGATACATCTGAAATATCAAAAAAAGTTTTAAAAATTTATTGCTAGATTGGTAAAAAACCTACATTATTTTACTATTTTCGATTATAAGTATGAACTTACACGCACAATTTTCGGAGATATTTTGTAATAAGTTCCTGCGGCCTTATGTTTCATACATCTAATAGTGACGTCACAGTTAGGTACGACTTTTGTATGGAGCGTTTTCCCGAGACTCGTGAAATTTTATTAACAAATCGCTGTATCTAGGTATAATGTTTTCATCGAGTTATAAACTCAATATAATTAGCCTTTAAATATAATTCAATCACTGTCTAGTTTGTTTGTCTGTACACTGCATAGCGACCACCTTGTCCGTCGCGTTCAACATGAGATATCATTTGAAATTAATGTTCGTATATTTGTCATACCTACCTTATATCTAGCGCAGACATAAAGGACAGACTAAAAATGTATAGTCCTCTTTCTTTAATCTGTGCTCATAGTACCTCAGAGGCGACGCATTGATAATTTGGCTGTAGCGATATCGATATTTCTCAGCAATGACTAAAGCTAAGAAATTAAAAGTTCATTGTCAGTATTCATCATGTCTTTGTCTTTGAATTACCCATAGCATTACACGATTGGTCAACTTTTATAACACAGAATAATTAATCAAAAACACTTCTGTAAAAAAAGAGATTCCTATTTTGCCAACAGAGGAGAGTGTTTTAAGCTTCCAAAATTTGTACATAGATTGGTTCAAGCATACACATTAATTTGCCCATAGCTTATATGAAATGAATTTATGGTTTTTAAATTACGCGACAAAAACCATTTTGTCCGCTACGCCCTTTCCATTTCTTGCTGTTCTATTGCTTGTTCTCATAAACTGCAGAAAAAGAAAACAGGCAAAAAAATGTAAACAAGCAATCTAAAACACGGTTTTTTACTTTAACGCGGCGTCACCTTATGAATAGTTATACAGTGTTTTGTTCACGTCACACAAGTAACATTTGAAGAAGACAAAACACTGTGTAACTATTCAAAGCTTATACAGAGTTTATTAGTAAGGGGGATAATAATACTACACTACTACATATTATACTACTATATTACTATACTACTTACTATATTATATTACAGTAAAGTTATTTGTGCAAATAAAGGGAATATCAGCGGTCTTTTGAGCGAAACACAAACCAAGCCGATTATTAACCACTATTATCAAGATGTCAAATTATAAAAAATCTTTTCACTAAAATCCTTTAATTTTAGTATAACTATAACTAGGCAGGAAATTGATTAGTTTTAAAAAAAAAATCTAGTTGTTATTTTTTTTAAACAAGGATTTAGTCCTCATGCTGGATGATGTCTGATGCATCAGACAATCTTTGAAAGCCTTGTCTCCAACATCTCCAACAAAATACACGTGTTGCTATTGAAGGAATGAATATTTTGGGCTTAAATTCACCGTAGTGTGCGCCTGCCTTATACTGTGTAATGTGTATGATGAAAATAATATCTCTACATATTTCGTCATACACGTTAGAGTTTTGTTCCTCGCCCTAACAAATGTTGTTTGGACCTACGTTAATGTATGGGCGGAAATATTTCAACAATCAATTAGATGTTGCCGTATTCCTATAATTCTGCCTTGTAACAATTTGTTAGTGTCCGTCGTTTAGGAATAGTTAATATTTTCTTAATTTTATAATAACATTTTACTTGGCACACTTCCACTAATGCCCGTAATGAGTTACCTGTGTATTTTAGCGATATAGTTTATCTTCTAACATAATAATAATAATATCTATGGACGCTTCACACCACGTCAATCTGATCCCGTAGTAAGTTCTCGAAGAACTTGTGTTACGGGTACCAGACAACGGAAATATATTTAATACTTTTATTCTATACACATGTTTAAGATTTTTATTATATTATACACATATTTAATACACATCCATGGCCCAGGAACACGGAAAAACTTTTTGTTCCTTCGGCGGGATTTGAACCCGCGACCCCCGGCTTGGGCACCAACACGCTCAACCAATTGAGCCACAGAGGTCGTCGTATGCAAATGTGTAAACTTACCTCTTAGGGTCTATTCACACCGAAACGAATGGCACTACATTTTTAAGATAGCTATTCAAAATTGAACTCAATTCATTACACGAGAAGTTACAAATTTCATTGTAAAAGTTCGAATGTCAGGACTGACGTCATAATTATGAAACGTGCATATTTTGTGTAGTGAATGTGTAAAAATGCAGCGCCGCGTAGTGTCGCGATTATTCGCGGTGTAAACTCACCCTTATTGTACATTTTCCAAGGATTGTTTCAATATAAGTGTACCCGCCCACGTCATACTTTTTGTAGTACCGATAGTCGGACAGATTTTTTCTCCGATTCTTATGACCGATTTTGTGCCCGACTCAACGCACACGGCCGTCACTTAGTCTGTAGCTTTTGAGGGAGTAGTAGAGTGCAAGCGGCCGACTGTCGGTGAGCGCATACATTTCTGGACCTTCCATTTTTCACCGACGATCGGATCGGTCGAGATACACCGATTTTATTTCTGAACGACTTTTTGTATGACGTGTGCGTTGCACTATTGCAATCAGTATGTTCTATTTTTCTCCTACAAACTACCCTTACTACCCTTGTCATAAAAACTGGTTTTTTAAATGTAACCAGCATCTAAAATATGTAATGGGTTATGAGTATGAATTCTTCGTAGTAAAATCGACTTCCAAGGAAGAAGAATAATATATTTTGTACCATTAATCTTACCGATATTTTTAAAGTTTCCCGATGTATAAAATACCAATATCTAGAGTATATCCGATAAATATTTTCGCTAATAAACGACGTGATAAATCTTTTTAACTAATGAGGTGGTAGAGTGAATAAATCAGTAAGAAAAACTAATAAATTGACTTCAAATTACACGGGCCATTCTAGACAATTATTTTACATTTAAATAAGTATGTTTGTTTTGAATAAATTACATGAATAAATAAAGAAATGTTTTAAAACAAAAAATAAATGTTTTAAAATCTACTACTTTAGGTACGAGTAAGCATCAGGATTAATATCTATCTGCTATATAATTTTCGTCTACAAAAGCATTTGCCGTAACACATATCTATTTTGAAAAATATTTTAAAAAATTATCTGCCTTTAGCTTATCAACACAGTATTTTTTTAAACCACAGTTAGGTACTTGGTACAGTAGCAATAAAAACATTGTTTTATTGTATTGGTCATACTATTTTAGGCTTCCTACCTCATTGGATAGGATCGGTAAAAATATAGTCGGCCCTCTAGGCAAATAGATTCATAGCTGTGAAATATGACGCCTTCGAATATGCTGTACACGCCGTTATGGTAACGTATTAACCAAAACGATATTCTGCTCCTAAATATACATTCCTTATGGGGAAGGAAAACTGCGATAGGTCATGAATAACTTTGAGAAAATTATTTATCCGTGGGTGTAAATACTATGGTCGAGGTATTATTAGGAATTATTGTAATATTTTCAAACAGTGCGCTCAGTGGTAGCTTGTGACGCACCTTAGAAAATGCATGGTTTTCTCAGGTAAGTGCATGTATGAAAAAAAACTTTCTTAAAGACTTATAAATGCACATAAACATATTTAATTATAAATTTACCTTGGCAAACCTATGTCTCTTATAAAAAAGTTAAAAATCATCGATGGCACGTGAAGCCTGCCAATCCACAGTAATTGACAATCGGGTTAGACTACAGGCTAACGCCGGAAATTAATAATCAATTTTAATTTCATTTTAGCTATCTGAGATCACTTGGCAAACCTATCACCCGGTTTCTGAAAGACTGATCAACGCCAAAATTAACTAATCAGCGGTCAAAACTCTTGTTAAGTGTAAATTGAGTTGCAAAAAGCTTGATCAGTCGTTTGATTTGATCAGCGTGTTAGTTAACAAAACTAATGCCAAACCTCATGTCAAACGCTGTTTTCGGTTTCTGGAAAGCTATTTATGGCGTAATCATAGATTAATATTATGTCAAATTTATTGTCAACTGATCAATGTATTTCGGTGAATTAACTTTTAAAAATATTAGTTTTTCTATGAGTTTTTTCCCATTTTTCCACTGATATTGTTTACAGAAGGTATTTAAAGTATTTTAACTAAGTTAATTTGGCGCATTTACCTACTTTAGGTATGTAGGTATATATTACAAATATATTTAATAACTCCCCCCACCCATTTCGGTGACGGTGGCTGTTTTCATTGAAACCAGACCAGTTACGCAGGAGTAATTTTTTATAGTGCCCAAGTGTGTGCGCAGTACACAAGAGCACTCTCTCTTCCTTTACTCTCATAATCCAGTGGGACCTCCGTGGTCTAGTGGTTAGAGCATTGGCTCTCGACTCGGAGATCGCGGGTTCGATTCCCGCGTTGGAACAACAAAAAATGTTTCCAAGTTTGGTTAGGACAATGCAGGCTGACCTCATCTCTCATCAGACATGTCAGTTATCCGTCCCACTGTGTTATGAGAGTAAAGGAGGAGAGAGTGCTCTTGTGTACTGCGCACACACTTGGGCACTATAAAAAATTACTCCTGCGTAACTGGCCTGGTTTTAATGAAAACAGCCACCGTCACCGAAATCGGTGGGGGAGTTATTAAATATATTTATAATATATACCTACATACCTAATGTCGGTAAATGCGCCAAATTAACTTAGTAAAAACACTTTAAATACCTTCTGTAAACAATATCAGTGCTGCTCTTGTGTACTGCGCACACACTTGGGCACTATAAAATAACACCTACCTGGCCTGGTTTCAATGAAACCGGCCACCGTAACCGAGATCGGTGTGGGGAGTTATTATTATTATATTATAAACGCTTCAACTAGATTTCTTTAATGCTCTATGCCTGATATGATTAATCTAATTGAATAATAATGTGTATTGTAAATAAGTAGGTAATTCATTAAACTTTGCTTACATTAATTTCACTCTTTTCACGAAATATTGAACGTAAAATTGGACGCCACACACGTGTGATTATGTTAAAAATCAAACTTCGTGTTATGTCAAGATGATCAATGATTAATAAATTTTTCTCTAATTAGCGTTTCAGAAACGCAAATTGATAACTATCTTGTTAACTTAACATACGCGTTAGTTGATCAACTATTTGATTAGCCTTTCAGAAACCGGGTGTTAGTCTCTTATAAAAAAGTTAAAAATCATCGATGGCACGTGAATCCTGCCAATCCACAGTTGACAATCGGGTTAGACTACAGGCTAACGCCCGAAATTAATAATCAATTTTAATATCATTTTAGCTATCTGAGATCAAGATTTTAATACATTTCAATGATCCTAGGATTAAGTTCACGTCAATTAAACCTCAAATTTTGTTTGAGAATCTAAGATTGAAGTCAATCTAAGATTTTAGATACGTTATTTATTTCGTATCGGAGATATTAGTGGACGACACATGATGACGATGCTTAGATATATCCGCTAAACACCACTAATAAACCAATATCACAAATATCAGCTAAATCATAAAATTCATCATTACCTAGACATGGCAGACGGCGCTTGGCAGAGGACTGCGGCGATGAGAGCGTAATGGCCGCCGCGCCAAGGGACTGACAGATGAATGTTTACCTTGACTGAACAATGTTGGTTAGCGCGATAAAAGGTTTAAATACTACTTGTGTATTGGCCACATTAGCGGAGGTAGATTAGTGTCATTATTATGTGTAGGTATATTCAGTTACTAGATGTTGCAGCCACGGGAACCATACATTTTGTCGCTATAAAAATAGCCTGTGTCTTTCCCTTAGTCAACTCGACACTATTTGTGTGACAAATTTCTTCAAAATTGGTCAAGTAGTTTCGGAGCCTATTCCATACAAGAAAAAAAAAACAAAACATACAAACAACAAATATTTCCTATTTATTATATTAGTATTAAAATAAAGAAGTATAGATGAATGGAAGCATCCAATTTTTATATCAAAACTTAGCTTAGTTCATGTTACTATCAGCTTATAATGAACATGGTGATTCTACCTAGTTCCATGTTTTCGACAAAAAAAAAAAGATGGAGCACTTTCTCTAAAGTGCTTCAAGTTTACATAAATAATTGAATAATTAAATACTTATGTTGAAAACAAGACTCTTTCTTTGTTTATCCCACCTAGTTAGTTCAATTCTGCCTTTTGACACCAAAACAGTGGCAGTTAGTAGTAGCTTAGAATGGTGATTGGTAAATGTAGTACAGTAAAACCATATTGCTAATGGGTCTCGGCAATCTTCATTTTTCTATGGAATTGGTAGATGGTGTATGAAAAACGACGATTGATGAAAGACATCATTGACATCGTGGTCGATACTAGATTAGAACAAAAAAACCTACATAGACTGCAAAAATCATTACCCTTCCTTTAAATGCATTCAGTTCGTCCATCTGTCTATAAGCAGCACGAAACTAGGTTGAATACCCCTGAAGCTCATCCTGTATTTTTAAATATACTAAAAATCGTGTTTACACAACCGTCAAAGTTATCAATATGTCTGTCCGTTTGCCGAAGCGATTTTTGAGTGATCCTCCCGAGGGGCCGGCTTGATTAATGCACATAGGTTAGTTGGAACACCGCCAGAACACTGTTGCTCTAGCGCAGATGTGACCAACCTTTTCACCTTATGGATCAAGATTTGTGGAAATGATTAATGAATCCAGGGGAATATTTTTGTGTTTGACAAACAGATAATATTAGATATTAATAATTTATTACAACCCATTTGAATTAGAATAAGAAAACTCAACCCAGGCCCAATCCCCTACCCTATTCCCTTCCCTACTCTCCCCTATTACCCTATTCCCTCTTAAAAGGCCGGCAACGCACTTGCAGCTCTTCTGATGCTGCGAGTGTCCATGGGCGACGGAAGTTGCTTTCCATCAGGTGACCCGTTTGCTCGTTTGCCCCCATATTTCATAAAAAAAAAAAAAAATTCCCCAGCATTAATTGAGCTAATTCAAAACATAATTATTAATTTATTAATTATTAATTCCTTTACCAGTGCTGCAGCTGTGGCGAAGGCTGGTTTTCCTTCATAGGGAAGCCGTAGCATGTATAGTGGTAGGGATTTGGATGAAGGTCTTCAATCAAAAGGTAAGCGGTAAGGGAAGCCGATAGGAATGGAGTTATAGGAACCCCTTGCCACTGTAGTGCTGCTTTGGAACTCTACCTTAGCTGTTCATAAGGTATGTTTTTACCCGACTAAGGCGAAGCCAAAAATAAGGGTAATCATTTGGGGCAATCTAAATATTAGGTATGTATATAATATTATGTTTGTTCCACCGTAGCGCCTAAACTACTACATAGTCCGATTTAAATAATAATAATAATAATAATATAGTATATGAGGTGTCAATAGATTCGTAATAATAAACCGGGTAACATAGGCTATATAATTTATGTAGTTGGGTTATAGTTTTTCATAAAAATTGTAGTTGCCTATATCTCTCTTTATTTAAAATATGGGGGATATAAATTCCCCTATATTTTAAGGAAAAGAAAAAAAAAGTTTGAACCGACTGTTGAATACCACTTCTAGGATGGACGGGAACTTTTAATAACTGGTGTTAGGAAAACAATCAATCCACAGAGTGAAATATTTGAGTTTTCTGTTTATTAATACTATGTATAGGCCGATAGATCGTTTCGCGATAAATAACGAATACCGATGCGGTTAATATTTGTACGTGTTTACAATATTCGTACACATTTTTTATACACTTCGAGGGAATTCGTTAAACGTTGAAATTAGGTACTTTTACTATTTCTATAGCTTAACAGACCTCACCAAAGCTCTTTAACCTGGATGTTAATGATCTCATAGCTGGACTTAGCAATATGCGAGTCGGTTTCCGTGTAGGGGGTGCCAGTGTTAATAACCTGAGCTATACCGTATGCGGATGACATGGTACTGCTGGGTCCGACTGCGAGGTCAATCGGGGAGCTGTTAAGGTATTGCGAACAATACGCCGCATCGCATGGTCTAATATAATTAGAATGTTAAATAAGTGAGGTTATGGTCTTTAGGTCCGTGGGTGGGAAGAGTCCAGATACTGTTACGCCTATAAAATTAAATAACTCCAGGCTCAATCACGTTACCCGGTTTAAGTATTTAGGACATAGTGACATAATGACGTTAGGCGGTCCGCGACAACATGCTGGCTCGCAGATTTGCATGCTCTGACCAGGTCAAGATTACGCTCTTCAAAGCGATCTGTCAGGGCATGTACACCGGCAGTCTGTAGTACGCACCGGTCGCTGGACTCCCTACGCGGCCAATACAATAATATCTATAGGATAATATTCTGCACACCTTCCTCCACATAAACTTTAACTATGCTAAATATCATACTCCGTTCACGCAATTCTCGTAAAACTGTACTGAAAACTTTTGCTTCGCATATTAATAATATAATAATTATTATGTTATATTATGATCTCCGTGGCCTAGTGGGTAGATCGTTTGGTTCGCACTCGAGAGAGTGCAGGTTTAAATCCCAGACTTTTTCAGATCTCAAGTACATTATACGGACGCACTAACGATGAAGGAAATCATCGTGAGGAAACCCGCACATGGTTGGCTCCAGACGTATTGAATGTGCCGAATGTGCTTGGGCAACCATACGACATTTAAAAACCGACTATCCCAACTCCCGGGCACTACAGTATTTCAAGAGCGGTTACTTCGCTCGGAGAATGCTGTATAAATCATCCATTAACGGAGGTTATTATTAGGTAGGTATGTATTTTTTGTTTATATTAACTCAATATGTTTGGTCTGGTAGGTATTAAAGCTTAGAGATGTGGTGACTGGTGTTATCTTGTACTCAAAGTCTAATATATATATATATATATATATATATATATATATATATATATATATATATATATATATATATATATATATATATATATATATATATATATATATGTATATATATATACAACTTTTTTATTTACTTCACAATACGGTCACCGGTTAAGATGTGAAATATTAATATGATATACATACCACCTCAGAAACTATCGCATTAATATTAGTAGGATTTCTGTGGTAAAGATGGAATTTGTGTGCGTGGTATAATTAATAACCTGTGGAATTTTACGGAAAATTTTCGTGTTCATGTTAATTCTCTGACACCCGAACAGCGGGGCGCTACGCATTTTTTACAAATTTTAATTTCAAGATGTTTTTTAAACTGAATGTTTTTTATAATTGTAAAGTCGACGTTTGGTATATCATTGTCAAACGGTCGCTGTAACCACTTTAAACTGACCTTATCAAATCCCTCCTACACGCGCGATGATTAATGCTAATTTTTATTAATAACCTAGAATAAGCCATGGCGTCCCACCACAGACCTGTCTAGACGATTGTGCCACGTGAAAAATAAACGCACACGTATTTGTTTCCACTGAAACCGTGACGTGCCAGCGATGTAAAATAAATTAGTAGATATTATACAATTTTATTTAAACTACTCCCGCCCGCGTAAATTCAGTATTCCTCGGGAACACCATTTTTTCGGGATATAAAGTAGCCTATGTTTTAATCCAGAGCCTAAACTACTACCATACCAAATTTCATCAAAATCCGTTCAGTAGTTTTTGCGTGAAGGAGTAACAAACAGCCATCGATACATCCATTCATCCATACGTCCTCACAAACTTTCACATTTATAATATTAGTAGGATGAATAAGGGCCCAGTTAGACAAGGCACGCGATTGCCGTGCATCTATTTTTTAACCCCCGACGCAAAAAGAGGGGTGTTATAAGTTTGACGTGTCTGTCGGTCGGTCTGTCTGTCTGTCTGTATGTCTGTCTGTCTGTCTGTCTGTCTGTCTGTCTGTCTGTCTGTCTGTCTGTGGCATCATAGCTCCCGAACTGATGAAGCGATTTCAATTTATTTTTTTTGTATTAAAGGTGACTTATCTGCGAGTGTTCTTAGACATGTTTGATGAAAATCGGTTGTGCCGTTTAAAAGTTTTGGGGGGTGAAAGTGGGGAAGAATAACTGAATGTCTGCAAATATACTCGAGTGGGGTCTCAAATGAAAGCGCACTGTAAGAGAATATTGATGACTTAATCGAGAGTGTTCTTAGCTTCGTTTGATGAGAAAATTGGTGGTGGAAAAATCAGCCGTTTGAAGATCATCAGCTCTTTTGTAGTTGATGAGGAGATCTGACTAACTTTCTTATGTCCGATCGATTCGAAATTTGATACCGCGTTACTTCAACGATATTTAAAGAACATGGTAAGGTAACCATGACCTGATTAGCCGTTTGAAGATTATCAGTTCTTTAATAGTTGATGAGGGGATCTGACTATCTTCCATATGTTCTATCGATTCGAAATTCGGTACCGTGTTACTTCATTGATATTGAAAGTATATGGTAAGGTAAGCATTATTTACACCTACTTTAAAAAGGATAAAATAAAAGTAAAATTGAAAGTTTTAAAAACCCCGACACAAAAAATAAACTTTAAAAACTAATAAATAATATTTTTAACCTAATATAATTATTATCGTCACATATAATATTATGTAAGTTGAAATATTTTTATTTTTCAATCGTCGTCTCGTCGGGGGACCGCTATGTGAGAAAAAGAGGTGTAGTCGCAGATTGCAACAAAAGAATTCACTCCGGGAAAAAATTTGCTCGTACCTAAATGTAATTCGTAATAATTAATTACATAGCTGTTGTTGGAAAAACACTTTATAAACTTTAGCTGTCCCCCGACGAGGCGACGATTGGAAAATAAAAATATTTCAACTTACATAATATATGTGACGATACTAATTATATTAGATTAAAAATATTATTTATTAGTTTTTAAAGTTTATTATTTGTGTCAAAAAAATTTTCTAAAAATGTTTTTAAAATTTTCAATTTTACTCTTATGTACATTTCAAATTGAGCATTTTAGACTAGGCCACAAGGTACAAAATTCATTCATGAACCAGTGGGTTGATTTAGATTGGAAGTGTCTAAAGTTTAATCAGTATAGCTAGTTAGGTAGTTCAGTAAACGTTTAGGTCAACAAAGTACTTAAGACAAAAGAACAAAAACTTTTGCAGTTTTAAGCATGTATTTTGGTCAAGATTAAATTTATCAATATTATTTTTGTAGCTTTGATAACTGCTAAGTTTTCTTACTTCGCAGACGCGATATATTATTAGAAGCGTTGATATGATATTTAGCCGATTAATGATCAGTCAGTTAAAATCTAAGGCTGGGAATACTCCCAGCCTTAGATACATTGTCCAGAATACGGAAGGCCGAAAAAGATTTAGACCATTGAAAATAGAATCCTGGACTAATACAATAGAATTGAAAATCTAACACACTTGTATCAAGTTGTCAGATTTGACGTTGACATTTGTCTTGACTGGATGGATAATATAGTACCAGCCTTAGATAGGTACATCAGACATAATGCAAACTCCTTATCAAGATAATAAAGAGCTAGAAGGAGAGTGTAACTAGAAAAGCAACATCTAGTTTTTATTAAACATCTGAAAAGACAACAGCAAAAACAACAGGTGTGCCCGCGCGCCGTGTTCCTTGTAAAAGCGACATTAGTCTGCGTCCCGACCACTTGGAGAGCTATTGCATTAAAAATGAACCTCTTTTCACGTGAAAAATGCTAACGTGGGTGATCTATACGAAAACTATTTGTGATGACAACTTATGACGCCTGAAATATAGTTGCTTTTTTAAGTCGAATTTAATACATACACGTTTTAGTATAAGTTCTTTAATTAATCATAGTCATAGATTATTCTAGATAAACTTTTAAAAGTTTAAGAGAATTTAAAAGAACACCTCTTTATGTTTGGGAACTGAAAACATCGAAATCTACTTGGCACGTTAGACAAGTTCTGTAGAGTCCCGATCTGTAATAATATAGATAGATAATGTAGATAATATATAATAAAATTTGTGGAAATACCTAACCCTAAACTCTTAGTACATAATATTACTCGTATACTATGCCTAAAAGCACAAAATATAATACACATTAATTTATGATAGACTTAATTTCAGATCTTATAAAGACAAATAGGTACCTGGGTAACCGACCTTTGCTTGTATTTCTGATAAATTTTAAAAATAAAAAGACTCACAAAAATATTCATCTGACCGAGATGTAACCCACCACATTCCGAATTACGAACAAAAGAAAAAACACAAACCAAACTGCCAATCGGACTGACACAATATTGTTGAAATTATTGATTTAAGTTGCACGACGAAAGAAAAAACATAAATAGCTTAAAAATGCGTGATGTGAGGGATAAGACCTAGCTAGATCAATTTATTTCCCATTATTTACTATTTTATGCATACATGCAGCTGATTTCGAGAAACTTATTATATTATACCTGTATATGTCACCGTAAAATTGTAAAAATCGTTAGATTGTAAAATAACTAACGAGAATGTAAAAATATGTCGAAAGATTAAAAACTATATATGCATTTATAATCTAACGAAAAATAATGTGTTAAATTATAGGCAGCATACTCGCGTCGGAAGTCTATCAACATTTTACAATTTAACAGTTTTATTACAATCTAGTGGTTTTTACAATTTTACGGTGACGTAACATATACAAGATTGTCTCGTTTAAAGTATAAGTTGTTTTCATTTTATGTCAACATTTGGGAACCTCTGTACCTAAACGCGCTTGAAGATTCGACGCATGATTCGTGTAATATAATATGTAGTGATTCTGTCCGTCCGTGCATCAGTAATTAATCACGAGTTTTGTCAAGCGCGACACCATGCGACGACACGGCGCTAATGACTGTGGAAACATCACTATTAGTTCGCGAAATATATCAAAATAAAATATAAAGTGTCGAAAGAAAGAACATTAGTTACGGTATGTCATTATTGTAATTGCGAAAATGGACTGAGATCAGAACCTCAATTCTCGTATTTCAAATATACTTTAATTTCACTTTGATTGTATTGTAAGCGAAGCGACAATATGTAATCATGAATTGGTTTTATGAAGTTTCGACCAATCAGAGCGTGTTTCACGTTGGTTTAACGTTTACGAGAATACCGTTTGACAGTTTTAGCGTACCGGGACTTTATTGTAATCGTAATAATGCAGGTTTTATTTAGCAGAATTGATCCTCTGATTAACTACACTAACGCTCTTACTGATAAAATATTTATCTTTTAACACCAATTACAACTGTTATAATAATCTTCCACCCTAGTCAGTGGTCGATAACGCTTTCATCTGTAGGTTGTATGTGTAGGTGTAGGGTTAGGTTGTAGGTTGACGTAGGTTTGTAGAATGCAGGTGTTAGTAGTAGATGTAGGTGTAGGTAGTCGGTGAAAGTTGTAGGTTGTCGATGTAAGTTGTGGTGCAGTTGGAAACGCTTAATAGGTGAGCGATGTTGCAAAACTTGCGAGAAAATTTCGATTTTCCCGTACTAACTGTTCCTACCTGTTAAATTTGATATACGTTCAAACATAAATTATTAGACTGTTATATATTTATACGTGCGTTCAAAAGTTATATTGAAATGCAAAAAGTAAAATTTTAAAAACATGTCTTTACCAATCCATTCAATCAATAATTATTAATCTTTACCAAGATTACAGGTGGAGGTTGTAGTTATTGGTTGTATGTAAATGATGTAGGTTGTAGGTTTTAGGTGTAGGTAGTAGATGTAGTAGGTGAAGGTTGCAGGTGTAGTTATTTATTTATTCCAATTCATAGTTAAAACAGAATAGTGTCTGTCGGGTCAGCTAATAGGTAGTAATAACTGGTCTTTACCTATGAAATTGCCGTTCTGCAGTACTGGCCATTTCAAATCAAAATAATTTTTGTTTGGCTAAGAATTCTAATTTCAAATTAATTTTATTTTAAAAACATGGAATTCCTTTTTCAAAATTAGTAATTTGTTTATTGATTAGTGTTACATTTTAATCTCTTTCGTCATCATGGATACGTTAAAAATTCGAATTATTATGGAATATGAGTACCGTCGTGGCAGCAAGGCGGCACAAGCGACCTGCGGCACGCAACATAAACGACGTTTACGGAGCTAACGCTACAAACCAACGCACCACCTGTTATTGGTTTGCTCGCTTCCGTTCTGGAAATTTCGACCTGAAAAATGAACCTCGCGATCGTCCGAAGATTTTGGTTGACAATGACGAATTAAAGGCGATTGTGGAAGCTGATGATACACAATCTACGGCTGAATTAGCAGCAGCTTTCGACGTTAGCGCCAAAATAATATTGGTCCATTTGCATCAAATTGGAAAGGTAAAAAAGCTTGACAAATGGGTGCCCCACGAACTCAATGATCGCCAGCGCGAAGTACGCGTCGAGACGTGCCTTGCACTGCTCAACAGACACACAAATGAAGGAATTTTGAAACGCATTGTTACCTGCGATGAATAATGGATTCTATTTGATAACCGCAAGCGCTCAGCAAGTTGGTTGGATCCTGGTTCAGCACCTAAACAATGCCTTAAACGAAAACTTACCCCTAGAAAAAATATGGTCACTGTTTGGTGTGTGGTGTGTGAGTAGAATATATAGTAATGTAAGTGTGTATGAGTAAGTAAGTATATAAAATGTGTTATGTCTTATATTGATGGTTCAGTAATAAATCATATTCTAATGAATCGAGTTGTTTAATATCTCCGTTGACACAACCTTACATGGCGACCCTGCCACCCGAGACGGGCTGCCGAGTCCGGTCGCGAAATTTTAAATTCTTGAAAGTTTTAAAGTTTTAATAAAAAGACATTCAGTAAATTTTCGCGATGTGCCGGTCAAATATTCAAAAAGAGAACGTATTTATTACTCTAAGTGGTGCGCAAAATTCGGCTTCGATGACAGACTATCATTTATCGAACATTAGTATTGTTATGTTCGTTATTTGTACGATACTCGGTATCGCGGTACTCTACGCTATTTATAGACTGTACCAAAGGTGCCATTATTCGTGGATTCGTAATGAGGTTTTAGCCCAAAACCTCACGCGGTCGTTTCGATGATCCACCCCGGAGGCTCGTGTCTGCTACGAGTGCCGCCAGCAGCGCCAGGAGCCCGAGCACCACCACGAGGAGGCCGGTATGAGACTCCCGAGCAGTAAGTGATTTGTGATTGTTAACATAAAAAACCAAAAGGCATTCAGTGAAAAGTGGAGTGACGAATGTTATATATCGTTAAGTTAATTAATTAAAATGGGACCTTATTTTAGCTTTTTTTTTATCATGTTTAAAATAATTATGTAGTATTTTAAATTTTATATAAATATACTTTTTTTGATATTATGTAATGGCAAATGAACTTAAAGATATATATGACAAGTTAAAAAATATTAAAGATAATTTAACGAAGCTTAGTTATGCTAGGAGAACAGAAAATATTTTAAAACAAAAGTTAGAAGAGGCTACGTTATTAAAATGCCAATTTGATGAATGTACTGGAATTTTGTCAAAACAGATTGAAAATAAAGAATTTAGTGCTAATATTTTGCAAGAAATTCAGTCATACTGTGATTTGATTAAAAAATATTTTATAGATATAGAAACATTTTGTTCAAAATCATATAGTTGCCAGTCTTCTAGTGCCGAGTGTACGGTTGAAAGGCAAACCCAAGCAATTATGGAGTCTTTTAATTATAGAACTGCTGTCGCTTTATTACCGGTTATGAATGGTGATGAAAACGTCACAAAATCTTTGATAGATGCCATAGAATTGTATAGCTCGTCACTCAATACACAAGGTAATCAAATGCTCGTTAAATTTATTTTAAAGACTAGATTGCACAAAAATGCAAAATTACGAATGTCGACTTCGTATAATAGTTGTGACTCGCTTATTAGAGACATGCGCCAGTATCTTCTCACCAAAAAGTCGAGTACACCTATCCATAAGGAATTGTCTCTTATTAAACAAAATGGTTTGACTTTAGACAAGTATGGGTCTAAAGTTGAACAACTTTTTGTGGATTTGACGGTCGCACAAGCGGATGGCGATCAAAATGCGTATAAAATTTTGCGCCCCCAAAATGAGAAAATCGCCATTAAAAGTTTTATAGACGGGTTACGAACCGTGAAATGTGCACTATTCTGTCGGCACGTAATTATGACACGTTGAAAGACACCATCAGAGCTGCGCAGGACGGGAGTTGTCATACAATCGTCCTCAATCGCACGATAATCCATATGTTGGGTATCAAGGTTATTCTTATAGTTGCAAAACTTCTGAAAAATTCCGAATAATTCCGGAATACTTCTAGGAAAGTTTCTTTAAATTTGAATTATTCAAAATGAATTTAATTAAGATTTTTATTTTTGTTGAAAAATCGTATTTTGCATCAATCGTCGATCGCCGCCGCCGGCCGCTGCCACACGAGCGAGACGGCGGGGCGCGGCGGCGCGGGAGAGAGAGCCCCGGAGAAGTTTTCCCCCGCGCGAGAAAGATTCGTACCTCGCAATTGAATGTTTCCGTGGAATATTTCCGTCGAATATTTGGCCGGAATAATTCAATGGTAATATACCTAGGTGTTAGTTTATGGTGTATGGTGGTTGAATGAATTATTTGTTCAGTGGCACATACGTAAGTAAAATATACTTAAATGTTTATTTTATTATAAATGGGATTTATTAAGTATATAATGTTGATATTTTTTGTATGTACAATAACTCTGTACGCATCGATTTTGATGCAGTTTTCAGAACAATATTATTTAGTACCTACTATATGTATACGTGACATAAAAAAATGTTGAAATAAATAATGTTTAAATAAGTAAAAAGATGGAACCTGTAGTAAGGACGAGAAATAAAAATACGTGTACCTAGCTCGAATTAGAATATGTATTCCAATATCTATACTAATATTATAAAGCTGAAGAGTTTGTTTGTTTGTTTGAACGCGCTAATCTCAGGAACTACTGGTACGAATTGAAAAATTCTTTGTGTTGGATAGTCCACTTATCGAGGAAGGCTTTAGGCTATAATATAGCATCATGCTAAACTCAATACGAGCGGAGCACCAATCAAGAATGTTACAAAATCGGGGGTCTTTTTTTCCTTTTGAGAGCTTTCGCTACGTACGCTGCGGAAACGGTTAAAGTTTCGCTAAAATGATGTATAGCAGAATTGTTCCCCTGTAAAAGTTCTAAAAAAAAGTCCGCGACAGTATATATGTCTATCTTTTAAGGTTGGCTCATTATAACCTTTTTATACTAACCAAATTTGTTCTAAGGGTAAGCATTATTTGTGAAAGTGTTTTCATAAAGATTATATTAATCCATAACCAAGTAAATACGTTATTCATTACAAGCATTTAATCTAGAAGAAATTTGCCTTTACATCATTTGATTTTAATGAGTATTTTAGAAGATATCGCAGTAATAAAATAATCATGCGCGCTATAGTACGGCGCACGGCGCGGGCGGGCAGTCGTGACCGTGAGGTGGAAGCACTTCTCCTTCTACGTAAATGAAGTCGCGGGTAAATTTTAGCGATATCCCAAAGTAACTATTCCACGCGGACGAAGTCGCGGGGAAAAGCTAGTATCAAGATAAAATTATTGACAGTATAAGTCAAAGTATTAATTCACTTTTTAAACTGTTATACAATACAGAGGTTTTATTAATTGGACTTTTGTAGATACCAATAGAACCGACTTCAATGAAGCCGGAACACCTCAATTGACCTCAAACCACCACCAAGCGAAGACTTTATTGAAGAGGTGCTCTGACGACTTTATTAAATGATGCGACGTGCAATCAAGTCACAACCATAAACTCAAATATACCTACCGCTCACAACACAACTGAAGATATACCCCCTTACTAATAAACGCTGTATAAGCTTTGAATAGTTACACAGTGTTTTGTCTTCTTCTATCGAATTAAAAATGTCACTTGTGTGATGTGAACAAAACACTGTAAGTATAGTCTATTCAAAGCTTATACAGCGTTTTAATAAAGTTGTAAATTTGGAAGTTGTAAACTAATACCCCCTTACTAATGTAAGGGGGTATTAGTTTACAACTTCCAAGCGCAATTTTTCTCGTTTTTTTTAGTTGAAATATTCCCAAAGTTTCGGAATTTTTCGGAATACTTCCGAAGTATTCGACGGGAATGATTCGGAATTTTTCCCGCCAGCATCTATAGTTATTCTTATAATAATCGAGGAAATTACCGCAGATTTGATAATGGCCGCCCTAATCGTACGAACAATAGATATATACATAGGGGCAATAATAGAGTATCTTTTAATAGGCGAACACAAAATTATTTTCAGAATCAGTCTGGTAATTATCGTAATATGCAGCGCGGATCGACTCGCTTAAATCGTGGCAGGCCTGAGCGTACATATACACGTACTAATAATGTACACGCTATTGAAACAGGCATGAACAATATGAGTTTTAATGACGAACATTGTACCAACGCAAATTTGGGAGAACGTAAAGAAAATTCATTGCAGTTTTTTCGATAATGATTTCATTTATGCTTGTAACAATAATAGCTCGGTAGAATTCTTATTACAAGGTGCCAAATATGGTTTGCTTATAGATTCCGGAGCATCATTATCCGTATTGAAATACAACACGGTAGCTCAGTGGAACATTCCAATTCATAAGGAATGCATTTCCATAAATGGAATTGGAGGCAAAGTGCAAGCAAACTTTAGGCTATGTTTTCATTACGTTAACCATAAATGGTCAGGAATTTAGACACAAATTTTATGTCATGCAAACTTTACCTGGTATTAGACATGGTATAATAGGTAGAGATTTTATGCACAAATATAACGCTATTTTAAATTTCGAAAATAATACGTTTACTATTAGTCATAATAATAATAATATAACCTTACCTACGACAAATAATTGTACAGGAAATAAAAGCTGTTTTTTGAGTATTCCACCGAGATGTGAAAAGATATTTACATTAGGCAGTAGTTTTAACGAGGACTGTGTAATTTTGCCGTATCAATTAAACGATGGAGTTTTTATAGCCGGAAGCATTTGTAGGCCGAAAAATGGACAAGTTAATATACAGATATTAAATACACGCGAAACGCAAGTGGATATTAATTATTTTAAACCAGAGATACATTTATTATCAGATTACAAAATTTGTAACTTTGAACGAAATTGTAACATTGACGGAGATAGGGTGCGCACTTTGTTGAACCTAATAAATTTTGATCATTTGAATAGCGAAGAAATGTCATCAATTCAAAACATATGTGCAAAATTTTCCGATGTTTTTCACTTGCCGAATGATAAAATATCTACCACTAATCTTCACGACCAAAACATACTGCTAAAGCCAGGTGCAGACCCAGTTTATACTAAACAATACAGGTTACCATTTTCCCAACGCGAGGAAATTGAAACACAAGTTAAGAAAATACTTTCCGAAAATATAATTGAACCAGCCAAAAGCGAGTGGTCGAGCCCTGTCTTATTGGTTCCTAAAAAATCCGACGATAATTCTAAGAAATGGTGGCTTGTTATAGATTTCCGAAAATTAAATACTAGAATTTTAGATGATAAATTTCCTCTCCCAAATATTAACGATATTTTAGATTCTTTGTTAGGCTCAATGTATTTTTCACAGTTAGATCTGTCACAAGCTTATTATCAGGCGAAATTAAACCCAGAAAGTAGAAAGTACACAGCATTTACTACACCTTCTGGGCAATATCAAATGACACGTTTACCCATGGGCTTAAAAATTAGCCCTAGTGCTTTTTCCCGTTTAATGACAATTGCTATGTCAGGCTCAGACCTCACATACGACAAATTATTTGTTTATTTAGATAATTTAATTTGTTTCGGACGTAATTTAGAAATGCATAACAAAAATTTGATAGATATTTTAATTAGACTGCGAAAAGTTAATTTAAAACTTAATCCAAGTAAATGCGATTTCTTAAGAAAAGAAATGCAATTTTTAGGTCATATTGTATCTTCTGAAGGAATAAAACCAGATTTAGAAAAAATCAATATAGTGAAAAATTATCCCGTTCCAAAAAATGCTGAGGAAACAAAAAGATTTGTAGCGTTCGTAAATTTTTATAGAAAGTTTATTCCAAATTTTGCGGAAATATGTTTATCACTTAATAGGTTGTGTCGGAAATATGTTCATTTTGAATGGTCAGATGAATGTAAAAAATCTTTTGAATCTTTAAAAAGGTCATTAATATCTCCGCCAATATTGCAATATCCGAATTTCGACGACGACAACACGTTTATTTTACAAACAGATGCATCGGGATTTGCAATCGGATCCATATTATGTAATAATGACAAAAGACCCATAGCTTTTGCTAGCCGTAGTCTCAATAAATCGGAAGTTAGGTACCCCACGATAGAAAAAGAATTGCTCGCTATCGTGTGGTCCGTAAAGTATTTTAGACCATATCTTTTAGGAAGGAAATTTATTATAAGAACTGACCACAAACCGTTGATTTATTTATTCAATCAAACAAATCCATCTAGTCGTTTGACGAAATTTCGGTTACTATTAGAGGAGTATGACTATATAATAGAATAGGTATGTTAAAGGTGCTGACAATGTAGCTGCAGATGCGTTGTCACGTATCCGAATAACTAGTGAGGAATTGAAGGAAATAAATCAACATGTTGTGTCAGTTTTGACGAGAGCTCAAAGAAGGAAAATGAATGAAGATGGTTTAGAGGATGTCAGTGACAACCCTGAGGTTTCCGAGCGAACTGTTAACGATTAGACTGATCACCCAAGAGTTATGGAGTTGCTTAAAACCAAAGGAGTGCACTGAGTTACGATTTTGAAATGAAAAACAATGGAAAAGTTTAGAGTTCTCAGACGAACAAAATAAAAATTTATTTAATTATGATGCATCAAATGGAATTATAAGAGTAAACCCTTATTTCCGATTACAATGTGCACGAGATGCCTTTGTAAGGAATTTGGCGTATTACTGTAAAAAAATAAAAATAGATAATGTGTGTATAATACAAAATGATGAGAATAGCACATTAGTAAAAGACTTAAGTCAAAGTATAGATATTACACCTAATTGGTCTGGACCGCGTTTATATATTTTAAAAGGTGTAAAAGTTATAAATGATCATGATACAAAACGTGTAATATTAAATGATTACCACTTACTACCGAGTAGTGGTCACGCCGGCATACGCCGCATGATAAGTAATATAAAACGACGTTACTTTTGGCCAAAATTGGAAAAAGACGTCATAGACTTCGTAAATCGCTGCTACAAGTGTAAACGTCAGAAACATTTTAAGTATATAAAAGAGCCAATGGTCCTCACCGATACGGGCTATTCGGCTTTCGATAGGATATATTTAGATTTAGTTGGGCCCTTAAGTAAGGATAATGATAGTTACAAATATATTCTCACACTACAGTGTGATCTTAGTAAGTACGTAGAAGCTTATCCCGTAGAAGTACGTAGAAATAAGGATACAATTTCAGTGGCAAGAGCTTTCATTCATAACTTTATTTTACGCTATGGCATTCCAAGAAACATAATATCTGATCGGGGCACGGAGTTCATTTCGAACGTAATGAATGAAGTGTGTAAAATTCTTAAAATCAATCAAATATCTTCGACAGCGTATCATCATCAGTCAATAGGAAGCTTAGAAAATACCCATAAACATTTAATGTCATTCCTTCGCATACAAACGGATAATGAACCACAAAATTGGAGTTCATGGTTACCATATTGGTTCTTCGCTTTTAATACGACCGTACACACGTCAACCACGTACACTCCATACGAACTCGTTTTCGGAAAAATATGTAATTTACCTAGTAATTTAACATCCGATGTTGCACCTTTATATAACCCAGAAAACTATCCGCAACAACTTAGATACAGACTTCAAAAATCACAGTATGATGCAAGACAGCATTTAATTAGCAGTAAACAAATTAGAAAATGTAAATATGATTCCTATACAAATCCTATAACATATAATACAGGTGACATGATACTACTTAAGAATGAACAAAATGTAAACAAATTAGATCCTTTGTATATTGGACCATATAAAGTAATAGAAGATTGTAATCCTAATTTAAAAATACAATATAAAGGTAAAGAATTAATAGTACATAAAAATAGAACTAGACCATATATTAAGTAAATGTTTTTTTTTTTTCTTTTGCCATTGAAAATGTATGTACTTGTGTTAAGTTTTATTAAATTGTTTCTAACTACGTTTCGAATGGTAAAAATGATCAATACTATAATATTAATATGTATTAATAGTTATTATTATAAGTTTTTAATTTTTTTTTCCTCTACAAAATTAGTATACTTAATTACCTTCTTAAATAAAAATAACTGTTTCATTTATTTATTTTTTGCCGATGGGCGTGTGGTGTGTGAGTAGAATATATAGTAATGTAAGTGTGTATGAGTAAGTATATAAAATCCCACCAAAAACATTCTGTAAAAAACTAGCCAAGTCTCGATAGAGCTGCTTGTTTATCTCTAAAAAGTAGTGAAATCTAGACAAAGTCGTGCCAAGTCTAAGGTTCCTTACTGCGATTTCTTTATTATTATAGTTAATGTTGTGTGACTTGGCCGTTGAAGGGTACACAATGGTACAAAAGGGGCTCCATGACACCATTGCTCCAATACATGTGTTCTACAATCAACAACAGCCTAAAATGAGACACTACTCACTAGCGTCCAATTACCAATACCAGTATGGGCTATTATCTCGCTTAACTAACATAGGTAGTTACAACAGATATACATTACGTGTAAACAAAATTGACTTGTACCCACTTGTAACGTATAAAGAATGTCCAACGGCCAAGTCACACAACATTAACTATAATAATAAAGAAATCGCAGTAAGGAACCTTAGACTTGGCACGACTTTGTCTAGATTTCACTACTTTTTAGAGATAAACAAGCAGCTCTATCGAGACTTGGCTAGTTTTTTACAGAATGTTTTTGGTGGGATTTCACTTCTTTTTGTAGAAACGTGGGCATATTGATTTATTTTACTAGATTTCAGTGTAATTTGTTTATTTAATTTGTGTAATGATCGAGTACAATAAAGTTAATCGTTCGACTATTTCTTCTTGTAAACTTGTAAATATAAGTATAAAAGCCAGTCTCGTCTTATCGAGAGTTTTCCTTTAATTTTATTTATATGCGTATCAAAAGCAGAAAGGGAGGCATTCGCCCAGCAGTGGAATGCTACGGACTAGATTAAATTAGAAGATGTGTCCCACTTCGCTAGGTTTTTGAAATAACAATCGATTTTTTTATGTACCAATAGTAGAAGGGGGGCATTACCATATCTCTAATCAGCTGAAACCAGCTGAGGATTCTTCATCAGATACTTCAGACCTTCGATTTTTGACATCAAATGAAGCGGCCCACCACCATGTTGAATATTTTTTGTAAAGGCGGTATGTCGATCTCTAATAGTTTGGTTGGGCTCTTGTGTTTTCTAATCAGGGTCACCAGGTACTCCAGATGTTCGATTATCCTAGTTTTTATAGTTTTCCCTTTATGTGGCCATTAAATCCTAACTCTGTACCAAATTTCAGCTCTCTGAGTTCATGAGAAGTACTAGTTCTATTCTGATGAACATGAGTGAGTGACTGAGTGAGTGAGTGTCATAAATTGAAAACTTTGCTTTCGCTTAACTTCGGAACTAAATGACCTACAGACTTAAAATTTTGGATTTTAAGTATGTGATTATAGCTTACTAGATGACGAAAATTTCTGCGTTCTGGTCTTATCCAGAGCTCCTCAAATAGGGGCCTGAAAATGCGGCGAAATGGTTCCAGTAAAGAATGGTACGACAGTGTTTGCTTCGCGCTCGACTTGGCGGGGGCACTGCTGTGCCCCCAGATCAACGTTCTGGTCTTATCCAGAGGTTCTCAAATAGGGGCCTGAAAATGCGGCGAAATGGTTCCAGTAAAGAATGGTACGACAGTGTTTGCTTCGTGCTTGACTTGACGGGGGCACTACCGTGCCCCCAGATCGACGTTCTGGTCTTATCCAGAGGTTCTCAAATAGGGGCCTGAAAATGCGGCGAAATGGTTCCAGTAAATAATGGTACGGCAGTGTTTGCTTCGCGCTCGACTTGGCGGGGGCACTGCAGTGCCCCCAGATCGACGTTCTGGTCTTATCCAGAGGTTCTCAAATAGGGGCCTGGAAATGCGGCGAAATGGTTCCAGTAAAGAATGGTACGACAGTGTTTGCTTCGCGCTCGACTTGGCGGGGGCACTGCCGTGCCCCCAGATCGACGTTCTGGTCTTATCCAGAGGTTCTCAAATAGGGGCCTGAAAATGCGGCGAAATGGTTCCAGTAAATAATGGTACGGCAGTGTTTGCTTCGCGCTCGACTTGGCGGGGGCACTGCAGTGCCCCCAGATCGACGTTCTGGTCTTATCCAGAGGTTCTCAAATAGGGGCCTGAAAATGCGGCGAAATGGTTCCAGTAAAGAATGGTACGGCAGTGTTTGCTTCGCGCTCGACTTGGCGGGGGCACTGCCGTGCCCCCAGATCGATTATCCTAGTTTTTATAGTTTTCCCTTTATGTGGCCATTAAACCCTAACTCTGTACCAAATTTCAGCTCTCTGAGTTTATGGGAAGTACTAGTTCTATTTTGATGATCATGAGTGAGTGTATAAGTGAGTGAGTGAGTGTCGTAAATGCGAAACTTTGCTTTCGTTTAACTTCGGAACTAAATGACCCACAGACTTGAAATTTTGGATTTTAAGTATGTGATTATAGCTTACTGGATGACGAAAATTTCTGCGTTCTGGTCTTATCCAGAGGTTCTCAAATAGGGGCCTGAAAATGCGGCGAAATGGTTCCAGTAAAGGATGGTACGGCAGTGTTTGCTTCGCGCTCGACTTGGCGGGGGCACTGCCGTGCCCCCAGATGTGTTATGTCTTATATTGATGGTTCAGTAATAAATCATATTCTAATGAATCGAGTTGTTTAATATCTCCGTTGACACAACCTTACAGGTGGTCTAGCGCCGGTGTGATTCATCACAGCTTCTTACCAAACGGGGTGAGCATTACTACAGATGTGTATTGTGAAGAACTGAACACAATGATGGAGAAGCCGGCACATCTCCAACCAGCATTGGTCAATCGCTCGTCTCCGCTGCTCCTGCAC
Source organism: Glaucopsyche alexis (assembly GCA_905404095.1). Classification (NCBI taxonomy): domain Eukaryota; kingdom Metazoa; phylum Arthropoda; class Insecta; order Lepidoptera; family Lycaenidae; genus Glaucopsyche; species Glaucopsyche alexis. Next base: position 21,979,084 of record FR990048.1, on the reverse strand, counting down.
GACAAAGCGCGACCTCATACTGCACAGCAGACGGTCTCCAAGTTGCAAGAACTGGGGTTGGAAGCTCTACGTCATCCGCCCTACTCACCAGACCACAAGGCCTACAGACTACTACTTTTTCCATAATTTGGATAACTTCTTGGCAGGAAAAAATTCAATACCCGAGAGGCAGTACAAAATGCCTTTGAAGAATTTGTTGCCTTCCGTCCAGCTAATTTCTTTAAGAAGGGCATCAAAAACTGTCACTGCGTTGGCAAAGATGCATTGATTGCATGGGTGATTACTTCGATTAATACAAATAAAAAATACATTTAAAAAATTCTTTTAATTTTTTTCATACAAAACTGCAATTTCATAGGTCTTTACCTATGAAATTGCAGTTTTGTATGAAAAAAATTAATATTAGGTCTTTACCTAATATTATAATATTTTGATAAATATGTAGATATTACATATAAATATTTAACGAGTAATTGTCTTATTCAATTGATTTCTAGGAAAAACAATTAACTTTTTAATAAAGCCAACACATTTGTCAACTCTTAATAAAAGTGGGTTGATATTTTTATGTCTAAATTTTTATTAAAGCTCTGAATTATATCGCAATAAAATTAAGCTAGAAGTTATTTTATTGCGGATAATAAACGTGAGAAAAATAATATATATCTAGAATTAATAATAAATTTAATCCAGCCATAAGTTATTGTCAGATAATAAACACTAAATCGCCGACGCTTTGGTAAAAAAATAATCTTATTTAGGGTTCCGTACCGAACGGATAAAAACGGAACCCTATTTCTTAGACTTTTCTGTCTGTCTGCCCGTCTAACATCAGATTATAACTCATGAACCGTAAATTTCTGCTGCCGCTATAACAACAAATATTTAAAAAAGAATAAAATTAATAATATTTAAGGGAGCTCCCATATATCAAACGTCATTTTTATTATTATATAATATACATGTCTTATAATTATTACCAAATTAACAAAGTTACATGTTAAGCTGTGTAAATATTTTAGCTAGCTATTCAAATTTGACTTTCTTCAATTAAGAAAAAGAGACACGTTTCATATGACATCAGTCATAACGTAGGTATAGGTCGCGCAACGGTTTATGAGCGCTCAGTGAAAGTGGAGGGGATCGTTCGCGCATGTGACCAATAGCAAAGAATATATATTACTAACGAACCAATAGCGTGTCGGCAGCCACGTTCGGCATGCGTTCGGCGCATCCACACCTCCCCGCCCGAGCCCGCTACCGCCAACACACCCAAAAACTGACTTCTGCGCATACCCCCTCTACTTTTGTCGAAAGATCTTAATTCGTTGCGCGACCTGTACCTGTCCAATATTTGATATATGTTCCAATTCCAACATTACGTGCAGCGTGGTGCAACTTGATATTTGAACTCATGAAACGTGTATCTTCTTGTGTATATAATAAAGTTCTATTTTAAATACTTAAAAATGCAGAGCCATGTACATAGTATGTTGTTTCGTTTCGAAATAAATTGACCTTAAGTCGCATTTGATAATGTACCATTAAATGCAAAATTTCTTGTTTCTCTATTATTATTATTATTATTAAGTATTTTTTTATTAGAACTATCTTACTGTAATATACTGGCCACCCTCAATGCCAATTATACATCGCGTCAACGTCCATATAATTCTGAGAACAGAAATAAGATTCGAAATGTGTCCAGGTGTTTTCAAGATCACGTAAAACGTGTCTGATACTCTACATGTTCATTTTACGGGTATGACTCTAAAATTACTTAATCTACATTGTCAACCGAAAGTAGCCTTTATCACTTACACACAAGAGTGCAAATGGCTACGAAGGTTATGTAGGGTTACCATATTATGTATTGACTTTTGTCGGATATTGTCGAAATGACATGCTTTATTGATGTCCCACTGTTTTGGCAATTTGCCGTATTTGCTGTAGTTTCATTTTAATTGCATCAACGAGACTAATAAAAAATTTCGAAATTGCTAGTAGTTTTGATACAACTAACTCAATATCACTGTTACGTGTTATTTCAATTATGTAACGTATTTTTTTGCATATTTTAAATTAACTTTATGTTTTGTGTAGGTATAAAACTAATTTTGAGTTTGAGTTAGTTGATAATACGAATTATGTGATGTAAGCTTACACATCATGAAAAATTCCAAATTGCACAATACGTTTGGAATGTATCCGTGTTTTATCATTAATTATTGTCATCATACGACCACGTGTGAGCCGCCTGCGAATTAGAATAAAACCACGAACGAAAGAACTTGTTTTTTTTTTTTATATATTTCATAAAAAGTGTGAGGTGAATGATACACAGGCACTTAGGTCGATTAATATAGCTTATGTGAGCGCCGAGGGGGGCGTAGGAGTTGAGGTGCGCCAGTAAAAATACTCGTTTATTCGTCTATAAGCATCAGCATCAGCGTCACACTGAATCAGCATAGAGATGTTCAACAGTGAACGAATGATCTGAGAATGGTATCATCAATGATCTCTTCGAGCATATCATTTTAAAGGTACTTGAAACCAATTCAGCAACTACTAAATTTAAAATTTAGATTTTTATTTACACAATTTATTGAGTAACTAACTGGCGCTCGCAACTTTGTTTGCGTAGAACTGATGGATACAGAACCCTATTTTTTCAGATAAGACGAAAAAAAAATGACTTTTTATTGTAACTTTCATATGCATTTAGTTAAAAGCTATTTATTTAAAATTACAAACAGACACTTCAATTGTATTTATTTGTATCAATACAGAAGATTTGCAAAAGTCCTGAAGCTGAAAAGAACCGTCGCAGGATACCTAACCGATTTGATCGAAAAACGCATTTAACACGCATGAGATGACCAACTAAATATATATGTCACCGTAAAATTGTAAAAACCGTTAGATTGTAAAATAACTAACAAGACCGTAAAAATATGTCGAAAGATTAAAAACTATATATTTATAATCTAAGGAAAAATAATGTGTTAAATTATAGTCAGCATATTGGCGTCGCCGCGTCGGAAGTCTAGCAACATTTTACAATTTCACTAGTTTTATTACAATCTAACGGTTTTTACAATTTTACGGTGACATATACAATCTTTCACGCTTATGATAATAATATTACAAATAAAATAAATACTTGTAAGATTTCAAGAGCGATGGGACGATAGTGGCGAGTGACAGACGTGTGAAAGTCGTGGCGGCGCTTTCACAGGAGGGCCCTCAAAGATCGAGGGGCTCTGAATCTCTCACATTAATATAGCTTCATTACGGAGAGGTTCATTTGTAACGGAGATTGAATTTAAGTATGTTATCTCATTCAGTTGTGGAAGTTATTCCAGTTTGATTGAAAAAACTTAAGGAACTTAAATTAAACTAGCTTTTGCGCGCGGCTCCTTTTTTATTAGTGTACGTATTCTACGTTACGTACTTTATTTAATAATAGACATCAAATTATTATAATAACTAGCGACCCACCTCGGCTTCGCACGGGTGTAATTTATTATACCTACCAAAAGCGAGGCGTGTATACAAGCCGGCTTCCCTTATATTATAATTAATACGGTATTAATACGGTACCAAACTAAAACAATATTTTGCGCCCAATGCATTACCCACCTTCCTCTTGAATCACTCTGTCTACTGCTGAAGAGTGAACTGCATTAAAATCCGTTGGGTAGCTTAAGATCTAACAACAGACAGCGGAAGTGCTGTAATCTGCTTTTCTCGTATTTTATACTATGTAAATAAGTTATAATTATAATATGTTTTAAAATATTTCACTTTTATCAGAATTAAATTAAAATACGTATTCCGAGCCAACGTTACACGTGAATCATCATTTTAAAACCAACGTTTAGATGCGAACGAAACTTTTTTAAAACACCGTTTGTCCGAATGTCCAGTGCCCAAATGCAAATTTTATTAAAAAAAAATTCAAGTAGCCGGCCACATGTCGCCGGGATGGCACTTTTATTGCTTTTATTGGACTACACTTTGCCCACCTTCGTTTGATTGCATATTTACTTTCGGACTGCGGCGCTTCGTACTTCCTTTTATTGCTCAATCCGAAATTCGCAAAACTGTTTCACATGTTATTGAAAATATCAAAAAATGGCGGTAGCAAAACTTGAGATTTAATGAGCTTATATTGTGTTTTTTTTTTCTCATTTTTATATATTATTAACTATACTTAAATTCCATAATATGGTGGTATTTACATTGTATTCCTCTACTACTTAGTAGGTAATGCAAAAAGTTTACGCGCTATAGGTTTTACATTATCTGCGATATTTTTAGTGAAATTGGAGCCTGGAGTAAAGTTTTGCTAGCGTCAGAAACATTTAATATACTCATAGTCGATAATTTCATAAGCAAAACAAATACAGTGGGTTATCATTGGGTCAGTTTTACGAGTGACTCGTGTGATGCCTTTATTAAACGCAAGGTGTTCTGAGATTAGGGCCCTGTCGTAAAGTGGACACCCGCTGCAGGGTATGGACAGGGCCTTCGTTATATTGGCTATGTTTTATATATAGGCCTGTCTATATATTTTTTTTCATGGGAATTGGTAAACGATTATATAAAGAAATAAAATGACACTATACCTATAATCTTTTAAAAGTCTTATACGACAAGACTTTATAAAAACAAGCAAATCCCGCATAACTTTCCTCAACTGAAGAGGCAGATAACCAACTCAATATATTTATGTTTAATGCATCTCATAGCTTAAAAGGGTTGCTTTTTCAAAAGAGCAAAAATAAGTCATTGATTATTTTTGACTCAATACTATTTTCACAAACAAGTCTAAAAAACATATTTTTAAAAACCTAAATTCACAAACTTTTTCAACAAAATAAATAATAATATAATCATTCTTTATGCGACTCAAAGGTTACGTCCAGAGATGCAAAACATTTGTGTATTAGTTCAGATCGTGTACGATACAAACCCACCTCATGCATAGCAATATTGCAGGAGAAATGAGACGTCCACCTACCGATGTGTTTGTATGAAAAATATTCCAATATCCCCCTCCCCCTGGCGCCCGCCGGGGTGACGGGGGGGACAGATAGCCTCTCGAGGAAATATAAGGTGATCTCGGCAAGATGGCCGCAATGTATGACCTTTGTCTCTGTTTTATATGAAACGATGTTGTCATTTGTAAAAGGTATGCGAGACAAGTTCTAAATTAAAGAAATTCTTTACTCTACAATATTTTTGATGGAAAAATCAAAATAAAATTCCCTAATGGCTCTTCATTAGAGATTTTTTTATGAAATTGGTACTTGCAAGCCTGGTCAAATGGAAACTTGAGGAATAATTTTTAGTTTAATACCAGATAGGTACTGTCGAAGATATATCTGGTGTACCTCTTTTGAACCTTATTTCATAGCAATAAGGTCCAAAAGCGCCATACTGTATCTGTTGGTGTCAGTACGTAATATTTAGTACCTAGATATTATGTTTATTAGATTTGGCTAAATTACTTCAACAGATTAATCGACTATACCTAGTTAAAAGCTTCTAAATATGCTTTTTTTTCGATTTTTTTTTCAAAACCACGTATTCACACAATATGCAGTGAGTACGAAACTTTTACAGAAAAAAAAACAGAGTTAATCCTTGTTTTCACCCCAAATCACAGGTCACAGCAAAGATAAGATCCGGCTGAAATATGATAATGCCGGCCCGGCAAGGTGAAGTCCGAGCGGAACCGGAAGCGGGGGGGATCGCCCCCGTGTCTTAATTTCCGGTGGCAGATCTGAAGATATGCCTACTTTTATCCTGGACGTATATCGTTAAATCTAAATAAGTCGATGGGGTAAATAGAAGTATTGATCTGAAATTGCCATTTTTATATTAACGATACATTTATATTGAAAAAACAATGTGAATCAGTAAAACGACTTAACTAAGGATTTACTTAATCTTTATCCGATTTTTTTAGTTCCTAGATACAGAGTTATGTTAGAGCTGTAATTTCACGGACTGTGATTAAAAATAGAGCTTATATTACTAATCTTCTTTTATATAAAAAATGCACGCTAAAAATCGAGAACGGCTAGATCGATTTCGATTATTTTGGTATTTAAATAATAATGGAACTATAGTAAAAGTTTAAAAGGTGAGAAATATTGGAAAAATTAAGGACACCTACGTGCTTAATAAATAATAACATATTGAAAAAGTCACTAAGGATCAGTTCACACTGCAACGGTACGGACGTGGCGCTGCAGTTTTAAGAAGGGAAAATTATATGTTCCCTGTGTTCAATTTGTCACTTGACTGTCAAATATTCAAAAGTTCGTCCAGTTTACGTTTTTGGTTAGTAAATTGGCTGGCCCCAGTAGGTACATAAGTGTAGATGTAGATTTAGATGTACCCCTACACCTAAACCTACATCTACACTAGTAGGTATACGTTGTAGCTGTACATATTGGTGTAGTTATTAATTAATTTCAGTTAATATTTAAGATAGAGCAACGTGTGTCGGGATAGCTAGTTTGATCTAAGTTACAAATATCTTAGTATTGACTGTAGGACAACTTACAAGATTGCTCTAGTTATTACAGGAAATAATGTTTAACCAACGTCTTTTCCATTTAACATTATAAGTGTACTACTAGATCTGTCCACATATAATCAAGAACACATAAGCGTTCAAGAGCATAATAAAATACCTTGGCTAAATTGATAGAACCATATAGTAATTACTCCATGTGTCTGGCTGTCTCGGGCTGTTCAAATGAAATTAAATCTTAAGTTACTGGAATATAATCTAATTTAGTGTGTTCTATTGGATGCTGTTCAGCTCTTCTGGAACTGGTTGCTAATTGCGCCGCGGACGGCAACCGGACACCGGGAGATATGAAAGCGACAATAAAAGGTAGACCTGTCTTGTTGATTGGTACAATCGCAGACAAAAATACTACGACAATAACTTTTTTATGTTTACTTTTTATTGTTTTGTTTTAATACATTTTAAAGGTATGTAATTTTTATTGTTATGGCTGTAGGTGGGCCAACTCTTCACATTATTGTCACAATGTTAGATCATGTCTTTAATTAGATGTCCTTGTCGATTAGACTTTAGCGCAAATATATCTTAACTTAATAGTTTCGTTTAATAGTTAGAATTTGTCATCAACAAATTCATTTACTAATTAGATAATTTTAAGTTATGTTGTGTAAGTATACAAGTTACGAATAGGCTAACAACAATTCTTCAATAGGGTTTCAATAGTTTTTTAATCTCCTCGAACAACAGCAAAAAATGTTAGTTAAAATAATTTGAGGTTTTAATTTTAAACAAATTGTATGTAGGTACACCACTCTTGGAGACCCCCCACACTAGCGTTTTTCGAGCGTCTTCTCGTGCCAGCGTCCGCACAGCGTCGACGCCGCGGCGACGTGCAAATATCACAATATGTTGTAAGAGGGCAAGAGAGTCGTGGGTAAACTTCTATTTATCTATCTAGCTATCTCACTAATGGTTGGTATTTCCCAAAGGGTAATACGTTACAATACACGAGTACATAAACAAAAAAAAGATATATTATCACTTATTATTCCCCTGTAATTGCTTAGTTTACTTTATTGTTATTAAAGAATAGCTGGTACCTGGAAATTTATTAGCGTAAGAACTAACGAAAGCCTATTTTTTGAAACCTAACCCTAAAATAAAAGTAGCCTATATTACTCCTTAAAATATCAGCTTTCTTCTAGTGACTATCTACTAGTGAAAGTCCCGTGAAAATCGGTTCCGCCGTTTCAGAGACTGGCCAGAACAAACAGGCAGAAGACATAGAGACAAACAGACAAAAAAAAAAGATATTTTATTGTGATCTGTGAGTACCGTAGGTATATATTATTACAATTAGTTAAAAGCTTTAATTTACACTTTAATTATATTTATTTGTATAGATTTTTATTAAAGTCGTGTACCATTTTTGTTAAATAATCATGAAAATTATGATATCAAGAATAGTACAGAAATATATATAATTTAATTTAATTTTAAAAATATATTATCATAATATTATGGTACGCTGGTACTATACTATGGATTTTGTAGTAGGTAACATTGTCAATTTATAAAATATAAACAAAAATACCGTAATAAAAATCATCGAAAAGAATTATTGTTAAGAATGTAGAGAATCATTGAAATATTAGGAGCTAAATATATAAAAAAATCAAAAAGATCAAACCTATAGATATTTTATATTAACCGTTGAGTATTTCATCTTCAATTTCATCTAACACGTATTGATGAATAAATCTCACATCTTTACCATATCGCTTCTTGAATTCCTCCACGGCATTTCCTGGTATGCAGCCGCCATCACAGTTGCATCCGAATATGTTGCAGCTGCCGACCCCACAGTAGGTGCCCTTTGGTTTGTGGCCATCACCACATAAGGTGACAGTGCAGCGTCCAGTGATCGCGTCTGTTAATGCACCCATTCCTCGTCGAAGGTCAGGCCTGCCTCCCTCATAGGCCTTACAGTACCACGGCGAGTCACCAGCATCGCTGTAGTGTTTCAAATGGTAGTTCACTTTGGTCTTGTAACAGCATTCTCCGAGAACGATTGGAAGCAGAACCGAAAGAATCAGAATACTTTTGTACAGCATGCTTGAAGCTTGGAAATTGATTTACAATTGGCAATCCAACGGAGACTTCTTATTATATAGCTTATTCGAGATAACTTTCAGGGTTCAATAAAACAGTTATCAAAGAGGTAAACATATAAATATTGGACGCGTTATCCGCTTAGTTACGACAATTTATAGACTAAGTGTATGTAATTGTTTACTTAATTTACGGAAAATGCTGGCTGATGAATAAATTATCGGAAAAATTTATAATTAATAATGCCATTATAAACAAAGTATGTTTATTACTTTAAACCAATATTATTGAATCTATATCAATCGGTAGATTTCATTATAATATAAACGAATAATACAAAAATCAAACGTGTAAATTACTATAAAAATGATTAACCACACCTCAGTGATTAAACTTTATAGAAATTTACAAAATTGAAAATCACCAAAATTTTTCAAACCTACCTTAAATATAAAAACTTAGGACATCTAAATTAAGATGTTATTAACCAATTATATCATCTTCTATCTCATCTATTTTATCATGATGAATGTTCCTAACATCGTTACCGTAAAGTTTTTTGAATTCCTCAACAGCGTTGCCCTGTATACAGCCACCGTCACAGTTGCAGCCAAATATATTGCAGCTGCCGTGCCCACAGTACGTGCCTTTATGTTTTCTTCCGTCACCGCATACTGAGGTTGTACAACGTCCAGTTATAGAATCTCCCAATCCCGCTAATCCTTTTCGTATATTCGCTTTTCCATGTTCATAATCTCTGCAGGACCAAGGGGAGCTACCGGCTTCACTGAACGGTTTCAAGTTAAAGTTTATTTTGGTCTTATAACAACATTCTCCCAGGACTAGTGGGAGCAGAACCGAGAGAACTACAATAATTCTGTACAACATGCTTAAGGTTCACAGTAAATATGAATACAAGCGAAGCTTCTTGCTTATATAGTTTACTTGAGACAATATTTACGATACAAAGTTCGAAGCAATGATTGAAAGCATTAACCTCATAGTTTTAAATATAACCTTATCAATAACAATATTTATACAACGGATAATTGTTTTTTAATGTTGTTGTCCAGAGACAGTATTATTGAATAACTTGAAAATAATCCGTTGTGTTGATATTTTTACTAGTATGGGAGTTAGTAATAATACCAATGAATACTTTTATAAACGTAATTTCATCGGAATTTTTGTTTTCGTCCCCATGAAATGACAATATAACAATATTCAATCAAATATAACATCTCTACCGTAGCGTTTCTTGAATTCCTCAAGAGCATCACCACCTATACGAGTACAACCACTGAGACATTTGCAGCCAAATATGTTACAGCTTCCATGTCCACATTATGTGCGTTCATGTTTTATTCCGTCACCGTTTACTGAGGCAGTACAACGTTAACCTTCTATTGGTGTTCCCTCTTCATTATAGGCACAGCAGACTCCCGGGAGTCACCAGGATCACTGAATCGTTTCAATGTATAGTTCACCTTTGTCTTAAAATAGCATTATCTCAAAACTCTTGGAAGGAAAATTGAAACAATGAAAATACGTCTTTTGTACAATATTTTACAGATATTAACTACAGCAAATTTTTTTTAACTTCCCGCTAAGAATATCTAAGATTTTCAAAAATCGGGAAGTTATTGGTTTTACCCCGTTTTGCAAAAATCGAATTCTCATCAGATCTCGACGTTCTGAGGTCACAGGAAGCTTCCCTAATTACAGCCGCGCGCTACCCCCATGTGTGTGTGTGTAAGTATATAAACCTTTAATAACTTTTGAATGGTTTGACCGATTTTATTGCGGCTAGCACCATTCGAAAGGGCTTGGCCAAACTTAGATTTTGAATACAATTCGGATCGATTCGGACAGACAGATTTCAAGAAATCTAAAAAAATACTGTGACTTTTTTAAGGGTTTTTTTGGAATAACTTTTAAACGGCTTTATCGATCAACTCCAAAAACTAATCAGCTCTTAACCTTGAAAAACCACATCGATCGCCGCTAATCCGGTCAAAATCGGTTGATTCGTTCGAGAGATATCGTGAAGGAATGAAAACCGAAAAAAGTGTTTTTTCGGTATTACTCCGAAATTTTTCATAAAAAAATTTTTATTGTCGATTCTTTCAAAGGACATGAAAACTGCATCGATTGCCGCTAATCGCATGAAAATCGGTTGATTCTTTCCAAAGCTATGACAGTTTAAAATTTCAAAAAATAGTGTTTTAAGTTTAATGAAAGGTTGGTGAAATAAAATTATCAGTGAAAATTTATAGAAGCACTTTTATTTTTTCCTATTTTTTTTTTATCTAAAGTTATAATGGTTTGTGCTATCGTTTATAAATAAAATTTCGTGAGCTTATCTTAAAGTGAATATACACATATCAAGTGTACAGGATATTAAATATTTTAATAGCATTTAATATGTTAACATTAACAAAAATTATAACGAGCTGTCGTTTTGTAATTTTGTTATTGTTCCAAAGAAAATAAAATTGAATAAAGCTTTAATTGTTATGAATCAATCAAAAGAGTTTGCAAGTTTGTTTAATTAGATCCTGTTGACAGATTTATCTTAAAATAGCGAAACTGATCTGTTTCATTCAACTTAATAAAAGATTGACCAAGACCGTTTACTATTGACCAAGGATAGTAAATGGTTATTGAAGTAGCGGCTGGTAAGTTCAAGGCGGGTCGCGAGGTAAACGCACCTATTGCAGTCACAATTGATCACATCCGCCCAGGTCGCTGACCCGGGCTCAGATAAAGGTGGGTTATCATGTGACATGCAGGTTCCTGGTTCATTGCTGTAGTTTTATTTTTAAACGCGCATGGCATAGGACAATTAAATCTTATAAGAATAAGTTTTATTAAATAAACTTTTTGTTTCCAAACTTGACTGATTGCAGTATGAAATTTGAGGGTTTCCCAACCATTTTAGCACTTCTACTTTTTGTAAAAATAGCTTGTAGATACAGTCTGGTTCTTTTAGGAATAAGGGAATTACGTGCAGATGCTAATGCATTTGGATTTTGGATGTTTCCAAAAGTCCACGTTTATTACAATGTAAATTTACTTTATGAATGTATACACAATATACTATAATTATTATTCTAGCCGAATGCGTGTAGTTGTCGCTTCAGTGATCTAGAGTCAACCCGCGATAACATTTGATACATTTTGTTTTTGTTTTCTACATTTTTTGTTACAATAACTTAAAGTTGAGTTGAAAATGATATACCGATGATACTTATACATTACAAAGTAAATTAGTACTTCGTATAATATTACGAGACATAATAATATGTTAATTGTATGAATTGATAACTTTTTAAAATTTCTCAAAAGTTTGCATTTTTGTTAAGTAAGTACGTACACTACGTTATCTATATCGTTGAATACTGCGAGTTGGCTACGTCATATTTGCTAAAATAATTACGAATATGCCATATTATTTCATCTTTTCAGACTTTTACTTTGTATTCTATGTATTTGTACTACTTCAAATTTATCCTGCTTTGAAAATAGTTTGAGCACCATGTATGTGTATGTAACTATATGCGTATAAGTCATACTCAATACAAACAAGCCGTTACCTCGACACAAGCTCGATTGCCCGCAATTGTCGACAATCAGCGTCAATTTGCCCGAGCCCCTCTGCCTCTCCCCATCGCGCTTTCACTTCTCACCGATACACTCGCGTGCACAAGTGTTTTAAAACTGAAAAATATCAAAATAGTAAGAAAAATAATATTTATTTTGATCACCTAACATTAACTGTGGTACGAGAGAGATATCACAATCTTGCAGAACTGCTTAAAATAAATATTGCATGTAATAAACAAGCAATAATTTGTTATTTTACAGAGTAGATAAGTGCGCTAAATATGGACAGGTCCTATTAATATGGACTACCAGCTTTTCTCGAAGAATATCCTTTGCCTATAGGCCAGATTATGTAAAACTTTAACCCTTTCGAGTTCGCTGGTCATTTGCAGGCCGTTTTTAATAACGCTCGATGTGTTTTTTAAACTAAATTTGTGAAATTACTAAAATTTTAACATATACAAATTTTTTAAGTAAGTTGATTAAAATATATGAGTAACTGTAGAATGATTTAAACCAAGTTGCAGTATCCGACGGGTTGCATATTTTTACGACAACAGTATAAATCCAAAAATATGTATTGTAATTTGCCTTATAATTTATAAATGACCAAAATTACCAATCATTTTTATACTTAATCACGTGACGAACAATATACTTGGTAGAAAATCGGCATTATCCAGTAAATGGAAAATTAACTAGATTTTAGGGGTAAAATAATCCCTATTTCACCTTACTTACACTAAACTTTACAGCTAGCAAAAAATAAATTAAAAAAACATGTTACAAAATGTACCAATGATTAGAGTAATCTTTATATTAGTCATAATGAGTAGTTTTCTCATAATTTTTAACACTGATTCTGCATTTGAAACTACGTAGTCCATATTAAATAACTACACTACTACACAAAAAGTCATTGCTTTGGAAAATGTAGTATTTTATATATATTTTTTAAATAATGAGATTTTATAAGAATTTTATGAATTACTTTTGATAACAGATAAATATAAAACCGTTTAAAATATTATAAAGTTAATAAAACTATTAAATTTGAAATTTTATTTGACAAAATATTTATAATAGTTCTTAATATTTACCGCACTTACTCTACATATTTCAAACTCGTATAATTTGAAAACATAATTATTAAACATTATAGTAAAAAAATTCTGATACGTGTAATTATAATCAGAACTACGTTTTCATGTTTGCAATACAAAACGCACGTGGCGTATAAAATTTCCCGTAAAAATAAACAGGCGTGCTGCGGTCTGTTTGTTATTGGAGCGGAGTTATAACTAGTATAAACGTACCAAACATTTTTCATTATAATCAATAACTGAATTTATTGTTTCAATACATTTTAACGAAAATGGGAGCAAGCGAGCGTTGATATACTTGAGCCTTTAGCCAAATCGCCATCGCAGATTACGACGACGAAGTTCGATAATAAAAATGTACGGGATTCGACATTAGCATCGCTATGTCACTTAGCTATGCTTATTTCAAGTCCCTGGAATCTGCAACACGAATCCGCACCATTGGTCTTTTCAAATTTTTGGGCCTCCGGATTTTTGTCAGAAGACGAAACATTGCTATAACTTATCCGTATAAGTATTTTAAAGCTTAACTATATTCTAAGACGTGTATTGTTTACAGTGCAGCTTAGTCTAACTGAGATTAAAATACATTATTTGGAGATAGTCTACAACAAAATTAATTGTAGTATTATAATAAACAATTTATTCAATTTCTGGACAATAACGTCTGCGGATAAATCGCGGTATTAAAGCGATGCCATTGTCCGAGGAAGGTATGTTTCATCCGCGTTGCCACCTTTCATCCGAGCCTCGCAGCCATAGAGTAAGCTGTGTAGAGCGTACATTTTATAGTGCAATTCAAATGAGAATAGGATCGAGTCGGCGCCATATTGTTTCGCATTTAGACTATTATGATAGTTAAATGTATTTTATTTTTTATTTTTATTTTTATTTTGTTAGGAAAACTTACAGCAACAAATACAATGATAATAAATTAACATATTAAAAAATAAGGTGCCAATTACAAGTTTTCGCATTTAAAAAACAAATTACCAAAGATCAAGTTAAGCCCCTGAACGAGACAAAAAATTAGTAATTAAAACTACTGTATACATAATATTATATAGCTTAAAATGAAAGCAGTAATGATCGTAATAGCATAGAGCACGCTTAAGAACCACAAAAAAAGGTAGACCGAATGAATGTTAATATGAATATTCAGAGCTACTCTCGTACACATAATTATTTGATAATATTATATTTGTTAACTAATTAAGATTAACATTTAAAATTGTTTAATAATTACAACTGAAAAAGGTATCAGTTAGGAGTCTCCTAATTTTAGTTGGATTCAATGAAAATACATCCTCAAGTGGATTATCATTAAGAAATTTATTCATTTGAGCGCTTGATCTAAGGATGAAAGAGTTTCGACGATAATAGGTGCTGAATGGCGAGATATACAGAGGCATAAAACTACGAATACTTCTAGTGGGAATGTTAAAGTTGTATTTAATTAATAAGTCAGGAACATCTATTTTATTGTTAATAATTTTACAAGAGTAAACTAGATCGGAGATGTTCCTACGATAGTGTAGGGGAAGAAAGTGGAATCTTTTGCATCTAGTTTCGTAGTCCACAAGGTTAAGGCGACATTTAAATTGTAAAAACCTAAGGAAACGTTTCTGTATAGATTCAAGTCTATTTTTATAGACGTCGTACGCAGGGTTCCAGAGCTCTGAACAGTACTCTAAAATACTACGAACATACGCACAATATAGAACCTTCATGACTTTAATTGACTTGAATCTATTGCAAGACCTAATAACGAAACCTAAAGCCTTTGACGCCCTGTTTATAATATAATCAATGTGCTCATCAAAAATTAACCTACAGTCAACGATAACACCAAGGTCTTTAATTGATTTCTTCAATACTAATTCCTCATTTTTAAGTTTATAATTGTAATTTATTAAATTTAATTTCCTATGTATGTTTAGATAATTGATTACTATTTAACGTTTTTATTTAAATTCGATGCAAGACTATTATTATTTATATGCACATAAGTTTTTCTGAAAATCGCACTTTTCAAGTGATATTTGACAAAAAAGGTCATTAACGTTCCTATTCTCATTTGAAACGCGTTATATAATATAATATTCAATTAATACCTACAAACACACACAATATGCTAAGGCCAATTTCACAATACTTTTAGGTAGATGAAAACCACTAAGCCCTATAATGTGTAGGGGTAGAGGTTACAGATGAAACGGCCCATGTATTAGGTATTTTGTGCCTGATGATAGGTAGATGAGTGTTGTGAGACTGAAATTACGGGTAACCCCATACAAATGCTTAAAACAGAAAAAACTTACTAGAGGGTAACAATTTATATTTTCAGCCACAGAACAAAGGTGATAAATAAGAAAAATGCCATGTGTGTACACTGTACTTCGGCTATTTGGTTCATTATGAACGATATTACTGCTTTCCTTTATTCGTCCGCGGAACATAGAGAGCAGCTTCGCTATGTTGACTGTAAGAGGAGGAATGGATGGTAAGAATGAAAGTGAACGAAGCAAAACAAGTATGTAAGGATCGTAGAAAGTGGAAAGAAGTGGTCTCTGCCTACCCCTACATGAAAAAGGCGTGATTATATGTATGTATGTATGTATGTTTATTCGTACCTAATATTGTGCATATTGAAATGCCTATCACCAAACGATACATTATTGCCTATTAGGAAAAAATTCCAACACATTACTGACCTCTGAAATAATCTTTGCGAGTATTTTCCCAACAAACACTTTGGTTGTTTCGGTGCGCATTGTCCGTTCCCCCGCCATTGTTATTCTGACAATCTCCGTCACACGCCGTATACTTGTCCGCAGATTTGATTTGAGGGATCTCATTGAACTTTATCCTATTGTTGGACTTTTATTTTGACTCTGAGTCTGAGTTCATATTTCATGGAGTAGAAGGAAAACGTTCAGGTTTTGGATTGCAACGTTTCGAAATGGTAAGCGTACACGTGGACGCCATCGGGCGTATACCGTGCCGATTGGTTAAACGGCAAGCAAGCATCGTCATATTTGTTTGCTTTTTCATAATAATAATAATTATAACGAAAAATAATGAGTACAATTGTAAGGAGAAGTTTTTATATGACAATCTGTCAACATATTACAATATCTCTAGTAATATTACAATCTAACGGTTTTTACAATTTTACGGTGACAAAATATATATTATATCGGATCCATCGTAGGAAACGGCTTAGGGTCAATTCACACCGCGACGATACGCGACGCTGCAAGTTTTAAGATAGCTATTCAAAATTGAACTTTATTCTCTACACAGATAGACGTTTCATATGACATCAGTCATACACTGCACAAGCGCTGTACAGCGCGGTGCAACCTGACATTCGAACTCTTACAACGAAATGTGTATCTTCTTGCGTAATGAATAAAGTTCAATTTTGAATAGGTAACTTAAAAATGTAGCGCTTTTTTTAATTTGGTGCGAATTGACTCGTGTGATAACATGTGCATGATAGTGCATTCCATACGATTTTGTAGACTTTCACAAAGCCACGATAGCCCGTATAATCATTACTTTTCAAAGGACTTTTTGATGGAGAAGGTAAATATAACTTGCAAATGTTTATATATAAGGTTTGGTAAAATCAACTACGGATATTTTGGGCATATAATCTGCTGCTTATGTATAGACGTTTAAGCAGAAAAATAATTGTCATAAGCAGTGGATCATGTGCCCGAAGTATCCGTAGTTGATTTTCGGAGACCTTATATAACTATTGAATGCTTATTCTAGGTAAATATAGCCTGGATTAATATTTAACGTTTTCTTTGGGATATCGTCACCGGCAATTGCTAGACAGCAGTAAAACACAACTGTAAGTCCAGTTCAAACGCAGTGGCCTAAATACTGTTCATAAATTCGGTACACGCAAGGTGCTTCTCAGAAACTCTTGCGCACCGCTATCCGTCACCCTAAGCCTAGTTTAAGGCGACAGGTTACTTTATAGCTTAATATATTCATGGTGTTGCTGAAGGATTAAGATGATAACATTATATGAGATCTTTTCATGTATGAAATAGATCCTGATAATTAGCAGTGTTGAGACTCTAAGTTGAGATGTAGTAATGGCTGTTTCTGAGTATTATTTCCTTTTTAGTTTGACACTAAAATCTAAAGAAGCTATTTAAGTGTTCATGTAATGTCTGGTTTTAGAAAAAAATCTACGTCACATACACCTTTTATGCACTAAAATGTCCTCAAGTAGAATCCTCGTTATGCTCGCTAGGCCGCTACACACTAAAGTTTTATGTTAAAAGGCGTAAGCCGAACTTGTCGCTTATTTATGGTGAATTCTTTTTATTACCATCAAGAAGTTCAAAATCAATAATATATAGGATCATTACATTTGGTCGCTAAACTACAAGGTTACATTTAATGTTCTTTAAGAACTTCCTAATCGTTCTGACATTTCATTTGTCTAAGGCAAAGCAAATCGTTGTGATAATTTGCTAAATTTTGCCACACACACGATTAATAAAACTAATTAACAGTCCGGCTTACATCGGTTCGGCTGAGAGCTCCGTGGCCTAGTGGGTAGACCGTTTGGTTCGCACTCGAGAGAGTGCAGGTTCGAATCCCAGGTTGTGGCGTGTACCAATGAGACTTTTTCAGATCTCAAGTACATTTACGGACGCTCTAACGGTGAAGGAAAACATCGTGAGGAAACTCGCACATGGTTGGCCCCAGACGTATTGACCAGTCATTCCTCTGGATTAGGCTGACTATGTTGTGAGAATGCCGTATGTGCTTGGGCAACCATACGACATTTAAAAACCAACTGTCCCAGGCACTACAGTATTTCAAGAGTGGTTACTTCGCTCGGAGAATACTGTAAAAATCATCCATTAACGGATGTAAAGGCCTAAGTTTTTTTTTTACATCGGTCAATCGTTACGGTACCTACTCGTAATAGGTGGATATCGGGCTTAAGTTATAGTTTGTATGTTTCGTTTTGAAATAACAATAACATTTTTTATAAGTATACATGTAGTAAGTAGATACTTAGTAGCATATTATACCTACAATATTAGTATGAGGTAAAATGAAGTAAGTACCTCGTCTATTGCAACAAAGTTGTGAAAATAAACAATCGGTTACAGGCGGTGAAGCGACACGCCTTTGATCTCGATATACTGACTGATACTCACTCAGACGTAGAGGGTATATGCATCACAATTTTCATGGATTTTCCGAGAGCGTAGGTTTTGGTGGACATTGTTACGTTTTAATTTTAAACAATACACCAATCTAATTTTGTTTTCGTAATAAATGGGTGCATATAAAAAAATACACGTCACTCTCACACTCAATAAAATTGTAGATTTATATTCACGAGCCCAAAACAAATATCATCTCATAATAAATATACAAATAATTTTATTTAGTTTATTTTTTCGGAAGTATTTAATTATTTTTCAGCCTAAGCGCCTTGTCATATGAAGCAGTAGATCATAATATGCCCAAAACATCTGTAATTGATTTTAAACAATTTTACCTACAATTATAAAATATATGTCACCGTAAAATTGTAAAAACCGTTAGATTGTAAAATAATTAACGAGATTGTATATATGTTGAAATATTAATTACTATATATTTATAATCTAACGAAAAATAATGTGTTAAATTATAGGCAGAATATTTGCGTTGGATGTCTATCAACATTTAACAATTTCGCTAGTTATATTACAATCTATAGATTTTTACAATTTTACAATTTTGTGAATTGTATTATTCGTTTTGATAATAATAAACAAAGGGTACCTATATTTTAAACCAGCTTAGATTAGAAGCAATTTAATCCTGCATTATATTACGTCATAGTAACCCTACTACCGTAGAATTCAGTGTTAACTTGCGTACGTCAGACCTATATTATTTCATACACGGATAAAAGCGGACATAGGTTTACGAGCATAATAAATTATACGGACACTTTAAGTGAACGGAGAGGACGAAGCCGAACCGTTGAAAGATCCTCCTATTTTCCTCGATAAGGTAATGATGGAGAAGTTTATAGTTCTACTCGGAAAGATGACGGAATCGCGTTTTGGGAATCCGGTAAGAGATCACCTTGTACTGAAAGCTGTGGATATGATAGTGTGGTAGAGAATAGATTTAATAAATTAAACATTTTCTTAAGTGAATAATCATAGTTTTCTAATATCCAAAGATTATTTACAAAAGAGAAAGATTTGTAATTAAATAAAATACCTATATCTAAGTATTTTATGTGTGTCTTTTATAAGGAGTTAGTCAAAAAAACACTATACTCTCGATAAAACTTTTATTCCATTGCCAGTACACTTTTATACACTGGTACTTGACTCTTCAATGCTCAGTCGGCAATTTCCCCAATTTTTTTTTTCGAAAGGGTCTACGCTAGCGGTCGGGTTAAGACCGCTCTAGCTTTATCGGACTATAACTAGCCTGATCATCGGCATCGTCTTATAAAGCAGCCGCCATCTCTGCTCTTTCGTTGCACCGGAAGTGTAGAGATGGCGGTACCGGAAATTTAATAAAAATAATTATTTTACAAAATTATAATCCAAATTAATTTATTAATATTACAATCAATTGTTGAACGATTTACTTAATATCTTAAATGGCTCTTATTTACACTAAATCATAATAACAAACAGTAACCGGAAGTTCAGTAATATAAAATGTAATGATTTTAAATCTTTGCGAAAATAATTATTAATTAATTCATAATCTTACCCAGTATCACTTATTACAATTACTGTAAAAAACGATTTATAATTTTTATTAAACTTTAGCTGCCAGAGACATTTCCGCCAAATCTTTTTAGGAATCCGGAAATGTATCTAACAATTTATCTTTATCCTCTAAAATATACAGTGTAAATTAAGATTTTTCTTATTAACACGTCTTGTCATAAAGCACACGATTTCCTATAAAGTACCTATATGTAATTATGTAATATAGACAAAGTTTCTACTTGATTATCTATACATTTCCTTTTGCACTAGGTCCGGCCGCTTCAAAATATTTAAGAGTGCGCTAGTCAACGGCTCAAACTCAGTGCTGCGCGCGGGAAAAATGCTTGTTATTTCACCTAATATTAGGGAAAAAATGATATACCCATAAAATAGTAATCTGTATTATAAGAGAAGCTATACTGCACACATTTATGCAGCTGTGTAAAGTATTTTAGAAAAGGCGTCTTCAAATTACGCAAATCGATACTCAGCTGTTGGTGATTTATGAAAAAACTATATAATATTTTTGTCTGAAGTAAAATTATCTCAATTGCTGAATAATCGAACTGTGTCGGTATTTGCTTGCTTTTTTATTATCATTCTTCGTTTAATTTTTATTTACGTTCAAAGTTGCGCTAAAAATGCGATGTTTGGAGGCTATTATCTTCTGCACTAATTTGAATTTCAGAAATATAAGCAAATACCGACCTAGATAAGTGTCATAAAAATCGATATTACGCTAGAATTTGGGTCTACAATGTTTGACTTTGGAGTAAATCACCAACAGCGTTTGTATGGAGAAAAAACCGACTAGCGCAGCCTTAAACACGAAGGAAGTGGTCGCATCAACTGTGCTCGTTTTAGAAGTCATCGATGTTGTCAAGGGATTTTGGACTAATACATGGTCGATTGGCAAGTGGCAACTTGTACGATATTACATTTTTTTTTTTTTTATACAGTATTCTCCGAGCGAAGTAACCACTCTTGAAATACTGTAGTGCCTGGGACGGGTGGTTTTTTAATGTCGTATGGTTGCGCAAGTACATACCTACGGCATTCTCACAACATAGTCAGCCTAGTCCAGAGGAATGAAATGAAAAAAAGGAGAAAGGAGGAGGATTTCCTCACAATGTTTTTCTTCACCGTTAGAGCGTCCGTATAAATGTACTTGAGAACTGAAAATGTTTTATTGGTACACGCCACAACCTGGGATTCGAATCTGCACTCTCTCGAGTGCGAACCAAACGGTCTACCCACTAGGCCATGGAGCTTACATTTTAATGAATCTGATGTAGGTAGGTACATTATAATAAATGTAACACATCAGATTCATTAAACTAACTTTACATCGATCACTAGTCACTATACTACAGCTCATTTAAATCATAAATTGGCCCTTAACTTGTAGCACCATTTGCAAATATTGTAACCTACCGTGAGTGCAACATTGTAGTGGCGGGTCGGGCCATTTGAATACCGATTAATATTGTTACTGATTGATTCTGTTGGATGTATTCTCCTCGACAGGCCTTAGGTCAAGTCAAGTTATAGATATTTGTAATGCTCAATCAATTCTGGAATACAGTATGTTTTTAGTTTATTTCTATTTTTCAAATAGTTAAAATCTTCCCTTGCGTTTCACAGTATCGATAGAAGGTTCTTTAATTTAAACTTTCTGAGTAACTCCAATTTTAGATTATGTAGGTACAATATCGACAAAGTTCCAACTCGACTAGATTTTATTATCATTTGCACTATTTCATTATCATTTGCTCTAGGACGCAGCAACATACAGTCATATTAGAAATATTTAATTGCAAAGGAAGTGACCGCAATGAAAGCAAACGTGGTTGAACTACGTATAGTGATAAAGTGAGGGTAGGTGGTTCCCTAGGGGCATAAAATAATAATAGCTCCCAACATCGATTTCGGTGACGGTGGCCGGTTTCAGGCCAGCTACGCAGGAGTTATTAATTTATAGTGCCCAGGTATATGCGCAGTACACAAGAGCTCTCTCTATCTTCCTTTACCCTCGAAACCTAGTGGGACGGATGACCGACACGACTGGCGAGAGATCAGACGCAGGACCGACTTTTTACATGCCCATCCGACGCATGGATCATCTTTCTTGTCAGACAATCAGGTGATCAGCCTGAATTGTCCAAACCAAACCTGGAAACAACATTTTTGTTGTTCCAACGCGGGAATCGAACCCACGACCTCCGAGTCAAGAGCCAAGCTCTAAACTATTGGACCACGGGGCACACTTACTTTTGTCTCATCATAATTTTGCAGCTCTTACTTTTGTATTAGGTACACAGGTCATTTTTTCTAGCATCTGACAATATCTAAAGTTATAAAAGTTTATAAAACACAATTTATAGTTTTTTCAGAAACAATATGCTTCACTTATCTTACGATGTGGAAGTACCATTATGAAGCATGACTTCCCGTCTCCGGGAAAAGTGTTCAGTTATACGGCTGTCAGGCGGCCGATTTGTCAACTGTCAACCTGCACTTTAATTGCCTCTCCCTCTGTCTCCCTCACCTTGATTAAACGTCTGTTGCTATTTACGCACACAAGTTGTGATCACCCGTTTGGATCTAAATTCGTATGTTCTAGATAATGTTTTTGGTACTGTCTTATTTTATTTGCGAAAAAAAAAAAAAATAAAATCACAACGTTAACGTCAGAACAATATGAATTCTACAATAAATAAGGCTACAATACTTAAAAATGGAAATAATTTTTCATAGAAATTGCTATGGTCTAGCTGAAAAATTTGTATATTTTATCATGTCCTCAGCGTCTAGTTTTCAAAATAAAACAGTTGTATGGTCTAAATACATAGCAAGTTTAATAAAAGCTTTTAATAATGAAATTCCTCTATGCAAACAAACAAATCAGTCGGGATTTGATAAGCCCACACGGGCCCGTGCTCGATCGTCGATACGTTTTCCGGATCATAATTCTCCGTTAAAGAGGTAATTCTCTTAATGCGGTGTTATGCTCCAGATTTTTTAAGCTATCATACACGAGACAACTGTGTCGTACAATTTTTTCGACTTTAATCTTTACACTCTTGCAATAGAAGCTACATTGCTTTAAAATGTATGTTCTAATTTTGGAAACAGTAAAGGAAACCGATTTATTAAAATTGAAGATTGTACAGTTAAGACCCTTCGAATTCCTACTCCAAAGAATTTCTATTGGAACACTATCAGTCAATAGGTAGAGTTGTCAAAACATGTCGAATAAAATCACGGTTTTATTTCAAAACCCTTTTTTGGATTCACTCAATTAACATTGTTTCCTAATTTCTTTTGCTGATTGATATAAGCTGTTAGTTTTCATTTAGCTACAGAAATACCACAGACATTTTCCACACAATGGAAATTAATATTGAGCTGAAAATTTGCAAAAGCGTGGCATGTCGTTGAATAATGAATGCCTTTCTATAGATATATTTAGGTCTAAATCACTGTTTGATACCACTAAACCTGTGTAAAACGTTGAGTGTCACAAACAACATCCATAAAAACGTAGTCGAAACTGTTTTATTTATATTATTATATTAAAACACAAAAAGAAATATCTCGAGATGCCACATTAAATTACACCGAGTGACAAAAAATTACCCACAAAATATTGTACACGTTGTCAAAACGTAATAACTGTTGTCTTGGAATTTTCAATTTTCTCGTTTTATATTATTTTGTGTCACCTTGAAATATTTTTGTACAGGTAGAAATTTATTACATGTGGATGAATGCAACTTTGTCTGGGGTATATTTAAAATTAAATTCTATGTTTCAAACACATTTTAATGCTAAGTTCATTAAAATATTAAAATGTATTTCCTAAGGGCATAACATAACAGTTTAATACGTGTAAAATTAAGCCCGATTTCACCAAACTCCTTTATACGCGCTTAAACTAAGCCGTAAATTCGATCTCTCTCTCTTTCTCATTCGCTGTTAGAACGAGGCAGACAGATCGAAAACCGTAACTCAGGGTTAAACGTCGTTTTAGTACGCTGGTGAAATTAGGGCTTAATGGTTTAATTTATAGTAAACTAGCTGTTGCCCGCGGCTCCGCTCGCGTACATA
Organism: Glaucopsyche alexis; assembly: GCA_905404095.1. Taxonomy (NCBI): domain Eukaryota; kingdom Metazoa; phylum Arthropoda; class Insecta; order Lepidoptera; family Lycaenidae; genus Glaucopsyche; species Glaucopsyche alexis. Next base: position 21,954,830 of record FR990048.1, on the reverse strand, counting down.
CTATATTATAGTATTCCACGGGAATACTTTACTGAAAAAGTACCGTAGTAAGTAGTAGTAGTAGTATGTTTTAATCCAGAACTTAAAAACTACTATCATACCAAATTTCATAGAAATCCTTACGGTAGTTTCTGCGTGAAAGAGTAACAAACATCCATCCATCAATCCGTCCATCTATATCCATCCATATAGCCTATGTCACTCACAAATAACGAAATCGGTTAAGTAGATCAAGAGTTTTCCCCGTATAACGTCACAAACTCACAAATTACCTCTTTATAATATTAATAAAGAGTTCTCTTAAGTAGCTGGTGATAAAAAATTCACTAGAAAAGTCTAATCTAGAAAAAAATCATATATCTATACAAATAGGATTAATCTACAGTCTACACTAATATTATAAAGCTGAAGAGTTTGTTTGTTTGTTTGAACGCGCTTATCTCAGGAACTACTGGTACGAATTGAAAAATTATTTTTGTGTTGGATAGTCCACTTATCGAGAAAGGCTTTAGGCTATTCAACATCATATTAAATGCAAGCGGAGCACCAATCAAGAATGTTACAAAATCGGGATTTTTCCTTTTGAGAGACTTTGCTGCGTACGCTGCGGAAACGGTTAAAGTTTCGCTAAAATGATATATGACAGAATTGTTCCCATTTAAAAGTTCAACAAAAAAAGAAATTTTCCGTTTACATCATTTGATTTTAATGAGTATTTTAGAAGATATCGCAGTAATAAAATAATGAAGCACGCAATAATTATGTACGGCGTGCGGCGCGAGCAGCCAGTCGTGAAGTAGAAGCGCTTCTCATTCTACACACATGAAGTCGTGGGTAAATTTTAGCGATATCCCAAAGTAACTGTTCCACGCGGACGGAGTCGTGGGCAAAAGCTAGTAATAATATATAATCCAGCAAGATTATTTATATATCCATAAAGAATCATATTAGTCGGATGAAAGCAACGTATAATTCTTCAACATAGTTTTTATTGGGTACAAGCCCACGTTCGTCAAATTATCACCTGATTATGTCCGAAGAGTGATGCTGATGATGACAAATATACATCTTAATTATTATTATATGCCTCGCACCCAAGCATAAAAATATGATCTATATTATATTATAAAATAAAATAAACCCATATCATTCTAATTAGGTACATTAATAATTCAGTTTTTCTGACACGTAGTGAAAAATGTACACTGAAATTGAAGTAACTTTTTAAGTAACGTTGACTGAAATGAACGAAATGTTGAAAAAGACAATGAACGAAAATATGGCAACAGTAATTCATTTTGCAATAAATTAAACAATTCGTTAATAATTGCACATCTGGTAGGAATCGAATAGAACTATTAATTATTCTACGCAGGAGATCGAACGGTGGAACACGAAAATAAATGATCATAAAAATAAAATTCTATATTAAACACATTCCAGAACACGTGTGAACACAGGGTCAAGTGTAAATGATTAAGGAACAATAAATATAATGTTTTATGATTTTTATTGTGTTGTAGAATATTTAGTTGATACTAGCTATGCCAATTCCTGATACGCGTTATTATGTCTTAACTATAAACGTAAATAAATAACTATTACGTACAGGTTACAACCTACACCCTACATCTACAAAACCTATGGGGGCCAGCGAAATTTAAAAAAAATTACCAATCAGGTTAAATAAACGCACATTTAATATATTTTGACAGTCAAGTGAGAAATTGAACACAATGAACAGTTACTATGGGAAAATTCTATAGTCGTTTTTAGTATTTTGTACGCAATTTTTCCAATATTTTCTTAAGCTTCCCCAAACGTTCAAGACCGAAATTTGACAAATCGGTAGAGCCGTTCTCGAGTGTTTGTGAAATATTAGAATTGCAATTCCTACACCTAGGTGTTTTAATATTTTCATGATTGAATCATGGTTTCAGAGACTAAAATATCTATCAAAGACGTAAGTAGTAATCTTAATATAAAATTAGTTGTTTCAACCAGTTTTGCCGAAACTGCAGTTATATTATACAGTGTAAAACAAACGGAGTTCCTCTGTCTGTATAAAGAATACAAATTCTTTCAAATACCTTAAAATGGAATAATTCCCTTATTTGAAATACATTAACAGGGTAAAAAGGGGACGGCACCAAGTGTCCCTAGACGGCGCTCACCGTCTGATTAACATATAAATGCGAACCACTTGCGGCGAATAGGTAAATAAAAACCCAATCGTAAACCTATTAAATGCGCCTTTGACGACACAGACTAGAAACCAACAGAGCCTACATTAAATGGTATAAACTCGAGCGGCGAGCCATTGCCGTTGATTATTATTTTAATTATTGTTATAGTCAACGGCAAATAGCTGATACACATTATGTTAGTGGTTATGTGGATTAATGTTAACCTTTAACTGTGGACATCAAATATCGTAACATACTTATGGACGTGAGGTCTTACGGACCGCTACAATTTTCAGGTAATTTTATAAGGTAATTGTCAGATGTTAGATAATATTTTTCTTATAATATACATAAGGATAAATCAATTCAAAGAATATATAAGCATTTAGCTTACACAATGTATTAATTTTCTAATGCATTATTTAAGCAAATAACAATATAAGGCCCCTTCAAATAGGCAATCGGACAAATTTTTTTTTTATCGCATAAATGAATAGTACTCTTAAATATGAGTAACTTCTCAGAAGAAACCGTATATCAAAAGTCAATATTTTCAAAGGTACAGCGATTTGTATACAAAATTTCGCGAGCCTCCTAAAAACGCTCCATACTAAAGTCGACCTAAAAATGACGTCACTTGTATATGAAGTAGTATGAAGTAGTATATGAAGTATATAGCCGCAGGAATATATTTGTAAATATCTCCGATATTTGTGCGTTTAAGTTCATACTTACCATAATGAATGTTTTTGTATATGATTTGAGTAAACTAATGATGTAGGTTTTGTTTACCAATTTCGCAAAAAAAAAAAAAATTTTTTTGGTACTGGAGCGGAGCGAAATTTTGTATACAAATCGCTGTACCTTTGAAAATATTGACTTTTGATATACGGTTTCTTCTGAGAACTTCTGAATCAGTCCGCTTGCCTATTGCTTGAGATCAACGAAGGATTAAGCTACTACTTAAAAAAACCTAATAGTTTAAACTATACCAAATATAGATAACAAAAATTACTGAACTTATTTTGATTATATATTAACAAAAAACAAAAGACAATCGCAAACAGATTTTTTTGTATGGGAATCATGGACACGCGGGAAAGAAGTGGGATACATACGATAATTGCAAACGAGAACGGCCTGTGAGACCGCGCGTCCATAGTTAAAGGTTAAATATTAATTTTGTATTGAATTGACTTTCCTAAAACTATTAATTGTATCATGTTCTTCATAATATTTATCTGGCAAAGTAGTCTTGCTTAGTTATGCTTTTTGCAGGAAAAATATTTAAAAGGTCTTTCCTTCAGTGCTCTGTGGACCGCACGATACAATACTGATTTAGCCAATGGAAGTCAATTTGATTGACACGTGTTCCATTGTTTCGATGGGGGACCATATTGATAGAATAATAAACGAATACCTTATGAATTATAAGAAGTAAAGTTATTAAACTTTCAGGTATAACTTATACTTTAGAGTTTATAATAAAAAATTCTGACTTATTCACTAGAGTAATACACCTTAAGTACGTCAGTTATATATAAAATATTATTTGCCTTAATAAATGTATAAATGAGCTCAGACCAAATAAAAAAGTGTAGATAGAGCCACACAGTAAGGCCGGTCTATTTTATGCCTCACATAGTGTTTTGTCTTACTTTGTAAGGCTAGCTGTCATTCTGTGATTTTTGAAGTTGTACTTCTTTTGGCGCGCAGGTCACAAATTCACTCTTAGTGAATTTGTGACCTGCGCGCGCACTAAGTAACGAAAAAATTCACATGATGAAGTTGGCTACAGAATGGAATAAACTTTTGGCGCGTTTGGATGAGAGTGAATTTGTGACCTGCGCGCGCACGATGTAACGAAAAAATTCACATAATGAAGTTGGCTACAGAATGGAATAAATAATATATTCCTTTAAGTATATGCCGCTCTATTGTGTGAGGCCAGCCTAAATGTACTATAGGTATCAAAATATGATTGACGTTATACAAGTGTTGTTACCATGGAAACACTAGTCCGTACGATAAAACAGCATCAGTAATATGGTAAAACAGATAATATCTTGTATTTGTAGAAACGCGCCTATTTATACTTATATAATTATAAAAAATAATATATTATATTTTTATACGTATATTTATTATATAAATTTGTCAGTTACAAAAACTGTAAAAATTCTGAGAGTGTTTTCAAATATTTTAGGTTAATTCTGTAATCTCGAATGTGTCGATCGAATCGAATGTATATCTCGAATTATTACTTAAATAAATATTTATTATTTTTGTTAACCAAATTTAATTCTAAGCATCTTCATATTTTATATTACAGATTATCTTAATACAGTACATATAAACGATAGTTCAGTATAAATGATCGAATCGTCGAGCTGGAGGAGTTGCTATTTATCACAATGCAAACGATACTACAAATATTATTACTTCTTGTATTGAAATTACCGTGAGACAGTCTGATTTTGTAAGTTCATCAACATCGCTAGTAGGCGAATTTTGTGTAGCTGAGTGTATAATGGAAGACGGTAAAAAATTGTTTTGGTAGCAGTTTATATTTCTCCAAATCAAAAAATTGAAGACATTGTACATTTCGCACGAAACGAGCGCTATTTCCATATACAACAGTTGGAGCAGAATATGCGGGTGGAGATGAAGACAAGTTACCCATGATTTTAAGTGGAGACTTTAATTTTAACTTTAGGTTGGAAAATTCTAGTCCGCTTATTAACTTTTTAGGGGATGATTTACATCTATTCATTAATAATAACCCTACAGTTGCTACAACACGGCATGGCACCACAATTGATGCTGTGTTTACAAGATACTTATCTAACGTTTCAACAAAACCATTTATATCATATTTTAGCTACCACAAACCTCTTATCACTCACCTGCCTGTTCAATTTTTACCAGAAGAACCTATGGATATAGCATAGAATATTTTAAATATTTAAAAAGTATATTTGACTCGTTCACATGATAATTAATGATTGTTTATTTTGATTGTATAGTTACTTTTACTGAAATAATACCTTTTTGATTAATTTTAGTATTTTTCTTTGATTTTTACTGCAGTTTTGTTTTTTGAAAATTTTTTCAGACGCCAAAGAAGTATAACTTCTAACGCGTGTACGTAAGTACACACACACATATTTTTTTTGTATGTAATTTTAGTGCATATCTACAGGTACACTAAATACCTACATAAAAACCGCATCAGTTTTTGTTTGAAAAAACTCTGTCTTCACTTTTTTATTTGGTATGAGGTAATGAGTAATGTTTTCAGGTGTGCCAACAATTATTGCATAGGAGTAGTAATAAACTATAAGATAATGACAAAACTTGCAATAGTACTCGTAGCAGAAGCAACACTATTGTTTTTGTAACCGAAATGCTGCCATTCCACAAGCCCAAGGGACTGACTATCTTTAATCATGACATAGTATTGTTATAAACTAATAGCTAGGTGTTATGTAACTTCAAAGCGCTCTAAAAGTTTTATGTGTGTTGGCTCCATTAATATCTGAGCGTCCACTGACATGACATTCATGGAGCAGTTAATTGGCTGAAAACTATTTAATTCTCCTTCGGTGACTTTACGTGCAATAAGTATTCTGACGATAGATATCTCGCGTAAAATGTATTTGTGTACGAGGTAAACTCTCTGCTTATTGGCACTATTTTATTCATGTTTGTGGGTATGGATGGATGGATGTTTGTTCCTATTTCACAAAAAAACTACTGAACGGATTTCGATGAAATTTTTATGGTAGTAGTTTAAGATTTGGGTTAATACATAGGCTACTTTTTAACCCGAAAACGTAGTGTTCCCGCAGGATATTGTATTTACGCGAGCATATCCGCGGGCAAAAGCTAGTTCAATATATTTTTTCATCGAGGAACTATTCATCTTAATTCATCTGAATTCATCTGAATCATCTTAATTCATGTCAAATGAATACAAGATAATTCAAAAAATACTTATTCGTTAATAATTTATAGGAGAAGAAAGCAATAAAAATAAGTTTTGGGCTCTGCGGTCCAAAATTTAAGTGTACGTGGGCCCAGGTTTGAGATTTAGTATGACTTTAATTTGCGATTTCCTCTTGGCACGTTTAATAAGCCATTTGTTTCACCTGTGCCTCAGACTAGCACAGAGCAAGACTCAACACTCAATATATCTTCTCTGTAGTCACTTCATTAGACAAATTTAGGGTGACAAGAGAAATTTTATTCGCGTATTAGCATGACTTTTTAATGGTGGCTCGGTGGGTTGAAAATTGTGTGGGTGGTATTTTACTACATTTTAATCAAATATTTGTTTTTAAATGTTATCCAAAGACACTATTAGCTATTCGAAATAAAGCGGCATTGCTGTATTATTGAACATGACTTAGTAAAATATTTTTCATGAAGATTTTGCATTTTCTTTTTTGAGTAATTTTATAATGTAGGTAAGTATAGACGTTGCCCACGACTTCCCGCGCGCAAAAAAATCCAGTGCGAAAACGTACATTTTGCCCAAATGAAAAGTAGCCTATGCCTTCCTCCTGGTCCAAGTGGCGCCAAATGTTTCATTTTCATCAAAATCGGTCCAGTAGTTGCAGCAATGCAAACAACAATCAATCAAATGTTTACTCTTTATAATATTAGTATAGATGTGCGAATATTAAGATCTAAAATATTGTAGGTATTAATTACTATTCAATTATAGTAAAGGTACAATTATAAGAAAGTTTTATTCAGCTGACTACACGGTATAACACACGGATGGCCTACGAAATTAGTTCACCGTACTTCGTTTAATGATTCCGCGAAGAGCACCGGATCTTAAAATCTTAAATTTACAGCTATACACTGTACACAAATATTGCATTAATGCATTCACAGGAATATAGTTTTTATTACTAGGTTAATAAGCGCGGAAATGATTTATGTACGTAATTACTGGATCGTAAATTCCTTATGTCTTTGTGGACACTAATTGATTTTAGTGAATGTAAATTAATGAAAAATGAGGTTGATCTTTTTTGGACACAATATTTTTTTCAATTAGAAGAACGTCGTTCTCCATGCTTTACCTATATTAAAGATTTTTAAATAAAAATTCTTTATTTGAACTTAAACTAAATAAGGTCAATATATTATAAGAAAAAAAAGTCATAATAAAAAAATATCCAAATTGGCGGCTTTACTGCTGATTCAGTTTTTTTCCAGGCTTTTCTAGATAGTCTGCAAATTATAACTCCCTCATACCTACAAATAGTTATAATTGAATCTAACGCCATCACAATATAATTTTCTACCGGAAATTAGAAATAAATAATGTCTCAATATAATCCCGTGTCGCGGTGACACCTATTCTCAGAAAATCCGTAGCCAAAAATACCTATCGTATATTTTAGAGGCGCACAATATCATTTTAGCTTGGCAGAAGACACCTGTTCTTCCTTTCACATAAATACTTCTACTAATCTCAAATGCATGTTAAGGTGTTCGGCCGAGCTAGAGAGTGGCGGAGCGTTTTTAAATTAATATAATTTTTGTGAGAGCATTCTGGTTGTATACTTGTAGATAATAAATATACTTGTATATAATAAAGAGAAACAGTTTGTTTCTTTGCTTTCATTGAATAGATTCTGTAATCACTGGACCGATTTTGATGAAATTTGGCACAGATGTAGAGTAGACCACGGGAAAGGACGTAAGCTACTTTTTATCGTGAAAAATGTATAGTTTCTGCGAAACTAACTTTTGCGCGTACAACGTAGCGATAAACATCAGCTAGTAGCTATAATAAAATTATTTCTCCCAATATAATTATTATTATTTGCAGCAGCAACATTATATAGTTGGAACAATACATTCCAGACTTTGTAGCAACTGCAATTGTAAAAAAATAATAACAAAAATATTGTTATTATTTTTTTAGATAGTTGAAAGTTCCTAGATCTTTTTGATTTTTATATTTTCACAGAATATATTTTTATCATCAAAATACTTAAAGGTAATAGTGTAGTGTGTACAGTACCTATTTCGTATTTATAAAATAATTTTGTTGTAATATTTTATCGCTTTCTAAGTAAGGACATTGTCAACACTGTTCTTTAGATCTTGGAAGAAGAATATACATGGAAGGTACACTAAAGTTAATAGGTTTTTTAAATTTAGTTATGATATTAGTATTTTTCTAGTACGACGTACGAATTACGACTTTGTTGCAATGTTACTAAGATACATCTTAAATAATTGGTAGAATATAAATTTAATTTATGTACGTACGTAAAACTTCAACAACAGTAGGATGTGGATGGATTAACTGATAATTATTATTATTATTATACATCTCTTTCTTCCACATTAGCATGTGTAGTATGGAACAATATGTTATGTCACCTTCTCCTACTAATAGCCGGGTGTATAGGTCTTAGATAAATGAACTAAAAATTAGAATAGCTACTTCTGTAGCTAACTCTTGCTCCCCTCGCCGCTACACTCTATGCGCAGTCTTAATAAAATATCTAAAAAGTTTATTTATGTTACTTGTTGTGTAGTAGCTATTTGAAATTTATGTGGTAAAATTTTACAAGAATTTTTCATAAATTACTTATATTTTTATTAAATTATGTAGGTAGTCTTATGTGCGTGTAAAAATGTGTTGTGTGATTGATTAATTATAAAGTGATTTTTATTAAAAAAAAAATACCAGAAATAATAATAATATCTATGGATGCTTCACACCACGTTAGTCTGGCCCCGTGGTAAGTATCCTAAGAACTTGTAATACGGGTACCAGATAACGGAAATATATTTAATACTTTTTATACTTATATTTAAGATTTTTAATATATTATACACATATATATTACATACACATCCATGAGGAACACAGAAAAGTTTTGTACCCTGGTGGGATTCGAACCCGCGACCACGACAGAGGTCGATAACAACGAAAATAACTCAAACCAAGGAATACTTATGTTTTTAGAACATATCCTGCGCAAAATATCCGACCTCAACTCTTTTTATTCGTTATCAAACCTCAAAACAGACCTCCTGATAGCGCGACGAATCTCAAATATGTTACTTCGTGATTGGTTTAACATTACTGAGCACCTGGCGTACCTCAGGGCTCGGCCAATGGGAGGCCACTCACCTGCGCGGTCGATAGAGGGCGGAGCGTACCTGACGCACCTGCGATGAATACTTCATTATTCACCTGCGGAGAATCATACACCTAGTTATATTCTCAAATCTTGGTGCTCAAGCCGGAGGTCGCGGGTTCGACTCCGTGGCATTGTCTCGATCGTTCCTTGCTAAGAATATTCTGCTAGCGTCAGTAAATCTCATTCACGAGAGAAAAATGTATTTATTTCAAATAGTTTGAGAGTTAGAATCTCAAAATAACCACCCTATTTTTACCTAGTAAACTAGACTTTTCTAGGTATCATCGGCGCCGCGTCGCGTGCCAAGTGTTCTGTGTTATCTGTTGACTGTTATTACACGGTGTTTTGGCGGCACCGCGGCGGACATCCGCGTCGTAATGAGGTGTGGACGGCTCACCTGGCCGGTCGTTAGCGGCTAGAGATGGGCAGATATGTCGGTGTTCTCGTGTTATAATACTTAGTAAGAATAATTCAAACATTTTTGGTCATTCGATCGATTAAATCCGTTTCCTTCATAGTATTCCTCGTTTTATTCATATACAGTATCCCACAGGAATACTGTACTTTTTCAAAATAAAAGTAGTCTATATGTCAATCCAGAACTTGCACTACTGCCATACCAAATTTCATCAAAATTCGTTCAGTAGTTTCTGCGTGAAAGTGACGCCGCTGCTCTAGAGACGCCACTGCACTACGAATTTTACGTCATTTTTGTTCAGTTGTGGGCAAAAGCGCTTACTCTTGAATTTCTTCGTCTATTGATATTGGTTAAAATCAGATTACGCATTATAGAATCCATTGCGTTACTGCGTTACGGCAGGTAGCGATTGCACACTCTGGTGGTGCGGACTGCGGTGCATGATGGCTACGTGTTATCCTTACCTAGTGACTGTTGTCGATATTGACTTAGCACATATCTAGTGAGAAGTGATGAAGTTTTCCAAAACAAACGAGGAGGTAATAAAAAAATGCGCGACAACGACACGTTGAGAACACCTTGACGTGAAAGTAAAATAGGTTGTTTTTAGACTTGGCACATATTGTTATGCATTATGCAAATAAACATCCGTTTTCTAACGACATGATTATGATTATGATTAAGTCAAAACATAATATTATTTAAAGAAAGTTAATAAATTGAACAATTTATTGACACATTTTATTATTATGCTCGATTTATGTTCGATTATTAAATTGAGTTGTAGATAAGTTTATACTTATGTCCTTATGGACGTGATAACAATTTGTAACATGACTTTAAAAATATTCTTTGAATAAAACACATATGATGAAGATACGTTTCAAGCTTGAAATGACGTCAGAATTGAACTTTTCATTGGAAATAAGTTCGATTCGCTTCTCCATTTCAACTGAATAGCACCTTTACTTTATTGACAATATCCTTGGAAAATCTTAGATATGAAAAGGAATTTGATTTCGAAAAGTTCAAAATTCAAAACTAATGTAATGGAAGATATTCTTGAATTACAATAATGATATTAAGTTGGTAAATGATAGCTGATATTCAAGCTCCTAACTTATCATTATCCCAGAATCCTACCAGTTAGTAATTACCTCCGTCTATACTTTCATCACTAGATCCAATTTTATCTGTATAAAAACTAATTTATTTAACCAAATTATTTATTTTTACTTAAAACCCGTTTAGTCACCCGTGTAAATCCCCCATATGTAAAATAAATTATTGTCACTTACAAGTCGTGATGGTACCTCTTATAAACTGTATCTTTCTGATTATAAAAAGATGTGTTTATAAAATAAATACGTATAAATAAGTATAAAAGGATCCTGTGTATAATTGCTGCACGCCAGGCGCGGGTGGGGAGCTCACGCGCGGCTATCGGATTGCAATTTACCGCCGAAATTGGGGGATAAAAAAATATCACGCCCAGGAGGCTAAGGTAGTTGATGCTTTTAAGGCGTAGCACGTTCTAAATGAACTATATTTTGATGAAAATTTTCATTTGCTATAAACAACGGTAAAATATATATAGAATTTGAAAACGTTTTGGTAGATAAAAGCAAATTATGTGTTGCAATGTTTATGGCATGTTAACCTTTTGAGAAATTCTTGTATGAGAAAAGCTTGAATGATATTATATATAGTCTATTACTAGATAAGTATAAAATTTGTGTCAAAGGAAATTTAGATTATAAAACGATAATATTTCCATGTATTTCCTATCTTCTACCGAGATTGTTCACAAGTGTGTTATTTTTTGTTTAGAAGATCTATTTTAGAAGTGAAAACTTATAATTGGCTGACTCAATACTAGGATTATAGACTTAATTTAGCTGTTTTCCATGCAATTTAATAAATATATAATCATCCTACTAATTTTCTTTCAGATCTTTGATTGATATTGAGGAACTGAACTGAGGAAGGAACTAAACTGTGTTGACTATACATTTAGATTTCTTACCTCTTCTACTTTATAAAAAAATATTTGACATTCCAGCTGATTTTACGTATTTTTTATTAATATTTTATTTTAATTTCAGGTATCGTGCTTGACATGGTAGGCTTCGCCTTAAACCCTCCGTTAAATATCATGCGCCTCGGGCCGGTGATACGGCGTGGCTTAGATATCGTCACACGATCTTTATGTCATACACACAACCATACATACATATTGAAGCTTTTTGTTTTGAAATAAACGCCAGAAAAGATTTTGGAGATTATGTGCCTTTAAGTAGAGCTTTAAGCAATTTTTATGATAATTTACTTTTGTACTCTCTACAGACTTAACAATTTTATAAGTACCTTTGGCTATGGTGCAAAGGGAACAGATCGATAAATATTTCATAAACCATCACTAATAATAATAATATCTATGGACGCCTTTAGACCACGTCTATCTGGTCCCGTGGTAAGTTCTCGAAGAACTTGAGTTACGGGTACCAGACAAAGGAAATATATTTAATACTTTTATACTATACTTATATTTAAGATTTTTATTATACAATACACATATTCAATACACTTCCATGACCCAGGAACACAACTTTTTTTGTGCCCTGGCGGGATTCGAACCTGCGACCTCCAGTATAAGCGCTAATGCGCTAACACTGAGCCACTGAGGTCGTCAAAACCTAGATAAGATAGATAGTTAATAAAATTGTTTTTCTTCTGAATTGGTCCAATTACCACTGGCATATATTATTAGTTTGATAAGCTTCATCTTTGATACGAACCGTCCAATATAATTAGGTAGAAAGATTAAAGAATAGGTGATTTAAGCTGACTCTACCCGACTCTAGCTTTGCATTATAAAAACGTCGCGCATAAATTCTCAAATGTTAAACAGCTGCCTTTTTTCTCGTCAAAAACGACAGATTACCTGAGAAATATTGCTTGTTCCGAGCTGAAAAAAGTGAAAATGGGGCAACTTGCCAAAAATATCTGGCAAGGAAGACCAAGGTGTATATAGTTCATTCACACAAATAGAGTGCGTCGTGCGTCAAAAGATGATGATAAAACAGGGCTGACACTTCGCATGAAAGGAACAATATTATATTTTTGTTATTGTGTTTTATTTTCACGCAACTTTAAAAATGTTGTTGAGGATAATATGTTATTCGAGTCATAGTTATTTTTGAACGCTTTTACTTGAATGAAAATCTTTTTGGAGTTGTGTTCTGAACACAGAATTTTTACCCGAATACGGCGAAGCCAAAAGAAAGGGCAATATTTTTTTTTTGCTGTCTATTTATGTATGTATGTTTGTTCCATCGTAGCGCCTAAACTACTGATTCGATTCTGTTTAGTTTGTGTATTCGGGTTATAATTATTTTGATTATATTAATAGAAGCAACACTGACCACTGTCCAGGAAGTAAAATAATAGATTTAAATATAGGTTTAAGTAGTTTTGTGCTGTTTCATTCTTGTACATTCTTTATTATCTAATAAAAAATGGTATATTATGTTCGATAAAGTTTGAAAACAATACTTTATATGTGGCTGTATAATAATATAATAATAATAGTAGTTTATAATAGATCAAACAAAAGTAGCACCCCTACATGCATCCGACCTACAAAGCGTGTCACAAATCACAATGAAAGAAAGAAATATATTACACATTATGAATTAAAACTATTTTCCGCTATTAAAATGTACTTTTTGCACATTACAGTATCTAATAATACTGTAAAATAATAATAATTATTATTATTATTGAAAAATAGATCACCACAGCTGCTTAAAAAGTAAACAAAGACTACTCTTATAGTCTCTACTACATTAAATCTAAATTTAAATATGTACCTAATTATACAGTTTACTTGACATTTTCTGACTTTTGAGAGTAAGTCACATACAATGCGATTCAAATGAGAATAGGATAGAGTCGGCGCCATGTTGTTTCGGATTATGACTATTATGATTAAATTTATGTTTAGACAATTTATTACTATTTAACGTTTTTATTTAAATTCAATGCTAGACTATTAATATTGATATGCAAATAAGTTTTTCTGCAAATCGTACTTCGTAATGATATTTGACAGAAAGAGGTCATTGACATTCCTTTTCTTGTTTGAAACGCACTGTACTATGAAAATTATAAGTAAAGGACTATGAAAATTATGAAAAAGTCTATAATTAATAAATAGCGTTTTCGGTAGTTCATTTTGCCGAAAATGTTACAAGACATTCCTAACAGCACCTGGCTACATAATAATATTATTATTTGATGAGTATTTAGTAACACTTTGTATCCAAAATATGTGTAGCGCAAAAAAACTCCTACAGCATGTTTTAATTCCTACTCGTACCAGGTAAAATGTCACCTGCCACCTGTCACGCTTCCCGCGTACCGTGACAACTGACAGATGACAGCCCGGCCGCCATGACAGATTGAGGTGTCAAGCGCCCGCGGACACCTATTGTTTTAACACCTTTTTCATTTTTTAATCACGCTGGTCTTTTCATTTTAGGGTTCTGAGTGGCAAAAAATCACCTTTCCTCTGTGTAGGGGCTCTCTGTAATCTTTTGTTGGGCTTCTAAAAAATGATTACGGCGTGAAAATACTTCCTTTTGTTGGGACCTCCTTTACATTTTGTCTGTTTTTCATGTTTGGAAGCTAGGTTACTGCAAATTCATACTTTTACATAAAGTATTTTTTCAGCTACTTGCATTTACCGAACTTATTAATTAATGGAGAATTCTGTGTCCGATTGGTTTGGCAAACCAACACGAGTTCTATTACTTAAAATAGTTTGCAGAACATCGGCAGAAGTCTTTAATAATAATATTATTATGACACCTTATACGTGAATGGTTAACGATGTATCGTTAAGATATTTGTAAATAATTTGCTCGTATTTCCATGTGACGTGTGTTAGAAAATCGCGTATGTTAATTATCTCAAAGTTAACGACTAATTATATTTCAAGTTGCCACTCAGGTAATATTTGTGTACGACATAAATACGTGTCGCGCTCCGTGTAATTGCCCCTTAATATTAATTACTCTGCCTTATTAATATTGTTCTGATGTTTGTTTTAGCTTATATATTAATTGATTACTGGTATATTTTAAGTAACTTGCTTATCATTTCGGTTACCTACATTATTTTTTTCTGAGTGAAATTATTATAGAAATTATTTGTTAAGATTTTCGATACCGCATGTCTTGTAGTGAAAAACGAAATAAACGATACTTATAATTTCAATGTAACTTGTAGGAATATGGAAGTTTACTTGTTTTAAGCAATCTCTGTACATTTTTCAAAATGCCGTAATAGCAATATTTACAATAGTTTATAATGTAAATAGGCCAGTAATTGTGGATGTTTGTCACAATATCCGGCCAGATCAAACGGCGTTTAATTTGTTTACACAACCTCTGATCTGGTGGGAAACGCAGTAAAACTCAAGTGCTGCATTGATGTTATGTAAACTATGCACGAACGGATTCTGAATTGAGTCAATTTATAACATGAAATTAATGATACTCAAAATACTAAATACATATTTTCTGGTTAATATTCTAAGTTGTACTAATGTAGCTTACAACTTTTAAGCTAAAAGCGTACTCAAAAAAATTTAAAGATATAATACACTACTAGGAATACATTATTAGGAAATACTATTATAGTAAATTTAATTTTATATTATTTATATATGATATTCCATAGACCATATCCTGTCACTGCCATCCTCCATTGGGTTACTCGTTTATATAGATAACCGTAGGAAAAAGGAGAGACCCATAACGCAATTACCCATTGGACAAACCAACAAACAAACAAACTTTTCCTCTTTATTATATTAGTATAGACTAATATAGGAAATATTTGTTTATTTGCATTGAATAGGCTCCTAAATACTGGACCGATTGTGATGAAATTTGGCACAAATGTAGAGTAGACCACGGGGAAGGACATAGGCTACTTTTTATTGCGGTAAAATGTATGGTTTGCGCACACGAAGTCGCGGGCAACATCTAGTACGTAATAATACGATTGATACTTCTGAGATAACTGCAAAACTTAATACAGTAAATACAAGGTATCCGTACTTTTGCAACATCCTCTGTACGGCAGATGCAGTGTTTATGACCGCTAAGACTGTGCTCTCCCGGAAGTATGAGCTGTTTACACTCTGTATATTCTGCTTGAGTTGATTGCGTAGGTATTTTAGTGTTAACTACGTGGTTACCATTATTATATATAATTGCCATGATTTTGACCTTCCATAGTTTACTCGAAAATTGTAATGCGGGAAGTTGAATACAAGTTATTTAGTGAACATTGGTTATTTATTGCTTTTTTATAGAAACTGTAAAAAATATTTTTTCTGCCATAGATTATATTGAATAAATATCAACTGAGCTTATTAAATACATTTTAAATTCTCCATAAAACATAAAAATAATAATTAAAGAGACAATGGATGATAAAGCGCTAATAGCTTTTTTACACTTTAATAATTATATTTATAAAAACTCCCACTATACTATCCTAACGCGTACAAGCTTTCATTTCCTATAAATAAATGGTAAGATAAAATTGATGGCAGACACGATGCTATAATAATTTTGGATATTTTTTGTTTTGCCCAATGTGTATTGTCCTATATTTTGAACTTAAAAAACTAGAGGTATCTAAGCTCTCCATTATTTTTCTCTAGTTCTGACTACATCACGTCTTAGTATCAAAGATGATGACAGATGAAATCATATTATTGCAACCATAGATATATAATATTAAAAAGATAATTAATCAAAGATTGTAACTATGTAAATTGCCACCGGCTTCCTAGCTACTCGTATAATCTATTTTCTGTTGCTATATCTATATCTGGCAGTCAACCATCAAATGCTATGTACTTTATCTATGTAATCGAAACTCGCACCTCTGGCTATCATTGAGATCTATGAAATATGGCGGCCGGAAATTGGGTCAGAGCGCCACTTATCCACCGGAAGTGGCCGCCTTGGGCGCGATATTTCCGCTCCTGCCGCCCGCACACCTCATGTTTATACGCAAATTTCGATTGTTTTATTTCAATGTATGGTAATACTAGAAGAATTCTACTAGAAAAAAAATAAAGATCATCAATAATTTCTATAACTGCCATAAGCACGTTCCGAAAATCTCCTCTTACTCTATCAACATTATTATTACGACCAACACCAAACATTACCCAACCAGTGTTGGGTAAACTTAGTTATATACGGGTAAACGACGAATATAAATAAATATTCGGACTTTATCCACTAAGCTTGGGTATTCCTAGGTAAACCCAAGTAAACCTAGGTTTACTCTATCTTCTAGTATTACCCGTAACATATGCATATAACAAGCAAAATAAAGCAGCTAAATAAAGTTTTTTCTCCCGACTTTTAAACATTTTTTGGAGACCAGTGTAATAAATTCATGACTACACCTCTGTTTACAAGCTTTTGTTCACCAACATCAAAGTACTTATCCTTGTTTAGCAAATAAATATATTTTATTTTATTCCGATTTAAACTAATTTATACCTAGGTAATTTTTTATCTACATTTGGCTCAAAATTAATTTAAGATATTCCGATATAACAAAAATCACGTAACTTGGGGTAGTTAAAAAGGTATTTTAAGATTTCATGAAAATTATTAAAAAACGAAAGAAACAATACAATCGGTGCATTATATTCTTAAGCAACCTAATTAGCAAGATTATTTGCACTGAATCTAATATTCCACAAATCTGTTACTAATTTACAAACGGTTAATTAGGTTACCTTTAGAATCCAGAAAAAAAATAGTTTCTCGGTAAAACCGTCAAAGAGTAACAAACCGTTTCACGTGAAACATCGGGAACACCTCTCACATCAAAGCCGACAGGCGGGGCGTGTCTAATCACACGCGTTATATTTGGTGCACAGGTAACAAGAATGCTTTGAAATGTAACACTTCCGCTCGTAACGTGTGAGGCAGAGAATGCGCCGGAAACGCGACAGTAGATTTGGTGCCTAAATCGTGTTGCATCTGGGAGTCAAGGTAAATAACCAGCAGAAATCTACTATCATCTTATATCTTGTACTATCTCTTAAATTTTAATTTAAGGAACTAGAGTTGTAATTTTTATATAATTATTATTTTAATTACCTAAATAAATGTATAATAATAAATAATTATCAATTTAATTACCTATAACGTAGTTTGTAATTGTTTAAAAAATTGTTTTTAAACAATTACAAACTACGTTATAGGTAATCACGTTAGCAAATTTCTAACAATTTTCTATTATGATTTAATAGATTTCTTGTAAGGATTAATTTCATACATTCATCGACTTATCAAACTCACCATACAAATCAGTATTGTATTGCCAGGTGATAACATATAAATTAATACGTTACATAAATTAAGCTTTGTAAGTCCTTAATATAAAATATTTTAATTTAAATTTGTAACTGTCACCGTTAAATTGTAAAAACCGTTACATTGTGAAACAACTAACGAGATTATAAAAATATTTTGAATAATTCAAAACTATATATTTATAATCTAACGAAAAATAATGTATTAAATTATAGGCAGGATATTCGCGTCGGAAGTCTATAACCATTTTACAATTTCACTAGTTCAGAAACCTAGTTACCTACCTTTAGGTAAAACAACCAATATGAATTAAAATAAAAAACATTGGCGCCTCTATGTTACAAATCTTTGGCGTCTAAAATTAACTCAGCGGCACGTCGATATTTTATGTATTTTACGCTGATGGCTTAGGTAATATATATTCTACAAACGATCCAACCACAATATACATTAGGCCTAATCAGTGGAGAAAGCAATTTCCTTTAATAAGACATTTTCAATCTTTAAATAAACAATGATACGTTTCAGAAAGCGATCAATGATAATAAGATTTTGGATTAAAAATGTGCCTCTTTTGTAAAAGAATGCTTATCTAATAATTAGTGTTAGTTGTTAAAATGTTAACTATTAGTTAATAATTGACCCAATAATGATCCACATATAGACGTTGGTCTAAATAAAACCTTGGTTCGTCAATATAGAGAAAGAACGTCGCGGAAAGCTAAATAAAGGTGTAACGACGTTGGCTTAAAAACCTAATTTATATGCCATTAAGGCTAGACACGCTTAAGGATTCCGTATCAAAGTCATTATTTTTGTTTGGTTCCTCAAGGGAGGAGTAAGTAATGTGGTTTAAATCCACGGCGCTCCCATCGCTACCGTTATGATAATGTGCTCAATATATCCAGACGTTGTTTACAATTAAAATCAGTATATTTTAAAGACCTTTATTAGTTTTTCGCCTGTAGAGTAAATTCTCCACAAGTAATAAATTTAAAAGATAACATTAAAAAATACAGTTGTGACTTTTCAAATTTCAATATTCAACCCCCAAGGGAATTTGAAAAATCGAAGGGAGAAATTGGGGATGAAAGCTTTAAACCTAATTTCACGCGGGCGAAGCCACGGGCAATTAATGCTAGTTGAAATATATTCGTGTTGAAACGCTTAACCTGTTATAACTTTTATTCGCTTCTACACAAATCTTAAAGATGGATTTATTGTGACAATTAAATGGACCTGCGCTGTTCCCGTCACACAAGATGGCGTGTG
This sequence comes from Glaucopsyche alexis, assembly GCA_905404095.1. NCBI lineage: Eukaryota > Metazoa > Arthropoda > Insecta > Lepidoptera > Lycaenidae > Glaucopsyche > Glaucopsyche alexis. The sequence continues at coordinate 21,935,353 of FR990048.1, read as the reverse complement.
CGAGACAAGATCAAATGAATAATCCAATTTAAAGTGTTAATATGCACGTAATAAATTCAAACGCACTTGAAGTAATGTTCTTGTATGTTATGTATCTTCAAAAATACAAATTTTCTGAAAAAGTATTTTACTTTTGAGATTTTATGTGTTTACAACTTACATCCTCCTTGTTTCTTATATCGTGTCTCCGGTAGTGATCGAAATGTTTATTAATGTATGTTTTTAAATGATTATTTCAGTAGCACCTACCAATTATTACTACCTATTAATACTCTGTTCAAAAACAGCTATTATTACACCTTCAGGAATATAATAATTCTAAGATTTCGAAGTATTTGAAATCTTCAGTGTGCATCTATGCATATAGAACAACGAATACCTCATCCAAGGCAGATTCCTATCTACTACGAGCGCCACAAATCTGTCACAGTTAACTAACACAAAGAAATCAGCTGACTCCAAATTGACAAACATTAAAAAGACAAAGAAATTTCACACCTAACTCGGCAACTTGTTAAAAATACCCCATGAATCAGATGATCAATACTGTGTTACTCGAATTGAAATTTTAATCCAATAGTACCAGAGCTGCATTCCATTTGACCATATATAATTGTAATTCATCTGTGTATTACAGTGATTTTTTAATTGTAATCGAATTAAGACTGTAATAAGCTGAAATAAAGTTCACATTCGATCGCTTCAATCACCAGGTGGAGTTTGCATACAAAGCATGTTGTATCCAGACGCCTAAACGTGTCACATTCAGTACCTGCCATCAGAAATAATCACAAAGGAGCCAAGACAAAGAAACGAGTCTTCAGGTTTGGATCTCTTCGCAGTGATTCACTGAAAGTTATCCGCAGGATCAGAATATTTGAAGTTAAATGGTTTAATTTATACGGTGACATTGGAATGCTTTATTTTCAAACGCTGCTTTTATTTTTATGCTATGCATGATTTCGCTGAAGGTACACTCATCCTCTCAAGTTAAATAGGAATTTCTAAATATATTTAGCACACACTTTTTGTCATAAACGATGACTTTCTATCTTTCCACTCCTCCTACCTTTTTTCTGATTAATTTCGTTGCGGGTCCCAAGATAGATTTAGCATGTCCCTCAGGCACTCCTAAAATCATATCATGTGTGCAGTGGTGAGATGTGTGGTGGTGCTGGACCAAAAGTTGACTTTTGGTCAATCCTGACCAAGTATTGCAGTGTGACCAGGAAAGTACCTATCTATGAGGATGCAATGTGCACGCAATTGGTCGTAACAAATTGTATCAATACATCGCATGCGCCTGCGCACTAAACTTTACTACCATTAATTGGCTGTAAAATCGGACCACCAACGCTTATGAATCACACTCACTTTATGTCTTGTTTGTTAAAGCTCTTGTGTCTTTTTGCTTATGTATAAATCTATGGTTTAATCTGTGGTGACTATGTACTGTCAAATAGCAATTTAATGCTTTCTGCTTAGAGCCAAGCATTATAGATTTATATTAGGTATATCTTTACTTAGATCTGTTATTATGGTAAGGAAGACAGAAAGAGAAATATTCCAAAGTCATTTTCATGCAGGGTCAGATGGTCGGATGACTCATAATTTGTCAGGACTCAGGAAGATGTTAGATATGGTCCGTCGGTTTCCACTACCGAAAACGTCTTAATATTAAGTACTCGCGGAGGTTTCCACTAGCTAGCCAGTAGCCTGTGTTTAAAAGTTCGATGTTCAGGCATGGCTGTCAAACAAAACATAAAAGAGAAGTCATTTTTTCTTTATGTATCTGCAATATTACCAAGTAGAGTAACCAACAATGCAATTTTCTGTCGCGATTCACGTTTAATACCTTATACCTCGTACGAGTATCACCCCAAATATTCAATGTCAACATATCGGTTGTAACTAATATTTATTCTGTGATATCGGGAACAAATCGAGTAACGTTTAGCTCGTAAAACCGTAAGTACTGCGTGACTGCGTTTATGTGAACAAATATTGTCGTCTGCGAGTTGTACACACTCTACAAACTACAAACTTGTAGGTACATTGTACGCGTGTTAACCAGAATTGTATAATTTCAGACTAAACATATTTAACTTTAAATTAATACATTTTCAGAATGAAATAAGCTACCAATGTCTATTTTTTTCCCAGGTGTAATACCTACCTTTTTCATCAACACACAATTCAGTCTATACACATATACACACGGTATCCGTTAATGTACTCTAATTTCAGATTGTTCATTGTAGCCCCTGTGGCCTAATGGATAAGGCATCGGCCTCCTAAGCCGGGGATTGTGGGTTCGAGTCCCACCAGGGGTAAAACCGTCATTTATTTTGTGCAAATATTAGATAGTAACATCTTCATTTTTGTGCAATGTAAGTTTTGTTTCTTTAAGATTTCTTAATATGTAACTAGCAATAAATTTTCGTTAGTGTCTAGAAGAAAAAAGCTGTTGTTGATATTAACTTTTTATTCTACTCCTGGAAAAAACAGAACAATCTTCAAGTGCAAAGTATGAATATTTTCAACGGTGCATAGGTTGTAGTTATAATTTGAATCATGTAAAATAAAGAAATACCTAAACGTATTATAAGGGAATTAACAGAGTAAGGCAATAAACGAATAATAGAATCTCAAAAGTACGCTTAACTTAATGACAAGAAAATTAAATGGATAGAAAATGCTTATTGTATTATTGTATAGGAAATAGCTCGTTTTATTTTTTAATTTTTTAATTTAATCATTGGGTGGTATGGAAACTTTTAAAAGAAACAGAACCCTGTTTTTCAAACGTAAGTAATATATACTACTTACATCTTGGATAAAAGTCGCCTAAGTTACTCCTCCATTTTGACCGGACTTTTACAGGCAGATTTAACATCATAAATCTGCGTGTAAAAGTCCGGTCAAAATCGTTCCAGGCATTTCAATGATTAGCTGGAATAAACAGACAGACATACAGACTGTCCGACATCCAAAAAATTTAAAACTTATTTTTTGTGTAGGTGTTGGTGTAGGCCGTATGTAGTACTATAATAATACATAATATTATGTATTAAGTGCAAAGATGTTAATTTGAAATTATAAACAGACACTTCAACTTTATTTATTTGCATACATAAGGGTGGAAAATTGCGGAAATCTCTTGGCAATAAAAATTCCATAAAAAGGTAATCCCATCCTAGGTCTTATTTTTTTACCTCCTAGGCAAGATAGAAATAGTCCGATTTCACGTGTAACTTACAACGGAATCGCCGTCAGCTTGTTGTTGCAAAATTAAAATGTCTCGCAAGGATATCTGGAAATGAAATAAAATGCACATTAACTTAATAAACAAAGTCGGCTAGATTATAATTTTATAGGTATGTCTAAATTATAATTCTAAAATGTCTAAAATACGAATTATTTCTTAAATCCTTAATTTCTCAAAACTATAATTTTACCAAAAAATATAAATAAAGTTGGTGATAAAACTAGTGAGTTATGATGGATTTACCACAGTTTAGGAGTAAATACGGGAGTGTATGTTAAACGGAGCATAATATACAACAATCATAATATTACCTGTGAATTATGGCCTCCACCAAACTGTACCGCTTTACGTTTCACTAGGGCGACCATAATTGTTATATTTAGAAGACAAATAAACTATCGTTTAATTAATATGTTTAATCAGTGGTAAGCTTTCATTTGATGGTAAAATTAGATACTCAGTATTGACTAGAGTACCTAATTTTGTTGTAAGTTCTAAATTCTGTGCTAAGTGAAAATTTTAGGAATCACAAAATTTTATATTAATATCATAATATTATATTCATTGGAATTAACTTAAAAAATGTTATGATCATAGGCTGTTTACTTGAGATTATAAAATGTTTTATACATCATTTACATCGCTCATTACGATAATATGCAGAGTGTTGACGATGATTACAAAATATACTAACCTAAAACACTTGATCAACATTTTTGTTGTCAATCTTTACAAGGACAGCCACTACTAATATTTATTTTATCCATACAGTTAGTAGCTACTACTATAATCTCACTGATTACAGTTAATGACATTTTCATATCATTATTTTATAATTTTATAAAATTACCCTTATTAATTATAAACATTATCCAATCGAAATGATGGTGCTCATACGCTTGGCAAGAACGCTGGCGCGCCGCCAAGTTCTCTCGCTATTTGCTTATAATTCGGAATCAATATGCTAGCACACGTGCGTCTGACTATTTCCCTCATAAACGTTGTAATCACTGCTGTAATTCACGCACAATTGCAATTTAGGCCGGGCACAGACTGTCACGCCATGTTTAGCTCCTGTATGACATTATGGCTCATTAAAACATATCGGCTTTAAATTTTCAGGACTTTTCCGTAATTTCCATAGACACCATAGTAACTCAATTGAGTTATAAAAAATAAAGAATAATCAGATAATATTATGAAAATACATCCGCTAATATTTTTCTATTATTGTGAATCTAATTCAATTTTATTAATACAGGTACTCAAGTAGGTACCGTACGCGGAAACCCCAACTAAGTAATTGTTTATTCCCTAATGGTTCTTAATATTAACCTTAAAAATGTTACTGTTACGATTTATTACAAGACACTAAAGAAAATAACTAAACATAAAAACATCTGCAGTTCGCTAATACCATACTATTATGTTTTCTGTGCTAACACTAAGTAGGTACATATTACACAATTTTAATGGCTATTACGGTTACGGTCAAGTGAAATCTAACTGTCGACTACGGGTTTAAATCGGCAGTTAAACTATTGTTAATTGCGCGTCACGACAGGTGTTGATTCTCCGGATATAGCTCACGGAGGTGTAAGCTTCGAAATAGACTGTCCCTTAGGTTTTTGTTTGTATTTCCATGATCATGATCAGAATTTGGTACGTTTTTACAAAGTACGTACGTTTACGTTAAGTTTTTAGGTAGTTCTGTACTATTATAGTAGTTGTATCAGGACCCACTTTGAAAAAAAAAAGGGCGAATATATCAAATATCAGCCATTGAAGGGGAGGGGGTTTCTCATTTTAAATAGCTTTATTTTTTTATTCATATCAATCCTACCATTAATAAATTTAAAAAGTTGTTAAAGAAGTTAGTGCGCTATAGCTTATTATAAAGTCAATGATTTCATTTACGACGAGTTTACGACCTTGGGAATAAGATGGCCCCCAAGACTGCTTTTATGTACTTTAGTATGTTCTATGAATTTCTCTTTTATAGAATAAGCCAAAACATTTTAATTTTTTTATTTTTTCAAAAATAACAATTTTCCCATCTTTTTGCTAAAGGTGCGCCGTGCGAGTTACTTACGCCGGTTCTTATCGCCAGGCTAGTTTTTGAACCAGTGGTAGGCATCATGTAGACCGAAGTTCAGAAAGTATATAAAAATACGGATAAATAAAATTGAAGCGTACGTTTGTAATTTCAAATAAACAGATTTTTACTTAAAAATATGAAAGTATGTTTGGTATTTACAATATACCTAATATCAAATTTTATCATTTTTGTCTATCTGTCTGTCTGTTTGTTCCGGCTAGACTTTGATATGGCTAGACTAATTTTCACGAGACTTTCACTAGCTTCACTAGCTGATGTTATAAGGTCTAACATGAGCTACTTTTATTTTAGGGTTCCGTTTAAAAATAGAACCCGTTTCCGTTAGTTCTATGCAAAGAAAGTTGCGGGCATCAGCTAGTTTTGCATAAAAATTTTTCAACCGACTTCCAAAACACAGGAGGAGGTTTACAATTCGTGTGTATGTTTTTTTTTTTTTTTTTGTGTGTATGTTACACGATTACTCCGCCGTTTGTGGACCGATTTTCAAAATTATTTTTTTGTTGTAAAGGATTGACTCCTGGATTGGTCCCATTGTCATCAAATGGTAGATCTGGTGATGGGATCCATGAGGAATTGAGAGAAGTCTTCAAAATTTATAGGGACACCGATAGTGATTTTGACTTTTTTTGAAGTAACTCGAGCAAATGCTACCAAAAAGTGAAATGTTGTGCCAAGGAATACCCTGGATCCAAAAGCACTGAACGGCATTTCTCAGTCTTTGAAGATATACGCTTGAAAATTTCAGCATTGTTTATAAAACTACAAGCAAATGTCCGTATTAAATAATAATCATCATCACCACCACCATCATAATCACACCATACATCATTATAAATTATGCTGATATAGGTATTTTTCATAGTATTTTACACCGATATCGATTTCTTTGAACATTCACAGCTACCAAAAAGTGAAATGTTGTGCCAAGGTATACCCTGGATCCAAAAGGGCTGAACAGCACTCCTCAGTCTTTAAATATACACGTTTGAAAATTCAATTATTGTTTATAAAACTGCAAGCAAATGTCACTATTAAGTAATCATCAACACCACCACCATCATCACACCATACACCTTGATATATTGTTGATATCTAGGTGTTTCTCATAGTTTTTTACACCGATATCGATTTTTTTGAACATTGACAGCTACCAAAAAGTAAAAGTTGTGCCAAGGTATACCCTGGATCCAAAAGGACTGAATAGAACTCCTCAGTCTTTAAACATACACGTTTGGAAATTTCAACATTGCTTTAAGAACTGCAAGCATAATATGTCACTATTCAATAATAATCATCATCACCACCACCACCATCATCATCATCATCACACTATACATCATGATATTATGTTGATATAGGTATTTCTCATATCGATTTCTTTGAACATTCAGAGCTACTCAAAAGTGATATGTTGTTCCAAGCGTATATACCCTAACAACGATGATAATGGGATCCATGAGGAATAGAGGAAACTCTTGATAGAAAAGTTAATGATCGTTAAGTTTTCTTACAAATTTTTAATTTCCCCGCAACTTTTTCTGTCAACACAACACCACAAAAAAATATTTTTGAAAATTGGTGTAGCAGTTTATGCAATGAATAACCAAGGGAAAAGGAGATTTTTTATACAGAAAATGATCACTTACTAAGAACTAATCTGAGACACGGCGCTGCGCCGGCCGATTCAATATTAGGCATTTTGAGTAGATTTCATTTTTGAAATCGTGAGTGTAGGACCTCTTGCTCCAACTAACTTCATGGAGGTGTTTTATGCTTAAAATCTACATTGAAAACACACGATTAAACTATAGTAGACGTTAATAGCCACTACGTGCGCGCAAAAGGATATATCGCTGAAACCGTACATTTTGCCACGATAAAATGTAGCTTCAGCTGGATGGTAGAATGGTAATTTGTACGTTGTTAACGAATTGGTCTTGGGTTCGAAACCCGGTCAGATAAATCTTTTTGTGATTCTTTTTATTTCCTTTCTCTTATATTTTTATTTATTTTTGAATATTTTATCGTCCTATAACAACTCCGAACAAAGCTCGGTCTCCCAGGTATTAGTTAATAATATTATAATACCACTGAAAAGAAAAAAATAAAAAATATTTAAAAAAATATAGAAACCGACTTCCAAAGTAAAAGTAATAACATTCTTAAAGTCACTAAAAAGTATGAAATAATTCTTATTGTCGAAATAGTTCCCTTTCAAATTCTACTAAAAATGTTACTATTTTTCTACTCAATCTTCTTATTTTTGAAGTCGGTACCAGCCCAAATAAATGTATAAATCCTTTGAATAAAAAATATTAATTTTAACACAACTACATCCTTATATATACAAATAATATTTTAAAGAACTCACGTTCAAATTGGCTGGTACCGACCTCAAAAATAAGAACATTGAGTAGAAAAATAGTAACATTTTTAGTAGAATTTGAAAGGGAACTATTTCGACAATAAGAATTATTTCATACTTTTTAGTGACTTTAAGAATGTTATTACTTTTACTTTGGAAGTCGGTTTCTATATTTTTTTAAATATTTTTTATGACTTCTTTGACTTGACAATCAATTTCAACCCTAAATAACTTAGGTAAGCATACATTTTTCAGAGACTTGGAGAACGTAAAAAAGGTCTCATGAGTAAAGAATTTTAAATTATAAGTAAACTAAATTTCAATATAAAAAAAAAAACTAACGGATATTTCATTGAGAAATTCAATTTGTATACAATACCTATATTTTATAGGCATTTTTGTGTAACAGATGTGTTAGTAAATATTGAACATTTGCCAAAATTTTAGGGATCTATTGGAAGAGTAGGTGTTATTGATGAGTTGGAATTTTCACAGCTCTACCGCAGTTTTCTTTAAAAAGTGTATTAATTTTTAGTTTAGTTTTTACAAACCTATGTATAAAAATACATATTATGCTCGCAGTATAAGCCTGCAGTGGTAACTTTTAATTTTTATTCGGCTTTTGAATATTATACTGTTATCTATATAAACTGTTCATAAGATGTCTTATATTCCTACGCAGCAGTAGCGAGGCGCTTATACAACTCGACATCATATCGGCTTCCATTATGAAAATGAATTATGCTAAATCTACACTAATATTATAAAGAGGAACTTATTTTGCGTACGCTGCCTAAACTATAAAAGATAGAACCATAAATTGTTCTAATTAATAGTAGATCTTATAAATATCTACAAAAAAGTCCGCGACACACTATACCTATCTATGTCGAGTGAGGCACAACAACAATTTTTTTTTTTTTGAAATCTTGATTTTTTTGGACTACATTTAAACGCGTTTATTTTACTCATGCTATTAATCCTTATCAAAATAAATTATTTTATCAGTAAGTACAGTTTATGTAGATAATATTTGGTCTTTGAATGATTAAAATTGGACGTTTGGTTTTGAAGTTATGGCGAAATTAAAATATTACGATTTCTGCTCTACGGCCCGTTGCGAAGTAGGCGTCACCAAATCGGGGGTGTGCGTGCGGGAGGGGAGTTTAGATCTATGAGGTAGGATTAGTATCAGTATTGTACCCATAGATTATACAGATATATACATTGTACCCATGCGAATCCGGGGCGGGTCGCTAGTATATAATATAGTAGGTTTGGCCAATAAGGCCTAGGCCCTAGCTAAGCGGTAATTAATACTAAAACAAAGCAGTAATTTGCGTCCAATAAGCTTGTTTTAGATCTATATAATACCGCTCGATACATAACCCTAACTGCAATAAAAATTAAGTATCGTTGATCTGTATTTCAATAGATATTATTAACCTTATGCAGCTTACTACTTACGGCTACGCAGTAGATTATTTTTTATTAAAATGTATCTACGTTCGAAGAAAATCCATCAAATGCGTATCTCTGAAGAATCTAATTGGCCGTGACACGAGTAAGCCAATAGTGCCGCCATCTTAACTAGATCTACGTCCATCAACCTGTGCTATCAGTTTCTGCGCGTGATGTGAACGAACGAAACGAAATTTGTCCAAGTATTCTTCTTTGGGACTAGTTGTAATTTGGTTACTTAAATGAAGTACCTATAGTAAACGATATAGATACAATCATAAAATTATGATATAACAATATAACTCCCCACACCGATCTCAGTGACGGTGGCCGGTTTCATTGAAACCAGGCCAGTTGCACAGGAGTAATTTTATAGTGCCCAAGTGTGTGCGCAGTACAAGAGCACTCTCTCTTCCCTTACTCTCATAATCTAGTGGGACGGATAACCGACACGACTGACGAGAGATCAGGTGCAGGTCAGACTTTTTACATGTCCATCCGACGCATGGATCATCTTTCTTGTCAGACAATCAGGTGATCAGCCTGCATTGTCCTAACCAAACTTGGAAACAACTTTTTTTTGTTGTTCCAATGCGGGAATCGAACGGTCTAATCACTAGACCATGGAGGCTGTTAATTTAAAATTTTAATAGCTCTATAGCGAACACTTCTATACCTAGGATACGTTCAGTTTTTCTTTACCTAAAGTAGCACTTATACAAAATTACTTACAGGCTACAGCATTAACTAGCATGAAGTCTCTTTCTCTCGTTTTTAAATGTAATTTACTATTTGTAATTTAAGGTAGAAAATATTAGCAATAATATTTTTATACTCGTACGTGTACGTAAACTGGCCCGATTTCAACAACGAAATTATTATATAGGTATTTTTCCAAATATAAAATAAACTTAATATTCAAATTAATTCAGCTCTCATGATCATGATTATGATCAATATTATGGTTAAATTGACAGATTTTACCATGTTTATGTTAATCGCGCATTTTTTTTTACTTTTCATACTAATAGAGTTTGCGAGTTTCTTACGCCGGTTCTTCTCGCCAGGTTAGTCCCCGAACCGGTGATAGGCATCACGTGACAATTCCATAAGTATTATTATTAACCCATGTGGAATTAAACTTTTTTGTATCTGAATTTTGATTTGAATCAATATTATTTTTTGAAAATAGTATTCATCATTATAATAATATGTGTTCATAAGTACATATTTTCCTACATAAAACTACAAATTCTGTTTTGTAAATTAGGGTTCAAGACTAATATCGACAATTATACTCTTAGTGCTAGCTTAGTGTTAACCAAGTTTTATTAAACTAAGTTTTATTGTGAATGTTGAAATCAGGTCTAAATAACGTGTAGCGGTTCTAAATATCGCGGCACCGTAAATCAGGCGCTATGACGAAATTTATGCTCCTCTCAGTATATTTCAATATACTTTATTATTACTGGTTATGTTTTCCCAAAACTTGTGGATCCTACCGCCAACTTTATCTGAGTGTAATGCGTTTCAAATGAGAATAGGAACGTCAATAACCTTTTTTGTCAAATATCACTTGAAAAGTGCGATTTGCAGAAAAAACTTATGTGCATATAACTATGAATAGTCTTGCATCGAATTTAAATAAAAACGTTAAATAGTAATAAATTATCTAAACATAAATTTATCTATCATAGAAGTCTAAATTCGAAACAATATGGTGCCGACTCGATCCTATTCCCATTTGAATCGCACTATAAGCTTTCATCTTCTCAGGTACAAGGACGGTTAAGATTATGTACATAATCTATACTAATATTATAAAGCTGAAGAGTTTGTTTGTTTGTTTGTTTGTTTGTTTGAACGCGCTAATCTCAGGAACTACTGGTTCGAATTGAAAAATTCTTTTTGTGTTGGATAGTTCATTTATCGAGGAAGGCTTTAGGCTATATAGCATCATGCTAAGCTCAATACGAGCGGAGCACCAATCAAGAATGTTTCAAAATCGGGGGATTTTTTTTCCTTTTGAGAGCTTTCGCTGCGTACGCTGCGAAAACGGTTGAAGTTTCGCTAAAATTATGTATTACACAATTGTTACCCTTTAAAAGTTCTACAAAAAAGTCCGGGACTGTATATGTCTATCTTTTAAGGTTGGCTCACAATAACCTTTTTATGCTAACCAAATTTGTTCTAAAATTAAGCATTATTTGTGAGGGCGTTTTCATAAAGATGATATTAATCCTTATCCAAATAAATACGTTATTCATTACAAGCATTTAATTTAGAAGAAATTTGCCGTTTACATCATTTGATTTCAATCAGTATTTTAGAAGATATCGCAGTAATAAAATAATCAGCGCGCAATAATGATGTGCGGCGCGCTGCGGACAGTCGTGAGGGGGAAGCGCTCCTCCTTCTACGTAAATGAAGTCGGGGGTAAATTTTAGCGATATCCCAAAGTAATTGTTCCACGCGGACGAAGTCGCGGGCAAAAGCTAGTTATTACTAAAGTGTAATATGTTTTTTCTGTAAAATAACAAAAAAATCTATAGAAGCTTCACGTATTACAGGAACCACTTCCAAAGTGCTAACCACTGAGCCACAGAGGTCGAATAGCTCGTCAGATAGTGCAGACGGTGCGTTCCTACCTTTAAAAGTGGCATAGGTAGGTAGTAAAGGAATACCAAGCTCTTAGGTACTCTTAAATTACTGACACACCAATTTTAATTTTTCGGACTAAGGTAAGTTATAGGTAGTTTATTATAATCCTAAGAAATAAAATTATCATGTGTGGACAACTAGACAAGGGGTGACTTGTGTGAAGTGTAGACAAGTGTTGATGCTAAATAGTCTAGCATCTATAGCCCAAATCTGTGAATCCTCTACACTCAGAAGTGTAGATAAGTATTCATGAAGTTAAATAGACTAGCGGCTAGCCTCTAAAGCACAAAACTGTGACTCTCCCCTACACTCAGTTAACAAAGAAGTGGGTTTAGTTTTTATTTGTGTGCTATATATACCTACTGCGGCGGTGAGACACGTCCGCGCAGGATTTATCGCCACCTGAGTTCTATTCCTGTAACAATGCATGCGCCTTGTGTGTTTACCCGACTATTATTATTTACCGGCTTCCCGACTATAAACGTCATTTAGTTGACATGTATTTATTATCTATAGGGTCAATTCACACCGCGACGATACGCGACGCGATGTGGTGTTACATTTTAGATACATATTCAAAATTGAACTTTATTCACTATCAAAAAAAATAGGCTTTTTCATCCGTTATTGGATAATATATGCAGTATTCTCCAAGTGAAGTAACCACTCTTGAAATGCTGTAATGCCTGAGATAGGTGACTTTTTAAATATCGTGCTAAAGCACATACGTCATTCTCACAACATAGTCAGCCTAGTCCAGAGGAATGACTGGTCAAAACGTCTGGGGCCAACTATGTGCGGGTTTCCTCACGATGATTTCCTTCACTGTTAGAGCGTCCGTATAATGTACATACTTGAGATTTGAAAAAGTCTCATTGGTACACGCCACAACCTGGGAATCGAACCTGAACTCTCTCGAGTACGAATCAAACGGTTTACGGTTTACTACATAAAAAGATATACGTTTCGTCAACAACAGTCATTCACTGCGTTAAAACTCTTACAATATAACGTGTATAATGTAATTTTGAATAACTATCTTTAAAATGCAGTGCCGCGTCGCATATAATAATCACAGTGTAATAATGAGATACAGTGGTCCAACGCGTTTGAAGTCGCGCGAAATGCCGCTTTTGTGTACGTATTCGTCATTGCTGCAGGGTTGTCACAATAATGTGTTTTATTATAATCTGTTCTACATTTTGTGTAGGTATTCGTAGTATGTGTATGTAGAGTACTAGGAATAAAACAAAAAAAAAAATATAGAAGTATTAATGAAGAGTTTTATTATAAAAAATACAAATGCGTATACAAAAGCTCAGGGTTAGCATGATATATATCGTATATATATCATATATATCGTATATATATCATGATATATATCAATTGATATTTATGCTTGATATATTATATCAAAATTGATATTTATATTTAAAAATGTAAAAGAATGTTTTAAATGTAAAAAATCTTACATCAGCACAGGTCTTATTTTCCGAGAGTTTCACAAGCCTAGGTCATCAAAAACTTGCTATTTGACACGACATTAACTAATCATAGCCGTCGACGCGGCTTGTAACGGCATATGACACCCACGTGACCCCCTGTTTTTCGGAAGAAAATTCCTTGTTTGTTATTATACTATTGTTATACCATTTATACCATGTGTCAAATTAATTCGACTGATAAAATTAATACACTTTTTTTCTTCTGGTTATAAACAAAAGTCATTTTATGGTTTTATGGTTTATTTAAATTGATACTCAAAAGTATCTATCGTTGATTTTTAATTGATTTGAAAACTTTTAATATCAATAATAAATAAATGAGTTTAATTTTACTTCCCTATCTTCAAATTATCAGACATACAAATTATTTCGATTCAACTATTACGAAAAAATATATCAGAGTACCTATGAGATTTGTATGTAATTTTGAAAATATCAAAAAATCAAAAATATCGGATATATATTATAATCAAAGACATCTGATATTTTGATATTTATTATAAATATCGGATATTTACGAACCCTGCAAAAGCTACAAATGCGAAACTGAAAGGTATTTTCGACATTTGGATTTACTAGTTTTTAGATTGCGATTGTTGAATTTGACGATGTAGTTAGTAAATTCTCATACGTAGATACAATTTTATTAAAAATTCTGACGGGAAACAAGCGCATGGTTTTGTATTAAAATTAATCTTCTTTAGCTGTTCATATAATTGACCATTGTAAATAAGTACCTACTTACATACAACTCAAACGAAACACTGTCGCAAACCACTTAAAACAATCAAATTAAAAAGCGTCAACCCCGGCTGACGTGTCCCAAGCGAGTGTATGGCAGCTTGGGCTCGCTACCGCCCCTCTCTCACCCCGCACGCCCCGCACGATTGCTCTGTCTAGACGTGTCCGTTGGACGACTGTAGGTAATAGTTCTATAGGCTGTGTAATAATAATAATATCTATGGACGCTTCACACCACGTCAATCGGATCCCGTGGTAAGTTTCCGAAGAACTTGTTACGGGTACCAGACAACGGAAATATATTTAATACTTTTGTACTATACACATATTTAAGATTTTTATTATAATATACACATATTATGTAAAACACATCCATGACCCAGGAACACAGAAAAACTTTTTGTTCCTTCGGCGGGATTTGAACCCGCGACCCCCGGCTTGAGCACCAACACGCTCCACCAACTGAGCCACAGAGGTCGTCTATATCGTTTCTTTTAGGTGTGATTGACCCTAAAGGTTTGTGATAAAGCCATCCTATTTGAAAATTTTGGCTGGTTCAAACTCTATGGTGGTATGGTTATCTACCTACCCTAAGTGTTTAAATTTGTTAGTCAAAAATGCGAAATTAAATGGTATGTTAGATATAATCGATATTAAAGGTATGCAATTGAAAATTAAGATTGATTTTATATTTAGCAATTATCCTGCAACGCCATCTATTGACAAGTAGATTAAATTAGTGATAAAAATCCATATTGAATTGTTTTATTTAGAGAACGTTTTATTTGTATTAAAAACAAATTATTACAATATGATAATAATTGCAATATAATTCATCGTAGTATTTAATTTTTTCAGCCATGACACCTTTCATTACCTACTTTTAGATTTCGTATCTATCTCGGAACTTCACAATATTATTTTGTAAGGGTAGGTTTAGTGCTCTTACATACTAACAGCTAATACTATTATTAACGCGAAAATTTGTTGGAATACATGTATGTATGTACCTACTGCGAAATGTACGGTTTCCTCTGAAAAAAGAAAGCGCGTATACGCGCTTCATACGCGCTTACCTACCTACCCGTGACTTCTCACGGGCAACTTCTAGTTAAAAATAAATGTGTGTAGGCTAAAATAAAAAATACAAAATACACCAAGATGTGCTCCAAATACTTGAATTTCAGTAAAGGATGAAAAATACCCAATAGTCAGCCAATTTTAAATTATAAATCCCCGAATCGATAGTGTGTCAGTTGCCAATTCCAAGTTTGTGTGTTGAGCTTTTACGGCTCACCTCAGTGACACCTGTCGTCGTAAACCGAGTTCACTTACTCGCTTATCTGGTTTATGTCTTCAAAATAGTTCAATATATCGCGGCTTTATGATTCTGAGAAATTCGGGAAATCAGACGTCGCGCGGGATAGTTTTAAGGTTAATTTAATTTTGACCATACGTAATTTCCTACATTTTTTTTTGTCGGTCGATAGCTTCTTGCCATTATACATTCTCTCATCATCATCATCGGCCTTTTGCCGTTCACTGCTGAACGTAAGCCTAGAACGTAATGAGCGCCAACCATCCCGATTCTGGGCAGCCCTCATCCATCCGCTGCCAGCCACCTTCTTCAAATCGTCGGTCCATCGTGCCGCAGGACGTCCTACACTACGTTTGCCTGAGCATGGTCTCCACTCTAATACTTGTCTGCTCCACACAGTATACATTATCTACATGCCTAGTATTCGTCGTATTTATTAGCACAATAACTATTAGAAAAAGATTATGACTTCTTTTTTATACAAGCTATTTTATAACAACTCTGTTAGATTGTCATAGGTACTCACCTATGACAATCTTCCGGCTCCATAATCAGTTCCTGAATACTATATAGAGACAAAGTACTCGTGTCTCGTGACGACCAATAATTCGAGTCAAGTTGATGAAGCGATTTCATTTTGTAACGGAGTTCCTAAACAACCTTTGGCTCCATCATCAGATCTTGAATACCATATAGAGACAACTTTGTCTCTTTGTCAATTTTGGACTCGTATGAGTTATCTCGACAAGTACTTACTTACTCGTCGAGGTAAATCATACGAGTCAAAAATTGATGGAGCTATATCGTTTTATAACGGAGTTCCTGAACAACCTTCTGCTCCATCATCAGATCCTGAATACTATATGGAGACAAAGTACTCGTCGGGATAAATCATGCGAGTCAAAAATTGATGGCGCTATAAAGTTTTATAAAGAAGTACCTATGACAACCTTACGGCTCCATCATCAGACCCTAGGGACTGAGTACTCGTCAAGACCAATCATGGGAGCCTAAACTCGTTGCATCGTTGTATGGATGTGTATAAGCGGAATTCCTGTGGCGACTTTTCAGCTCCAGCATTAGATCAAGTCCATGTCATTATAATGTTACAATGTAACAACATACTTTAATGTAAGCGTGCAAAATTTCAGTTAAATCGAAAACAGGGAAGTGGGTTTTTTAACTTGCAAGATTTGGTCACACACAAACGAACAGGTACAAACTATATAAATAAATAAAAGCTTGTTAAAAATAATAAGGAAATGAAACACATCATACAAAATAGCTTTATTGAAAAGCGGGATCGGGATTACGCATGCTTACTCAAAAACTGGTTTTATTTGAAACACAAAACGATGGTGAAACACATCTCTAATCATTTTTAATGAAAAAATATTTTCCCATTCGAATACCGAACTCATTAAAAAAGAAAATAATATGCAGCTAATTAATACCCGGTACAAAAGGCACCGGTAGCGGAGGTAAACAGCTGTCACGTCACTCAGCTGTCCGGAGTTTTTAATGTCCGGATGTTCGGACGTGTACACACTGCCCGAATTTTATTTTTAGATTTGATTCAGGTTAGAGCTATCATTTCGATTTTTGCGCTTATGGTAGCTAGACACGCTTGTATTATACTTTTGCGGAAAAAATAAATATAAAGTGATTATTTTTTTAATAGTTACCGGATAACCAACGTAGGTACAAAAATTAATATTCCCCACACCGGTCTCGGTGACGGTGGCTAGTAACGCAGGAATCGAATCCACAACCTCCAAGTCGAGATCCAGGCTTGGGTAGTAACAATTAGAGATGGCCGTTTAAACGTAAAGCGTTTAAAAAAGCGTGCTTTTATAAATAAGTTGAAAAGTCGTTTAAAAATTTAAGCGTTTATCACTTATACTTATCGTTTATATCGTTTATAGTCATAAAGCCATAAGTGTGGTATGAGCAAACAAAAATAGTTCTTATGACAGCGCAATAAGAGTGAAAATTCTTTAATGTAGCTCATCACTTATTTAAACGGCTTATTTTTTGTACTTATAACTAATATGCTTTTTCGTGTTTATTCACTTTTTGTTAGTTGCGCTTTGCGGGTTGACGTATATTACGTTACGCAATAATTCGTATTTTAATCGTAATAGTGGTGTTTTGGTGGCTTACCATGAACTTTTAATGTAAATAATAAATATAATAATGGTCCATATGGACGTAATATAAACTTTTCGTGTAGTGTTTTAGTATTAAGTTTATTAAGTTTTTGTCGTAAGATGACGACTAAACGACGTGAATTGGAACAGTAATTTATGGAACTACTTTGAAAGAAATGAGGTGGAAAAAGTGGTGATGTGTAATGTTTGTTATCCTATAAATCAACTATTACTAATGATAAGCAACATTTAAGATTAATGCATATTATCAACATGTAAAAACATTTTTATGAGTTCATATTATTATATTAATAATTATTCAGATTTCAGACAGTCCTAAGCCTGCAAAGTACGAAGGAAAGTTAATTTAAATCAGTTTAAGCGATCGAAAAACGTAACATAAGCGCAAAAAACATTATAACTTATAAGTGGCAATAAGTAGATAAAAAAATAAGCAACTAAGCAACTAAGCAGTTAAAAAAAGTTGCTTTTGAATATTTAATAACGGATAAGTTAACTTTTAATTTTAAGCCGTTTATCACATCTCTAGTAACAATGTAGTAATTTGTTATTATGGTTTACTATATACAGTATCCCACGGAAACCCTGTACTTTTTCGGGATCAAATGTAGCCTATGTTTTAATCCAGAGCCTAAACCAAATTTCATCGAAATCCGTTCAGTAGTTTTTGCGTGAAAAGGTAACAAACAATCATCCATCCATTTTACTTTTGTACAATGTAAAAAGTGTAAATAGCAAAACGGTAAAATAGGAATAAAATTATGAATGTGCCCACCTAACCATTTCAGTACCGTACCAGTACCGTACCGTACTGTATTCGCATTACCGGACTGTTTACAGCGCTACCGCCCGACCGCCGACACCTGACTGACTTCCGATGTTTCCGCCTTTCAGCGCACAACTTACATACATTTTATATTTCATACACTTTTAATATTCCATACGCATTTAATTTCATCATACGATTAAAATTAAATGTTGTGTAACTTTATTACTTATTGCTGTATTTCATTTTGTGCTCTCCTTATTCAATTAGCTTGTAATTATATAAATATGCTTCTTAATTTGTCATTGTATTATACTTATATTATTACCATTGAAGAATCTTATCAAACTTGAAGATTTAGCTGTAGAAGATTATTATCTGCCTCAGGATATGCAAAGAAAAAAATAATTATTTAAACTGGCTTTTACCCGAGGCTCCGCTCGCGTAAATAGAGTATTCCACGGGAACACTGAACTTTTTCAGGATAAAAAGTCGCCTATGTTTTATTCCAGACCCTAAACTACTACCATACCAAATTTCTTTGAAATCCGTTCTATAGTTTTTGCGTGAAGGAGTAACTAACATCCATCCATCCATACATCCACCAGCCATCCTCACAAACTTTCATATTTTTATATAAAAATCTCTGCCTGAGATGTGTTGACTGTTGATGCCTGACGACATGTGATTTATAAAAGAGCAGGTTGGACATTAATTATTGTATGAAAATTCTTAACAATTATAGTTCAAAGTCCCATCATAATTATGTCAGTCTACAAGCCGAAGCTATTTGTTTAATCCATTCCCTCTCCGTCCAGCGCACGTACAGGAGATTTGGAGAGCAATAAATATGAACCGCAGAGCTATTACAAATATTTGCAACACGCCACCTGGAAATTGGCACTATTTAACACGTTTATTTCGACACTACGTCGCATAGCTGGAGAAATAAATCGATAACTAGGTTATAATATGAAAGTTTATAATATTCAATTATAAGTCGATATTTTAAAAGGGCAATACCGGACTACTAGTAATTATATTTAGATGCTACGGGGATTATGGGGGATTTACACGGATCGATTTTCGCTGTGCGACTAGTCGCTTCACAAATCGCCTCACCGAGCACCTTAGCTCTATCTTCTGTATTTGGTGCTCACAACCTGGCCGAATAAGTCGACTTTTATCATGCGGTAAAAAGGCTCAGCATCCATAAGTAATACATACATATAATCACGCCTCTTCCCCGTATGGGTAGCAGAAACCAGTTCTTTCCACTTGCTACGATCCTTACATACTTGTTTCGCTTCGTCCAGTTTCATTCTTACTATCCGTTCCACTAATTACATTCAACGTAGCGAAGCGGCTCTGCATGGTCCGCTCAAGCAATAAGACTCATAATATTATAATGAAGTAAACCTTTTTAGAATGTAAAAGGATTTTCGCTAGAAACTGTAATATTATATTATGCTTCCCATGTAAGCATCAGATGTATTGGCAATAGGGCCTAATCTCGCCGCCCACGCGCAGTTTGTTTGCATTTTTTCACGATGTTAGTTTTGGACGGCACAGGTTGAAAACATGAGCTCTTGGAACTAATAAAATTTACATAACGCTCTACATTTCGCGTAGATTTCTTATTTATAGGCAATTTGAAAGTTTTATGATTTTACAATACAATAATATTGTTTTCATAATAGTCTTTACAAAACTAGTAGGTATCCTACTAATATTATAAATGTGATAGTTTGTGAGGATTAATAAATAGATGGATATTTCACGTAAAAACTACTGAACGGATTTCGATGAAATTTGATATAGTATAAGTTTAGGCTCTAGTTTAAAACATACTCTACTTTTTACCCCAAAAAGTACAGTGTTCCTGAGGGATATGTACTTTATTTACACGGACGGAGCCACGGCAGCAGCTAGTCTTACAGTAGTTATAGCCGCAAATTACAGTAGAAAAAAGGAAAATTCAAAATAGTTAAAAAGTGGATTTAGTTATATTTCTATGGTAACATTAAACATAACATAATATGGAAACGTAGTTAAAAGTGGTTATTGTTTTCAATCATGTGTAAAATATTATATTTTTATAATTGAGAAGACATCTAGCTTTTCCGAGTGCTTTACTTTAAGATTTAGATGCCACTTTTTTATGGTAAAATCTTTACATATATATCACGGACTGAAACATATCTCATTGTGTTTGTTATTAAATCCAAGGATCACCAAACATTAGCTATAAGTGCTCATTGTTTGGTCTGCGCCGGCGCCGGTCTGAGGTGAGGAAATATCCACCATTGATGGACGCGTTTGATGTTGCTTATACTGTAAGTGTATTAGGTATTAGGTGTGAATAAAACATAAACATAATAAAAGCTTTTTGAAATACGTACCTGAATTATGTGCAAACTTCAAATTTATTAACACAAACAAATTAAAGTGAAGAAAAAATCTCCGAGAGCATTTCAGGACATTCTAAGGTAATTTTCGTAACTATTAACGCGTCATAGCTTTTTTTTCTCGTTCAATTTAGTTTATACTTTAGAAATGCGAGGAAGAGGGAACTTATAAATAACTTTGGAGGCCGATTACTCGAAAATAGTTACTTTGTAAAAAATCATGTATGAAACCTCAAGAAGTTCATTTAAAAGACCTATTGGACGATACCCACATGATGGGTAGAATGAAAAAATATTTTATTCCCCTATTGACATTGTTACTCTATACAATAGAGAAATAAAAATATTTTTATTCCCTTATTGTATAGAGAGCCAACTCTAAAATGTTTTTATTTTATGATGAAAAACCGAGATATATACACAATTTATAACTGTATCAAATTTCGTCCATTTAAATAAACAGATACACGGACGATCTGAGCGAAACTATAAAGGTTTCTTGAGTAGTACTCAAACCTAAAGGAACCCTAAAAATATATGCGACGTACATTTGACAGAACAAAACTTAATACAAGAAAAAGTTAAGCTATCTCGATTTCACCATACCTCAAAAGTTAAAATATGTCAAATCCCCCCCCCCCCCCCACCAAACTAACCTAAAAGTCTATAATACACGTCTATGGACCAACTGGACAAACCTAAAAGTCTATAATGCATGTCTATGGAAAACTTAATACAAGAAAAAGTTAAGCTATCTCGATTTCACCATACCTCAAAAGTTAAAATATGTCAAATCCCCCCCCCCCCCCCCAAACTAACCTAAAAGTCTATAATACACGTCTATGGACCAACTGGACAAACCTAAAAGTCTATAATGCATGTCTATGGAAAACTTAATACAAGAAAAAGTTAAGCTATCTCGATTTCACCATACCTCAAAAGTTAAAATATGTCAAATCCCCCCCCCCACAAACTAACCTAAAAGTCTATAATACACGTCTATGGACCAACTGGACAAACCTAAAAGTCTATAATGCATGTCTATGGAAAACTTAATACAAGAAAAAGTTAAGCTATCTCGATTTCACCATACCTCAAAAGTTAAAATATGTCAAATCCCCCCCCCCCCCCAAACTAACCTAAAAGTCTATAATACACGTCTATGGTCGAGGGCCAAAACTGGACCACGGCATCCAAAAATACAGGTCACGTATCAAACAAAGTAAGCATGTATTAATAGTAATTCATAAATCCGTTATAACTCATTACATTGTTGACGAATATCAACACCTGTTTGTACATTGTTATGTTTATTTGGACCGGTAGTCGTGTTTATAATAAAACATTACATTATAGCATTTACACTATTATCGATGCCACAGTCATGTAAGGGTCAGTGCATATCGAGTCACGAAATGGCGCGTAACTTTTAATGACATTGCAAAATCGAAATTGCTTCGCGTGACTCAGCAGTCAGCACTGTACCTATATTATGCATATATCATTTTTATATATTATGTTATGTTTATTTGGACCGGTAGTCGTGTAATCGTGTTTATAATAAAACATTACATTATAGCATTTACACTATTATCGATGCCACAGTCATGTAAGGGTCAGCGCATATCGAGTCACGACAAGGCGCGTAGAGTTTAATGGCATTGCAAAATCGAAAATGCTTCGCGCGACGCAGCACAGTAACTATATCTATACTTTGTTTGTTTGAACGCGCTAATCTCAGGAACTACTCTGTTTCTAACTGAAAAAATATTTTTGTGTTGAATATTCGAGAATAGTCGAGATCTATTTATCGAGGAAAGCATTAGGCTATATTATAACCTCACGTTGTGACAATAGGAGTGAAGAATCAGTTAAATGTGGAAAAAACGGGGAAAATTATTCATCTTTGAGGGCTTCCATTGTTTGTTTGAACGTGCTGATCTCAGAAACTGCTAGATCGAATTAAAAAAGGATTTTCGTGTAGGATAGTCCATTTGTCGAGGAAGGTTTTAAGTGATATAACATTACGCTGCGACATATAGGAGCGAAGCATGAGTGACAAATGTTACAAAAACGGTGATAATTATTCATATTGGACAGATTTAAATGAATTTTTTGTGTTCAAGTCTTCGAGGTTAAAGTGGATTCAAGAATGGTTTGGATTTGCAATTGGACCCAGTAGGTGGCGCTGCTGTCAGTACGTCCACAAATTTATTTCTGAGGCGGTACGAATTTCGCCGGGACAGCTAGTTATGCATATTACATCATCTTCAAGCATCATCGCATTGAGTCTCGGTATGAGCTGATACTAAATGATCATGATATTCCTATAAATATTTAATTATCTAAATATACCCTGACCATGAGACTGTATTACTGTATATATTGTGGTAAGTATCGATACTTTGATAGGTTATTAGTACGAGCCACAAAATTGCTAAACAAATAGAAGGACTAACACAAGTACGTGCCAAATTGTAGAATCAGCTAAATTTTAAAATAATAACCTAACCAAGAGCATGTCACTTGTCAGGACATGTCAAAGGAGGTATCTCTAACTATCAACGTAACTTAGGCTTTTTCGAATTACTTCAAAAGTTTTAGTCTCATTTACCTCAAAATAATTTCAAAGGTCCGCCTTCGCTTCGGGCCGATTCGAGTCTTCACTTTTTACGCGCTCATACCATATCCCAGTGGCGAAGGCTGGTTCCTTCATAGGGAAGCCGTAGCATGTATAATATAGGTACGGATTTGGATGAGGGTCGTCAAAAGGTAAGAGGTAAGTGAAGCCGATAGGAATGGAGTTATAGGAACCCCTCGCCACTGCCATATCCTACCTCCTTTTAATATAATACATGTATGGGTGGTAGAATGAAAAAATATATTTTCCGTCTCCACTTTACATGTATGGAGAGCCACTCCTAAAATATAAAAATATTTTATTTTATGATGCCAAAACCTATAATAGGTTGGGGAAAAAGTCTTTTCGCATTATAGTATGTATGAACTTGTCATAAAATATCTTGGGCTATACCAATTGTATCTGGCTGATTTTGGTATCATTTAAAAGTTTTAATTTTACAGAAGACAATTCCAAATTCAAATTAGGTAAATTTGAGATTTTCATTTGTTTTTCTTATTGTTAAAATGAGTGATTCTTATGAAGAATTTCGATACATTTTAAAATTTTATTACAAAAAAGGTAAAAATGCAACACAAGCCGCGAAATAAATTTGTGATGTTTATGGACCTAATGCAGTATCTGTGAGAGTAGCGCAAATTTGGTTTAAGCGTTTTCAATCCGGAAATTTTGATATCAAAGCTGCACGTCGCTCTGGTCGCCCTGTTACGGACAAAACTGTTGCCATTTTTGAAAAAGTGGAGCAAGATCGGCATATTAGTAGTTACGATGTAGCTGAAGAACTGGGGATTGACCACAAAACGGTTTTGGCGCATTTGAAAAAAGCTGGGTACACAAAAAAGCTTGATATTTGGGTGCCTCATGAGCTCACTGAAAGAAACCTAATGAACCGTGTACTCATTTGTGTTTCTTTATTACGACGTAATGAAACCGAACCATTTTTGAAGAAGCTGATAACTGGTGATGAAAAGTGGATCACGTACGACAAGAACGTGCTAAAAAGATCGTGGTCAAAGGCCGGTCAGGCTTCACAGACTGTGGCGAAACCCGGGTTAACTCGCAACAAGGTGATGCTGTGTGTGTGGTGGGATTGGAATGGCATTATTCATTATGAGCTGTTACCGCCAGGCAGGACCATCAATTCTCAACTGTACTGCGAACAACTGATGAGATTAAAGCAAGAAGTTGAGAGAAAGCGGCCGGAATTAATCAACAGAAGGGGTGTGGTTTTTCACCATGATAACGCTAGACCTCACACATATTTAGCCACTCAGAAAAAATTACGGGAGTTTGGCTGGGAGGTGTTAATGCATCCGCCGTATATTCCTGACCTTGCACCTTCAGATTTCCACCTGTTTCGGTCGCTGCAGAATTCCTTAGGCAGTGTCAGGTTGACATCACAAGAGGACTGCCAAAACCACTTGTCGCAGTTTTTTCATCAGAAGCCCCAAAAAATTTATAGCAATGGGATCATGTACCTACCAACAAGATGGCAAAAAGTTATCGAACAAAATGGCACCTATATACTTTAGTCACTTGTAAATAAACTTTATAAAAAAACCTTTGGAATTTTTATATAAAATGCGAAGAAACTTTTTCCCCAACCTAATATATATACATAATTATTACTTTATTAAATTTCGTACATTATATATTTATAATTATAGAAGTTAGACGGGCAGACTGACAAACAGACAGACAGTCAGACAGACGGATGAAAGGAGCGAAACTATAATGGGATCCTTATAGTACTACGAAACCCTAAAAATATAAGTTTCTTTTTGTAGTTTGCACTATAATATGACTACAATATAGGATGTAATCAATAATAATTAATACCTATGTAAGAACCAGACTCAAAAGCAATAAACAGACTCATTCAAAGGCATAAAATATATTGATATTAAATGATAAAATGTTAAATATTTAATAAAATCATATGATAACTAAGATGAGGTTAATAAAATACTGGCAGGGCAGTTAGCCAAGCGGACTTTACTACCCCCTGCGGCCAGAAATATGGGCACACATAAAAGTACACCGCGCACCGGACGTTGTTGCTTGAAATTATAGTTTTTAAAATATATACGTTTGCATACGTTTCAATATTAAAATTTGGCTATGCTTTGTTTAAATTCACTGAAACATATATAGAAAATAATGACAGATATAATGTATGGTATACGATACACTTTCAAGCTGAAACTGCATAACAGATTTCGACTAATATGCTGAAGCGACAGTAAAAACTTTGGACAAGGGCCTCTAGTCAAGATGCATTCGATAATTACGACGGCGAAGTTCGAAAACAAATGTATGGGATTTAACATAACGCATCGCAAGCGACATGTCACATAACGATGACTTATGTCAAATCCTATACATTTTTGATATCTTTAATGCATCATATGAAATTATTGAATGCATCTTGGCTAAAGACCGGGGAAAGGTTTACCTAGGGTCTTGAAAGGAACGATAATTTAGAATTACTGTCCCCGAAGGATAAACAATGAAAAAATCAGAGATTAATAAATATAAAACCAAAATCCTAATTATTAATTAAGATATTAATTTGCATAATGACCTACGATTTTCAAGAACCAAAACAATAGGTATAGCTCTACCAGAATCTGATGGCATTTTAAAAAAAATAAAAAATGTGATTTTCATATGGCAATGTCAAGTATGACCCGTCAAATCAAAGTACGTGATCTGTCAACCGCTGCTAAAATTTTGTGATTATGTTCTTGGAATTTGTTGTTTTTGTGAAAATATCCAAAAAGGCAATTCGATCTCAAGCGAGAAATATTGTTTTCTATGTCTATAGTAAAATACAGAAAGAAGAAGGTGTAAATCGAACTCAATCTTATAATTTAAAGTTCGTGGTAGAGTTGACCGGTAAGTTAGAGTGAGTTGTTTTGATACTTTTAGTTTTTTTATATTTTCTTAGGTAATTATTGTGACTTCTTTAAATGTGTTTCCAGTACTACTATAAGGTGAATCGTAGCTGATGGCACATCGAATGATGGCTTGTTTTCCATGCCTGGTAAAAGGTGGAGAAGAGGAAAAAAGAAAATCAACATAAGACAATTTCGATTTATAGTTGACTAAGAATAAAGTAAACGAGTTCTATACAGTTCGGAAGGAAATTCCAACATTAAATAAACTGTTGCCAATTTAATTGTATGTTATTCGTAATAAATAAGTATATAAAGTAATTCACGATTGATTTATTTTTCATAAAATATCATTATATTACATAGTATAAAACAAAGTCCCTTTTTTGTCTGTCCTCTATAATATGCTTAAATCTTTAAAACTACGCAACGGATTTTGGTAAAAGGAGGAGAGGAGGAAAAAAGAAAATCAACATAAGACAGTTTCGATTTATAGTTGATTAGGAATAAAGTAAACGAGTTCTATACAGTTCGGAAGGAAATTCCAACATTAAATAAACTGTTGCCAATTTAATTGTATGTTATTCGTAATAAATAAGTAT
Organism: Glaucopsyche alexis; assembly: GCA_905404095.1. Taxonomy (NCBI): domain Eukaryota; kingdom Metazoa; phylum Arthropoda; class Insecta; order Lepidoptera; family Lycaenidae; genus Glaucopsyche; species Glaucopsyche alexis. The sequence continues at coordinate 21,908,430 of FR990048.1, read as the reverse complement.
ATAAAGTAATTCACGATTGATTTATTTTTCATAAAATATCATTATATTACATAGTATAAAACAAAGTCCCTTTTTTGTCTGTCCTCTATAATATGCTTAAATCTTTAAAACTACGCAACGGATTTTGATGCGAGTTTTTAAAATAATAGTCTTTAAGTATTTAATAGTCTTTAAGATATTATAAGATTATGGTAAAATTTATATTCAAGTACTTATTATGTAAGTATATTAATCAAGTGGTCGCGCATGTCGTATCGAGGTGATAGGGTCCCATTTTTAACAATTTGCATTGGGCAAACCTAAAAACATGTTCAATATTGTATCAGTAGTATATTGCTGTAAGTAGGTAGAGAATTATTCGCCGAAGTAGTTTTTTCTCCAAGAACACTATTCCACGCGGGCGAAGCCGCGGGCAAAAGCTAGTTTTCTATATTATACACCGAACATTCTTCATACAGTCTTATTATAATTCATGTTCAATAATACTAGACATAATTAAATATTAACCAGTATCAAGATCGTTTAATCCAATTTCCCCAGTATTGCACACTACAAATTTTTTTTTCCCTATTTGCCATGAGATTCTGGTACACCCATAGGTAATAATACCATACAATAAAGCTTTAAAACTTGTAAAAGGATTGAAGTTAGAATAGAAAGGCTTAGCAGGTGGCCTGAGAGTGGACTCGTGTGGTCAGGGGGAGCCCAATTGTCCAATTCCCATTACATAAATTGATGGTATAATATGATTGAGTAAATTAAATGCATAATGGGTCATTTAATAATAAAAAATTATATTATTAATAAATCTCACACCGTAAATATAATAACGACATTGCTTTTTCGTCATAGAGGTATATAACATTATTATAGACGTGGCATGTTGAGGCAAAAACTGTCTCTACTTAAATGACATTTGAAGTATGGTGAAAACAAGATGGCTGACATTTGAGGTATGGTGAAAACCAAGATGGCGAAATTATTTCTTGTATAAAGATTTGTTCTGTCAAATGTACGCCATAGCCCATCTTTAGATTTGAAATCGTTGTTTTTCATTAAAAAAATGCAATATCTGCAATTAAACACTAAATATTGACATAAAATAAAAATAATCACCTAACTTGAAAAGGTGAAAGTTTTATATGCCTGTAAGTGCCGTTGCACACGTTCCGGTTGCCGGGTAGCCGGTGCCGGGTAGTCGGTCGCGAAGTGTATGGTCATGTACGATAGCTTTCACACGTACCGGTGTATATGGCTATACATTTCGCGACCGGCTACCCGGCACCGGCTACCCGGCAACCGGAACGTGTGCAACGGCTCTTATCCTACAGCTTTCCAATGCACTTTCATTAATACAAATATGTCAGGTCGAAACAAAAGGAAAGTTCAACCTCAAGGAAAGCTTAAAGCTGGAAAATGAAAGCAATTTATAAAGATTACGCCCGAACCGTCCGCTTAGATTGTTCATTAAAATGGCCTTAACTTTAGACTTATTATAAGCCTTCCAGCCGAGTCCGAATACCTCTGATTCTTACACCACATTAATTAGGTGTTCTTATGGAAAACATGTTTTCTATATTATTTACTTTAAGATATCGCTTACTCTAAGTAATTTGGTGAAATTAAATGACACAGACATAATTTATACTAAATGTAATCAGCGATTTCATTCTTGTCTCAACGTAAAGCCACCTACACCACAAGAACCATACACTTTGCCGAGATGAAAAAAACGCCCGTGTAGACTGTAAACTATGAATATGTCACATTAAATTAAAAGCTTGTATTCACATTATTATAAAGTAATAAGATAATTAAAACATGTAGTATTTATTTGCTAGATATTTACAATCTGACTTAACAATGTTGACACCATGGCAACGGCCATCGGTGTCACAGATAATAATATATATCAGCTCTCCGCCGCTATTCCTGTAATTGAACGCCTGGCGCAGGCAAAAGCTGCTCTAGGTGCCGGCGCCAGACTATACCAGCATCCGTTCGGACCTCATAGTGTAGTCGGCCCAAACGACGTATAATAGTCCCGAATTCCCATCGCCGCTGGTTTGCGTAGGCTCTAGCTTGGACCCGGTCGCCTGGCGTGAATGTCCTAACTGTAGGTATTTCAGGGTTGGTCCTTGCCATAGAAGACAGCGGTTTGCGAAGCATCGCGTGAAGCGATGTTCTTACGTCGCGACCAAACATCAATTGGTACGGACTTTGTTCATCGGTGTTGGGGGAGCGTCTCAGTCTAGTCTTCACTGTTATTAATTTATTAATTAGGTCACCTTCCTCCCCCTCCATTGCACGTAATGCCTTCTTTATAGTTTGTACATAGCGTTCTGCTTGGCCGTTTGTAGCTGGATGGTAGGGAGCCGACGTCTTATGTACCACTCCGCATCTATTTAGGAAACTCGTAAATTATTCTGAGACAAATTGTCGTCCATTGTCTGATACGAGTGTCAATGGGATACCAAATGTGGAGAATAATTCCTTGAGCTTGTTTATACACCAGGAACTTGTAGTATTTTTGGTTGGAAGTATTTCAACCCACTTTGTAAATGCGTCTACGATTATAAAGAGCTGTTGTCCCTGGATTGGTCCAGCAAAATCAACGTGCAGCCTTTGCCAAGGTTCCGTCGGTTGCTCCCAATGATGTATAGGGGCTTTCAAAGGTTCGTTTTGTTGTAATCGGCATGCTCTACATGATTTAACTTTCTGTTCGATATCTCTATCGATATTCCTCCAGTATACGTAACTGCGAGCCAGAGCCTTCATTTTCACGATACCGCTGTGCCCGTCTGGAAATCTATGAGAGAGTACTGCTCCTAATCCGGTAGGTGAGGCGTCAGTGGCTATTACTATTTGGGTCGAAATGAGTAAGAACTTTATCGCTGGCAATTTCTTTCTTTATAGTATTAAAAGTTGTCTCGCATTTTGAAGTCCAGTGAAATTTATTATCTTTCTTTAGTACTTCATTTAATGGGCTTGTGATAGTTGACAAATTTGGAATGAATTTATTGTAATAGTTTGCCATTCCGAGGAAAGTTCGAAGTTCATTAACATTTTCGGGTCTTTTTGTATTGAGTATTGCTTTTATTTTTTTCTTTATTTTTATGTAAACCATCTTTGTCTATTGTATGTCCTAAATAATTGATACTATGTTTGAAGAATTGACATTTATCTCTGTTTATTCTAAGATTGCTCTCTTGTAGTTTTTGTAGGACTTGGTTTAGTCGTATAAGGAGTTGTTCTTCTGTGGACCCCTGTATAATTATATCATCGAAAAAGCATTTAACGCCATCTAATCCCTGAAGTAGTTGGTCCATAAATTTTTGCCAGAGGCTTGGGGCTACTTTAACCCCGAACATTAAACGATTTACCTTGTACGTTCCTTTGTGTGTACTCAAGGTTTGCAGGGCCGCGCTTTCATCGTCCATTACCATATTGAGGTATGCTTGGGTAATGTCTAAGGTACAAAAATATTTACCTCCGTTCATTTCGGTAAATATGTCGTCAATTATAGGGATAGGGTATTTCTCATCTTTAATTACCTTGTTTAGGGTCACCTTGTAGTCGGCACATAAACGTATACTGCCGTTTGGTTTCACGATGGGTACGATCGGTGTGCCCCAATCAGAATGATCAACTTTTGTGATTACTCCTTCTCTACTAAGCCGATCTATTTCTTTATCAACCTTGTCCTTTAGGGCATAAGGGATGCGTCGTGGCTTGATAAAAATAGGTCGAGCGTCTTCTTTCAGGTTCAAATGGGCTTGGTAGTTGGGTATTTTTCCTAAATCAGATTTAAATACCGTATTTGAGTATTCTTCTAGTATTTTTTCTAGTTTAGGGATAGGGGCATGTATTACTCGAATGTCTGCTAGTTTAATTGTGACTTCTTTCATCCAACTTCTGCCAAATATTGGATCTACGTCTTGGTTAATAATGTAAAGTTTTCCATTAAAATTCTGGTTTTTGTAGGAGCATTTCACGTAAGTTACCCCCGTCGGCTTAAAAACTTCTCCTGTGTAGGTTCTGAATTTCATGTCTGTTTTAAAAATTTTTGTTTGAATTTTTAATTCTTTGTAGAGCTTATATGATATAGAAGACAGAGTAGCTCCTGTGTCAAATTCCATATTTACTAGTTTGTTCTCTATTTTAATCGGAATCATGTATTTTTCAGAAATTTCCTCTTTGATAAGGTGTATGTCGCACAGGCTTTCTTCACTACTTAAATTGTCTTCTACTTGGTTTATACGTGTATTCCTTTGGAGGCAGACACGTGCCAGATGCCCTGTTTTTTTGCATTTTGAACACACGGTTTTTTGGGCACCGCATTCGTTTGAGTGGTGATCGTCTTTTCCACATCGATAGCATTTTCCTCTTAAATCTTTTATTGTTATCGGTGACCTGTACTTTTTATTGTATTTTGTTGAAGTGGGTGGCCTGGAACATCTGGATTGATTGCTTGTCGATGCTATAGCATTTGTATTCATTGGTCTGTTTATGTCCTGTGCCATGTTAATATTTTCGTGTTTTCCCATTTCCATCGATGAGGCCATTTGAATCAGCTTTGCAAAAGGTGGAGTGTCTCTTTCTTGTAAAATTTTTGTTCTTATGTCACTATCTCTCAACCCTCGAATAAACTGAAGTGACAAGAAACTTTCCAATGTCGATTTCTTACAGTTTTGACATTTAAATTCGCAATTTAGGGATAATTTCTTCAATTCTGCAGCATATATAGCGATAGTTTCATTCTCTTGCTGTTGTCGAGATATAAATCGATGTTGTAACGCCCATGTGCTGGGTTTCGGGTCTAGATACTCGTCTAGTAGGTCTGTTAATTCTTTAAAATTCATGTTGATCGGTTCTTCTGGAGAGCACAGGTCGTAGAGTTTTTCATGAAGTATGGGCGGTAATGCCGAAAGTAATGTGTATACTTTGAATTTTGCATCTGTAATGTTGTTCAACAGGAAATATACAGTTAAGCGCTGTGTAAAATTTTTAAATGTTTCGTTATCTTGCAACGCTTGAAAGTTTATTTTAGGTCTGGATTCTGTTTGGATGTTGGTGCTTAATTGTGATCTTGGTATTTGTATGGAGGCAAAAGTCAGTTCACTTTGGTCTGGCATATTTAACAATTTTGTTTTCAATAGTGTAAATTTCTCTTCAATTTCATACCTGGTTTCTGTTTCGTTTTCAAATTCTTCATCTGGGATATCAGATTCTATTTTTTCTTGTAGTAATCGAAATGACTGTAGGTTTTCTTGAAGAGATTGAAGTCTCGTTTGGGTTTCCGCGTATGATAAAATTTCGTGAGCGTTAACGTAATTCTCCAATTTAGTCAGTAGGGCGCGTAAAGAGGCGCGGGTTCTTTTCAATTTCTTTAATTCTGTTGTCGACATCGTCGCCAGATATTATAAAGTAATAAGATAATTAAAACATGTAGTATTTATTTGCTAGATATTTACAATCTGACTTAACAATGTTGACACCATGGCAACGGCCATCGGTGTCACAGATAATAATATATATCACACATCTTCTACTTTTATATTAAATAAAAAAGATTGCAGTTCAATTGTCTCGCTAAAACTCGAGAACGTCTTGATCGATTTTTGTTAATTTTGTTCTTGAAATTTTGGAAGTTCAGGAAAGGTTTAAATGGTGAGATTTAGTGGAAAAATTACGAGGAAAATTCTCAAAATGAAAATATGAATTTTCCCATACTATTTACTGTATTCTAGTTATCACCTGACTGCCAAATATTTATAAATTCAGTTTACCTGTTTGGTTTATCTGAAAAGAATCGACCGGTCCCAGTAGGTTGGTAGGTGTAGATGGAGTTGTAAGTGTAGATGTAGTTGTAGGTGTAGATGTTGGTTGGTGTAATTTATTTATACTAGTTTATAGTTAAGACATAACAACGTGTGCGGGTTGCTTTAATTAATATTTGTACTATGAACTACCTACTTGTAGTTAAAAGTAAAAATATTCAATATCTTAGATTTTCCCGCGGCTCCGCCTGCGTTTATAAATAGTATCGGGTGACCCATGGGAATACTGTTTTTTTTTTTCGGGATAAAAAGGTAGCCTGTTTTAACCCAGAGCTTGAACTACTACTAGGTATACATAATTTCATCTAAATCATTTAGTAGTTTTTGCGTGAAAGAGTAACAAATATCCATCCATCCATACTTCCTCACAAACTTTCGCATTAATTTATAGTATTCATCTATACTAATATAATAAAGAGGAAAAGTTTGTTTGTTTGCATTGAATAGGCTCTTCGGTAAAGATATAAATTAGACCACGGGGAAGGATATAGGCTACTTTTTATCGCGTCAAAAAGTACGGTTACCGCGAGATTTCATTTTGCGCTCACGAAGTAGCGTGCGCCGTGCAACATCTAGTATTCAATAAAGTCAATAACAAATAACCTTGAGATGCCGATACTGAAGGTTTATAAAATTGGCAATTTAAGTTCCCACTAAACTGTCGATATTGAAGTACTCGGGTTCAGGTTGCGTTACTTAATCAACCCTAAAGTAATGAGGGGCATCTAAGGGCGGAATCAATTAATGAATATTTTACTCCCCGGGATCTTAATAAACGTTTCGTGTCGGGATTTTTGGGGATTTCGCGGGATTTCACCCGGGATTTATCGATGGTATCCGTGTGATTGATTTTAAATAACCGAATTCATAAGACATACTTAAAATTAATTTAACAAGTAATTTTACCTGCCTACTACTATTATTTTAAGCTAGCTATTGCCCGCGACTCCGCCCGCGTAAATACAGTATCCCTCGGGAACACTGTATTTTTTTCAGGATAAAAAGTAGCCTATATTTTAATCCAAAGCCTAAACTACTAAGATACCAGATTTAATCAAAATCCGTTCAGTCGTTTTTGCGTGAAAGAGTAACAAACATCCATCCATCCATACATCCTCACAAACTTTCACATCTTACCAATAATATAAATGTGAAAGTTTGTGAGGATGTATGGATGGCTGTTTGTTCCTCTTTCACGCAAAAACCGACTGAACGGATCTTGATGAAATTGGTATCGTAGTAGTTTGGGCTCTGGATTAAACATAGGCTACTTTTTATCCCAAAAAATAACAGTGTTCCCGAGGGATACTATATTTACGCGGGCGTAGCCGCGGGCAACAGCTATTTTCTAATATTAGTAGGATGTGAAAGTTTATTAGGATGGATGGATGTTTGTGTCTTTTTCACACAAAAGCTACTGAACGGATTAAAATGAAATTTGATACGGCAGTAGTTTTGGCTCTGGACTAACATATAGGCTACTTTTATCCCGAAAAAGTACAGTATACCAGTAAGAGAATGTATTTACGCGGGCGGAGCCGCGGGCAAAAGTTAGCTATAATTAGTAAAGAAAAAATTGATAAGTAGTAAAAAATTTACATATTTTGCATTTATTTAAAATATTATCAAAGTATTGAAAGTCAGTGTAAGCTAAACAAGAAGATTCTCTAGTTATTTTCTAAAATAAATTTTCTCTTGTTACATACCTAGACGAAGAGTAAAAGTCTCGTAAGAGATCAGTTATTTGTAAAGCAAACAAACTCTACATGCAACTAATCTGGGATGCTTAAAAATAGAGATGATATTGTACGAGTAGAGACAATCGGGAGATGGCGCCTGCTCCAAGGGCGCCGCTCTACCGCTAATGGCTTGATGTCATTCTCTGTGTTATGTAGAGATCGGAATGTGTAGAGTCGCTATGTGTAATTATCTATTATACTTTTTTTATTATGCAGATACACTAGTCTTAGATTCGAAGTCCTTGCATAATTAATCAGTCTATAAATCATTATAAATCAATATTAGTAAAACGACAGGCTTACTTACTATTAGCAGCTTTATTTACATATTTTAATATTAAAATATAGTTTTTTTTTTCAATGTTTTTTATTCTTCAAAGCTAAAGGACAATAGCTAGTCTATATATTTATTGTCCACTGTATAAAGTCTTGTATCGGAGAAAATCATATAACTCAACCGAGTTTTCCAAGTTCATGATTCAAATTGAAAAAATACAATGTCAAATAAATTATGGAACCAAGTCACATTTAAGTTACAACTGAAAACTAACATAATCGCAAATTACACGAGACTAATAAAACGGCGACTCCATTCATCTTATACCTACCACGGATATTAATTAGAGGTAAACAAGTTCCCTTTGTAGGATTTTCAGTTCCCTACCGGCGTCTAACGAGACGGAATACTTTGTTACATTATAGTTTAGTCATCGGGCTTACGACGTGACTTCACATCGCATAACTTTCTCACCTCTGTACTTGATTTTCATAAATAATATTACTATTTTCATTAATTAGTAGGTACGAGATAATCAGTACATCTATACTTCTATACTAATATTATACTTTTTTATACTAATATTATAAAAGCGAAAGTGCGCTTGTCTGTACAGACTTTTATGAAATTTGGTATAGACTATATACCAAATTTCATAAAAGTGTAGTATGGTATACTTTAGGTCCCGGAAAAGGACATAGGATATTTTTTATCCCAAAAAAGTACAGTGTTACCGCGGGATAATGTACTTACGCGGGCGGAGCCGTGGGCAAAAGCTAGTACTTTCATAAAAATGTTATAGTATAGAGTTCGTTTCACAAAATATATTGTTGATTCGAAGGCAAGTCAAAATCGAGCCCTGACGTCACTGCGACCCGAGCGGATCTATTGTGACAAAAAAAAATAATACACAAAATATATTTATGTGCATTATGTTTAAACTACTAGTTCGGTATTGTTTTAACGGGATAAGAAAATGTTACACAATGAACTCTACATAATTCTTGTATTATAACAGTAATTGACATAATTTGTAGCTTTTTCCAAAATCGTTTATGCCTACCTACTACTACCTACCGACATAATAATATCGTAAATTAATTATATTATAATAATGATTTTATTTATTACAAGATTAAACAATTTTACAATAAAATAATAATAACTATCTACTTTAAATTATTTACAGACTAAAAGAAAGAAAGAAATAAAAAAACTAAAATAGATTAGAACTAAAGTACAAGATATATTATAATAATTATATTAAAATGCGAAAGTATACGATGTATATATGTACCTATTTAATGTTCACGCGCAAAAATCGCTGAACAGATAAAATATGTAATTTGACACTACTATTTTTGATAAATACGGTACTTTTCATTTCGTAAAAATTTACGGCGCCTGTTATAGTATACCTGTATCTACGTGAACGAAGACGCAAGCAACATCAGTGGGATAAGCATGAACAATAATAATTGACAGCAACCTATTCGTTACATTACCTTAAGTCCCTCCCTCGCTCTCACCTGGAGCATTCGCGTATAATATAACATTATAGATTCAACTTTGAGCTCCGAGCGGACGGGAGATCCTTTAATGTTATATGTATCATTACAAGGTGCACATTGTAATACTCGGTTATCCTCCTACACTGAGTAAGCTTGAATATGAAACATTACACGCGACACCTACACCTTTATGAGAACAGCAGGTCTAAAAAGGCCGTTTTGGTAATTCATTTTCAATCCTTGTTATGAATTACTGTATGAAAGATGACAGCGATCGTAAAATGCCCACTTGAATTGCAATTCATAATATGATTTGGATACAATTCATATGCAGAAATTTACTGAAATGCATTCATTTGACAGATTTACAAGCAGAATTGCTTTAGTGCCAAATAGCAATATTGCTATGATATTGCGCAAGTGGCCTTTTTAGACCCGCTGACCATCGAATGCTATAAGAAAAATTCACATTTATAATAATAATCATAATAAATACATTTATTTCAGGCTGCATAGGCCCATATTATAAATACCTTAAAGACTAACATACATATTACTATAATATATACCTAAACTAACACTAACACTAAACACGTATTGTCTGCGACGTGGGGCGCAAATTGTTCGGGAGTCGTCCTCTAAATCTTCTGTAGACGACTCCAATCGGCCAGAACTCCTCCTTCTCGAAGGTCGGTAAATGATGGGTTGATGGTAATTGACATAATTTGTAGCTTTTTCAAAAATCGTTTATGCCTACCTACTACTACCTACCTACATAATAATATCGTAAATTAATTATATTATAATAATGATTTTATTTATTACAAGATTAAACAATTTTACAATAAAATAATAATAACTATCTACTTTAAATTATTTACAGACTAAAAGAAAGAAAGAAATAAAAAAACTAAAAAAGATTAGAACTAAAGTACAAGATATATTATAATAATTATATTAAAATGCGAAAGTATACGATGTATATATGTACCTATTTAATGTTCACGCGCAAAAATCGCTGAACAGATAAAATATGTAATTTGACACTACTATTTTTGATAAATACGGTACTTTTCATTTCGTAAAAATTTACGGCGCCTGTTATAGTATACCTGTATCTACGTGAACGAAGACGCAAGCAACATCAGTGGGATAAGCATGAACAATAATAATTGACAGCAACCTATTCGTTACATTACCTTAAGTCCCTCCCTCGCTCTCACCTGGAGCATTCGCGTATAATATAACATTATAGATTCAACTTTGAGCTCCGAGCGGACGGGAGATCCTTTAATGTTATATGTATCATTACAAGGTGCACATTGTAATACTCGGTTATCCTCCTACACTGAGTAAGCTTGAATATGAAACATTACACGCGACACCTACACCTTTATGAGAACAGCAGGTCTAAAAAGGCCGTTTTGGTAATTCATTTTCAATCCTTGTTATGAATTACTGTATGAAAGATGACAGCGATCGTAAAATGCCCACTTGAATTGCAATTCATAATATGATTTGGATACAATTCATATGCAGAAATTTACTGAAATGCATTCATTTGACAGATTTACAAGCAGAATTGCTTTAGTGCCAAATAGCAATATTGCTATGATATTGCGCAAGTGGCCTTTTTAGACCCGCTGACCATCGAATGCTATAAGAAAAATTCACATTTATAATAATAATCATAATAAATACATTTATTTCAGGCTGCATAGGCCCATATTATAAATACCTTAAAGACTAACATACATATTACTATAATATATACCTAAACTAACACTAACACTAAACACGTATTGTCTGCGACGTGGGGCGCAAATTGTTCGGGAGTCGTCCTCTAAATCTTCTGTAGACGACTCCAATCGGCCAGAACTCCTCCTTCTCGAAGGTCGGTAAATGATGGGTTGATGGTAATTGACATAATTTGTAGCTTTTTCAAAAATCGTTTATGCCTACCTACTACTACCTACCTACATAATAATATCGTAAATTAATTATATTATAATAATGATTTTATTTATTACAAGATTAAACAATTTTACAATAAAATAATAATAACTATCTACTTTAAATTATTTACAGACTAAAAGAAAGAAAGAAATAAAAAAACTAAAAAAGATTAGAACTAAAGTACAAGATATATTATAATAATTATATTAAAATGCGAAAGTATACGATGTATATATGTACCTATTTAATGTTCACGCGCAAAAATCGCTGAACAGATAAAATATGTAATTTGACACTACTATTTTTGATAAATACGGTACTTTTCATTTCGTAAAAATTTACGGCGCCTGTTATAGTATACCTGTATCTACGTGAACGAAGACGCAAGCAACATCAGTGGGATAAGCATGAACAATAATAATTGACAGCAACCTATTCGTTACATTACCTTAAGTCCCTCCCTCGCTCTCACCTGGAGCATTCGCGTATAATATAACATTATAGATTCAACTTTGAGCTCCGAGCGGACGGGAGATCCTTTAATGTTATATGTATCATTACAAGGTGCACATTGTAATACTCGGTTATCCTCCTACACTGAGTAAGCTTGAATATGAAACATTACACGCGACACCTACACCTTTATGAGAACAGCAGGTCTAAAAAGGCCGTTTTGGTAATTCATTTTCAATCCTTGTTATGATAATAATAATAATAATAATAAGCCATTTATTCGATCACATAAGACAAAAATAGGACATTACATTACAAACAATATGGATTCCCGCTACAAAAACACAATAACATAATATTTGATTTACATAAAACATGAAAACAAAACAAAAAAATATAAAAAAAAAAAAAAAAAAAAAAACAAACCAAGATACAATTGACAAAATATTAACAAATACAAAATATAACGTGTATGTGGATAGTCGATAGGAAGGTAGGTAGTGTAATGTCCCAGTCCTAGTGCCGAAAAGGAGACCACTCAGGCATATCACTGCGGCGTAAACACCACAGTGCCTGGTATTATGTGGCTCCGTTGTCTTTGTCATTTGAGGTACAGATTTACACTTAGCAACAGCATTAAAAAAGTTAAATAAATATAATATAAATAAGATAAAGATAATACATATTGGGATACTATAATATAATTAATAGTGTGACATACTATGAACAATGCAGCGATTTCGCTACCCGCGCCCTCCGCACGCCCCGCATGCACTTCCCATAGTGACTATAGTAATCACTAATTAGGTTGCAACTTGCGAGGGACAAACGCGGACGCGCTCGTGGCTAGCCAGTTATCACCATAGGCCTATCCATAGCAGCTAACTCGAGATAAATTATAGATAACAAAATATAATTATATACATATTTACTAGATATCAGTTACCAGCGCAGTACAAGGATAGAAAGGTAAGTTTATGAATTTAACATTGATCTTATATTATATTTTTAAACATAGGTGCATACATTAATATAATTACATAATGAATATACTTATAATATTAATAGATATTTATATTTTCAGGTATGTGCTACAAAATAATAGCACCCCAGACTGTAATAATATAATATTGATATTTTATTTATGAGATGTGGGCAGTACAGCTGTTAGCTGCATAATTCTAATTTGTACTGAAGAATACCTGACCTTGAAGGCGACTACGGACCACCTATGAACCGCCATGAGTCAGCTTACAATCCGAACGGTAAATAGTTAGTTTATCTGATGTCATAATTAGCATAATAATTAGTAAAATCAGTTCATAATTAAATAATAATACATTTAAAAAATAGAAATTCATAGAATAGAATTCTATCAATTTATAATAAGTATATAAAAATTAATAAATGTTATAAGTAGAATAATAATAATAATATTGAATGAATTACTGTATGAAAGATGACAGCGATCGTAAAATGCCCACTTGAATTGCAATTCATAATATGATTTGGATACAATTCATATGCAGAAATTTACTGAAATGCATTCATTTGACAGATTTACAAGCAGAATTGCTTTAGTGCCAAATAGCAATATTGCTATGATATTGCGCAAGTGGCCTTTTTAGACCCGCTGACCATCGAATGCTATAAGAAAAATTCACATTTATAATAATAATCATAATAAATACATTTATTTCAGGCTGCATAGGCCCATATTATAAATACCTTAAAGACTAACATACATATTACTATAATATATACCTAAACTAACACTAACACTAAACACGTATTGTCTGCGACGTGGGGCGCAAATTGTTCGGGAGTCGTCCTCTAAATCTTCTGTAGACGACTCCAATCGGCCAGAACTCCTCCTTCTCGAAGGTCGGTAAATGATGGGTTGATGGTAATTGACATAATTTGTAGCTTTTTCAAAAATCGTTTATGCCTACCTACTACTACCTACCTACATAATAATATCGTAAATTAATTATATTATAATAATGATTTTATTTATTACAAGATTAAACAATTTTACAATAAAATAATAATAACTATCTACTTTAAATTATTTACAGACTAAAAGAAAGAAAGAAATAAAAAAACTAAAAAAGATTAGAACTAAAGTACAAGATATATTATAATAATTATATTAAAATGCGAAAGTATACGATGTATATATGTACCTATTTAATGTTCACGCGCAAAAATCGCTGAACAGATAAAATATGTAATTTGACACTACTATTTTTGATAAATACGGTACTTTTCATTTCGTAAAAATTTACGGCGCCTGTTATAGTATACCTGTATCTACGTGAACGAAGACGCAAGCAACATCAGTGGGATAAGCATGAACAATAATAATTAACAGCAACCTATTCGTTACATTACCTTAAGTCCCTCCCTCGCTCTCACCTGGAGCATTCGCGTATAATATAACATTATAGATTCAACTTTGAGCTCCGAGCGGACGGGAGATCCTTTAATGTTATATGTATCATTACAAGGTGCACATTGTAATGCTCGGTTATCCTCCTACACTGAGTAAGCTTGAATATGAAACATTACACGCGACACCTACACCTTTATGAGAACAGCAGGTCTAAAAAGGCCGTTTTGGTAATTCATTTTCAATCCTTGTTATGAATTACTGTATGAAAGATGACAGCGATCGTAAAATGCCCACTTGAATTGCAATTCATAATATGATTTGGATACAATTCATATGCAGAAATTGACTGAAATGCATTCATTTGACAGATTTACAAGCAGAATTGCTTTAGTGCCAAATAGCAATATTGCTATGATATTGCGCAAGTGGCCTTTTTAGACCCGCTGACCATCGAATGCTATAAGAAAAATTCACATTTATAATAATAATCATAATAAATACATTTATTTCAGGCTGCATAGGCCCATATTATAAATACCTTAAAGACTAACATACATATTACTATAATATATACCTAAACTAACACTAACACTAAACACGTATTGTCTGCGACGTGGGGCGCAAATTGTTCGGGAGTCGTCCTCTAAATCTTCTGTAGACGACTCCAATCGGCCAGAACTCCTCCTTCTCGAAGGTCGGTAAATGATGGGTTGGAACTCTCACCACAAAGGAATTAAAATTCACTTTATGATGAGATTCCAACCGCTCGACCCTCAAGGCGAAGTTAGTTCTGCTTCTTATGTAGTCCACGACCTGCTCGACCGTCGTAGACCAATGAAGCCGGGACACGTACAGCGGTGTCGCGGGAGTCTCACACCGCAACAGCTGCTCGGGTCCTCCGGGTGCGGTGCCGCGATGGTTGCGGACGACGGGTTTCTTCTTCTTCCTCTCGACCTTGATGAACCCGTCATCATCGCACGTTCGGTCCTTTTTTGAAAGAGGACGTTCTGCAGGGGCCTCCTTCTTCCCTTTGTTTTTCGAACGCGGGGGAGGTGGCGGGGGGACGCAAGCGGCGACATTTGCGTAACTCGGCACCGGCTCCTGCGCGGGCGGGGAGCGGGCAGCGGGGGCGGTGACGATGTTCGTAGACCCGTCGGATAATGCTGACGGGCTAAACGTGACCGCCTGCGCGCCTCGACGACGAGTGACGTTTGCTGCATCAGGTGACCTACATATTGAATTAACACTTTTCAGCTGTGATAATTCACTACGTAGATCACTTATGGTAAACTCTGATGCCTGCAATCTACCTCGAACTCCGGCCAGTTCTTCCTTCAGGAATTTGATGTCCTT
Source organism: Glaucopsyche alexis (assembly GCA_905404095.1). Lineage (NCBI taxonomy): Eukaryota > Metazoa > Arthropoda > Insecta > Lepidoptera > Lycaenidae > Glaucopsyche > Glaucopsyche alexis. The sequence goes on along the minus strand of FR990048.1, from coordinate 21,892,906 downwards.
CAGTAGACTGACGACGTCGACGTGGTCCAGTGTCACTAGCGGCAGCTTATGCAGTTCTTTCGCTACAAAAGCTGGCACTTCATCCGGATCCGTCTGCTTCAGCAGGGAGATGATGTCCTGCACGCTTCTTTCGGTTCCATCTCTCCTTCGCGATGGCATGTTCGCGCTCTGGCCAAGCGTCTCGTACAGCAAATGCTTGCCTTTGCAAATCTCCTCACTGGTGAAAGAAGACTTGCAGATCTGCATTATGCTGACCTCGTCCATGGTGTCGATGGCGTGCTGGATAAACGCCAGCAACTCATTGACCACGAGCGCCATGATCACGTGCAGCGGCAATCAGCCGCGCGATTCGCAAAAATATTTATCAAATAATTAATATTTGCTGCATGTGTATAACGCGGAGCGCGTCCGTTCGCGAGCTCGACACATTATACTACTATTATTTAGCACATACGAACTTCACAGACATGACGCCTGTACAACTTTCACTCGTTAGTTTACGAATACGTTGTTGTCAACCTGCTCATGCTTACCTAGTGTGTATCGAAAACAAATATTAAGATCTAATAACGATAATAGAATCCTTTTACTCCACCATAATCAACTCCTGAAGATTCATCTTAATCATTCCCAGCGAGGTGAGACGAGCTACTAATTACCGAGACTGAGCGAATTAATTGATTATCTGTGTCAACTAGCGACTGTCTCTTGACGTCAACACACCGAATTTATAGCACGCGAAAACCACCCACAACGATGCTACAATTGAGCACATAATTGCATGAAAACATTTCGAAATATAACCAAAATATCGTTGCTCGCTGTAGTTTCTGACAACATTGTAAAATAATGATTTTGAACATCGTCAAGCAATTATGGTCTTTATTCAAATAAACAGAGGGTTGGCGAGATGAAATCGAGATATCATCTCGTTGAGTAACTTGTATCTTTATTAAATAGTTTGCAAGTCAAAATTATAGGTAATGCTTCATAATGTAAAAGTTTTGCACTTAAATTAAATGTTACTTTAGTTTTAGTAATTTAGTTTTCTTTTTACAAATACAACACGATGTAATAATAGGTACAAGTTAAGAAAAAAATATGAACTAAACTAATACAAACAACTTTAATGAAATATGTTGGTAGCTGTGTTGATATTTGTTACAAGTTTTAATTTAACGCTTACCAATATTATATTTTGTATCGCTTGTCGATTTAGGAAAACTATAATATGCAAATATAATGATGAATAAAATGATAATAATAAAAACTATAATACCTACCTAAAATTAATGATAATGTATGTATATATAGTATGCATTTAGCATTAATTTCTGAATGTAGTTAGGAAGCTGCGTTGATGGAAAGCGGCCAATATATAGCGCATTTTCATTCAGTGTGCGGACGGCATGGGCGGCGACGGCAGCGCTCGCTGCGGCGAGTAGCGGCAACCTCGCGGTTCGGATCCAGGTTGTGGACACATAAACTTGTATTTTTACGACGCCATAGTATCAACATTGACGTAACACTGGAAGCTCGGTTTGTGTATGAAAATATGCAGTGAAGGGAATAATACATTTTTGTTAGATTATTAGCTGATGCATCAGATAATAATAATATTATAATTATTGTGATGGAATATATTTTATTAGGTACAAAAAAAACTCTTCTCGTTTTTTATTTATTAAAAACATAAAATAATTGCACAATTGTTACTTTTAGAGTAACCTGCACATACATTGTATTTATTACTCCCTAAATAAAATAAATAATAATATCTACGTATTTTAATAAAGTAGTTCATAGTGACCGTTACGCCCTGGGGGCATTTGAATTCAATTGTATTTGAGCCCAATATAAATATGTGAAGGTGGGCTTAATGAAAAGTTGAAGTGGAACAATGTGCGCCCGGGGCGGCCGGCGTGCGCTGATGGGCGATGGCGGGGCGGGCGGGGGCAGGCGGGAGGGTGAAGATAATCAGGGCCATGTGCACAAATATTTGACGTGCGATCTAATGAATACCTGGCCTTAGTTCGGGATTTTTAATGATTTGAGGGTTGATTTTGAAGCGGAGACTTAAATTGTATCGGCTTTTTTCGTATCTTAGTGTTTCTATATGTCACCGTAAAATTGTAAAAACTGTTAGATTGTAATATAAATATTGAATAGAAATATTGTAATATTTCGACTTATTGTCAAATAAAAACTTCTCCTTACAATTGTACGCATTATTTTTTGTTATAATTATTATTATTATGAAAAAGAAAACAAATATGGCGGCGCGGGGCACTTGCCGTGTAAGCTGATTGCTTACGGCACGGTAAATATTACAATATAACGAAAAATAACGTGTAAAATTGTAAGAAGAAATCTTTATTTGACAATAAATCGACATATTACAATATCTCTAGTAATTTTACAATCTAACAGTATTTACAATTTTACGATGACATATGCATTTTCTTAACCACTACAGTATGTTATACCAGTCTATAGCCCAATGAAACAGCTAGAAATTGTGTAGGTATTAAAATGAGTAAAGTTACCATGGTTTAATCACTACCTTTGACGAACACTGTGGCTCAGTGGTTTAGCGCTGTTTGCGCTCAAGCAGAGATCGTGGGTTCGAAACCCGCTAGAGGAACAAAAAAGTTCTGTGTTCGCTGGTCATTGGTGCACTTTAAGCATGTGTATAAAATAATAAAAATCTTAAAGATATGTATACTATAAAAATATTGAATACTGGATGTTGCCCGCGACTTCGTGCGCGTAATAGTTAATTTCACAGGAACCGTACATTATTCTACGATAAAAAGTAGCTTATGTCCTTCCCCGTAGTCTACTCTACATCTGTGCCAAATTTCATCAAAATCGGTCCAGTAGTTTCGGAGCTTATTCGATGCAAACAAACAAACTTTTCCTCTTTAGTAGTATAATATTAGTATAGATATAGATATTCCTGTTGTCTCGTCTCCGTAACGCAAGTTCTTCGGGTACTTATCACGAGTACAGACTGATGTGGTGACGTCGATAGATATTATGTGTATTATTATTATATATCTACCTATTAAAGTCTGTATCTTCAACCTTAACATACTTATCTAAGTGACGTCTATCTTTATACGACTGAACCGACTAGAGAACCAAATATAAACGAAATTGTGTATCTATATTTTTCTTATTGTTACATAACATGATAATTATTTAAGAACATGTTATGTCAATGCCAAACTTCGTACTGTCACTTTGATGCCTAAGATAGTTTATTCAGTTAGCCGAAAGGCTATGTATAGTATAGACATGTATTAGTATGCTCCTCTGTTATATGAGTTATATATTAATTATATCTGTTGTACGTGTAGTAATAAATCAACATATTGTGATGCTATGATTTGTATCATTTGTATCTCCATGTAACTTATAAGAAGAAACCCCAAGATATTCAACGTAGAGATCCTGGCTGGAGCATCGAACACTTATAAGAAAATAAACTTCAAATGTAGAGTCGCAGTATTGAAAATCAGCGGAAATTTAAAAGTTCTACTTACCTTCTCCACATACCACTACATGCAAACACTCAAGCCAACCACAAAAACCGTATCGATAGTACAAAACGCTATTATAGTAATCCGCCCGCATCGCTGTAATCCGCCCTGAATACCTGGGCATTTGGGCACTAACGGGATTTGCACGCGCGCTTGGCCTGCCCACTGCGAGCTACCCTGTTACTGTCCGAACTATTGATTCCCGAAGTGCGTGGTTTAACCGGCTTATTTATTACTTCATTCAGATTAGGCACTCGCCAATTTGATTGGTGCAGCTATTTTAGACTATTCAGTGCCACTTGAATAGAGGAAAGTTATTTTAGCACTTGCCTATTTTCGTCGTAAGTTTAAGTGCAGTTATTGTGGATACCTAAAGTACACGATATATACATACACGTTTCATTGCAAGAGCTCTTTGGCTAGCCGCACACACACCATATTATTGGCAATAATTCTCATATCGACAATAATATTCCTTGTGTGCGGGCCATATTGCCGTTTTTTTTTATATTATGTTGACTAGTATTGACAAAATTATTCTGTCAAAAATATTGCACGTGCGGCTTGACTATGGCTCATTGACGCTAATACATTTTTCGTGACATTTCATTTAAAATCTTGAAAATAACATGATATATATCTTGAAAATGCCACATCGCGTCGACCCGTTTTGAACTGACACCTACTTTCCGATCAGGGAGGAGCGAAATATCTTTGATTTCATCTTGAAAATCTACTGTAGAAAGATTGTAAAAAAAGTTTGCTAATTGCAACTTGCATTTAATATTACATTATTCTCTCATTATTACTAAAAAAAATATATGAATACTATTTTCCATAACACTACTCACGAGAGTATACAAATATTTTTAAAATAAATAAAAAATAAAAATATATTTGTTTACACATAAACACAGTATCAAAGTTGTACTCCTATATCCTGAACGTAATAAACTGGCAACATTTGTCAGTACCCTGGACTAGGGTTGAAAAACAAAATTTTCCGCAACACATATCATAGAAAGGAGGTTACTTTACACACGGGACGGAGATAACGCAACGGGTTTTAAAATCCACTATTTGAAAAAAAAAGCTGCAATCATTATTTTAAGACAGAAATTGCGCTGACGTCAGCCAAACTAAGTTCTTGCTAAAACAATTATTATGGAAATAAAAACTATGCCGAAATTTTGTCGGAAGTTCTGATTCTGATTTGAAGATTGTGTAATGACTACTTATTTATAGTTATAATATATATTACCTAGCAGCTCTCTAGCTCATTAACATTATAAGTTAAAGGTCAGATCAGTAATTGACTTTTATTTCTATAAAAACCAAAATGAGAAACTGTGTTGCACGATCGCCAAAGGCGTCGCGACTATAAGCGAGTTGAGTCTTTATGATTTTATCACATCAAAAACGCCGCGTTTTTCAGTGTTGTGTGTAAATAATTGTAAGGTGGAGCGTAGGGTCGGGCCGGCACGGTCAGTGCGCGCGCTCTAAAGAAGTGAATAAATCTGCCGGACGAGCGACAAGGTGGATATAAATATAAAGAATCCGCAGACTAACTTCCGTGCATATAGGGTTGTCACTTCTATAATAAAATTATTATTTAAATCTATTTACTGTAGAACATTAAAAGCATTAAAGAAACCAAATGAATTGAAATTAGTTACGAATTCATGAGATGAAAATTAAATAAGGTAATGAAATATTATTGACATGACAGAGAAATTAAGTACCTACAAATTCTCAACGAACTTGAAAAGCCCAAGTTTCTTAACCTGCCATCAGTGGCGTAGGCCGTAGGGTTCCTATAACTCCATTCCTATCGGCTTCCCTTGTCGGTTACCTTTTTCAAACCTTCATAGAAATCCCTACATACAGGCTCTGGCTTCCCTATGAAGGAGAAGCAGCCTGCGTGCCTATGTAAAGCAAAGTAAATTAGTATTTGCTTGGACATAGTATTTGTTGATTTTATTTGTCTTCCTTGTTTGTTGAATCAATGTCGAAAAAGCTATGATTATACGTATTGTATCTTAGGTCCAATTCAAGCAATTCCTTGGCTATAAATCCGAGGAATTCGTTTTAGTTTTATAATAATGTATGCAAACTATCAGCCCTAGAGTTCGCGAGCGGCGAGGCTGCGCGGCCACCGTGAAAGGCTAGGTGATCATAAAGGACGGCCATGTTCTTACATAATAATGTCCTGTCCCCCGGCCCCGGCTCTGGACACTGAAATGCACAAACAGAAACTCATATTTATTTCTGTATTGATGTTACAATATTACATACTATGAGTAGGTATATCTCAGTTTTTTATAAGACTTTTTTTCGTTTAAATTGAATTTTTGCAGGATATTCAAAATCTAGTTTCAGGTTATATTTTATTATATAAGTAACTGAAATTTTATGTGCATCTTAAATACTATGTTAAAGTTGTAATATCGTTGCAATTAAAAATAGTACCTAATCATATATTTGTAATTATCGCCAACAAATATTAATGTTTTACATACAAAAAAATTTTGCAGTTAAGTAAAACCTGTATCACTTAATTAAACATTACAAGAGTAAAATTCTTATTTGGAAAGATACCAAAACATTAAATGTTCTTTTTTCGAAAATTGTAAAAAAAAACATCCACTCCATGAATTCGCTGTTCTGATTTGTAATGGCAAGGGATGACCAAGGAAGCGGACAGCGACAGAACGTTCGGGCGACACGCGTCATAACCCAGGCCTGTTTGTTACACGCAGTTTCCAATGAAAAATACCCGACCCACTCAAAATGAGCCAATGTGAAAACTTTGATAGTTTCGCTTCTCTTTATTTATGGATTGTTGATATTTTTATGTAACGTAGTGCCCACTGTCCAACCAGCTGGTAGTTATGTAAACTTAACCTAAGGTTATTCTTATTATGCTAGTAATACTTTTATCGCGTTGCTGTTAGTAATTTGGAGATTTTTTAGCTCTAAGCATGCTCTAGTCTCACAAATTTTTAAGTCACTCTAATATAATTAAATATAACTCCCCCACACCGATCTCGGTGATGGTGGCCGGTTTCATTGAAACCAGACCAGTTACGCAGGAGTACCCAAGTGTGTGCGCAGTACACAAGAGCACTCTCTCTTCCTTTACTATCATAACACAGTGGGACGGATAACCGACACGACTGGCGAGAGATCAGGCGCAAGTCCGACTTTTTACATGCCCATCCGACGCAAGGATCATCTTTCTTGTCAGACAATCAGGTGATTAGCCTGTATTGTCCTAACCCAACTTGGAAACAACAATTTTTGTTGTTCCAATGCGGGAATCAAGCCCACGACCTCCGAGTCGAGAGCCAATGCTAGACCACTACGTGACCACACCTCCGTGGTCTAACCACTAGACCACGGAGGCTGAAGTTACTCTAATATCACAAGTTCGTGTCAAACCTACGTGTTCAGAAGAATTATAAGTAGGTTCTGAAATTTAAAAAAACTCATTGGAAAGGTATGTCTTTTGTACCTGAACTTAATTTCATTTCATTTGAAGTCCAATCTGAACTATTTGTGATCATAAACCTGTTTCGGTACGCGCCCGCTCACGCCCGCTCATCGCGTGTATGAATGCGACACCGCGCGGACCGAACCATGATTATGATCATTGATCACAAATAGTTCCAAGAATTGGGCTTCTGATCATGATGTTATATCAACGCTGCGACGTACACTTTTTAATACAGTACGGCACGTTTCATTTTCGTGTACCCTTCATTTTATTTGAATCCTTTGTAACCACGAGGAGTTGTTCAAATGAAAAGCCACGGTCCGTCCACTTGGTTTTATTCTGCGTCGCCCCTGGCCGCAATCACACACTTATTCAAACATTTTCTCTTGTAATTTGTTTTTTATAAACAAGGGCATATCTCGCATAATAACGCCGTCAAAGGACGCTGAAGGAATAAACACGTGGAAAAGTGCATGTGTACTGAGTACTGGTTACATACGAATATTAATTTCTGTGTGCTAATTAGGTTTAGTATTATAACTGTATAAACTTTTATTTGTTATCAGATAATATAATTTGGCTTTTATATTAAAAGCTTTTGTTTAGACGAAAGTAGAAAATTCCATTTCTAGTTAAGAGAATCAGGCGTTACTTTGCGGAAATACATAGGCTATAATTTATTTAATATTATATCCTGCGAAAAAATACAGCAAAATTGAACAAACAGCATTTCTGATCAATTGAAATTTTGAAAACCTTGGAAATGGAAAGTACCTATCATGGCTTCTAAAACTAATACAAACACATACACTAAAATAAACACAAACTCACACACACACTACCTACACTTCGACAATAATAGGTACCTGTATATTATTGCTGCACTCGTTAAAAAGTTTTTGGAATACTAAGATTTTCAATATGGATCCGTCTAAAAGATCCTCAAATTTTAAGGCAGGAGATACAATAAAAATACCACGGGAAAAGTTTATCAATCCCGCGGAATGGCGCTCAATCACAGCCACCTCCGAACTTCTTAATTACCTGCTTCATAATTATTTTAGGAAACGACTTTCGCTGAAAACTCATTAGAACGAGCGACAATCTTCATTATTTACCTTGAGTCTAATTAATTCCTTGTCATGGTTTTTGCTTCGGCGTTTGAGTTATCTACGGACTAGACAGCCGGTGAGACAGAGCATACGACCTCCGATAAGGTAGAACGAGATAAGTATACTCCTGTACCTGATTACCATCTTTTAGTAATTAGTAAAACACACAAAACTCCACCCCCGGCGTGTTCTACTCCCCTGGTAGGTGATGCTTAATATTCAGTCGTAAATTACTCGAAAGTTAGTACGAAGGTGGCCTCAGATTTAAATTTAAATGCACTTGGACGTAGTTGCGCTTTTAAGATAAGGTGCTGGTGGCGAAATTAATGCATTTCGGGGAAACTCCAGGGAGCGGGAGCATTAAACGTTTGTGAGTCCTTAAGGGTCCCACGGATGGTCGAGCTCCCATACAAACGTAGTTTCGTTTTCATTTTAAAACGGTACAACCAAACTTCACCAAACTTTGTACACATAATTCAATGCATCATATCTAGTCTTATAATTAGGTTTGGTTAGAAAATACTAACCAAGAACGAAATAAGAGCGAATTTAATTTCTGGAGGCAAAAATTAAATTCGCTCTTATTTCGTTCTTGGTTAACATTTTCTAACCAAACCTAATTATAAGACTAGATAGTATGCCTTAAATTATGTGTACAAAGTTTGATGAAGTTTGGTTGTACCGTTTTAAAATGAAAACGAAACTACGTTTGTATGGGATGTCGACCGTCCGTGGGACCCTTAAGTGGCAACTTGTTTTTGACCTTGCATAAAGCTCATACAAATTATTATATGAGACATTTGCTTTATCAGCAAAAGCAGCTAAATATATTATTATATATTTTCAGTTATATATATATATATATATATATATATATATATATATATATATATATATATATATATATATATATATATATATATATATATATATATATAAGTAATATTATATACCGTCTACAATACAACCTATAATTTATATGTATTTAAAAGTATAATTTTGTATTTATAATTTTAAAAATACTAACCTAAATCTTAAATGTATAAAAGGCAAACCTGACGACTCATCTATCAACGCACAGCCGAAACTACTGAACAGATTTCTGGTTTTTCTGAATTGCTGAAAATTAGCCTCCTAAGGGGGTAAAAAAGGGGTTAAAATTTTGTATGGAAACCGAACTCCACGCGGATGAAGTCGTGGGCAAAAGCGTATAGTAATAGTAATTTATAAAATTATTTAGATTGTTCGCATTTAAATGTAGACAATTTATATCAAAAAGTTTCTTCAATATCCCATCCAATTACATGTAAAAAGTCAAAACGTCGACACAAAGGCCGAGTCAGGTTTTGTAATTTTGTATTTCAGCGGACAAACCATTTGTGATCGTTTTCCAATTAAATCCAACCTTTCACCTCAACTTGATTTAATTATTATCGTCGTATTTCTTCGAGTTAGTAACAGTTTTCTTATTTTATATGTGGAACTTTATGTGATTCCAGAATCATATTTTTTTGCCTATTGAAAATTTTAAGAAGTAAAAATGATATGAGAATCTATAGACAATATTTATTGATTCTGTTTTATATTTAAGTATGTGGTAAATTATTTTTTATAACTTTTAGCTTACTCTTTACAACTAACACATACTAATTACCATAATGTAGGTTCGCCAATAGAACAAATTAGAGAAGATACTTAATATTATAACGAGGAAAGATTTGTTTAATGAATTGAATAGGCTCCGAAACTACTAGGCCCATTTTGATGATATTTGGCACAGACATAGACTAGACTAGACTTACGTGGTAGAGCCATGCTTCGGCACGAATGGGCCGGCTCGACCGGAGAAATACCACGGGCTCACAGAAAACCGGCGTGAAACAGCATTTGCGCTGTGTTTCGCCGAGTGAGTGAGTTTACCGGAGGCCCAATCCCCTACCCTATTCCCTTCCCTACCCTCCCCTATTACCCTATTCCCTCTTAAAAGGCCGGCAACGCACTTGCAGCTCTTCTGATGCTGCGAGTGTCCATGGGCGACGGAACTTGCTTTCCATCAGGTGACCCGTTTGCTCGTTTGCCCCCTTATTTCATAAAAAAAAAAAAAAAAGACTACAGAAAAGTTTATTATATTATTAGTCAACTTTTATAGCGGAAAAATACACGGTTCCGGTGGGATTTCTTTTTGAGCGCACGATGTCGAGGGTAACGACTAATATAAGTATTATAAAGACCAACTCGACTAGGTATCCATTACGAAATTTCTAAAAAAAGTTTTAGGATTTCTGTATGAAATCTTATAATATATAAAAATGAATTGCTGTTCGTTAGTCTCGCTAAAACTTGAGAACGGCTGAACCGATTTGGCTAATTTTGATCTTAAAATAATCATATCAGTTCAGGGAAGGTTTAAGCGATAAGCAGTTCTTAGTTAAGGCAGAACAACGTTTATCGGGACAGCTAGTTACAAAATATATAATACAATACCGGCATCAGCACACCTCGCTACTTGAAGTGTGCCACTCGACATGTTCAAAAACCTGGGTAAAGTGCAGCTCTACATCCATTGAGCTACGAAATCTTATGTGTTTGTATTTTCACGTAGCTCTTATAATTAGTTATTTTGAAAAAGTAGGTTATGCTTATTTTTCCATGATCAGTAACATGGTCAAAACGTTCGCTGTTATTTACATTTTAAACGAAAAAGGAGTTTCGAATTACCTATAGACAAAATAATTATATAATAGCCAAAAGTAAGCACATAATTTAACAAAGTGATAATAATAATATGACCCACCTATGAATGTAGTTGAAACCTAATCTTTTACAAAATATGAACTAAAATGCCACATCCAAAAAGTAACAGGCAATATTACTCCCCATTTTTTACCTTTTTATCTCCAACAATGGTACTCGATATGATTGCCCCGGGCGGAGGGGCAATCTCTGGCCCGGGGCAATTCTGACCGACAGATGTACTAGGACCTTTATAATAGTTTTTTGTTTGGAAATCGCATATTATTTGGCCACTTGAATTTTTAATTATCCGACTCGGGAACGACTTGTTGTACTTAAATTGTAATGGCAGATGTTTATCAAGGTAAAATTTAAGTAAGTACGTAGTTTAATACATATCTATACAGATAAATAAAATTAAAGTGTCTGTTTGTAACTTCAAATTAACAGCTTTTCACATAATTAATCTGAAAGTATATTCGGTACTTACAATAAAATTCCAATTTTTTAAATTTTTGTCTGTCCGTCTGTCTGTCTGTTTGTTCCGGCTAATCTCTGAAACGCCTGGACCTATTTTCACGGGACTTTCACTGGCAGATAGCTGATGTTATAAGATCTAATATAGGCTATTTTTATTTTAGGGTTCCGTTTAAAAAAATAGGGTTCCGCTTTCGTTAGTTCTGCGCAAACGAAGTTGCGGGCATCAGCTAGTTATAAAATATAATATATATAAAAGGTTCGGTAAAATCCACTACGGAAATTTTGAGCATATTATGATCTATTATAGACGTGACGTAAAATATGTGGAAACGTGAAATTTAGACATTTGTTACAATTCATAACGTAGACACACACTAAGAAGAGATTTTGAAGTTTGCCATCCCTATACGGGTTAAAAAGGGGTAGAAAATATTTAGATTTGCACCGATTTCATTAAAAATTGAGAATCACATTTCATTTAACACATGTTTCAGGTGTATGTGTTATTAAACGATTCCATGAAATTTAATATCCGAGATAATAAATACAAATAATATTTACTAGTTTCTTGAAATTCGTTAATTTATTTTTTTTAAATTAAGGGGTGAAATGGGGGTATTTTTTTTTGAAGTGAAATATAAACAACTGGATGGTTCGCGTTGAATTTTGGCACGCAGATAATTTAAATAACGGTGTAGACAATTAGACATAGTTATAAAAGGATTTTTCGAAATATCACTCCCTCATTCGATAACGTTACGAATACCTTAATATCAATTGTTACTGCTAGTCCTCAAGATAACTTAAAGTTATATATACGTACATCTCAAAACATCGTTTCATAAATTACTTATCAAACTTGTAGATAATTTCTTACAAATTCCCTCATTAATCACGCTTCGGAACACCTGATCTCGAATTAGTAGGTGTTAGAAGGTATGGACACGTCGGCAAACTGGATTACACCACCTCCATCAAAGTCCAACTTGATTGATGAGAACCACCACCAAATGGGACAGATAAAAAACATGCGACTCTCGACCTTATATCAATGAAATTTGTGTATTTTTATATCATAATATTAATATTGTACATAGGGGAAACAGTATACTTATTGGCCCCTTTATAGTTATTGGCCATTTCAACTTTGTTGCCAAAAAACTAGCGACATCCTATACAAATAGTGAATTTAAAAGCTTATAAATGGCAACACTTTTATTCTCTGTCAAAAACTTTATAAGATTCCGCTAGGTTAATTAGTTATTTTCCGATGTGTGATGTTTTGCCGGGGGAACAAACTTTGGTAAATTAATTAAAAAAACGTTAAGACTGCATTTATTTTTTTGTGCGATATTTTGAAATGTGTATATAGTTACTCCGTTATTTAAACTTTAAAAAATAGGGGAAACAGTATAGTTATTGGCCACTTAAGCGACTACTCGATATGAAAAATCAATTTTAAAAAAATTATAACTCAAAAATAAATAAAGTTCATAGCATATTTTTCTTTATTAATGTATTTACTACACAAGGTACCTTACATAAACTTTTAATAAACATTTTAGAATAATGTGAACGCAAAAATATTAAAGTTAAAATCACAGTAATTGGCCATAATATTGCAGTTATTGGCCATAAGATCACATAGTTATTGGCCACATTGAAAATAAAATATAAATTGAAATTATAGCACATTAATAGTATTATATTTATATTATTAATAACTAAAATATTTCTTCATCATCATTTTTATCTTCAAAAGATTCACAGTCATCATCAGAGATATCATTCAACGAAAAACAGTTGTAGCATATAAAATCAGAAAACTCATCGTCATCTGGCATGTTTTCTAGGTGTTTTTGAGGAATGCAATGACGGTTCGGGTATCTTTAGCATTTTTTTTTCTTGTGTACCTGATAGGGGAAACAGTATAGTTATTGGCCACTTAAGCGACTACTCGATATGAAAAATCAATTTAAAAAAAATTATAACTCAAAAATAAATAAAATTCATAGCATATTTTTCTTTATTAATGTATTTACTACACAAGGTACCTTACATAAACTTTTATTAAACATTTTAAGAATAATGTGAACGCAAAAATATTAAAGTTAAAATCACAGTAATTGGCCATAATATTGCAGTTATTGGCCATGAGATCACATAGTTATTGGCCACATTGAAAATAAAATATAAATTGAAATTATATTGAAGTATTATATTAATATTATTAATAACTAAAATATGTCTTCATCATCATTCTTATCTTCAAAAGATTCACAGTCATCATCAGAGTTATCATTCAACGAAAAACAGTTGTGGCATATAAAATCAGAAAACTCATCGTCATCTGGCATGTGTTCTAGGTGTTTTTGAGGAATGCAAGGACGGTTCGGGTATCTTTAGCATTTTTTTTTTCTTGTGTACCTGATATAAACAAGTAAATATTTTTTTAACTAATTTATCCAAAAAAAAATTAAAAAATATATTATAGTACTTGGCCTACTTTATCTATAGGCTAGCTTAGCGAATATACAGTTATTGGCCTAGGCTAATAACTGTACATAATGATTTAAAATTTGTAGAAATTGTAGAGAATACTACACAATGTAACAGAAGACGTTATCTTTAATAAAATCGCTACTTTAACTTTTTTTTAATAAATACAGTTATTGGCATAGAAGGCCAATTACTATAACTTATTCAAATAATTGTGACAGCTATTGGCCCCTACAACATTTTGAGGTTATGAAGAAGATAGGTTACATTACACCTTCAATATGGTTAAAACGAATAAAAAGGGTATAGGTATATTTATTTTCTTGTATTCTCCGGAGTCCTGCCAAGTCGCTTAGTTGATAGAAAAAAATTCACGATATTTTCCGAATATAATTTCTAGATCTTTTTGATCTCGTGGAAAAAACCCGTAAGTATTCAATGATCTATATTCTTTACTAAGGTAAAACAGTACCTACTTGAATTGTGTTGTTTGTGAGGACATCCAGGATATATGGATTTTTGGGACACTTTCACACAAAAAATACCAAACAGATTTTTATGTAATTCGGTATAGTTTAGTTCAGGCTTGAGAATAACATACATGCTCCTCTTTATCTAAAAATGTGCAATTCCCGCAGGATTCCTTTTGCGCTTAACAAGTCCTGGGCAATGTCTAGTTTTAATATAAAGAAAGTTTACGCACATTTTGTTTGACTACTTTGTTGCTAAAAAGTGCATACAAAACCACAGATGTGCTGACCACATACTATATTATATGTTGCAATTAGTAGGACATTAATCAAGCACAAGTGCTGGACGTTAATTAGGCCCTGGAGGAATGTGTCGCGGTAATCTACGAGTTCACGCGTCTCCGACTAAGAATTACGCCGCTTTTGGTTAATTTGTAGCATAGAATCGGCCATCTTGAAAATTTTATTGCAAATTCCAATAGCTCATTTTAAATTTTAGTAATTTTTGGAAATGGATCCGAATTTATGAAGTACAATAATCACAATTTGAAGAAATTAAAATTATGATTCAAATGCTTCCATCATTAAACTATAAGTAATGGCGTCACTAGAGTAACATAGTGATCCTTTGACTCAGTTTTAATGCATAAATTAGATGCGATATACGACACTATGTCATGCGAATATTAGAATATCTTCAAACGAGGATTTCTCGGAAGGGATGCCAAGGTATTGTTGCTGGTGCTATTAATTTAAACTGAGATCTGTTAGGATAATTAGTACTAGTACAGGCTCGGGCGATTAGTTACAGTGCATTCCGCTATTGTTTTAATCGTCTGCGTCGTGTGCGTTATGTCATCGCATGATTTACTGTTGAAGTATTTAAGTTAAAATATATTGCATTGGAGTTTTGACATAGCACAACAACATGGTCGAGAAAAACGGGGTTAAAACCTAGAGTTTTTCCTTGGAATTTATACATTATGTGCTCTATTTGTATTTCTACTTTGTTATTTCATTAATTGGCCGCTAACGTCGCTGTTTATAAAATTGGTAAAATATATGTCCTCTGTTTGTATTTCTACTTTGCGACCACAAAAATTGGCTGCTAGCGTCGCTATCTTGAAAGAAAGCACATTAAATCAGCTGTTGATGCTACGTTATTCCTACTCATTACATAAATAAAATTTATTTCATCGTTGAACTAGAGAGAGTTATCTACAATTAATGTAGTTTCATCGCTTTTAAAGATCAAAAGTGTTGGCTTACAAGCGCATCAAGTGTTACCCAATACGCGGAAATTTTCGCGGAAAGCTCATAGATACTTTCTTAATTTCACATTGCACGAGTTGTGACTTGTGATATCACCTGTGATAAATCATAAAGGACGAGACTCTCAACAATATTTCTTTCGAAAAACTTTTCAGGTTGAACTATCAAATGTCTGGGGTACCAGTTCAAACTGACTTCCCTGTAAATCTTCAGTCGTTGATCTTTGTAGTAGCTAATGCTTCGTAGCTAAGGTAGTTTCTTATGAATCAACCTAATGTGTCCTAAATTAGCTACCTACCTTTATGGGATTAATTACATAATAAACTAATAAGAAATTGATGCAAAAAAAGCACGAATCATCTTGGTCTGTGGGAGAAAGAAACAAGCAAAGTCATAGGTCATAGGACTAAAGGTAGGTAGCTAATTTAGAACATATTTGGTTGATTCATAAGAAACTACCTTAGCTATGAATAACTAAGCGTAGGTAAGATAGTATAAGTTTTTTCAAATCCTACTATAAACTACTATAATATTAATGTGATTGATTGTAAGGATGGATGGATGTTTGTTACTCTTTCACGCAAAAACTACTGAACGAAATTGAATAAAATTTGCTATGGCAGTCTAACACATAGGCTACGTTCCCGTGGGATGTTGTATTAACGCGGGCGGAGCCGCGGTCGAACGCTAGAAATGATAATCAACAAGATTAATCATTTTTGTTACGTAAACTTATATTTTACCCCATTATTTTTTTCGGTTAAATACTAATCTTACAATAAAATCACATATTCGAGTGACTTATGTCTTGGGGTCCGTTATCTAGCGAATCGATGCTGCTGTGAGACCGGAACTGTGACTGCTTATTCCATACGATTAGGTATTAGCACTTTTTGGGTATAGTTACAAATAACGAAACACCACATACAAATGTTACTTTTTAATACATATAGAGTAGTATCAATGATTTAACATAAAAAAGTTGTAGGAAGTTTCCAAGACTGTTACTTTTATGATAATCCTTTAATATCTAATGTGGTCATGAAATATCCGTTCGCTAACAATTTTCTTCTTTTTTAAGTAAGAAATAAAAATTCCAAGTAGGTAACTTATGATACCAATACGAAACCCAAACAATTAAACTACATTTCTGTTTAACCATATTACTCTGTTTTGCTTTTGCTACCTATACCGCGTGTCGCGGTCGATTTAAATCCCAGTAAAATCGTCTCGGACCTGTTGACCAATCTCACAGATAAAAGTAATTTTCCGTCTCACATGTTCTAAAAAGAGATAAATGCGATCGTAATTACAAATGCGCTAATTGCGTCGCACGGCACATTCACGGCCGCGGCAGCTCGCGACCGGCCACATCAAAGAGTTCGGGGGACTAAGGGTGCATCCCCTCTTGGACAGTCCCCTTCATAATGCTATAGGACGTACAGCAGAGTAGGGTGTGCGAAAGATGGAGTGACTTTAGAATGTGTCTTTGATTTTTACTCTTACACACGCGCTGTACAGGGCCTCTCGTCAAGGTTCGCTGTCGAAGTTATCGAAAATTCGATAACTTCGACAGCGAAGTTCGAAAACAGAATGTATGGGATTTGACATAAGGCATCGCAAGCGATATGTCACCTAACGATGACTTATGTCAAATCCCATACATTTTTGATTTCGGACTTCGCCGTCGTAATTATCGAATGCATCTTGACTAGAGGCCCTGTCACGGCACAGATGCATTAGTATTTGTGTGGATTTTATACGGAAGCGCCGGCGGTGAAGTTCTGCGATGGCGAAAACCATACAAATTTCGAATGCACCGCCGGAGCTGCAGTGCGTGTGTAAGCGTACTTAGACGTAGTTTCCTATAGTTATCCTGTTAAAAAGCAACACAATATTTCATAATAATGAGAAGGTATCAATTGATTACATTTTGGAAATAGGTAATTGGTCACATTCATTTTAGGGTGATATTTTGTGAAATATCACCCTAAAATGATAATAATTGGAAACTTTACCTATTAGGTAAAGTTTCCAAAAAAAAAATAATGAGATTCTTAGATGCCGTCGTAGAGCAATGTGTGAGTAATGAGTATAAAACAGAATAAGATATTAAGTAGTAACAGATAATGTAGTGATCACAAACTATTTCAATCAATGCAAAAATGCATTTTATTTTAAAATCTTTTAAGTATAAATTAAGTATAGAACAACGAGGTACGAGAATAATATTACCTAGTTCTTAATGTCTATTTCTATTGCAGCGACCGATCTGTACTAACTTATAAGTTTTCCGAAAGCAATCACGAATGTCTTTCGGGAAACTCCGCGTTTGAACAGTGTCCGTTGAACGATCGAGTAACGTGTGAGCCCTATTCTACCGAACGTACAATAGAAGGGCCGGTGCATAACGTAGGTACGCAGGATCGCGATTCGACACCTGAGTACACTGCACCCCTGACAGCGTGCGTTAGGGCGAATGCTCAGTAAGTATGGAATACGTTCGTCTTATTCAGGGATCATATTATAATCTATAGTAAGATGCAACGGTTTGCAAGATGTAACGTGCAATAGGTTTTTAAATTACTTTAAATTTTATTGTCTGAGTTAAGCGGAAATAAATTTTCCTAAAGAGTATTTAGCATGATCTATCAACAGACGGACGGACAGAGCTAATAAATGAGTTCTTTGTATAATGAAATACAATTAAAGTCTTAAAAAGTTGTATTCTACTGGACACATATTATTATAATAGACACGAGATACTGCTTCCAAATAAGACATTTCCACTGGTTACTCAATTTGCTAAGGTAAATAGTAACATTTTTTTTTCCTATTGAATGGAAATGCATGGACTTCAATAAAAAAAAACTCTGCTAAAATTCACAAAAAATGTGTCAGTAAAAGTCCGTCTCCGCATTGCGCTAGCCGGTTTTAAACAGATTCGATCACTGTGCTATAACATTAGGGGGTTGAACTGAAAAAATTGTCACAGGAACAATTACACGGCATCTGTCGCTCGCGGCCGCTCACAATTTATGCTGATTGGATTCTGCGAGGAGGTGAGATATTGAATACACATGTGCGCCGTAAAATGGAAATCTAATTGTGACTCGTGTTACAAGTCAGTCAGTCAGATGAGTTAAGTCAGTCAGAATTAGGTGTGTATACAATACTAGCTGTTTCCCGCGGCTCCGCCCACGTAAATATTCTATCGAGTATCCCGCGGGAAGACTGTACTTTTCCGGGATAAAAAGTAGCGAATATTTTATTCCAGAGCCTAATCTACTACCATACCAAATTTCATCAAAATCCGTTCAGTAGATTTTGCGTGAAAGAGGAACAAACATCCATCCATCCATACATCTCCACAAACTTTCGCATTTATAATATTAGGTGGATTATAATATTAGTAGGATAATCAAAGTGATTCCTGCGAAGATCCTGCGAGGCTTCTCAAAAAATCCACGATACCGCTAGCGCTAGGAGGGCTACAAAACGTAAAAAGTCAGTGTCTTGCGTTACGGCCGCGGCAGTATAAATAATAATTATTTTATGTTATTTTTGGACAATCTTATGCACTTCAAATAAATAATCTTTTTCATTATAAATCACAATTTTCACGTTTTCTAATTCAAAACACTAGCGCCTAGAAGTAACAATTTTGAGAAGCTTTTAGAAAACGGCTAATTATGTTAAAATTAAGAAACAGTCCCTTTTCTGATGTCATATAATAATAAATATTAAATATGTAGGTTACATACTTCGATTGAAATGTAACCGGATATTTAGGTAACATTGAATCGAATCGTACTAAAATTATAGAAAGATCTACCCTAGCTGCTTCTATACATTTTGTTAATACTGACTAATTCGTGTTACAAGTCACTCAGATGAATAGAATCAGTCAGAATAAGACCCATGTGACTAAACTTTTATAAACGCTTACTTATGCTATCGCTTTCGAAATTCTACAGTATTTGTAAATAGTAGTTTTGTTCATATTACAATCCAACTTTGATGTATTGTTTTAATATAATATGCTTCTCCTTCGAAATAAGATCAATGCAAAAATATAATTTCATTTCGATCGCTTAAATTTTTTCAAGGAGCAAATTAAGTTCACCGCTAAAAATACAAATGGAGTTTTATTTGAAAATCTAAATCTCCTCGTATGCTCCATATCGTGTAATTTAGCACCTATTTATATGCAATATCTGGTTTTATTAGGCTTTGGCCGCACGCCAGCGCTGGCCAGGTATACAGATATCACTGCATCTGTGCATTGCCTTATTATTTATTACGTTTTAGGGTTCCGTAGTACTACGACGAGATTATTGGTATATAGATTTTTTTTATTATGATATTATCCATACTAATATTATAAATGAGAAAGTGTGCATGTTTGTCCGTCTTTCACGCCAAAACCGTGAACCGATATTCAGTAGTCCCGATTTAAATGAAATTTGTGGTACACACATAGTTTAGAGCCTGACAACGGGCATAGGCTACTTTTTATCGCGGGATCGCTACAATTACACCTTTAACTACACCTACCATCGTTTTCTGAATTTTCCCTCAATTTTTACATGTTAAATGTCTTATGGAATATATCATTATTTCAAGATCAAAATTAGCCAAGTTGGTCCAGCCGTTCCCGAGTTTTAACGAAATATTGAAACTACTATCAATATACAATAAACTCTTATATAAGAGAAGAAGATTAGGTATGGAACTGATGAAATCGGTATCGATTGGACGATACTGCCTTATGGTGTGTGGCTACTCCCCCCGATGGTTGCACGCCTTGTTGTGGCGGTGGGGCTTAGTAACCGTGGATTGGACACCCACGGTGAAGCGAAGAGGCAACCAGGGCCGGCTTGTTTGGCGCCGGCTGGCCCGAGGAGGGCGCTCCCAGCGGGCTGGAGGAGTCCGCTGCGGACGCGCTAGGAGGTGGGACCGCAGAAGAAGAGGAGTGCCGGTATTACGGTGCGCCGTACTCCCTATCTTCTGCGGCCGTGAAGGGATCGCAGGGGGAGAGGCGTGGTGGTGTGTGCCACTCTCCCTACCCCCCTGCGAGCTGGCGGGGCCGTTCCGTACGGTTAACGGCATTGGTGGGGCTGCAGAGGAAGAGGCAAGTTGGTATTACGGTGCGCCGCTTGCCCTATCCTCTGCGGCCGAAGTGTGGTCGGTGGCAGAACCATAGCTCAGATCTGCCACCGGGTACCGGTTATGGTGGCTGGTATCCGTGGCCTCCTAGTGGCAGGGGGAGTCTGCTACAGTACTGGTGGAGGCCGAGGAGGGAGGCGCACCCTACCATCTGGTGCGCCTGGGGCCTTCGGGCTTAGGATGGAGCCGCTTGTTGGCTGTCGCCGGCGGGGTCGCGGATGTGTTTATCGTTCCCGTGGCCCCGTCACAGGGTGGCGTGGAGGAAGGTGGGGGGTGGTTTTTAGTGGGTATACCGTGGGTCTCATTAGCCTATACGGGAGTCCCACATCACCACTCGGGTGCCCCCTGCGCCTGGGTGGTATGCGTAATGCATTTTCCCCTCCGGAAACAAAAAAAAAAAAAAAAAAAATGGTGTGTGGCTACTGTAACACTATAGTAGAGAGCCAACCTTACTTTAATAATATTATTATTAAAGTAAGGTTGGCTCTCTACTATAGAGATTATTTTCTGATAGATTAGATGATAATACGCGTCTGTGTTCTAAAAATAAACTACCTTTCATCTGATCTTCAGTGTATTATATTACGATTTAATAGGTATATTATACGTTTTAATTATAATATTAACTATAAACTACCCGCAATGAAATCCGTCCACTCACTCATAAAGTATCATATCTAATACACACATTAATTAGGGTTTACTACTGGCCTATTCTTAGATAAAAGACGTCGAATAAACTTACCTAATTTATAGAATTTCCGAGAATTTTATGGAAGACATAACTGGCTTTATGATTTAGCTTCTTCGGTCAAGGAAAATTGTCTTAAAGAAAACAATAATTATATTTAACTGATTTTGATTTTTAAAATACGAAGGTACTGTGGACTTACAAAGAAGGTAGATACATTGATGAGTGCAGGAATGTAAAACGCACCAAAGTTTCTTTGACATATATAGAATAGCATAAAATCCATTTCGCTATCGATGTTCAGAGATGCGGGATGTTAGCAATATAGATACGTAATTAGACTTAAAATTTGCTCCATAACAATAATATTATTGCAAACTCCATAAATATATAGGTACAGTCGATTACAGAACGCCAACACACGCCAGGTGTGCAAACCGCACACTAAATTTAACATCTTTATTTGTGTACGCGACTGTGCGTGTTGCGAACTCTCCCCTAATTGGCAAATTTTAAAATAACACGACTTATTTATGTACGATATTGTTTTAAGAGGTTACGGGTTCCTGGAGTCGGATACACCTGGCTCACGAGCGGAAATGTGCCTTTAAAAATATACTATGAAATTTTTATCGCATTGGTAACATGGACCTAATTCATGCTTCGTCCAGTAAAGGTCAATACCTTCCATAAGATTTTATAGTATATTAAATGTTATGGACTCGAAACCAATGCATTTTTCTTTACTAACAGAATATGCGTGTAGTGTAAAGGATAATATTGATTATTTCATATAAACGTATCCCGTTAGTTATATAATTTAAGGGACCATCTACTCTCGCGATTACTCAAACTTTCATTAATTATCAGAGAAAAATTAATTGTTTGAATTTCGATACACCATCCACAAAAGCGGCGTAACTCAGAAATTCACAAAACTCTACGGCAATTAAGTAAGGCAAAGATAGCACATTAATATTTGATAACACAATTAATTCCGAGAGATTCGCCTCGTAAAATTTTCAATTTGCTCTTGGAAAAGTTTTACCTGATAAACGTGAAGTTAGGTGCGGTAAAAGTCTTGAGATAAGAGCGAGCCCGACGTAATTGCATCAGGCCACTGGGGGCACGTAATTATAATTTTGTAACTTACTTCACTTTCTCCTTAGCTTTGTACGTGATGTTTTTAATTTAAGATTATTTTAATTCGATTTTTTTGTAAAATGTTTGTTTTTGTGAGTTATGCATGTCTGAAATGTATTAATTTTTTACGAACAATTCAGAAACTTTTATGAATTTGGTAGTAGAGATATACGAAACTTTTAAACGTCTTCAAAAATCCTATATTATAGTATACAAAGTTAGTTTGAGAGCAGTGACAGAAATCATAACGCTACTAAGAAACTTCTCTTCAAATAATCGGTATGTAGAAAATGGCTGCAAGAATTACCATAAAATGCAGGGAGTTTTGGGGAGAACAATCAAATAAAAAAAAAAAAAAGTTTTATTTCCATACTTCGGCTTTAATGTCGTTATAATCGTTTATGGCGTCTGAATCATTTATGTTAGTCTGTAAGGTATTTATAATAAGGGCCTATGTAACCTGAAATAAAAGTTAATCTTTTTTACACACATACATACATATTATAATCACGCCTCTTTCCCGTAGGGGTAGGCAGAGACCACTTCTTTCCACTTGCTACGATCCTTACATACTTGTTTCGCTTCTATATATGGAAATAAAACTTTTTGATTTTTTTTTGATCCAAAGCAATGCTTATGGAATTGTCTCTACTTGATGCCTACCACTGCACCGGTTCGGGAACTAATCTGGCGAGGAGAACCGGCGTAACAAACTCGCAATCGATTCAGCTAGGTCTTATCCCTGGACACTGTGCATTTTTAGGCTATTATATTATGCTTTTTCTTTTCTCGTGCAATAATATATCAATAATTTTGACTTCATTATGTCAGACCGATTGGCAGTTTGGTTTACGTACCTATGTATACCTAATTTTTGCTTTTTCGAAAATTCAAAATGTGGTGGATTCGAATCCCGGTCGCATAAATATTTTTGTGGTTCTTTTTATTTTTCAAATTTATCAGTTCTACGATCAAAGCTCGGTTACCCAGGTGCTTTTTATTTATTTACACACACAAATATCTATCATAGTGCAACCTATATACCTATATATTTATATATCAAATCAAAAAAGTTTTATTTCCATATGGGTTACAAAGTAACGCTTAAAGAATTGTCCCTACTTGATGCCTACCACCGGTTCGGGAACTAATCCGGCGAGAAGAACCGGCGTAAGAAACTCGCTATATAATATTTTATTTATATACAAGTATTAAAATAAATAATAATAATAAAGATTATTATTATTTATTGTCATGGGATACTCATCCCAACTTACCTATCCGGTAGTTGTGGTATAGTATACGGGTATGCGAACCTGGCTTCCCTAGCTTTTATACTGTCCTATCCCTTGCCCTCTTGGGCGGTAATACCCTACATTTCCTATTTCCCACTCTAACTTACCAATCTTCCTTTCCACACCACCTATCCTTCCCTTTTCCTATTCCTATCCTCTCCGCAAATCCGTGGGAACGCAATAGATAATTATAAAAATAATTTAATTATCCAAAATGGCGGCGATGTGGTTCGCCACCCATCACGTCTCGTTCTCGCGTAGGCGAAAAGTGGCCCATGGAGAGCCGCTTCGCTACATTGAATGTAAGAGGAGGAATGGATGGTAAGAATGAAAGTGGATGAAGCGAAACAAGTATGTAAGGATCGTAGCAAGTGGAAAGAAGTGGTCTCTGCCTACCCCTACGGGAAAGAGGCGTGATTATAATATGTATGTATGTGTGTAATAAAGATTAACTTTTATTTCAAGTTACATAGGCCCTTATTATAAATACCTTACAGACTACCATAAATGATTCAGACGCCATAAACGATTATAACGACATTAAAGCCGAATTTCAAACCCCATGCAAAAACATAGCGAAACGTAAACACAATCATTTCGAAATTATGTCGCGCAGCTGTTGATACCGCGGCGTATCGTATCCGTGTGATAGGAGAGGTGCAAACAGATTAACACAATGACTACAATTTGCATCGTTATGTTTCTACTACTGACGCATTTCAAAATTAGTCATTTTAACTGTCCAGGGTCAAAGAGTAAAAAAAAACTTAGGCCTTTACATCCGTTAATGGATGATTTATACAGTATTCTCCGAGCGAAGTAACCACTCTTGAAATACTGTAGTGCCTGGGACAGTTGGTTTTTAAATGTCGTATGGTTGCCCAAGCACATACGGCATTCTCACAACATAGTCAGCCTAGTCCAGAGGAATGAACTGGTCAATAGGTCTGGGGCCAACAATGTGCGGGTTTCCTCACGATGTTTTCCTTCACCGTCACCGTCAAAGAGTAGGTTATGATTAATTATGATAGTATCATAGTCTCTGTGTAGTAAGAGCTCCGTGGCCTAGTGGGTGGACCGTTTGGTTCGCACTCGAGAGAGTGCATGTTCGAATTCCATGTTGTGGCGTGTACCAATGAGACTTTTATATCTCAAGTACATTATATGGACGCTCTAACGGTGAAGGAAAACAGCATGAGGAAACTCGCACATGGTTGGCCCCAGACGTATTGACCAGTCATTCCTCTGGACTAGGCTGACTATATTGTGAGAATGCCGTATGTGCTTGGGCAACCATACGACATTTAAAAACCGACTGTCCCAGGCACTACAGTATTTCAAGAGTGGTTACTTCGCTCGGAAAATACTGTATAAATCATCCATTAACGGATGAAAAGGCCTAGGTATTATAGTAGTACTTACCTAGAATAAATTTACAATTATATAAATTGTAGTGTCTGTTTGTAATTTAAATTAACAGCTTTTTACTTAAACTTGCATATTATGAAAGTAGGTAGGTAGTAGCTAGGTACGAACAATAAAAAATCATTTTTAAAATTTTTCTCTGTCCAGCTTATCTCTGAAACGGCTTGACCGATTTTGAGGCTTTCACTGGCAGATAGCTGATAACTGGCTGATAATAAAAGGCGTAACTTTGGGTAAAAAGTACCCTAATCATCATCATCAAAAAATGTTTAACGCCTTACGAAGTGGGCACGTGTCAGCTAGTCATTATTACAATAGTAGTAAGCAATTTGAAATCTAGCGCATTATGTCCGATTTCAATGGAGTGAAGTTATAGTAGATAGTAGTACTCCATCATCTGCGTCTAACCAAGTATCAACTATGTCACGCAACCATATCATTTGTATTTAGCCACCAGCTATTTGTCTACGAATATAAAGTGCAATTAGACGGCAATCATTAACACCTCGTTTAAATGAAGTCTGGGACTTTGGCATGTCAAGCTCGGCGCCGCGACGCGATGATTATGCGACCGGAACGCGACGGGGACGAACCGCGCATGCAACAAGCACGCAAACGGTACGCAAATGGTACGCACCGGTACCCAATTGGTACGCCACCGGTACGCAAATGGTACGCAATGGGAATTTTGATAGCCCAGTTGGGAGCCATTGACGACAGCGATATGCCAACCATTTATTAGCAATAGTTTCATAAAGGTGAACACTGAATTAGATCTTTCATTGACTAATTTTATTGAAATATTCCAAATGGAAACATAAAACTAACTAGTGTTATTCTATTGAAGAATCCAATGTAATGTGTCTAAAAGTAGTTAAATTCTTAAATCAAAACAAATGGTGTCGATAAGTGTTCTGACAAAACAATTTGTTTTCTTACGCTCGTACTCGTATAAACATTTTTAAACACAGGTGGAAAAACCACAAGAAATAAATAAAACCTCATCGGAGAAATAAAAAGTGATCAACGCAACCATTCCAGTCGGAAAATTAAACAAACATGTCGGGTCTGCGCACACTTTTATAAGTTTGATAATTTATATGAATTTTATCTACAGTTTCTACCTGGAATATTTAGATAACACTAATTCATACAAACTAGGTAAAATATCAAAATAATATACAAAACATTTTAGGAGCGTATCGAAAAAAAAACAGTTGAGATGGACCATCAACCATGTTTTGCACATTATTAAAGTTGTAACCATTTGGAATGCATTTTATTGTTATCAAAAATAATAATTTGGTGTACCTCAAGGATCAATAGCGAAGCCTTAGGTTTATTATTATACATTAATGATTTGTTTTTAAATCGACGATACTGAAAGTAAAACTGAATTCCGAATTAAAAGCGAGCAGTCTGCGAGGGGCCTTAAATAATAAAATCTAATCAGTGCTCCCATTCCCAACGGAAAGTAAAATAAATAGATTTAGAATAAAAATAAACGTACCGCGTCCGGCGCGGTGAATTACCTGTTGGTTTTACCGAGATGTTTGATGCGTTTGCGCTCGATCGACATGCTGTGGGTGGTTCAACTAGTCGAGATACTCGGAGTTTTTTTTTTTTCAGTGGCTTTAGAAGCAGCATGGTATCCAGATAGGCCTCATGTAAGTGGAGCCAGCCTGCTTTCACCTTGAAGTACTAATGATATTTACATTTTTAACTACAGATGATAATTGATGTAAATGTGTGTCACTCTCATGGCAATCCTAAAGAAATGAACTCATAATCATTTGTAGAAAAAATGCTAAAAAAACAAACCTATGACTGCTATGAGATGTAAGAAAAGAATCAATAAATTCAGATTTTTTTATTTTTTTCGTTGTTTATTTCTCTCTATTTGTCTGTTTTTACGGGATATTCTCTGAAATCGTTCGACTGAATTAAAATAAATGTAAACATTTAAGATACATGTATTCGAAAAAAATCAATACTTCCCGTAAGTTATTTGAAAAACACGTTTTGCTATATAAGATTTGGGGGGTCAGGCAAATATTTAAATTATTTTTATTTAACTAGGAACTTACTTTTAAAGTGAGATTACAACTAAATATCCTTCCAGCACTTTAGGTATTCTGTGAATATTTCAAGTGCCTACCTGTTACTATCTATACTAATATAATAAAGAGGAAAAGTTTGTTTGTTTGCATTGAATAGGCTCCGAAACTACTGGACCGATTTTGATTGAAATTTGGCACAGATGTAGAGGAGACCACGGGAAAGGACATAGGCTACTCTTTATCGCGGAAAATGTACCGTTTCTGCGCATCTTTTGCGTGCACGAAGTCGCGGGCAACATCTAGTTATAGATAAAGAGAAAAAACAGAATCATTTTATTCATTCATACACATTCGCATGGGAGCCCCTTAAATATATTTATTTTATTTTGTTTATAGCATTTGTTGATAAATTATTATGTTTATGGTATACAGCTTGGTGACATACCGAAAGACAGAGAGATGGACAGACGGACGGGCAGCAAAGTCTTAGTAATTATGTCCCGTTCTTAACATTTTTTATCAAATTAGTATCAAGACTACCGAATCCCCTATAAACAGGGAGCCATGTGTTTCGTGTCGGTGCGCGCGCGCCGCAATCGCCATTACCTGTGGAGGTATTTTTATTCCATTTTCAAAACGTTTAACGCTTATACTGTTTAGATTACTTCGGTATTGCCGACGTTTTACATTTTATTACGCGCACTCACCTACATAAATGTATTACAGCTGGATCATGATCAACGTCATCGTTAAAACCAGATTCGATAAATCGTACATGAAGGATAGACAATCAAAAATATATCTTATCATAGCTGACATAATAGAAAAAAATATTGCAAGCAATAAGTTCTTGTAACACGGTTTTTATTAATAGGCGTTAGGCATTTATTTCAGGAAATAGTGTATTATACTAATTTTTAGTTAAAAAACGAAATGGAATGAAGTTCCATTTTGTTTTATATCTAAAACTAAAACTATCACTATCTCTATTTTAATTTTTTAGCTGAATTTAAAGTATGAATTTTGTCCGTGTTTTCATTTTTATCGTCATTCATATGCACATCACTAAGAACGTTCATTACAAAGTAAAATTATACAAAGATCCACCTTCACACTTGCAATAACATACTGTTAATTTTCTTTACAAGCGCATTATCTTTGCACAGTACCTCAATTTAAACCTTAAGCCTTAGAAACAAAGTTCAGAATCGTATTACACTGAAGACGTAGCAGACAATCTCACGACTGAGTTAATCCCTTTTATCTTGAGGTGACAAGCTTCGGTTTATTATTTCTGAGGTATGTTTGTAATTTCCCGTTAAGTGTACGAGGTTTCATAAGAACATGAAAGACTTATGAGATTTTCTCCAAACTTCCGCAAACAACAGTGTTTTCATATACAACAACAGGTCGAAAATGTATTATAGATCATATATTATGCTTTAGATATATATTTTATCCTTTTTATTTTAATTACTTTTACTCTATTTTAGTTACTTTGCGCTTAAAAAAGTTTGATTCTTATCAAAGTTAAAATTTAACATTGCTTGTTAATTAAATATACTTATACATGTTCTAATATTATCTCGCTACGTATAAATAGCGCTTTTTCCATTATTTTGAATGAAACGCAATAATTATTTTACAATAATTAAAATATAAATACAGAATATCATGAATGTCACTTGAGATTCATAATGAAATACGTTTAATGGATTGAACAATTTTGGCTTTATGAGATTTCTTGACAAAAGCATCAGTCTTAATTTTCGGATGGCACTATTTTCTTTGTCCTCTAACTTATTATTTACCAACTACTAACGTCACTGTGACTTAAATATCGACGTAGCAATATAACCTGTTAAATTAATTGTCGATTAGTCTTCATTAGGCGAGCTTAGATCGGCTTCGCGCTAATAGTTACTAATAGTGACGCCACACGGCTTAGTGCTTGTCACTATACAAATTACTGTATCGAATTAACACGTTTTCCGAGTGAGATACGAAGCAGGTGCTAATGTACGGTTATATTTAGATATGGATAAAGGAAGTTTGTTAAGTTGTGGACATTATTTGAGGTAAAATATAATAGAGCTTCTAGAAACAACAGATGATTACTAGAAGTAGAGTTTCTAGTGCAGATTGTAAGCCGGGTTGTTACTTGGATTTTTGTTAAACTGACCCTTAATAATGAAAGAAAATGGAGAGGCAGATAATGCACTACCTATTCTGCCATCCTAACGAAGAGTGCAGTAAGTCGAGCCTTTGGGCAAATTGGATTAAGACCTTATAGTATGGTATAATATGGTCTTAACTCGATTTGCCCAAAAACTCGACTTACTGCACTCTTCGTTAGGACGGCAGTATTATAGTCTCATTACAGGTCGATGATATTGTTATAATTGACAGTACCTGGGTAAACGAGCTTTGCTCGGAGTTTTGATAAATCTTTTTTTTTAATCTAACCCGGATTCGAACCCACCACATTCGCATACCAAACTGCCAATCGGAATAATAGAGTCGAAATTATATAGGTATATATTGTTGCACGACGAAAGAAAATACATATTTTATAGTTTAAAATGCGCAGTTTCTCAGGGATAAAACCTAGCTTGATCGATTTTTCACCCCCAAAACTCTCTGCATACTAAATTTCATTGTAATACTTTTTCGAGAAACCGATTAAATATACTAGATTGTCTCGTTTAAAGTGCCTATAAAATAATCGTTACTTTCATTATTACTACACTTTTAAGTTATGCTGTCTTTTATTTCTGTTAAATTTATGGAATAAGATATTATTAACGTATTCTAGCAACTTACGGCATGTATATGTCACCGTAAAATTGAAAAAACCGTTAGATTGTAAAATAACTAACGAGATTGTAAAAATATGTGGAAATATTGAAAACTATATATTTATAATCTAACGAAAAATAATGTGTGAAATTATAGGTAGCATATTCGCGTTCGAAGTCTATCAAAATTTTACAATTTCACTAGTTTTATTACAATCTAACGGTTTTTACAATTTTACGGTGACAGATACCTATCTATTTTTTGACGACCACTGTGGCTCAGCGGTGCAACGCGTTGGTGCTGAAGCCGGGGGTCGCGGGTTCGAATCCCGCCGAGGGAACAAAACATTTTTCTATGTTCTTGGGTCATGGATGTGTATTATATTAATAAAAATCTTAAATATATGTATAGTATAAAAGTATTAAATATACTTCCCGTTTTCTGATACCTGTAACACAAGTTCTTTCGGATACTTAGCACGGGGCCAGATTGCGTGGTGTGAAGCGTCCATAGATATTATTATTATATTATTTCACAGAATGCGGGACGACCGCATTCTGTGTGTTACATAATATCCCTCGAATTTATTTTATTAAGCACTATATAATTTTACACTTTTTGTTGTTATTAAGTTATTATAATAATGTAGATAGAAAATAAGTTTTCCGCATGCCTCGTCACAGACCACGTTATTGTAGAATGCATAAGTCAGGACTTTTGACAGGTCATTTTGTCAAAATACCCATAGACTATAGACCTATTGTTTTTTTTTTTTTTTGGTTTTTTTTTTTTTATTTTTTTTTCTATTGCTTATGTAATGTGCAAAGACATACGATTCATTGTAATTTTCTTAACTATGTCTTGTGTAATTGTTGTATTGTTTATAAGTGGTGAAGTCACTCATTGGCCCTTGCAGAATACCAGTGCAGCAGGCTTGCTTGCTGCGTATAGCTGAGCTGGGGTCAATTTTTGACATCACATAACTGCATACATGGTATTTTATATTGTGCCTAATTTTAGTTTATTCTCTTGTATTCCATCTGTGTGTTGTGTGATGCAAAAAATAAACGTATTCTATTCTATTCTATTCTATTTTTAGAAGTTCCCACAAACCTTTAATCTATAGTTCTATACCTATTCACATCGCCTTGCTTTTTCATTCTTATTATATCTTTTTAATTTACTAATATACGTATCTCATATAATATATGAGCAACATAAACTGTGTACCTCTACGTCCCTCAGCCATTACGAGCATTCGCACGTAACAACAGCCTGTAACAATAAACGCAATGCGGATGGGTACACAGTTTTCCTGTTACCCACGAACAAACATCTTTAATATTGTTTTAATATTATATGAATTATATTGTGCCTTGACTTCGCTCGCGGAAGAACAAAAATCGGAGACTCTATATTTCGCACCATTTTTAGGGTTCCGTAATACTTAAGGAACCCTTATAGTTTCGCTCTGTCCGTCTGTCTGTCTGTCTGTCTGTCTGTCTGTCTGTCTGTCTGTCTGTCTGTCTGTCTGTCTGTCTGTCTGTCTGTCTGTCCGCGCCTCTAGCTCCTGTAATTATGAATATAAATTGATGAAATTTGGTGCAGTTATAGATTGTGTATAGATCACGGTTTCGGGATCATAAAAAAATAAAAATTTTATATTTTAAGGGTGGCTCTCCATACATGTGAAGTGGGGATGAAAAATATTTTTTCACTCTACCCCATCGTGTGGGGTATCGTAGAATAGGTCTTTTAAAATAAAGGCAAGGTTTCATACGTTACTTTTTTATAAAGTTGACCATTTTCAAATAATCGGCCTCCAAAGTAGTTTGTAAGTTGGTCCCCCCCCCCCCCCTAGCATTTTTAAACTAAAGGAGATAGAAACTTGCAAATTTCCATGCTGATAGATCATGCTAAAAACTCTTTATGAAAACTATTATGAACCAAATCGGACAGTAACTTTTGGAGTAATTAAAAAAAAAGCATATTACGCGTTTATAGTTACGGAACCCTCCTTAGACATGTCCTGACATGCTCTTGGTTAGGTTATTTGCCTGTGACTTAGTTTGCGTAAGGATAAATTTACGCCGGAATTATGCGATATGAGACGTGGTGCTGTATTTTTAAGATAGCTATTCAAAATTGAACTTTATTCATTACAGGAGAAGATGCACGTTTTACTGTAAGATTAGATTTTGTCTTTGTCCGCGTGGAACAGTTACTTTGGGATATCGCTAAAATATTTTACTCGCGACTTCATTTACGTAGAAGGAGAAGCGCTTCCCCCTCACGACTGCCCGCGCGTCGTATAATTATTATTGCGTGATTGATTATTTTAATACTGCGATATCTTCTAAAATACTCATTGAAATCAAATGATGTAAACGGCAAATTTCTTCTAGATTAAATGCTTGTAATGAATAACGTATGTACTGGAATAAGGAGTAATATCATCTTTATGGAAACATCTTCACAAGTAATGCTTACTTTTAAAACAAATTTGGTGAGCATAAAAAGGTTATAGCGAGCCAACCTTAAAAGATAGACATATACAGTCGCGGACTTTTTTTTAAACTTTAAAGTGACATAATTCTGTCATACATAATTTTGGCAAAACTTTAACCGTTTCCGCAGCGTACGCAGCAAAAGGTCTCAAAAGGAAAAAAATCCCGATTTTGAAACATTCTTAGCATGATGTTATATAGCCTAAAGCCTTCCTCAATAAATGGACTAATATATAGTTCCTGAGATTAGCGCGTTCAAACAAACAAACAAACAAACTCTTCAGCTTTATAATATTAAATATTAGTATAGATTTAGAATGTCATGTTGCATCGTGCTGCAAAGCGCATGTGCAGTGACATATACAACGTATATGTATTTTTGTGTAGTGTCTTGCTTTGGTGTAAGGGACCGTCCATTAATCACGTGATGTTTTTAACAACTTTTTAGACCCCTCCCCTCCCCCTGGTGATACGTGGTGAGGTTTTATACTACCCCCCCTCCCCCACCTAAGATCACGTGTTTTTTTTTTCACATAGTAAGCAGGTCATGTTTGAAGAAAAATTTTAACAAAAAAAACAATTTAATCGAATAATTTAAGCAATTAAAACTATATGAGTCATTTGTTTTGTAAGTGTTTAAACAACACTACGAATCTACAACCAATAATAATTTTGGTATGCATAGACTAGATTCGAAAATTAATACACGTGATGTCTCCCCTTGGTGATACTTGGTGATTTTTTTCGGACCCCCCTCCCCCTTTAGGCATCACGTGATTAATGGACGACCCCTAAATAGACCTTAAAATCAAAATTCATAATATATCCTACGGAACTATTATCCAGTCCAGTATACATCTGTAGTGCTTCCACAAAATCATATTTAGTTTGTAGTTCACACCTAGGCAGTTAGGCTAATCAGAGTCGGCCGCGCTAATACGCCGGGAAATTCAGTTTAGTGCTTCGTTATGCTTGTTGGTTGTTACCAAAATGTTTTAGGGTACTTCACTGCTCAGTACCCTATAGGATATACGCTTCTTTTAATATGGGAGATTAAGAAATATCTATTACATTAAACGTTGATAATGCCGTGTAAAAATCTACGCGTCTGAACGCCTCTGAAGTCTGCCAACACGCGCTAGCTAGCGTGGTAGGCTCCTCGTCGTCCTCGCATTAAGTTGAGACCCAACCTAAGCATATGTGGTCGGTATTATTAAGTACCAGCTTTTGCGCGCGACTTCGTCCGCGTGAACCCCCATTGCATCCCCGTGAGGTATGCATTGTGAAAAACTCAATTTTTCATACCTCATTACGTTCACGGATTTCTACGTCATAATAATTATGTGCTTATCAAAATCCTACTAATATTATAAATGTGAAAGTTTATGAGGATGTATGGATGGATGGATGTATGTTCCTCTTTCACGCAAAAACTATTGAAAGGATTTTGATGAAATTCGTTAAGGTAGTAGTTTGGGCCCTGGATTAAAACATAGACTACTTTTTATCCCGAAAAAGTACAATGCATACCTCATTACGTTCACGGATTTCTACGTCATAATAATTATGTGCTTATCAAAATCCTACTAATATTATAAATGTGAAAGTTTATGAGGATGTATGGATGGATGGATGTATGTTCCTCTTTCACGCAAAAACTATTGAAAGGATTTTGATGAAATTCGTTAAGGTAGTAGTTTGGGCCCTGGATTAAAACATAGACTACTTTTTATCCCGAAAAAGTACAATGCATACCTCATTACGTTCACGGATTTCTACGTCATAATAATTATGTGCTTATCAAAATCCTACTAATATTATAAATGTGAAAGTTTATGAGGATGTATGGATGGATGGATGTATATTCCTCTTTCACGCAAAAACTATTGAAAGGATTTTGATGAAATTCGTTAAGGTAGTAGTTTGGGCCCTGGATTAAAACATAGACTACTTTTTATCCCGAAAAAGTACAATGCATACCTCATTACGTTCACGGATTTCTACGTCATAATAATTATGTGCTTATCAAAATCCTACTAATATTATAAATGTGAAAGTTTATGAGGATGTATGGATGGATGGATGTATGTTCCTCTTTCACGCAAAAGCTATTGAAAGGATTTTGATGAAATTCGTTAAGGTAGTAGTTTGGGCCCTGGATTAAAACATAGACTACTTTTTATCCCGAAAAAGTACAATGTTCCCGAGGGATACTAAATTTACGCGGACGGAGCCGCGGGCAACAGCTAGTTCAACATAACCCGTAACGTTTGGATCGCGAATTAAAAAAAAACTATAAAATAAGTACTTAATCATTTGTATTTAGGTAGGTATTAACTGATGAATGTGACATATGTTTAGATAAAAGCTAAAACAAACTTGTATAAAGATTTTCGAATACCAGCCAAGTCTGTGTCGTAGTTATTAGATAACATATGTACCTATAGGTATACAATATACACACTTAATTACAGGTTATAAAGGTTATAAAAATTTTAACAGTAGGTATGGTAATTACGTATTTGTATAATCTCCATCAAAATACGATATTATAAATTACACTAAAGTGTGTGTTTGATCTATTTTTTATAATATCGTCTCGTATAAAACTTATATATTGTGATGGCCGCCTCATTAGATTAACAAATTGCAAAATTTATTTTTACCGTTAACGTCGGAAGATCAAATAAAAGTTAATGATGTATTGACGGTTTTGTCAACTGTTTTCGCAAAATGACTCACTGAACGGAAACTTTTAAAAAAGACAGGTGAGTAACTCTATTTTAAATTAGCCTGAAAGCCTGAAAGTTTTCCCTTCCTCATGACATATCAAATGTTACTATTCCAGTAGAACATGACATACTCGTAAGTCGTACGTAGTAAAACTTTAATTCATATTTAAAATAAGTTTCTGTAAATAAAAATGTTAAAATAATATTATTTTAGCAGTACGGTGATTGGCTGATGATGCATAATGTATGAACATTATAAAGTGAAATTTACACGGATTGCTTATTTCTTCCTTCATGAATTCCTGACCTATGCAGTATATTTTACAATATCACTTCACAAAATTAGAATGTAGAACAGAAAATATAATGAATAAGTGGGCAGATCTAAGTAACTTTTAGAACTATCTTTATTAAAAGTTGCCTAATTACAATAAAAAATTTGAAACTACAAGAACGTTAACCTGGTTTCTTTTATGATGCCATTCGTCACACATTTCAGCTTTCATCTTGT
Organism: Glaucopsyche alexis; assembly: GCA_905404095.1. Lineage (NCBI taxonomy): Eukaryota > Metazoa > Arthropoda > Insecta > Lepidoptera > Lycaenidae > Glaucopsyche > Glaucopsyche alexis. The sequence goes on along the minus strand of FR990048.1, from coordinate 21,856,967 downwards.
GCCGTGATTAGCCACTTAAAGTGTTTGATAGAAAATATGAAGTTTGAATTTCTTTAGGACAATTATTATTAATTGGAAAAACAGTTCACAAACGTTGTAAGTACGTACCTACTCCAGTGACGTATTTATTCAGGTGAAATAATATTGTCTGTGACAGTGATTCAGTTCGTTCGGCCATCTTTTTAACTATAATCTATACTTCTATACTAATATAATAAAGAGGAAAAATTTTGTTTGTTTGTTTACTACTGGACCGTATTTGATGAAATTTTGCACATTTGACATGGAATGAACACGGGGAATGACATAGGCTAATTTTTATCGCGGAAAAATGTACGGTTTCTAGGAAATTAACCTTTGCGCACACGAAGTCGCGGGCAACATCTAGTTATAAATAAAAAGGTCATAATAAAGTAAACTATGCAGATTATCACCATGATACCATTATACTACCCAACCACTAACTAACCACTTACCACAAAGCTTTTAAATATTGTTTAAACCTTTTTATTTTGACCACAACACAATTACTAACTGGTGGTTGGCCGCTAACCACTTAATGGTATGCTACTAAATGTTATAAAGTAGTTTCACTCATATGGCTTATTAACATCACTGAAAATTATTTATGTTTTGTAGTGAAGAATTTTTTCACGTTCACGGTGAAAAATTTGAGCTAGTTTCACCTACTAACTACACTTGATATCTTTAAAGAGTTTAATCTTAAAAGTTAAAATTTAATAAGAGTTTAATCTACTTAAATGAATTAAGGGGATATAGAGAAAAATAATAAATTTTCAGAAAAAACTGCGAACTGCACAAGTTAAGCCGACTACAATGAAAGCAATACAATGTACTCTCACCTAGCAGTCGACGTAAAAAACTAAAGAAAGGGGCTTAAGACCCCCTCGCGAGGTGGTACATGCGAAACCACTCACTGATCATTACGGCCCGGTCCATAAAATGTTAGAAATTGCACCGCTTACGAGAAATAATGGAGGTGAAACGTTTAAAGTATGAACAGGTATAAAATATCAAACGCTTAAGAAATTAGCTTTTCTCTCTTGCAAACCAGGATGATTTTCAGGCATTAGATTAAAGTGTGACATTGTTCAATTCAGAGACCTAAACGTTAGGATTTTAAAAGCTAGGTTTTAGTATTTTAATAATAAATATATTATGTAAAGCTATAATACCAAATAACTCCACGAAAGGATTTAGTCGAAAATTGACACAGAGTCGACAACATTAAATTAATGGTTGGACATCTGTGGCTCAGTGGTAAGCGCGTGTTGAACCCGGAGGTCGCGGGCTCGAAAACCGCCAGGGAACAAAAAGGTTTTCTGTGTTCCTGGGTCAGGGATGTGTATAAAATATGTGTATTATAATTATATCAAAAATCTTAAATGTAATAGTATTAAATTATTAAATATATTTCCGTTGTCTGGTACCTACCCGTAACACGAGGTTTTCGAGAACTTACCACAGGACCAGATTGACGTGGTGTGAAAGCGTCTACAGATATTATATTATTATTATTAACTTCTATAGTTTCTATTAGATCAAATACATCGACACTAACACATCCTCCTACTCTGATTTTGGATTTTATCTCAAAAGTTCTATACGCCGCGTATTTCGGTTTTTCCCTTTTAATGGCATAAAATATAATTTAAAGTAAATATAATTTATATTTAAATTGCCAACATTTAATAATGTCTGTCAACTCTGGGTTTCTTTTGTATGCCTTTTGGACCATGGCCTTTTCAGAAGAAAAATTGCGCAGACGTGGGTATAATACGCTTCCAACGTATTTTTTCAGAGAATAATAAAATTATAAGATTTATGTTTTGCGGATATTATGTACAGTTTAGTTTACCTTTCGTTTCCGATATCAATAAAAGAATCAATCAAATGGAAAATATAACAAACTTTATCGATCAAATCACCTTGGCATAAAATTTTTAGACAGAACCTATAGGTATTACGTTAAAATATGTAAACTAAAAACTTCAATGTAAATACGGAGTAAATATTATACTTATTGTAATAATTTTCTATGCTTAATAAACTTGAAGTAGGTATAATGTGTTGTGCAAAAGTGCACTTAACGCACGAACCGTGCGTAAAGTGCGGGTTTAGATCACGCCGTGCTATAAATGTATTTTAGGTATTTTAAACACGAATTTAAATTGGCAAACACGTTTAAACTGTATACTGATGGGGTCGAATAAAATTCAACACCTATCAAATAAATGAGATGGGATTAACACTATCGTTGATACAAAATACATGTGCTACCAATTTGATTGCGTTGCGATTTAACAGACTGGGAACGTAGGATAAACTTTTAGTATGACTTCTTTTTTTTTTAAGTTTGTAAGTTTTTTATAGTTCACGGTCAAAATGTTATTATCTATATTCTCTGTTATTATCTACATAGATCTACATTCTATTATCCGTCGGCAATCTATCTTACTCAATATTAACACTGGTCATCTTACCTTAATTATTTTACTCGTAGTACCTACTCACAGGAAATTGTTCCTGTGTAGTTTTACTCTTTTGGGATTTTTACTCTTTCGGGATAGAATGTATCTAGAGCGTAAACTGCTACCTTAGCAAATTTCATTTATTTAGTGGCTCAGTGGTTAGCGATTAGGCGCGGTTCGAATCCCACCGAAGGGACAAAAAGTTTTTCTCTGTTCCTGGTTCTTGTGTATGTAAATATAATATTTATAATATAATTTGACGACCTCTGTGGCTCAGTGGATCACTACGTTGGTGCTCAAGCTGGGGGTCGCGGGTTGGAATCCTGCCGTAGGAACAAAAAGTTTTTCCGTGTTCCTGGGTCACACATATGTGTATAATATAATAAAAATCTTAAATATATGTTTAGTATAAAATTATCAAAAATACTCCCCGTTGTCTGGTACCTGTAAGTTGTGACACAAGTTCTTCGGATACTTAGTACAGGACCAGATTGACGTAGTGTGGAAGCGTCCATAGATATTAGATCAAAAAGTCCCCTTACTAATAAAATACTAACACAGTGGCTAAGTTTTACAATACCCTTGTCTTACACGTTGGAAACACAAGGACAAAATATTGTTTAGATTATAGTTAGATATATTATGTACCCTACTGATTACTCTGTACTGTGTCATTAACACGTTCAGATAGATTGGCAGTGGGCGAGCTCCCATTCGCCGCTAATTACTGAGCTCATTGCGTACAAACACCGCTTTGTCGATACCGCGGCTTGCCGGTTACTGGTCTATTGATCAGCCCGCGGCCTCATCACCTGAGATTATGGTTAACAAGTGGACCTAATATAAGTTTATAATGGTTGAACCTGGCTTATAACAGGAACAGCTTCTGATGTTTGTTATTCGTATAGCAATGAAAATATTATTATGATGCAAATACACATAGACACTATGACTACTACTATATTTTGATGGCAATATTATAATTTATATAAAATTCTACTAATATTATTATAATTAATGTGAAAGTTTGTAAGAATGGATGGATGTATGTTTGTTACTCTTTCACGCAAAAACAAATAAAATTTGCTATGGTAGTAGTTTAGGTTCTGGAATAAGACATAGGCTAAATTTATTCCGAGAAAGAATAGCGTTCCTTTAGGAAACCTACTGTACCTATACGAGAACCCGCGGGAACCACCTAGTAGATAATATATATATATATATATATATATATATATATATATATATATATATATATATATATATATATGGTCGCTTTCACACCACGTCAATCTGGTCCCGTGGTAAGTTCTCGAATAAGTGTTACGGGTACGAACTACCAGGCAACGGAAATTTTCCAATTGTATCCAACCGATGTATTAATTCATCTCAAGCCACGTCCAATAAAATCCAATAAAACGTTCATCGCATGTAAATTCCTTTTCCTTATTTCACACGCGAATTCACAAGCGATTTTTAAACAGTATTAACCTCCGTTCCAGCCGCAACGGATTCATTGCAGTTTTTCGGTACAAAAGCGAGTGATCAAATCAAGCGTTTATTTGTACGGGCGCACCGGACCGTGAGCGATTCGCCGATCTCGCGGATATTTGCGGTTCCATTCAATCGGGGCCCGGATGAAAGAAAACGGCAACTATTAAAACCGCGCGTCTTTTTAATTATTGTATATTAATATTTGAAACAAAAATTTCAAGTGGACGCCAATAAGCAATAATAATGTCAACCCACAAGATCGTCATTTTGAGAAAATCGTGTTTAATTAAATTTATTTTCATAGAATTTCAACTATGAGTCAAAGGTTTTTATCAGTTTTTCAGTATGAAAATGATTTAATTCACATAACACTATTTTGAAAATTATAGTTTATCGCCTGAGAAAGCGATTAGTATCAACATCTTGATTTTAGCAATTTTGTGGGTTGACACATTATTGCTTATTAGCGTCCAAGTATAAACTGTACGAGAATTGTGCGTACGAATTAGAGTGAAATTTGGCATAATTAAAGTTTATGTAAGTGCGAAAAGCTTAGTCTGCTTTTAGACTCCGCGAGAAACGAGATGTGATGGGTGGCGAACCACATCGCCGCTATTTTGGATAATTAAATTATTTTTATAATTATCCATTGCGTTCCCACGGATTGGTGGAGAGGGTAGGAATAGGGAAAGAGAAAGAATAGGTGGTGAGGAAAGGAAGATTGGTAAGTTAAGAATGGGAAATAGGAAATATAGGATATTACCGCCCAGGAGGGCAAGGGATAAGACAGTAATAGCTAAAAGCTAGTAGGAAGCCGGGGTCGCATACCCGTATACTATACCATAATTACCGGACAGGTCAGTTGGGATGAGTATCCCAAGACAGAACCATGGAGAGCCGCTTCGAGAGGATGGTAAGAATGAAAGTGAAGGAAGCGAAACAAGTATGTAAGGACCGTAGCAAGTGGAAAGAAGTGGTATCTGCCTACGCCTACAGGAAAAAAACGTGATTATATGTATGTATGGATGAAAAGCTTAAATTTCCTTAAGTAATGCTTATATAAACATGAAATTAATGAAAATATCAGCAACACATACTTCCTCGCTCATACTAGCATTTTTGTTTAGAATTTTTTGATAAAATAGGTACGTTTGTCACAATTGTCAATGAGTGTCAATTATCTTTCACGTGTTTACATATTTTTTAACCGACTTCCAAAAAAGGAGGCGGTTATACGTTCGGCTGTATATATATATTTTTTTTTGTATGTTCGCGGATAACTCCGCCGTCTGTTGGCCGATTTTCAAAATTCTTTTTTTGATGTAATAGGTATAGTCCGAAGTTGGTCCCATTTTCAGAAAACAGCCAAGGTAAAGTAGGCTATTTAGTTTGCATAGTCGGTTTTTAACTTTTGATTAGATATTAAATTGGATTTTTCAGGCCAATGTACAAAATAGTTTCGACGCTCCATACCGTTTGAAATTCCTACGCGGGCCAAATTTCCTCCTATCATTGGAAGTGGGCTTGTGCTCGTACCTATAATAGATATACTACGATGATGTATGAACATGTTAATACTAAAGCAATTAACAGCCTCCGTGGTCTAGTGGTTTAGAGCTTGGCTCTCGACTCGGAGGTCGTGGGTTCGATTCCCACATGGGAACAACAAAAAAAATGTTGTTTCCAAGTTTGGTTAGAACAATGCAGGCTGATCACCTGATTGTCTGACAAGAAAGATGATCCATGCGTCGGATGGGCATGTAAAAAGTCGGTCCTGCGCCTGATCTCTCGTCAGTCGTGTCGGTTATCCGTCCCACTGGATTACGAGAGTAAAAGGAAAAGAGAGTGCTCTTGTGTACTGCGCACACGCTTGGGCACTATAAAATTACTCCTGCGTAGCTGGCCTGGTTTTCAATGAAACCGGCCACCAGTCACCGAAATCGGTGTGGGGAGCTATTACTAAAGCAATCAAACAAATTGGAACATATGCAAGCAAAAAGCACTAAAGCCACAAAAGAGATGGAAAAATAACAACAAAGAGTTCTACTCTTGAAGTTTATTCATGAGTTGGTCGTGGTTGGTGGCTAGTTTATTCCCCACCGGAGCCTGCCGCAATGGGGGCACTGCGCGTGTCGCTTCTCCACCTTTACTGGTCCACCAGCAGCGGCCTGGTGCGCTGATGATACGAGTGGTACTGGAGCCCCGGAAAATGCCGCGGAACCTGGGAATGGTAACATTTGTATTGGGGGCAAACGAGCTGACGGATCGCCTCATGGAAAGTGCTGTTTGTTTAGGTTGTTACAAGGGCGTTGTTGACCACATCGTTCTGACGCCGAGATAAATATTTGAAGGGAAATTTGTCGTATACACCAGACAAAAAAATTGTGAAATTTTGCTTACTAACGGATCTTTCGAACAGTCAGAATATAAATCTTATGCTTTTATTTAACGTTATGGAAGTTTTTTTCCGACTAGGGTAGGTACCCCTCCGCAACGCCCCATAAGGAATGAAAATTCCTTATTATAGTTATAAAATTACTTATAATAGTTCCAGAAATTAGCAAAGGATAGATAAATTTATTAATATAAGGCAGAATGGAAAGGACATGCAGAAGGTCATACAAAATAGAATTAAAACATATCATGGAACTAGCTGTTTCCCGCGACTCCGCCCGCGTAAATATACTATCAGTATCCCGCGGGAACACTGTACTTTTCCGGGATAAAAAGTAGCCTATGTTTTAATCTAAAAGCTAAACTACTACCACAGCAAATTTAATCAAAATCCGTTCATTAGTTTTTGCGTGAAAGAGGAACAAACATCCATCCATACATCGTCACAAACTTTCACATTTATAATATTAGTAAGATTAATTAAAACTTACTAGAAGAAGCCTGTGGACTTGCATATCCAATGCTGAGGGAAACGGCTACCAACAGTGAAATCAGGAATACGAACTTCATATTGAATGATCTTGTGTTGAACACGGCATTTGTCTCCGTATTTATATCACACAAATTCGATCAATGGAAATCGATTTTCCACCCGTTTATAATGAGATTGACTTTAATATAGCTCAACTAACACGTATGAATTTAATCATTGCGATTTTCATTTGAAATTTGATTAACGTACATTTTAATAATAAACATCAAAATGGTTGTACAGTTCGAGATATTATTTTGCATGAACAAAAGAGGATAAAGTTTGTCCATGTATAATATCTATAGTTTGAAATTAAAGAAGGGGAAAACGTCCCCATCTTTGTAGCACTACAATATACCTTTATCAAATACTAGCGACCCGCCCCGGCTTCGCACGGGTACAATACTGATACTAATACTACAGAATGTCTTTAAACCTCTAACAAAACGGGCGAAATTTAGTCAAAACAAACAGAAACAAATTAATATAGGTACCTACTAAAACTCAATGAAATAAGTAGGTGGGTATACTTTTATCGTATGAAATACCTATACTCTTCAGGACTAACAATACAACAAACACTAAATAAATAGGTATCCATCATAGTTACAACGAACACAAAACAAAAAATTTACTCATAGAAGTCATGTCACGCGCACCCCCGCCTTGGTGATGCCCACTTCGCAACGGGCCGTGCAGCAGAAATCGTAATATTTTAATTTCGCCATAACTTCAAAACCGAACGTTCAATTTTAATCATTCAAAGACCAAATATTATCTACATAAACTGTACTTAGTGATGAAATAATTTATATTGATAAGGATTAATAGCATGAGTAAAATAAACGCGTTTAAATGTAGTCCAAAAAAAATTCAAGATTCCTAAATAAAAAAATGGTTGTTGTGCCTCACTCGACATAGATAGGTATAGTGTGTCGCGGACTTTTTTGTAGATATTTATAAGATCTACAATTAATTAGAACATTTTATGGTTCTATCTTTTATAGTTTAGGCAGCGTACGCAAAATAAGTAACTTTTCTGGTTGATTTTTTACACCTTGTGTCCGAAAAACCCAAATATCTTACGGAACCCTATTTTTTCCAAAATAAAATGTAGCCTATGTTACTCGTGGATAATGTAGCTTTCGAATGGTGAAAGAATTTTTGAAATCGGTCCAGTACTTTTTGAGCCTATTCATTACAAACAAACAAACAAACAAACAAACATACAAACAAAGTTTTCCTCTTTATAATATTAGTGTAGAAAGGGCTTAAAAAGTGTGTCATCTTATAGTAAGACGAAAAATCTCTAAACTATGGGAGAAAAAAGTAAATGAGTCATAGAGAGAGATTTCATATTATTGCTAATAAGGAATAATTTTTGGTAAGGAACGGCCTACTGCAAATTTCAGAAAAGTGTTATATTTTGATAAACTGCCTCATCACTAACTTTTTTTGTTATTGTTTAGAGATTTTTGTTATACAATAAAATGACACACTTTTCAAGGTCTTTCATTTGATATAATAATATTATTTCTTGCAGTGCTACAGTATTGCGGACGGGCTCCATATAAAAATGCCCCTTCTTCTTTAATCTCTAATCTTTCGTGTTTTTAAAAGTATTTACACTAATTTATTAAATTATTGTATTTTGCCTAAAGCTTAATATTATGATAACGATTATAAAGCAAATTTCAATAGCGTTGATGTAAAGGGTGCTCGTTAAAAAGTTATGCGGTTCAGCCGACGTCCGTGAGAGACTGACACAATGCGAAGGATACACCTCTTCTGTACAGCATGATTCATATTTATTACGTCAAAATAATTCTAATTGAGCATCATATCCAGGTTTGGTAATAACTAATAACCGTTATTGCTTCTTTTCAAAGAACTGAGGTCAAAAAGTACAACCTGGGGGTCTAAAAAGGCCACTTTAGGTGAACATTAGATGAATCATATGCAATTCATATTATGTGCACTATTTTACGCATTTCTATTGAAAACTGTCAAAATATATGAAACATAATATGAAACACCTAAAGTGGCCTTTTTAAGCCCCCTGATATAATGTAAATTAAAGTAGAAATAAATATTATTCTTATAACAATTTATATGTTATATGTTATTTATATGTTGCGTATCTACAGTATCCTACGGAAACACTCTACTTACTTCGGACGTTAGACTATGTATTAATCTAAATCTTAACCTACTACCATACCAAATTTCATCAAGTCAGTAGTTTTTGCGTTAAAGAGTAACAAACATCCATTCATCCATCCATCCTTACAAACGTTTACATTTATAATAGTAGTATGATATAAAATACACTCTGTACATGACTAGGTAAGCCAAAGTAAGCGTGTTTTGTCTCCGAATCATTGTTCGCTCCCCCCTGTCACGTGCTTCATCAAACGACTGAAGGGTTGTAATTATACTTACAGCTATGTTTAAAGCTGATTATATTATAATGTAGGCAAAATTAACAAAGGATTCATAGTGGAATTTTATATCATATACAGAATGTTTTAGAAATGATAGAGTACTTTAGTTTGTTAGAAGCTAGCTGAGGTCTTGCATGTTTGATTTTCTACATGAACTAACCTTTTAGAAGTCTGTTAAAATGAGTGAAATCTTAACTATATCAATATATATTCTTTGACTATATTCAGGTTATAAGCCATAAAGCGCATATTACTTTCGCATGTCATTTCTGTGATTATTTGCGAAAATTACACATTAGCGTCCAGCACATGTAAAGTTGAGACCTCGCATCGGACTGCGTAATGCGATCCAAACCGCGAGAGGAACTGTGCGATTAGGACTGCAGTAGGAACGAACTGTAGTGATAATTATGACTTAAAATACGTCACGGTTTGGGTTACCGGCGTCTTACATAAACATCAAAATACGTCATGATATAAATATGAACAATGCGCCGTCATCGACATGCTAGGTCGGACTGGCCCACGCAATAATTGCTATTGTTACACGTTCAATGAGGGTTTTCAAATTCGTGACATCTTACAGATTTTTGACACGACAAGGACCGTCGTGCTACCAAGCACCGCCTGGTGACAGAAAAAGCATCGAAAATTCTTATTGACCGTTTTTGACCACTTTTGTACCACTTACGCCACCAGATGGCGCTTTGTGTGAGTTGGGTCTGTCCCCAAACGGTAGAAAAAATATCAAAACCTCTTTCGGAGCGCGGGTTTGAACATCGCGGGTAATAACTTATTACCCGCGGTCAGAGGGTCAAATCTGCTAAATAAAACCTGCAATAATACAATTACAATTAAGTCCCGATACGCTAAAATGCCAAACCGGTATTCTCGTAAACGTTAAACCAGCGTCAAACGCGTTTTAATTGATTCAAACTACACAATAATTACTTATAATACAGTTATAGTAAAATGAATCTCTACTTTAAATACGAGAATTTATGTTTTGAATACGTGTGATGGGCGCTATTGCACTTATTGGAAATCACCTAAATCTTTTTTATGAAGTCATTTTCACATCAATACAGAATAACAAGATATAAATCAACCAAATCCGCTCACGTACCATAAAATAACAGCACCTCTCCATTCGTCATTTCTTTATCAGCAAAAAGGTGCCTTCGAAAAAATGAGTGGAGACCGCCCTTTAGGCCTCTAAGACAACTATTTATCAGGGGAAAAATAGCCCATAAATCATTTTATTTCTTATCTGGCAATCTTTAAGGTGAGCTGGGTAAATAGGGCTCCAAGGTGTATCGGTGCTGGGAGGTTTTTATGGCTTCCTTTATTAATGGTTTATAGGGTGTTGATAGGGAGCCATAATAGATGTTTTAGATTGAAGTTTGGTTAGATTTTTTTAGGAGGAACCATTAAATATTTTGATAGTTGTTTACGTGAAAGTTTTTTCCCAAATTTTTTTAAATTATATTTTACTTTGATTCTCGTCAGTACAGTTGTGTTTGTCATTAAAAACTTATATGGAATTACTCATATAAATGTGCTTTACAAATAGAAGTAGCTTAACCAACTATCTGTATCTTAAAGAATTACCTCAAACCTACGTCTTACAAATCGTCCACTACCCTCTAGCATATTAATTAAATGTCTCAAAATTTCCATACGAAAGCCCCCCACTCCACTCATTACCACACGCGCAGATAAAACAAAGACAGCCCCTCGCAGAAGCCACTTGATGCCCGCAATTAAAATCTTAACATATACACTTCATAAACACCACCTTGTAATGATGTACCGCAGCTGTCGATATCGATAACTTTTTTGTTATACTCAGGTATCGAGGAAATGTGCCATTGACAGTTGCGATTTTGGACATTGAAAGTTACCAACAATTAATGTGTTAAATCGTCAATAACGACTATTAACTGCAATTTCTATGGATTATAAATTAATCTGTCGTTGACGCCAGGGCCTAAATTCTTCACAGTCTTAGATTATTTTTCTCAATTTTTGTCAAATAAATAGTATAATATTATAATAAAGGTCGATATCTATAAATTGTTACGTATACCTACAAATTACAATTGATTGGTTGTAAAAAATAAACATTATGAGTAGGGCAATATAAAATAACACGTATCTGCTTTTAATAAATATATTTTAATTTATAAAGGGTTATCGAAAACAATATAAATATAATTATTTCTCTTAAAATGATCGACATATGTTTTAGCGTAACATCCCTAATCCCAGAATCGTTATGAGAGGTAGAATATCTGTGAATTAAATTACACCTCGCTTACTCCAAACAATAATCTTTAACACTTCCTTTAACCCTGCCACTTATACTGTCGAATCCTAAGGGTTAGTTTAGGGCTGTATCATGTTGACATGTGTAGGCTATGTAAGAATAAACTTTGTATATTTTGAGTAAGTATTTTTATTTTTTTAAACATTGTCGCAAATTAGTATCTACTGTAGTTATTCAGGATTTACATGAGAATATTTTTAAATGAAAATCTTGATGTCGGAAATAATTTATTTTCGTAAGTTTGATTAAAGTTATTTTTCTTCTTTAAATTCCTCAATTTACAAATAAATTATCGCAACATTTTACATACAGACGCGATATATTACAGAAATATAACAACTCTTAAATGTTAATATCAAATTATGAAGACAACAGTTTTAAAACAACCACTAAAATATCAGCATAATTACACGCTTGTTATTCAGGATTTACATTAAAATATTTTTAAATGAAAACCTTGATGTCGGAAATAATTTATTTTCGTGAATTTGATTAAATTTATCTTTCTTCTTTATATTCCTCAATTTACAAATAAATGATTGCAATATTTTACAAATAGACGCAAAATATTACAGAAACATAACAACACTCATAAATATTAAAATAAAATTATGAAGACAACAGTTTTAAAGCCAACCACTAAAATATCATAAAGCATAATTTCAACACCTTTTACGCTCCGCTCGCTTCTGTGGTACGCACTTAATTTATATACTAAAGCTGTTGTCACCATATAAGTTGTCTTGCCTACTAGAGATAAGACATAACGAGATTCTTCTCGGAGGTGTGTGCTACTGATAACAAAATTAACGATTTTCACGATTGTTGTTGCCAAGATGGCATAGCGCACAAAAGTTTTGGGTGACTTGTAAATTTTAACTAGAGAAATATAAAATTATGCTTCATAGGCATTTTTACTGAAGGAAGGCCTTGTGGTCGAAATTCGCCCATAACAATAGGGGATTGGACTACATTTGAAATATTTAGTTTCATTAATATATTCAGAAATATTGAGGCATTAAGTACTACTTAGTAAATTTAAAAAAATATATTATTTTGTGTGTAGTTTACTAATTAAATACATTTAAAAAATACCAAAAAAAAATTTTTTTTGCGAAATTGGTAAACAAAACCCACATCATTCGTTTACTAACATCATATACAAAAACATTCATTACGGTAAGTATGAACTTAAACGCACAAATATCGGAGATATTTACAAATATATTCCTACGGCCATATTATAATTGACGTCACTTGTAGGTTAAGTTTAGTATGAAGCGTTTTTACGAGACTTGCGAAATTTTGTAAACAAATCGCTGTACCTTTGAAAATATTGACTTTTATGTACGTTTTTTTTCTGAGAAGTTACTCATATTTAAGAGTACTATTCATTTATGCAATTTAAAAAAAATCTGTCCCTTGCCTATTCATTTAATTTTTAAATTTGAGCTTTATAGTAGAGGGTTATTTTGCTTCTTAGGCAGAAAAAAAATGTAAATGTTATAACAGCTTGACAAACATCAACGTGAAACAATATTGTATCTACTAAGAGCACGGTAGTGTGTTTTGTTATTTAAATTACTTATATGTGTTTCTAAGCATTATTTAAAAAAATATTAGGTAGCTTTCTGCATACCTTCCTCCACATAAACATTAGAGGTCTTACTAATAATCACTGTATAAGCTTTGAATAGTTATACAGTGTTTTGTCTCCTTCTATCGAATTAAAAATGTCACTTGTGTGACGTGATTTGTTCACGTTCACACTGTGTAACTATTCAAACCTTATACAGCGTTTATTAGTAAGGGGTTATATATAATATTATATTAATACGTAACGCAAAATATATGTAATATAACTTTTCAAAATATATATTATATTTCAAAGTTTTGTACTATTGCCTAAATCTAAATACTGGCATTGACTGTCTTTTAAATTTGAGCTTTATATAATAATATGTTCTGTACGGCTAACAGAACATATTATTATAAGATACACAATGATTACCTATTTATTTCCATTAACCACCACCAAATTCACCTGTTATAATAACTTAATCCATAAATGGGTAGAAACGAAATGTAAATTCAATCCAATTCAATATGTTAGCTATTTTGGAATTGTACCCGACCTGATAACCCGGCCGCAGCGAACGGATAATTGGCTAAACAATCCCAAGGGTCCGAAGATCTTAATTATTAGCAAGGTGCTTACGGGTTGAATTTACGATGTGTTAATGTAGGCCAATGGTGACAATTACCCTAACCTAAGTTAAATTTACCTGCGGGTTGAAACGGTTCGACCGAAATTGGTGTGGAATTACAATATCCTAATGGTTTCGAATGTGCTGTAAATTAGGTGAATAAGCATTGTTATTAATAGTTTTTCAACATAAATAATTTTAACGGATTCACTTATAACAATAGACGTGTATTACCTACCCCATTTATTATTAACATACAACAATGATCGTTGTACGCTCCATAAGCCACTGTCCGAAGGGTAAGTTAACAAGAATTACATAAAGTAACCAAAATTAAATGCTTCTATAAACATATTATAACTTTTAAACTTTACATAACAAATATGTCTCAATCCTATTCTTATAATAGCTTATCTAAATACAGAGCCTTTAACTTATTTTTAATATTTTGTTTGTTTAAATACTAATGAACTGTCAAATTGGTTAATTAGTCGAGGTACAATGTATTCGGTAGTTCTTTCTCCATATGTATTATTTGCCCTTGTCATTGTTAATTTATTTTTTGTGTTTTGTCACGTTGGAATAAAACCTACACATGGATACGCAAATCCATGTTGCTATCCTTGTCTGCTACGTTGGAAAAGCCACAGACAGAAAGCCACAGCCTCGTATCCGTGATGTGAATATTATTTATATTTATAAGGGGACTAACGTTTAAGCGACTATTAAATAACTACTTTTGAAGATATCTCAAGATTAACATGAAAATACATTCACTCCAAAGTTTGTAATAGTAATTAAACTAGTGTTGCTGCGGTGTGGCTTTAGTTGCTACTTTGAATATCCAGAGTATGAGGAAATACAGAATCTCCAAGAAGCTTAGCACACTGCAGCCGAGGAACAAACCGGCCATCCCTCCTATTGATACTGAAAAGTGTAAAATATAATATAAACCCTTCACCACCTACCACCTATTTTTGTCATGTAACCACATACGTGCGGTCCTAGAGACCGCTCAAGGAAAATTACCTTTATCTCAGGTTGTACAATGTTAACAAAGGTAAATCCTTTTGCTAAAAAATGCGAAAAATACCTATTTATAATTTAAAAGTTTATATTACAGCTTCGAATAACTTAATTAAAAATATAAACTTAAGATATTTTATAATCTTTAGAAAAGAAGTGATTTTAATACAAAATTACACTATTCTTAGATTATGTGGGCCTCATAATTTAGAAACTAAAAATATCGGCTGCTTTGGATTATTTTCTTAGAACTCAGAATATTTACTATGAAATGTAATAATATAACTAAGAATTATACAAAAACTTCAACAAAATTGCAACCCCCAAACATTCATAACTTTCCACCGTAATATTTTCAGCATATTTTTTTCTCGAATTCCAAAGAAATTAGCACTCTAATGGCAATATTGATGTTAAAAATATTGTTTTTGATTTTTATGAAAAAGATACTGCATATCTACTTACTTAGTACTCAAGTAGTACTGCAGTAACTACGAGTATATTTCTAGATTTTATTCGGTATATTTATTTTTTTATAGAAACAAACAAAATCGTGAAAAAGTAACGTAACGGTCTAACAAACCGCTGGTAGGTGGTTAAGGGCTAATGTTATTTCTTATATATAAAATATCAAAAAGCCTAAAGTGCTTCAGACACATTCATAGAACTTAACCTGTAAGGAAAAGAAGCCATTTTATAAGGTTTACTTCTATTGCACGTGTAATAACTTAGTTACCTTACCTAAAACATCTGTAAATCGAAAAATGATGTCTCTCCTGTACCGCAATCTCGGGAAGGTAACTATGCCCCACTGAAAATTCGTATCGATAGTCCATTTCTGCAAGGACTGCAAAAAATAAATAAGTAACTACTAAATAATTATTCTTCTCATAGGTAAATATCGCCACACAAAAATATTTTACTTATCTTTAGGTACAAGCCAAGAAATTAAATGTAAGTGTCTGTTTGTAATCCTAATTATCCTTTCAGCGGATGCCTACGTTATTATAACTATTTGTACCTATGCCAAATTTCAGCCAAACCAAAGCCAACCGAAAGTACTGAACGGATTTGGCTGAAATTTGGCATACAAATAGTTGAAATAACATTGACATCCCTTGAGAAAGGATTTTTGAAAATTGACCCCTAAGGGGGTGAAAAGGGGGTTAAAATTTTGTATGGAAACCGAACTGCACGCGGACGAGGTCGCGGGCAAAAGCTAGTGCATAATATTACGTTTGAATGTATACGTGGTACTTACAATAAAATCTTTTTTTTTGTCTCTCCGTCTGTCTGTCTGTTTGTTCCAGCTTCTCTGAAACCGCCGATGTGGAACAATTTCACGGGACTTTCACTGAGAGGTAGCTGATGTTAAAAGGAGTTACTTTGGCTAATTTTATTTAAGGTTCCGTTTAAAAAACAGGGTTCTATTTCCGCTAGTACTTACACTAAATTGCATAACATAGTTCACATCTTCGCAAAGCGGGTAGCACTCACAAGCAATCTTTTTCCCTTTGCTATCTCTCAAATCATAGAGCTCATCTAAAATAACAATTATCGTAATTATATAACATTATATTACTTAACAATATAACATGATATTTGATACAAAACTTTTACTGTAATATTTCAGTTATTACCTTTATATTTGGCCAAGCAATGCATGCCTTTTACATCGCATATTTTTTCGCTGCCTGAAAAAAATTACGCAAAATTATAACTACTGTTCTGTTGCGCCGTTTTAACGCATAGAGGTTTCAAAGCATTGTGTTCTTTATTTGAAGTGTATAAATAGCGTATGAATCGGCATCTAAAATTTTTCGGGGCAGGGCAGCCGATTTTGCAAGGAAATAGCCGAATATCAATATCTAAATTAGTGATATACCATTGTAAAATATATATGATAGATGTAGCCCGCGACTTCATGCGCACAAAGGAAATCTCGAGGGAACCGTACATTTTACTAATATAAAAATTTGCATATGTCCTTCCCTGTGAATTGTGATCTATTCTATATTTGTGGCAAATTTCATCAAAATCGATCCAGTAATTTTGGAGCCTATTAATTGCAAACAAAGAAACACACATACAAACAAACCTTTCCTTTTTATTATATTACGAGCTGATGCCCGCAACTTCGTTTGCGCAGAACTAACGTAAGCGGAACCCTATTTTTAAACGGAACCCTAAAATAAAAGTAGCCTATAACATCAGCTATCTGCTAGTGAAAGTCGCGTGAAAATCGGTCCAGCCGTTTCAGAGATTAGCCGGAACAAACAGACAGACAGACCGACAGACAGACAGACAGACGGACAGACAAAAATTTTAAAAATTGTTATTTTATTGTCAGTACCGAATATACTTTCAGATGCATTAAGGTGGTTCGTTTCCTATACAAAAAAACAATGGACATTATTTAGGTAATTTCATACTATTACTACATAAATTTATATGCACATCTATTTATTCTGCAATACAATTGTCGCAAAATATATTTAAAATACTTTATTTCACACAGAAGTCACATTTTTATTGAATTTTCCACAAAAAGTGACATTTGTAACTTATGTCACTTTTTGTCTAAAATTCAATAAATATGTGACTTCTGTGTGAAATAAAGTATTTTAAATATATTTTGCGACAATTGTATTGCAGAATAAATAGATGTGCATATAAATTTATGTAGTAATAGTATGAAATTACCTAAATAATGTCCATTGTTTTTTTGTATGGGAAACGAACCACCTTAAGTGAATTAAGCTGTTTGTTTGAAGTTACAAACAGACACTTCAATTTTATTTATCTGTATAGATGTATAGATATGTTTAGATATAGTATAGAAGAAGATAGAAATGTAGTGCTTCGTAAATCATCGGTTTTGTTTGATTATGTTGCTATTCGATAGCCCTGCCCGAGGGCAGTTTAATGGTGTCGGAAACGCTTGAACTATCAATACGTAAGAATATAATCTGGGGGCACGGCAGTGCACCCGCCAAGTCGAGCGCGAAGCAAACACTGCCGTACCATCCTTTACTGGAACCATTTCGCCGCATTTTCAGGCCCCTATTTGAGAACCTCTGGATAAGACCAGAACGCAGAAATTTTCGTCATCCAGTAAGCTATAATCACATACTTAAAATCCAAAATTTCAAGTCTGTAGGTCATTTAGTTCCGAAGTTAAGCGAAAGCAAAGTTTCGCATTTACGACACTCACTCACTCACTCACTCACTTATACACTCACTCATGATCATCAAAATAGAACTAGTACTTCCCATAAACTCAGAGAGCTGAAATTTGGTACAGAGTTAGGGTTTAATGGCCACATAAAGGGAAAACTATAAAAACTAGGATAATCTATCTGGGGGCACGGCAGTGCCCCCGCCAAGTCAAGCGCGAAGCAAACACTGCCGTACCATTATTTACGGGAACCATTTCGCCGCATTTTCAGGCCTCTATTTGAGAACCTCTGGATAAGACCAGAACGTCGATCTGGGGGCACGGCAGTGCCCCCTCCAAGTCGAGCGCGAAGCAAACACTGCCGTACCATTATTTACTGGAACCATTTTGCCGCATTTTCAGGCCCCTATTTGAGGACCTCTGGATAAGACCAGAACGCAGAAATTTTCGTCATCCAGTAAAGTATAATCACATACTTAAAATCCAAAATTTTAAGTCTGTAGGTCATTTAGTTCCGAAGTTAAACGAAAGCAAAGTTTCGCATTTATGACACTCACCCAGTCACTCACTCATGATCATCAGAATAGAACTAGTACTTCCCATAAACTCAGAGAGCTGAAATTTGGTACAGAGGTAGGGTTTAATGGCCACATAAAGGAAAAACTATAAAAACTGGATAATCGAAGATCTGGAGTACCTGGTGACCCTTATTACAAAACACAAGAGCCCAACCAAACTATTAGAGATCGACATACTGCCTCTACAAAAAATATTCAACTTGGTGGGCCACTTCATTTGATGTCAAAAATCGAAGGTCTGAAGTATCTGATGAAGAACCCTCAGCTGGTCTCAGCTGATTAGAGATATGGCAATGCCCCCTTCTACTATTGGTACATAAAAAAAATCGACTGTCATTGCAAAAATCCAGTGAAGTGGGACACATCTTCTAATTTAATCTAGCCGGTAGCGTCCCACTGCTGGGCGAATGCCTCCCCTTCTGCTTTTAATACGCATAAAAATAAAATTAAAGGAAAACTCTGGATAAGACTAGACTGGCTTTTATACTTATACTTACAAGTTTACAAGATGAAATAGTCGAACAATTAACTTTATTCTACTCGAACATTACACAAATTAAATAAACAAATTACACTAAAATCTAGTAAAATAAATCAATATTCCTACGTTTCTACAAAAAGAAGTGAAATCCCACCAAAAACATTCTGTAAAAAACTAGCCATGTCTCTATGGAGCTGCTTGTTTATCTCTAAAAAGTAATGAAATCTAGACTAAGTCGTGCCAAGTCTAAGGATCCTTACTGCGATTTATTTATTATTATAGTTAATGTTGTGTGACTTGGCCGTTGAAGAGTACACAAGGGTACAAAAGGGGCTCCATAACACCACTGCTCCAATACATGTGTTATACAATCAACAACAGCCTAAAATAAGACACTAGCGTCCAATTACCAATACCAGTATGGGCTATTATCTCGCTTAACAAACATAGGTAGTTACAACAGAATCTGATATAACATTACGTGTAAACAAAATTGACTTCTAACGTATAAAGAATTTTCAAGGGCCAAGTCACACAACATTAACTATAATAATAAATAAATCGCAGTAAGGATCCTTAGACTTGGCACGACTTAGTCTAGATTTCATTACTTTTTAGAGATAAACAAGCAGCTCCATAGAGACTTGGCTAGTTTTTTACAGAATGTTTTTGGTGGGATTTTATTTACTCCGTGCTTTTAGCGTAAAAAAGTAGTCCCTAAAGATAGGATTTTTACCTCTATTCCTATAAAAGTACGGTAAACACTGGCAGTACTGTAGACACAATCGGATCCTGCACTCCATGCGGCACATGGTGTAGGTGTATACAGAGAAGTGCTGCAGGTTGTTCTCGTGGATGAAGCGGCAGCGCCGCTGACCAACTGTTAACCTGAAAAAAACACTGTATAATATAATAATAGACGTATATATACTAGAGACGAGGCGTGTTGAGGCAAAAACTGTCCACACTTAAATTCCCCATTTTTGGAGTTTTTTTGAGGCCATTTTGAATTTTGATATTTGAGGTATAGTAAAATCAAAATGGCTGACATTTGAGATTGATGAAAACCAAGATGGCGTTACTTTTTCTTGTATGAAGATTTGATCTATCAAATGTAGACGTACGTCATAGCCTATCTATATTTTTAAAATCTTTGGGATTAATTGAAAAGACTATCCTAAATAAGTAAGATGCATCTTTTGACATATTTTTACTATCTCGCTAGTTATATTACAATCTAATGGTTTTTACAATTTTACAGTGACAAATATATTCTATCCATACAAATAAATAAAACTGAAGTGTATGTTTGTAATTTCAAATTAACAGCTTCGCACTAAATGCATAATATGACCCGAAAAAGCCGCGAAATGCTTCGAGAAAAGATTTGGTCGCGCCATCAGATACTTAGTATTTATAAAACAAATTTCAAAAGTTTTCTCCGAAACGGCTGGAACGATTTTGATCGAACTTTCACTGTTATTTAGCTGATATTATAAGAAGTAAGTAATTTAGGCTTTTTTTATCTTAGGGTTCCGTTTCAATCAATTTCCACCCAAACGTAGTAGGTATTGCCCACCAGCTAGTTTTAATAATAAACTAACCTAACCAAGAGCATGTCAGGACATGTCTAAGGAGGGTTCCGTAACTATAAACGCGTAATATGCTTTTCTTTAATTACTCCAAAATTTACTGTCCAATTTGGTTCATAATAAATTTTCTAAAGAGTTTTTAGCATGATCTATCAGCATGGAAATTTGCAAGTTTCTATCTCCTATAGTTTAAAAATGCTAGGGGGTAAACCAACTTACAAATTACTTTGGAGGCCGATTACTCAAAAATGGTCAACTTTATTAAAAAGTAACGTATGAAACTTGCCTTTATTTTAAAAGACCTATTCTACGATACCCCACACGATGGGGTAGAGTAAAAAAATATTTTTCATCCCCACTTCACATGTATGGAGAGCCACCCCTAAAATATAAAATTATTATTTTTTATGACCCCGAAACCGTGATCTATACACAATCTATAACTGCACCAAATTTTATCAATTTATATTCATAATTACAGGAGCTAGAGGCGCGGACAGACAGACAGACAGACATACGGACAGAGCGAAACTATAAGGGTTCCTTAAGTACTACGGAACCCTAAAAAGACAAAATAATTATTTAGGAGAGGTCTCGATTAGACTTAGGTACTTTGCAGCTTCTGTCGAAGTGTAGATGGATGTAGCAGTGACGTGCAGCTTGTAGTAATAGTTTTCACCCGAGTGGTAAAACTTCTTTGAGATGTCGGGTACCTCAAACGTCCCATGCACATATGCCTTGAAAAGAAAATATAACTTCCTTAATATTGATATTAAAAGTTATATATCTATAATAATAATAAAGAGGAAAGGCTTGTTTGTTTGTTTGTTTGCATCGAATAGGCTCCGAAACTAATGGACCGATTTTGATGAAATTTGGCACAGATATAGAATAGACTACGAGGAAGGACATAGGCTACATTTTATTGCGGCGAAATGTACGATTTCCGCGGTATTCCGTTTTGCGCGCACGAAGTCGCGGGCAACGTCTAGTTTAATATATTTATAAAATAATAAACTTTACTTACACTACTTCAAGTACATAGTTAGTAAATTTCTTGGCTGTACACTTATGGTAAAATTAATGACAATAATTGCCAGTCATTAATATACTTACAATAAGACCATTAAATAGCTATTTTTCAAGTCCTATTAACTAAACAATAAATTACTTACGTTGTAAGCTCCGTTTATTTTAACAACCTGAGCTAAAACCTCGCCATCCAAGGGATGAATGTAGAAAACCATATCTTTTGAATCCACTATATCCCATCTATTAGCAGCTATATACCTGAATAAAAAAAAACAATCAAGATTTTAAACAAGCTACTCTTGTAATATATTATCTACACTAATATTATAAAGAGGCAAACTTTGTTTGTATGTTTGTTTGTTTGTTTGTTTGTTTGTTTGTTTGTTTGTTTGTAATGAATAGGCTCAAAAAGTACTGGACCGATTTAGAAAATTCTTTCACCATTCGAAAGCTACATTATCCACGAGTAACATAGGCTAAATTTTATTTTGGAAAAAAATAGGGTTCCGTAAGATATTTGGGTTTTTCGGACACAAGGTGTAAAAAATCAACCAGAGAAGTTACTTATTTTGCGTAAGCTGCCTAAACTATAAAAGATAGAACCATGTAATGTTCTAATTAATTGTAGATCTTATAAATATCTACAAAAAAGTCCGCGACACACTATACCTATCTATGTCGAGTGAGGCACAACAACCATTTTTTTATTTAGAAATCTTGAATTTTTTTTGGACTACATTTAAACGCGTTTATTTTACTCATGCTATTAATCCTTATCAAAATAAATTATTTCATCACTAAGTACAGTTTATGTAGATAATATTTGGTCTTTGAATGATTAAAATTTGACGTTTGGTTTTGAAGTTATGGCGAAATTAAAATATTACGATCTGCTATACGGCCCGTTGCGAAGTTGGTGACATTCTGTAGTATTAGTATCAGTATTGTACCCGTGCGAAGCCGGGGTGGGTCGCTAGTTATATTATACACATATTTAATACACATCGATGACCCAGGAACACAGAAAACTTTTTTGTTCCCTGGCGGGATTCGAACCCGCGACCTCCGGCTAAAGCGCCACTGCGCTCACCACTGAGCCACGCAGGTCGTCATAATACATAAATACATACATAATATTATAATCACGCCTTTTTCCCGTAGGGGTAGGCAGAGATCACTTCTTTTCACTCGCTACGATCCTTACATACTTGTTTCGCTTCGTCCACTTTTATTCTTACCATCCATTTCTACTCTTACATTCCTCGTAGCGAAACGGCTCTCCATGGTCCGCTATATAATACAATATTAATAATTTCGACTTTATTACATCACTCCGGTTGGCAGTTTGGAATGTATTTTGTATAATAATAATTTAATTTGCGTTGTTCGGAAAAAATAGGTTCGAATCACGGTCAGATAAATATTTTTGTAATTCTTTTTATTTTTTATATTTAAAAACCCGAGAAAATCTCAATTACCCAGGTACAAAAATTTTAATTCTTATATTACGCTCAACATAATCAAAAAAAATATAACGTCGAAAGGAAATAATAAGTATTCATAATTGTAAGCTTAACAATATTCTGACGTTAATAGAGAATTATAAGCTATATTAGCAGGCCCTAAAAACAAAAGTTATACTTACATGGGTGAACTATAAACGGCAACATTGGAATTGATGGCATTGCAAATTCCCATTTCTGTAACAGTTGTTACCACTTGAAGACTCACTCCAGTGACACCTATTGATATCATCGGGTTGAACTTCGCCATGAGGTTCACGAGAACTTCTAGATATTTCTCTGGGGGTATGTTCTGATACACGGGGATTTGGTCGAAGTTATTGAAGGTTGCATTCGATAATGTTCTTATAAACCGTTCTAATAAATCTTTATCAGTTTCGTTGCTTTTGCTAGAAAAAATTCTTTTCAATATAATTCATTGAGATTATGTACCTTTTTTTCTTTGCGGATCACAAAGAATATACTTTTGTATTAATAGATCATCTCGCCTTGAATGGCAATACTTACATAATTTACCTAAATACTAAGATGAAGTAGATAAATTAGTCTTACCTAATAAAATTATTCACCTTGTCCAAGTCTAGTTTCGTCTCTAGGCAAATAGTGACGGCTGGAAAGGACGTGTTCCATGAGAACATGTCGCGATCCATTGATATGACAGTTGGGGAATTTTGGTAGCGAATCCATGTCGTCCACGCAAGGTATACGCTGCCAAGCAGAGATATCGCCACTATCAACAGCCAGAGGAACCTGAAAAAGCAGAATAAATATTATAATAATACATAGAACAAATAATAAGCAACTAAGTTGTACACAATAGGTAAGTTTTGTAAATAACAATAGGTAATAAATTTAAGTTCAACCTTCAAACTTAAATATAAAATATATTCTAATGTTAGGCTTCAAATACGATAGCTAATAAGAAAAACTAGCCAAGTGCGCATTTTTTACAAGTCAGGCATCTATAGCTTTTGAAGAAACAAAGTTATCTACGCTGTTATATTTCCTCTTCAAAGTTCATCACATGAACTATCATCACGACTTTTTTTTCAGATTTTTCCTTTAGCTTTTACCTACTACTGTAATAGATGTACCTACTGATATGTACGTCTTACAACAGTAATAGATGTTTAACTTTTACGTACACTTCCAAGGGGTGTCTTCCAGCCACTACAAGATGCTGAAGGCCATGGATTGTTGAAGTATCCAGAAACAATACGAGGTAATTCTTTGCCCTTTCAGCGAGATATTTCGGCGAGAAATTCAGGTTCCACTTTACAGCTTTTCTTTTATTTTTATTTCCATTTTTTCGTTGAATGTTACTTTGTAGTTGGTAACAATGGTACGTCGTTTTTGAAATCATATTCAAAGTTAAAACATGATTAGGCTGCAGAAAAAAATAATAAAAAATTTAAATAACCTTACCTAATTTAGTAACTAAAAAACTAAGGACTTTTCATCCGATATTGGATGATTTATACAGTATTATCCGGACGAAATAACCACTTCTAATTATTGGTTTCTAAATGTCGTATGGTTGCCCAAGCACATACGACATTCTCACAACATAGACTGGTCAATAAGTCTTGGGCCAACCATGTGCGGGTTTCCTCACGAGTCACGATGTTTTCCTTCACCGTTGAAGCGTCCCGCGTCCGTATAATGTACTTGAGATCTGAAAAAGTCTCATTGGTACACGCCACAACCTGGGAATCGAACCTGCAATCTCTCGAGTGAGAACATTAATTAACTAACTACTTATGTATATAAACTGTTACCTATCTAGAGGACCACCTTTCAAATAAATCGAAAGTTAAGAGCTATATCCCGACTATGTAAATTATATCTATGTTAGCCTATATGTTGCCCGGTATTGCGAATCTATTGACATCTTATTAATTAAAATCGGATCAGTAGTTAGACGCTACGGTGGACTAAATTTACATACCTACATACACACACACACATAAATACGTTTAGGTACATACGTTTAATACATACACAATGCACACGGCTTTTTCCTTATTTTGGTAGTTGGATAGAAATATTTGATACTAATTTAAAATAAATTAATATTTAAAAAAATATATAAACCGACTTCCAAGTAAAAGCAATAATATTCGTAGGAATCACTTAAAAGTATAAAATAATTCTTATTGTCGAATAGTTCCCCTTTAAATTCTACTAAAATTTAACTATTTCTCTACCTACTCAATTTTCTTATTTTTGAAGTCGGTACCAGCCAATTTGAACGGAAGTTCTTTAAAATATTGTTTGTAAGTATATGGAGTATGGATGTTAAGGACAGCGGCCTCGCCTGTGTTTTAAAGTGAATTTAAAGACAATGAACGCTTATCAGTGCTTTAAAACGTTTCTAAAAACTGTAAGTAAATAATACATAAACTCTTAAGAGTGAAAAT
Organism: Glaucopsyche alexis; assembly: GCA_905404095.1. NCBI lineage: Eukaryota > Metazoa > Arthropoda > Insecta > Lepidoptera > Lycaenidae > Glaucopsyche > Glaucopsyche alexis. The sequence continues at coordinate 21,831,245 of FR990048.1, read as the reverse complement.
AGTGAATATAAGTGTTGTACATAAGTGTTAAATTCATTAAAATAGTGGTAAATAATTGTTTTAAAGTCACGAGTTTATTTTCTTTATAATTTCTTAACCGTAGCTTATTTCATTTGGAAAAATACAGTCCCATACAGTAGTGCGCGGTCCTTGCGATCCGGATTGCAAGTTAGTGAGTTAGTCGCGTGTGATCCGAGATACAAGATTGAAGAAATTTTCGAAGTCCAATACCAGTTGAAAACAATCAAGACGACACTTAGAAGAATTTATTGAAGACCGGACTTAGAAAAATTTACTGAACACTGGACATAGAATAATTTCATCGAGCCAAGGACATAGAAAAATTTTTGAAGAAAATTTATCAAGCCGAACATAGAATTTTGGAAGAAAGGAATTCAACACCGGGGATCGACGGACTCAGATTAGAAGATTGGACTCGAAGATACAAGATAACACCAAGGAAGAGGGAAGCAAGGATTCGCAGATTTTTCGCCTGAAAAACCTACCGAAGATTCTTGAAGAGTCGTGAAGACTCTGAAGATTTTTGGAGTTTGAAGACGAATATTTGAAGATTAATTTTTGATTTGAGGATTTAACTTAACGTAACATTTAACTTAAACTATGGTCATCACAAGGAGTCAGAGCGGGGCCGAGGAGAACCAACCACAACAACAACCGCGAAGATTTCCAGATCCGCCACGATCGCAGTCTGCTGCCGCCACGAGCCAGCCGCCGCCGACCGAGGGAAGGGCAGATCTGCTTCAAACAATTTTAAAACCGAGACCAGGTACTAGCAAGGCACCTGTAGCTCCGGAAGTGCAAACATTAGCCAGGAAGAAGGCTATTTCAATAAGGTCGCGTCGATCGACAGCGAGTGTCGTCGCACGCATACAATATGAGGCGGAAGAGAAGCTTGCCGCTCTCCGTAAAAAGGAACTGCAGATAGAAGCAGAACTTATCAAGAAGAAACTCGTCGCCGACGTCGCCGCTGCAGAGGATGGAAGCAGCCCCGATGACGACGAGCCGTCTGAACAGGTGGAGCAACGTGTACGAGCCTGGCTAAGCGAACAAGGACCCGACCATGAAGAGGCTAGACAAGAGCCGGTCGTGTTAGAGGAGAGAGAGACGCCGAAGCCAGAAGACATGCCACCAACTGGAGGAAGACGTGAAGGCCAGAAGACGAGATTTGAGTGGCCGGAACAACGCCGCCCACACTCACCCACACCGCCCACGTCTAGGGCCAACGGGGTGGAACATCTCGCTGAAACGTTAGACAAGCTGCTGAATCAACGCCAGACGCGCCACACAACGGAGCTGCCTACATTCTCAGGGGCTCCCACCGAATGGTTGTCCTTCAAAGCAGCCATGGAAGACACCACTGCATTCTACAAGCTGAAACCGATCGAGAACTTAGCTCGGCTGAGGAACTGCTTACGGGGAGAAGCCAGGGAAGCCGTGGCACCACTGCTGAGCGTCGCTACGCCGCCCGAACAAATCATGAAGACTCTAGAACAATGCTTCGGACGCCCAGAAGTTATGGTGGACCGCATGATGGAAGACCTGAAGAGGCTACCGAGGCTCGGAGGTTCGGCGGCAGAACTCAACCAATTCGCAGTGAAGATTCAGAACATGGTGGCTATCCTGAAGAGGCTGAGGCACGGGTACCTTTTCAACCCGTTGCTTACGAGAGACATTCTAGAGAAGCTCAGTCCCTACGAGAAAAGCAAGTGGTACGACTACGCAGAAGAGACGTCGCGCTTCAGGAACGAGCCCGATGTCGTCCTTCTCTCTGAATTCTTAATGAGGGAAGCGGACAGGGCACTGCGCTACGGATTCAGCACAACATCGAAGAGAGAAACACCGCGTCAACCTCCGAACAAGAGTGAAACCAGAGCAAGAAGGCCAGTCTTCGCGGTGACAGATGAGGGCAGGGGTTCGCCGAGCCACAGCCAACCCAAGAAGGTACGCGAGGAAGCAATGAAGTGCCCGATATGTGCCAATGATCACGCTCTGCCTCGCTGCGCCACCTTCAAGAAAATGAGCGTACCAAAGAGATGGGACACAGTCAGGAAAGAGGGGCTGTATTTCCTGTGCATATCGAGTCGACACAGAAGATTCAACTGTAAGGCGAAACGGTGCGGCGCACAGGGTTGTAAGCGGCTGCACCACACGTTGCTGCACGAGGAGAGGTCCGGCGGCGCTCCACAGGCTGAGGACGCCGTTATTACCGCATCGGTCACGTCCGACCGTGCGGTAAAACTCAAGATGAGAAGGGTTCAAGTCGTAGGTCCACGGGGCGAAGCGGACATCTTCGCGCTGTTCGACGAGGGCTCGACAGTGACTCTGCTGGATGAAGACGTCGCGAAGGCTATCGGCGCAGACGGTCCGTCGAAAGTGCTGCGGATGCACGGGATCAACGCCGAGAGGAATGAGGAAAAAAGCCGACTCGTACAACTGGGCGTACGGGGTCACGACGGTACCAGGCACGACATCACTGCGAGAACTGTGGGCGGATTGAACTTGCTCACTCAATCCGTTCCGGAATCATTGCTGCAACTCGCTCACCTGCACGATCTCAGGGATGAAGAGATGTGTTATGAGAACGAGAAACCCCAACTTCTCATCGGTACGGACAACTGGCAGCTCATCGTGTCAAGAGAACTGAGAATCGGGAAAAGGAACCACCCTGCGGCCTCAAAGACCAAACTCGGCTGGGTGATCCACGGCAGCATCCCGAGGCGCATCATAAGGCAGGATGATGAGAGTATCCTGCACATATGGACCGTCGACTACCCGGACGAACGAACGGGCGAGAGTCTAGACGGGACGAGACTCCAGTGGCGCAAAGAGGGCGTCACATTACCCCGGAGTAACAACGGGGGGAGTCAGACAAACTGCAGTATGGGACCGGGACTCCAGTGGCACGCGAGAGGTGTCATAACCCCAAGGATCGACGGGGGGAGTCGTGCGGGCTGCAGTTTGAAGCGAGAAGATGGGGATGTCCGAGTCGTGTTGGCCGCCGCCAAGGCCAAGGTGTCGCCGCTGAAGGCGCAATCGAGACCGAGATTGGAGCTGCAGGCTGCCCCGGTGAGATGGAGCCTGGGAAATGACGACGCAGCAATAAGTGGGAAGGCAGTAGAGAAGCTGCTAAAGCTGACGTCTGTCCACCAGTGGAGGTGGGTGAGCACTAAGAACAACGTCGCGGACCTAGCCACGAGAACGGGCTATGTTCCGAGGAGCGACGAGGACCCATGGTTTAAAGGGCCAGACTTCCTGCGCAGGCCTATGAGCGAGTGGCCCGCGGAGAGTCCCGCCCAAGTCGAAGATAAAGAAGAACACGTCGCCTTTTACACCACAAGGGCGAGTGAGCTGGACTGTCTACCGGATGTGACGCGCTTTTCGAGTTACGAGCGCCTCATAAGATGCACAGCGATGGTTTTGTTATTCTTAGAAAAGTGCCGAGATCGTCGAGCCAACCTCGAGGTACGACACCTAGAACGGGCCGAGACGTTGTGGTATCAGAGGTCACAACGGGACAGCTTCACGCAAGAAATTGAAAAGATCACAAGTGGCAAGACGGCGCCTAGGTGGAGCTCCTTGTACCGGCTCAACCCAGTGTACAAAGACGGGCTGCTCGTACTGGACGGGAGAATCAAAGCAGCGCAGGTTCCAGCGGAGATGAAGAATCCAATCATCCTGGACGGAAGACATCCGTTTACGAAGTTACTGGTGGCACGGGAGCACGCCAGGGCAGGACACGGGAGCCGCGAAAGGGTCGTGAACGACCTCAGGCAAAGGTTTTGGATCCTGAAGCTGCGGCCGACGGTGCGCAGCATAACCAGTAAATGTGCGTTTTGTCGGGTGCGACGGGCGCACCCGAGAACACCACAAACTGGAGACCTGTCGGCGGAGCGCCTGGGGGCGTTCCAGAGACCATTTTCGTACTGTGGTCTCGACTGTTTCGGCCCGATGACGATCACCATCGGCCGACGTCACGAGAAGAGATGGGGAGCGCTCTTCACCTGTCTGACGACGCGGGCCGTGCACCTGGAGCTGGTGGCCTCGCTGTCGACAGACTCAGCAATAATGGCCATGAGAAGGATGGCTGCGCGGCGAGGATGGCCGTCAGTCATGTACAGCGACAACGGGACGAACTTCAGAGGCGCGGACGTCGAGCTGCGGCAGGCGTACGCTGAGTGGGCACCGGCTATGGCTCAGCTGGGTCTCACGCACCGCATGCAATGGAAATTCACCCCGCCGGGGGCGCCGAGTCAAGGAGGTGCCTGGGAACGGATGGTGAGGTCGGTGAAAACCGCCTTACTCGCTACGCTGAACGAGAAGTCGCCGAAAGAAGAGGTACTCCAGACCCTGATGGCCGAGGCGGAGTATTCCGTGAACGCACGACCGCTAGTTCACGTTTCCGTGGACCCCAGCGACCCGGAGGCAATCACACCGAACCATTTCCTCCTGGGGTCGTCCACCGGACTGCCGTACGTCGGACCGTGTTTGCCGGCGGACAAGAAGACTTGGAGAGTCACGCAAGCCCTTGCCGACGAGTTCTGGAGGCGCTGGGTGAGGGAATACCTCCCCACGCTCACGCCACGCTACGGGCGCCGCAGAGCAGCCGTGCCCTGGTTCCGGGCGACCTGGTCGTGGTCGTAGATCCGGCGCTGCCGCGTAATACGTGGCCGCGCGGGGTCGTGCACCGGGTCTACCCGGGCCCGGACGGACAGGTGCGTTGTGCGGACGTTCGCACGCGCAGTGGTGTGTTCCGCAGGCCCACATCAAAATTGGCAGTGCTGGAGGAGGCGCCGCAGTCGCAACCGCGACCGCAGGCGGAGCAGACGGAGCCGGGGGCGGTGCCGGGCGCGGAACGAGCGCCGGAGCGAGCTACAGACAGCTCGCAGCCGCCTGAGTGAGCTACAGACAGCTCGCAGTCGCCGGGGCGAGCTACAGACAGCTCGCAGTCGCCTGAGCGAGCTACAGACAGCTCGCAGTCGCCGGAGCGAGCTACAGACAGTTCGCAGTCGCCTGAGCGAGCTACAGACAGCTCGCAGTCGCCGGAGCGAGCCACAGACGGCTCGCAGTCACCACCACGAGCTGTAGCGAGCACAGACAGCTCGCGGTCGCAGCCAGTTGCAGCGGGCACAGTCAGCCCGCAGTCACCGGAGCAGTTTGCGGCGGACACGGACAGCTGGCAGTCAGCGGAGCAGTCCACGGCGGGTCCAGCGAGCCCGCGGTCACCAGAGGAGGCTGCGTAGAATCTGGCTACTGCGCCGGGGGGAGGATGTTAAGGACAGCGGCCTCGCCTGTGTTTTAAAGTGAATTTAAAGACAATGAACGCTTATCAGTGCTTTAAAACGTTTCTAAAAACTGTAAGTAAATAATACATAAACTCTTAAGAGTGAAAATAGTGAATATAAGTGTTGTACATAAGTGTTAAATTCATTAAAATAGTGGTAAATAATTGTTTTAAAGTCACGAGTTTATTTTCTTTATAATTTCTTAACCGTAGCTTATTTCATTTGGAAAAATACAGTCCCATACAATGGACGTAGTTGATGATTTTTTGATTAAAGGGTTTATAGGTACAATTGTTTGGGCTGGTACCGACTTCAAAAATAAGAAAATTGAGTAGGTAGAGAAATAGTTAAATTTTAGTAGAATTTAAAGGGGAACTATTCGACAATAAGAATTATTTTATACTTTTAAGTGATTCCTACGAATATTATTGCTTTTACTTGGAAGTCGGTTTATATATTTTTTTAAATATTAATTTATTTTTTTCTTTTTAGTGGAATATCGAGCTTTGCTCAGAGTTTAAGTAGGATGATACGAGTAAATATTGAAAAATAGGAAAGAAGGAAATAAAAAAAAAACACAAAAATATTTAACTGACGGGGATTCGAACCCGTCGTAAACATCGAACAAATTACTAATTTACCATCCAGCTGCCATTAATAATGTCGAAATTATTGAATGAAGTATTATTGTAAAAAGAAAGAAAAACATAAAAACTTAAAAATGTGTGATTTATCAGGGATAAGACCTAGCTTTGGAAGAAGACTCTCTGACATAGCAGACCTTTCGCAACTTTACAACAGTTCTTTAAACAATTCCAAAATTTACAAACGGACTGACGAGTTCCATTCATTGCTTTTGGAACCAGGGTTATACCTTGATATAATGTCCCTTTTTGGTACCATATTATGCTTAGGTTAGGTACCTAAACATGAAGATGTCGGCGGAAATGATGTAACAGTTGACACACAATATATACCTAATGATTATGATGACGGGACTAGCAAATGTTCAAAGAAATCTAATAAAAAGCTAAGAGAAATACCTATTTCATCATATTATTATTATTATCTATGTATGGTGTAATGATGGTGGTGGTGATGATGATTGTTTAATAGTAACATAATAATATGCTTACAGTTCTTAAAACAAAGACGAAATTTAGAAACGTGTATCTGTAAATACTGAGCAGTTCTATTCAGTCCTTTTGGAGCCATGGTACCTTGGCACAATATTTCACTTTTTGGTAGCTGTGAACGTTCAAAAAAATCGATATAAGTAGGTGTAAAAAGGCTACGAGAAATACATGTATCAAAATATCATGATGTATGGTGTGATGATGGTGATGATGATGATGATTATTTAATTGCGACATTTGCTTGCAGTTTTTTAAAGAATGCTGAAATTTCTAATTGTGTATCTTTAAATATTGAGGAGTTCTGTTCAATCTTTTTGGATCTAGGAAACACCTTGGTACAAAATTTCACTTTTTGGTAACTGTGAATGTTCAAAGAAATCGATACCGGTCTAAAATACAATTAGAAATACCTATATCAACATACAATGTGTGGTGTGATAATGGTGGTGGTGGTGATGATGATTAATTAGAAGTGACATAATATGCTTGCAGTTTTATAAATGATCCTGAAATTCCCAAACGTGTATCTTTAAAGACTGAGGAGTACCGTTCCGTACCGTAATGCTTTTGGATCCAGGGTAGACCTTGGCACAACATTTCACTTTTTGGAAGCATATGCTAGAGTTACTTCAACAAAAGTCAAAATCACTATAGGTATCCCTATAAATTTTGAGGACTTCTCTCGATTCCTCATGGATCCCATCACCAGATCTACCAGTTGGTGACAATGGGACCAATCCGGGAGTCAACTCTTCAAAATAAAAAAAGAATTTCGAAAATCGGTCCACAAACGGCGGAGTAATTTCGTAACATACATACAAAAAAATAAAAAAAAAACATACACACGAATTGAGAACCTCCTCCTGTGTTTTGGAAGTCGGTTGAAAAAGGATTGTCGTTTTCTTCAGCTTACCACGTAGTTAGACAGTTACGAGTGTTCCAATTTTCTGTTAGAAAGCTATAAAATTACATTCGTCATAATAATTATAATGTCATCAAAAGACACATAAAACTATGTTTCGAAACTAATAAATGTCTGTAAAATCTGATATTGGTCATAAATTTGGTTTTAATTTGTACAAATTACTAATGATGATACTTAATTTAAAATACTAGGCACAATGTTATCTTTCGGTTGGCCTAGATAGTAAAAAAAAATAGTTTGCTTTCCATACTTTGTTTAATTTATTACTGTAAATATCGTAAAATGTTGTGAGACTAAGTATGTGATGAGATCAAACTTACAAAGTCCTTGGGGTGAGATTTATTTTTCTTAAGCTAAAATATGAATGCCTGAAAAAATATAATAGCAATAACGTGTACTTTAAGAAAAAGTTTGTGTGCTTGTGTGCATTGATTAAATCACAACGTATAAAAGTACACAATGTCAAATACATAATCCTACTATAATATTATAAATGTGAAAGTTTGTCAGGATGGATAGATGGATGGATGGATGGTTGGATTGATGTTAGTTACTCTTTCACGCAATAACTAATGAACTGATTTTGATGAAATTTGGTATGGTAGTAGTTTAGGCTCTGGATTAAAATATAGGCTACTTTTTATCCCGGAAAAGTACAGTATTCCCGCGGGATACCTAATAGTATATTTACGTGGGTGGAGCCGCGGGAAACAGCTAGTATTCAAAATATAATAGTCGATAACTGAGTTAGCCTGCTGCCTACACATTTACTTTTTTATCACTCTAAATCAAACTATTATAACTAAAGATAATTAAAATTAAATACTTACCTATTAAAGGATCTAATAAAATACTAGGTAGGTATCATAATATTATGATTAAAAGTTATTAAAAATATTTTATCCAACAAATAAAATATTTGTTTTTAGGTGTACTTTTAATTACGTTATTAATATTTAATTATTTTTTATACTTTGTAAACGTATGGAAAAATAAATGCAGAGTCAAAAAGTAGATAATCTCCAGGAAACTGAGAACGCTGCATCCAAGAAACAGTCCTGCCATTCCACCCACTGCAACTGCAAATAATTATAGGTATGGTGGTTAGTTGCACCAAAAAATAAGACAGTTTTAGATGTTATGTCCCCCAAAACTACCTGCATACTAAATGAGTGGACCGAGCAAATAGAATTTAGCCATATAGAGATACTATACGCACTCCCACTTATAAAGCAACAAGTTGCAATTTTACTATACAGTAAAGTCAAAAAATAGTAATACCATATTATTGTGTAAATGATATTATAATAACTCTTACCTAATACATCAGTAAAGCCAAAAATGATATCTCGTCGATACCGTATTCTCGGATACGTCACCATACCCCACTGGAAGTTAGTGCCCATGAACCATTCTTGCAAAGGCTGCAAAGACAATAGACATAATAAAGAATGAAAATAAAAATGATTTTTTTTATTTCCAAATTAAACTTAACAAGCTATTTTCGGTCAAAGTTATTTATAGTTAACTTAACAAGCTATTTTCGGTTAAAGTCAAAAGAAGAAGCTACCACCGGTTCAACCCTAACCCGCCGAGAAGAACCGGCGTAAGAAACTCGCACGGGCCCATCTGTTAGCAAAAAGATGGAAAATTGTTATTTTAAAAGAAATATTTATTCGAGAAAAGGTGGTTTGGTAATGCCCTTGCGCTTGGCTTGGCGTCTTGGCATGGGGCACTACCGTGCCCCCAGATTTTACATTGTAAACTTTAATTATAATTATGTTAAATATAAGAAAAGTCAAAAGTACACAAGTACATAGAGACAACCTTGCAGAGGTGCATCTAATTCCCAAGGTGTGCAATCGTTAACAAAATCATTTACTTTATTAATATAAAGTAAAGCCTTAGCACACAAACGCTCTTTGAATGTTTTAAATGATTTTACATGCCTAGTATTATTTTCTTGGAATAGTTAATAGAATCAGTCGTTACTTTGCGGAAATACATAGTAGGTATACACTAAAATTTTCGCGGGAAATTGCTAAATAATTCAATATTAATTGAATTTTTATTTTCTTATTGGGCTGCAACTGAATTTATAATATTATGGCATGCCGCATGATTGAAATAATTATGATCCATAAATCATAAATTGTTGAAAAATCCTTTTCATGGCATGCGATGGTTCACTCCTTTAGCGGCTTTGTGCACTTTTCTTGGGATGGGTAAAAATGTTAAACTCGCGTTAGGAAACGTGACCTGCCTGTCTATTCTCTAACTCCCTTATTAATAAAAATATTTACACCACGGATTAGCTAATCCAACATGGCTGTCTCTGTCAGATACTTTGGAACAGTCACTTGATAAACAAAGAGAGCGATTTGGATTTGCTTATCCATGGTGTAAATATTTTTATTAATAAGGAGGCTACAGTCTTATTAATAAAATTATTTACACCACGGATTAGCTAATCCAACATGGCTGTCTCTGTCAGATACTTTGGAACAGTCACTTGATAGACAAAGAGAGCGATTTGGATTTGCTTATCCATGGTGTAAATATTTTTATTAATAAGGGTGTTAGAGAATAGCACTGCAGATCGAAAATTCGTAAGGTGCAACTTGCAACTGTTTACTGTCCTTAGTTCCCTTTTCCGAGCATGAAACTATTTTAGCTCGTATCTTATAACCTATATGGCGGTTTTGTTATCACTTCTGCCGGCACTCCCGGAGTGCAACCCGTTGCTGTTTTTTATAAAAAAAAATGTAACCCGACTACGTAAATGATATAGCCTATGTTTGCGAATCTATTGATAACTCATTTGTTAAAATCAGGCCAGTAGTTTATGCACTACGGTCTACGGTGGAACATATTATATACATACCCTACCAAAATCATTACCCTTCTATTTGGCTTCGCCGTAGTCGGGTTAAATGGTATTGCTGCAGTATAAAAATTGCGTCATGGGATACTCATCCCAACTTACCTGTCCGGTAGTTGTGGTATAGTATACGGGTATGCGACCCCGGCTTCCCTAGCTATTACTGTCCTATCCTTTACCCTCCTGGGCGGTAATATCCTACATTTCCTATTTCCCACTCTAACTTACCAATCTTCCCTTCCGCACCACCTATCCTTCCCTTCCCCTATTCCTACCCTCCCCACCAATCCGTGGAAACGCAACGGATAATCATAAAAATAATTCAATTATCCAAAATGGCGGCGATGTGGTTCACCACCCATCACGTCTCGTTTCTTGCGGAGGTGAAAAGCGGACCATGGAGAGCCGCTTCGCTACGTTGAATGTAAGAGGAGGAATGGATGGTAAGAATGAAAGTGAACGAAGCGAAACGAGTATGTAAGGATCGTAGCAAGTGGCAAAAAGTGGTCTCTGCCTACCCCTTTACGGGAAAAAGGCGTGATTATATGTATGTATGTATGTAAAATTTGCTTTGTGATAAAATATGCAATTATGCAATTCGTTCTACGTTAATGAACATTCAATTAGTGATATTTGTTAAATTAGATTTACGCCGTTACTAATGATTAAGTTTATCCTATATATAGGCTTAAGGTTAGTAAAGTTTTTTTTTATACAAATTACAACCAACATGAGGAACTACATTTCACTTTTATTTATGATTACAATAATTTACATAATATGTTGTGCTTCTGGTAAGACACATTATATTGTTTAAAATCTTATTAATTTATCTTATTTGTGTAAAACCGACAGATTATTAGTAGTATTTTAATTTTTCCTGATAGTCTTTTAATTCATTAAAATACTTCTTCGTACGAGAAACTCTTCGAAGAACAGTATCTTGTGATGGCTATTCTGAAGCCATTAATGATTTTATTCATTTATAATTATCATATTCATTCATTCATTCAGTTTCAGCTGCACTCATACAGCACTGTGTCAACAGCTCGGATTGTAATTCTGTATGTGAACGGACGACAACTAACGTAGTCAGTGTTCTCTGCCTGTATGGAAAATGCTGGTGTATGCCTGCATAGTATAAAATTATGGAATAATAATAAAAAGGTGTAGCTTACTCGCCCTTTTCATTACTTACCTGTTTAGTTGATAATATTATTAAAAGATTTCTAATCTTTTTTTAATTTGTAGTTTCTTACTTTACCTACTGATCTAACAGAGCCGGAGTCATTGACCTCACTTAGCTCATTTAATTGATTTTTTTTTTTTTTAATGAAATAAGGGGGCAAACGAGCAAACGGGTCACCTGATGGAAAGCAACTTCCGTCGCCCATGGACACTCGCAGCATCAGAAGAGCTGCAAGTGCGTTGCCGGCCTTTTAAGAGGGAATAGGGTAATAGGGGAGGGTAGGGAAGGGAATAGGGTAGGGGATTGGGCCTCCGGTAAACTCACTCACTCGGCGAAACACAGCGCAAACGCTGTTTCACGCCGGTTTTCTGTGAGCCCGTGGTATTTCTCCGGTCGAGCCGGCCCATTCGTGCCGAAGCAAGGCTCTACCACGTATATTATTTAAGTACACTTATTTAAGACTTTGCTTTTGCTTTAATGTCAGCTGTTTCTGTGAGGCTTACATTTGCTCACAAAATTACATTGCGCTCTCTAAAGCGCTGAGATCATTAACCTCAGCGCTTTAGAGAGCGCAATGTAATTTTATTTAGTATTATATATTTAATATTCTATTTTTTTCTTCTTCTGCCTGAATGTTTTTTTATAAGCAGTAGATTATATATGATTATATATCAAATATATATGTAAATGATTTTACCAAAACTTAAATATTGTATTTGGCATTTTATATACAGTTTATAGATATACTGCTCATGAGTTAAAAACATTCTTACTCGAAAAACTACTTACATTCAATTGTATAACGTAATTTACATCATCACATATTGGAAGGCAATCACAATTCATCTTTTTTCCTTCATTATTTCTTAAATTATTCAACTCATCTGAAAACATGACATTAAAAAGTAAGTACCTATTTCATTTCTTAACATTACATTTGACTATGACGCGGCCACTTCTGTGACCTGCTGTCTGGAGGTCGATCGGTAACAGGCCAGGGTCTGATGCCCTCACGACTGTCTCTCCGTGCGGAGATGAGCTCCATGTGCGCTCTTTTATCTCATTGGAGCAGTAGGTCTTATTAGAATCGACACTACAAGTGATATCTGTACAAAAATCATCAGCCAAAAATCATCGGCTGGAGATGTATGTCAGTTTTTAGACATATTGTAAACTTCACTGTCCTGATATAAGCTGGACAATATAAGAAGGAAAGATAGAAGGAAAGAGAGGTAGGGGAAGGCCAAGAAAAAACTATATTAGTCAACTTGTAGAGAATCTAAATGTCAAGTCCTATAGAGAGCTGAAGGTACTAGTGGAGGATAGAGAAAAGTGGCGGAAGCTCTACCAACAAGGTGCCCTTAAGTTAACCCTTAACTGTAGTCGTGGGTCTGGACCCATGTTAAATCTTTGAACGCGTGTAAAAAACACAGCGTGTGCCTCAGCGCCTCCCGCTTCTAGATACCTTCCGAAAGTACGCCAGAGCGCGTCGCGGGGAACGGACGTGCTTCTCTCGCTACTACAAAGGTGACTATTGGTGTGCATGTGGGTCCCATGGACCCACCACTATAGTTGCGTAACTTTTTTAGTCTTTGTTGATTTTTTTTTAGTTATTTGTGATGGCAAACCAAAGAAACATTTCTGCATATAGAGCTGATATAATAGAGCAATAGTTGAACGAATCAGACAGTGATGAAGATGAAATCGGTAGAAATTCACCCACATCTCGAAATAATGCTCTCACCACCCACTCAGAAAATGAGTTTTCTGAAAATGAAGAGGAGTTAGTGGTAACGAGTGATCATGACTCAAACTATGAATTGTCTGAAAGCGAAGACACTTACATACATGAAGAAGTGGATGTATAGACAAGTTCTACCGGATATTTTTATAGGATATTATAACTTGATCATCAGCAGATGTCAAAATTTATTTGGAAGAAATTTTTTAGTTTCTGTTTTAAATCTTTTAAAAATTATTACTTTTTATTTATTTATTTAATAATTTATGTAGACACAGTAAAACATTGAGATTGACAAATTAAAAACAGAACTTTTTGTACATGAAACGAGTTGCAGTTATTTTTTTGTTGCGTTTTTGATTTTGATTTTTGATAACTTTTCGAAAGCATCTTTTTAGGTTAAGTAAATAACGACTGGTTAAAAGAAGTGCCATTATAGATAAGAATAATAGTTTATATTGTTGATTTTGTTTAACATTATGATTGTTAATGCTTATATGTAAAGTTTAATAAAAATAAAAACTTAAAACGGATATGAATTTTTACTTTATTTTAAATCAAAAATAGGCGGGTCCCGTGGACCCACGATTATATAAGTGTAACTATTTTTCACCACTACAGTTAAGGGTTAAGAAAGTTAAGTAGATATAAATCTATTATCGTTAAGTAGATATAAATATATATCGATTATTTTTATACAAATAACATTACAAAAATTATCAAGAGTAGGTACTTCCAAATGGTTTACGATTTTGAAACAGCCAAAATTAATCGCATTACCTTTATATTTCGCTAAGCAATGCATGCCTTGTACATCGCAAATTTTTTCATCCCCTGTAAACCAAATTGCCAAAGTTTGAACTAAGAAATGCGTATGTTCAGACAAATTGTAAGAGCAAAACTTTTACCTTTATTCCTATAAAAGAACGGTAAACACTGGCAGTACTGTAGACACAATCGGATCCTGCACTCCATGCGGCACATGGTGTAGGTGTATACAGAGAAGTGCTTGAGGTTGTTCTCGTGGATGAAGCGGCAGCGACGCTGACCAACTGTTAACCTGAAAATCCATAAACTCATACCTACATCATTCTGTCCAATGAATAAGTTTCTTAGCCACAAAAATTAAAGTAAATTAAATTAAAGTAAATGACATACTTTGATGCCTCCGGTGTGGTGTAAACTGCTACTGCAGTGACATATAGTTTTAGATAAAATTCTTCTTCCGAATGCTGAAATTTCGTTGAAATGTCCGGTACTTCTAATGGTCCGTGAATGTATGCCTACAGAATATTATATGAGTGCTTAACAAAAATGTTGTTTAGTACAAAAGTGTAGCTTTGCCCCAAAACTTTAGGAACACTTACATTATATGCACTTGGAATTTTGATTACTTGGGCAAAAACCTCTCCGTCCAATGGATGAACAAAAAAAATGTCTTGATCTGTCATATCCACGGGATCCCATCTATTAGCTTTTATATATCTGATAGTGTTAAAATATTTGACCGACTGTTATTATTAAATCTTATGACAAAAAATGTCTGATATGGTTACTAATGATTCATCTAGCTATTATATAAAAGCGTTACTATTTACTATACGAGTTATGCCATCTACACACCACAACGATAAAACTACAAAGTTCGGTTACAGTAGACATATAGAGAGAGCTAGAGCTCGTCGTTGAAAAAGGAGGTCTTCGCGAACAAGCATTGGACCTGCGGATCGCTAGGGGCCCAAAAGCTTGATATAAAATTGCCGTTCTGGTTATAAGCCTGGCTGATGATTCAGCCAGGCTTAGAACCGCCAACGTCAGAAAAGGCCAACCCCAAAGGAGGTGATGAAACAGGTTTAATTATAAAAATATCACCAACACAAATAAAATTTCACTCTAAACTCTCTCTTGTTAGAAACTGGTCAACAGAAGGACTGCCAAACTTGCATTTTTCTCGGTTTGCTTCTGGCGTGCTGGGTTTTCTTGTTCCTATATTTTTTTAATGAAAAAATTTATACACATTTTGGTCAATAAAAAAAAATCTGCCAGGCTTAGAACTGGCAGATCGGCGGTTTTAAATCAAACTTTTGGGCCCCAAGCAATCTGCAGTGGTCCAATGCTTGTTTGCGATGACCTCCTTTTTCGATGCCGAACTCTAACTCTATCAGTATGTGTGCGTACGCATATTAGGGCGGTCTGGTGTGAAGATGTAGTATATATGTATACATCTACTGTGTTCTTACTATGTTTTATCGTTTTGGTATATAGCGGGCATTACTCTTTCTTATCGTAAACGATAAATAAGTCAGCAATACTCACTCAGGTGAACTGTAAATGGCTACTTTAGAATTGATTGCGTAACATATTCCCATTTCTGTGACCGTGGGTATCACTTGCAGGTTTACGCCCGAAGCTCCTATTGTCAATACAGGTTTGAAATTAGGCATTAGACTCAGTAAAACCTCTGTATAATTCTCTGGTGGTATCCCCTGATATTCAGGGATCTGGTGGAAAGTTTCAAATGTTGCATTCGATAGGCTTCTTATAAAGTTACTCAGCAAGTCCTTGTCAGTTTTGTTGGTGTTTCTGAAATCATAAAAGCTTCAAAAATTCTTTCCACACCTGTTTATTTGTTACAAAAAAAACAGCCTCCGTGATCTAGTGGTCGGAGGTCGTGGGTTCGATTCCCGCATTAGAACAACAAAAAATGTTGTTTCCAAGTTTGATTAGAACAATGCAGGCAGATCACTTGCTTGTCTGACAAGAAAGATGATCCATGCGTCGGATGGGCATGTAAAAATTCGGACCTGTGCCTGATCTCTCGTCAGTCGTGTCGCTTATCCGTCCCGTTGGATTATGAGAGTAAAGGAAGAGACAGTGCTCTTGTGTACTGCGCACACGCTTGGGCACTATAAAATTACTCCTGCGTAACTGGCCTGGTTTCAATAAAACCGGCCACTGTCACCGAATTCGGTGTGAGGGAGCTATTATTATTTTGTTACTAAACAATTTTAGATATTGTATTAGATGTGTAAAGTCGTAAGTTCCTTCTGACTTCTTCTTGTTTTCTTTTGGGATATAATTAATCGAGCGAACAAAAAATAAGTTGGCGGCTGCACGTGAGCATACTGTATTACTGAATTTGGCAGCGAATTAATATGTTGGCGACTAAATTACTAAACTGGCGAAAACACTCGGGTGACAAAAAATTCTAAAGTCGGCAGATAAAAAGAGGCGAAATTTAATCCAAATTAGCACCGACATTTATAAGTCGGTGACTTAATTTCCGAGTTGGTGACCATTATACCATATAAGCAGCTATAAAACCAGATTTGGTTGATAAATTAATGGCTGCTAAAAATTCAATTTGCAGGCTACGGAAAATCCTATTTTTGGATACTGTTGGAGTATGTTTTTCTTTGTCATGGGTGTCATTTTCTAGGTTTCTGGGGGTGCAGAATAATATGAAAATAAAATCTGTTTCGTAATTCCACAATGGCGTAATTTTTTGTTATTAAAATTAACAAGGTTGTCCTTTTCCCGGTTTCTGGGGGTTCTGATTACAAAATTGTCTTCCAATTTAATTTTCCAAAATGGAGAATATTCAATCTTCGGAAAATAAATATGAATACTAAATTAAAAGATCTTGGAGATGCTAATTAGGATTGATGATTATTATTACAGTATGTTATGTAGTTCAAAGTACCAGCTATGTAGGTATAGAAATTTTTAAAAATTCAGGATTCATGAATTTTTCTGCCATTCAGGAAGAAAATATGCGATTTCTAGATTAATAAGGGGGCAAATTTTCATTATTTTTGCAGTAGGATGCACCGTTTCTGAGATAGAAGCGACTATAGAAAAAAATATGACAATGCTGTACTGAGATACGAGGGGTGTATCAATCTATAGAAATGTTGGAAAATTCAAGATTTTCGATTTTTTTTTCTCCCATCATGAAGAAAATATGATGTTGCGGGATTCCTAAGGGGGACGAAATTTTCATTATTTTTTTCAATAGGATGCACCGTTTCCGAGATAGAATCAATTTTATAAAAAAAGAAGTAAATGCTGTACATTGAGATACGACAAATGTTTATAGCTATAGAAATGTTGAAAAATTCAGGATTTTCGAAAATTTTTTCACCCATCATGAAGAAAATATGATGTTGCGAGGTTTCAAAGGGGGGCGAAATTTTCATTATTTTTTCAATAGGATGCACCGTTTCCGAGATAGAATCAATTTTATAAAATAAGAAGTAAATGCTGTACATTGAGATACGACGGATGTTTATAGCTATAGAAATGTTGGAAAATTCAGGATTTTCAATTTTTTTTTTCTCCCATCATGAAGAAAATATGATGTTGCGGGGTTCCAAAGGGGGGCGAAATTTTCATTATTTTTTCAATAGGATGCACCGTTTCCGAGATAGAATGAACTTTATAAAAACATAGTAAATGCTCTACATTGATACATTCCTAGATGTATAAAGCTATAGAAATGTTGGAAAATTCAGGATTTTCAAATTTCTTTTTCTCCCATCATGAAGAAAATATGAGGTTGTTGAGTCACTAAGGAAATTTAAAATGGATGCCTTTTTTGTAATCAGCACCCCCAGAAACCAATAAAAGGACACCCATATTATTTTTATGAAATTAAGTATGTCCGCCATATTGGAATTTCAAAACAAATGTCATTTTCGTATCCAGCACTCCCAAAAACCTGGTAAACCATATCAATTTTACGAAAAATAAATATCCGCCATTTTTAAATTTCAAAATTAATCTACACAATAATCTACACCTCCCTAAAACCGAGAAAAATAAAAAATTGGGAATTTTGTACGCTCCTTTATGGTTTTTTTGTGTGCGCTCGTTTCGCTGCTTGTATGGTTTTTGAGTTACCTACATCAGGGAAAATATATGTGCCTATTCTTAAATTAAATGTATACTCACAAATTGTCGCCAAGATGGTTATTTAGTCGCTAAAACATAATCTGTCTGCCAGTTTGGAAAATTCAGTGGTATTATTTAGTCATCAGATTAGTAATTTTTTTGTTCCTTACATTCTTTCGCCAACTTGGTAATTTAGTATTCAATATTGGGTATTTTCACATCCAAAATTTAATTGTTTTGTCGCAAGTTTAAATACATGCCTTTTCTTTTTTACTAACCGTAACATATGCTTTAGTTTATCCGAATCTAGTTTCATCTCGAGACACAACGTCACAGCTGGGAAAGACGTGTTCCACGAGAACATATCTCGGTCCATGGAGATGACAGTTGGTGAGTTCTGGTACCTGATCCATGTCGCGCGCGAGAGGTAGACGGTGCCGAGTAGCGATATAGCCACCATCACCAGCCATAGTACACTAGAAGAGTTCTTGATTTTGATTATAAATTACTATCGCTCATTAATAAACAATAGCCAATAGATATACAATATAGGTATGTAAAGCTTCTATCACAGTTTTAATAAAAGCAATATATACAAATAAATAAAATTTAAGTATTAGTTTGCAATTTTCGACGACTCTGGCTCAGTGGTTGAGCGTGTCTCAAGCCTTCCCTACCCTCCCCTATTACTCTATTCCCTTTTAAAAGGCCGGCAACGCACTTGCAGCTCTTCTGATGCTGCGAGTGTCCATGGGCAACGGAAGTTGCTTTCCATCAGGTGACCCGTTTGCTCGTTTGCCCTCATATATCATAAATAAAAATAAAATAAAAAAAGCCAGGGGCGCGGGTCCGAATCCCGCCGAAGGATCAAAAAGTTTTTCTTTATCCCTGAGTCATGGATGTGTATTAAATATAGGTATTATTTAAAATAAAAATCTTACATTTATGTATAGTAATAAAAGTATTAAATATTCGTCTGATACCCGTAACACAAGTTCTTCGAGAACTTACTACGGGACCAGATTGACGTGGTGTGAAAGCGTCCATAGATAATATTATTTTTATTGTTAATATTATTCTAAAATTTAAATTAACAGATTTTTACAAAATGCATATAAAATTATTCAAATTCAAATTCTTTATTAAACACACATAATAACATACAATAGAATAAACATGTAATATACATCACATCAATCTAATCCCATGCTAAGTTAAGACTTATGTTATGGCAATCAGACAATGGATACACATTTAACAATAATTCTATACTATGGTATATTATTACACACACTCTCACAGACACACACACGTAGTTATTATATACGGTACAAAAGAAAGTTTTTACAAATTTTTAAAGTTTTTGAAAGTTTCTGTCCATCTGTCTATAATTATGTGTATGTTTTTTTTTTTCAGCTAATCTATGAAACGGATGAGCCGATTTTTATGGGACTTTGACAAACATATTTTGCAGAATGTATTATTATATTTCACTTACACTTCAAAAGGATGTCTCCCGATAACTACTAAATGGTTGAGACCGTGAATAGATGAATTTTCTAAAAACAATACTAAATAATCTTTAGCTTTTCTTATGAATGAATTAGATGGCTGCCTTTTCTTAGATATCGCTTTACGTTTTGATGCTCGATGGAAATCTTCTTTAAAGATTTTCTTTTGGTAAGACTGAAGGAGTAATCCGTTGTTTACTCCTGCGAAAACAAGTATATTAGATATATAAGTATTGTTATAGGTTTTGGCAAAAAAAATTTAAAACATACCATCAGACATTTTGAAATTTTCCAGTAATTATAATCAACGCTAATTTTCAAACACCAACCAACAGTTTACAAACAATACTTTCCACTTTGAAACAAAAAAGTTCGTAATGATAGGATCGTGATGACACACCATTATGTTGTTACGGAATAATTGTTGTCGATATCAAATATAATTTTACAAAATTAGTGCAATTTATTTCTATTGCCATGATTTCATTTATATTCAAGCTTTATTTGATAATATTACAGAAATGCTATGTATATGCATAAGAGCAATTTAAAATGCATCTAATATTTGAGCTTACTATCTCATAATATTATCTGAGGAATTAAAATAATCACAGTCATGTCATCTGTAATTGATTTTACAAAACGTTTAATTATTAGAAACATTAGCAACCTTACATTAGTATTGTGACTTAAAGACCCAAAATGAATGTAGACCTAAGATAATAATCTCTACTAAATTTTGTTTGTTTGTATGTTTGCAATAAATAGGCTCCGAAACTACTGGGCTGATTTTGATGAAATTTGGCACGGATAGAGTAGACCAAGGGGAGGGACATTGGCTTCTTTTTATCGCGGGAAAATGTACGGTTCCTGCGAGATTTTCTTTTGCGCGTACGAAGTCACGGGAAAAATCTATTTATTAATAATTTCCTCATTTTTTTGTGGATCTGTAATAAAACATCAACGTCCTAGAAATGAATGGCTATTATTATTTTATTAGAAATAGCTCATGAATAATGAAGTGTTTACTGATTAAATCTTTTTAGTGCGGCGCACGCAAAATATATACATTGTTGTAGTATTCTATATAATTTATAAACTTTTTCATTTTCCATTTTAATTTTTCTGTCCTTCATGAGTCTTTGTTTCCTTAGCTTACAGCTTACTAAAAATATTACATAGGTAATTAAAGGAAACTCAATATAGAATTATCATTTGAACATTTTCATCAGTAGCTCAAAGCTTCCTCATGGATGTTGTCCTATTGATTGTAATAGATGCATGTACATTTAATCCTACTACTATTATAAATCTAAAAGTTTGTGAGGATGGATGCATGGATGGATGGATGCATGGATGGATGGATGAATGTTTATTATTCTTTCATGCACTGAACTGAACTGACACTACTGAACGGATTTCAATGAAATTTGGTATGGCCTTGTAGTTTAGACTCTGGATTAAAACAGCCTATGATTTAGAATCTGGAAGACTGTACAGTATTTTTGTCCCGAAAAAGACTGTACAGTCTTCCCGTGGAATAGCCGATACTATATTTACAAGGGCGAAGCAGCGGAATAAAGGTAGTTTTTTATATTCTTTACTCCTAATAGGTATCAAATATAAAGTGTACTGAACATTAATCACTATTAACAACTCGGAACATTATCCTTAAAATATCGTTCAAAATGAATCCAAAACAAACACTATTACGAAAATAATTTTAAAAACCACAATACGTCAAAGGAATATTTATGAAAAGCAACCATATAGCCCCTTATAATAAAGGTCATAAGATATCTAGCTGTAACTTTGTGGCTCGAAAAAAAATGATCCATGTCAGTGTTGTGACGGTCTACCAACACTTTCGGTTTTTCAGATCACTTTGAAAGTTCAAACAAGTCATTGTGATTGATAGCAGCGCCCTAAATAGACAAACTTTTGGACATTTTTATGTTAAAGGTAGTAGAAGGGCAACTATGTATATGTCACCGTAAAATTATAAAAACCGTTAGATTGTAAAATAACTAACGAGATTGTAAAAATATGTCGAAATATTAAAAACTATATATTTATAATCTAACGAAAAATAATGTGTTAAATTATAGGCAGCATATTCGCATCGAAAGTATATCAACGTATACAAATAGTTTTATTACAATCTAACGGTTTTTACAATTTTACGGTGACATATACATAGTTGCCCTTCTACTACCTTTCTATGTGTTTTCTTACAGAAAATTACCATGCCAGGAAGGTTTTTATCCACGCATTTATTTGTTTTTTTATTTAGATTATTTAATGATATGATATTATTTATCTATCACCAAGCATTCTGAACATAGAAATAATTTTCTTTACTTCATACTTCATCATTTTACGATTCAATAGGTGATCGGACTATATCTAAAATATTTAGTTTATTAAAATAAACTAAATATTTTATAAGGTACTCAGAAATATTGAGGTAATGCCTAACTACTTGGTAAATTAAAAAATATATAATTTATAATTATTTTATGTGTACTTAGTTTATTAATTAAATATGTACTTACATCTAAAAAGTACAAAAAAGTTTTTCTTTTGCTAAATTAGTAAACAAAACCTACGTCATTGGTTTACTTACATAATATACAAAAACTTTCAATAAGTATGAACTTAAACGCATAAATATCGGAGATATTTACAAATATGTTCCTGCGGCCTTAAACATCATACACTTTTTCCCACGTGTGACGTCACACGTGGATTCGACTTTAGTATGGAGCGTTTTTGCGAGACTTCCGAAATTTTGTATACAAATCGCTGTACCTTTGAAAAAATTGACTTATAATATACTGTTTCCTCTGAGAAGCTAGTCATATTTAAGACTATTAATTTATGCCATTAGGTAAAAAAAAAAACAGTCCGCTATTCTGTTGCTATCGCGGTTATTAACACTGCACTGAGGAAAATCCATCGAAAAAGCGTACGCCACAATAGATGTTTATCATTTTAAAAACTAAATTTGGTTTTCTTAAAAATCTTTAGCATTTTCTTTTTAATAAAAAAAATATAAATATGAAAATATTATATCATTTTACCTATTAAATAATAAATTTCGCAAATACAGAATATTCTTTGGAAGGTTTTCAACAGATCAACAAAAGCAACACGGTCGTTCTAAATTCGAACGGAAAACGAATCATATTCAATGCCCACTTCCAATTAATGTTACGGAGAAAAAATTAAATTGGTTTTACTTTTTTTATCTAAAAATAAACACGAAACCCCGTAAGCCTCAACAAAGTCTAATAATTTCCAAAGTGTCATGTCGCCAAGAATTAAATGAAGTGAAGAAAATAAATTTCATTTAAAAATCACAGCAAACCATTATTTTCCTGAGCTTCCCCTAATTAATTTCTTGTCACCGTCTGGATCGGCCCTGCTCCTGACAGGGTGGGAAAGAGATAACTGTATGCGGAACTTCATATGCACGAGAGAGACGGAAGGAATAAGGTGAGTGGCGCCTCATTACCATCTTTTAGTAGTTAGCAGACGATTTCAAGTTTGCTTCGTTCTTATAAGTATTATTTATTATTATACAATAACATTTACAAATTAGTATTTTCCCGAAAGTAATTATGTATTCGCGTCTCGTAACCTAACCTACCTTTGGGTACTTATTTGACAAATCATAAACCTCCAAGTTACATAATTATGAAGAGGAATGTTTCTTAGATAGCGCAGTTCTAATCAATTTACCAATAACTAGCTTTTGCCGGCGGCTCCGCCTGCGTAAATACAATATCCCTGTACATTTTTGGGAAACCCTGTACTTTTTTAAAAGTAGCCTATGGTTTAATTCAGAGCTTAAACTACTACCATACCAAAGGACCATGCAAAAAAACTGTATGGGCGGTGTCCCATTCCACAACAGATTTCAAACCTATCTCAGTTAATAGTTCTTGCCACGCTGATAATAATTATTTAGTATGGCGACATTCATCTCAGGAGTGGGGTTTTGACAGAAATTGGAATTCAATTTTTATTGTTTTATATAAGCGACCCACTCCAGCTTTGCAAGGGTACCTACTATGTATTATACATTTTGACGTGAACTGAAAGCGTCCATAGATATCATATTATTATAAAAAAAAAATGTACAATCCTGGAAACTCTACCACAGCTGTTTCTCATCAACTCGAAGAAGGTGTACCTTGTGTAGGAGCTGATGATAAACCATAAACACCAGAGCAATTTTCAGTGCTATCAGTCCGTCGCATTTGGTTAAAATTCTATCGAATGCATATGAAGTCATTTTTGTCTTTTTAACAAATCTTCTATACTAATAATATAATAAAGAGGAAAAGTTTGTTTATTTGTTTGTTTGCATCGAATAGGCTCCGAAACTACCAGTAGTTTGTCCTGTCCGGACAGATTTTGATGAAATTTGGTACAAATATAGAATAGACCACGGGGAAGAATATAGGCTACTTTTTATTGCGACAAAATGTACGGTTCCACGAGAATTCCTTTTTTCTCGCACGAAGTCGCGCGCAACATCTAGTAATAAATAAAGTAATTTTTTTCATCATATTCTACACTCTTCTGAGTCTAAATAAAACATACTTTACGATCAGATAATATATTTTTTTCATGCACTTTTAATCATGCAGTTATAATCAGTAGAAATTTGAAACACACAGGTTCCATAAGGTGTCGCACGTTTGACTTTCCTAGTAATTCAGATCCGTTACCGATTATCCGAACCAGGCAATGTATCTTTCACTAGCTTCAACATAATATAAACGTATTTTATTTGGCGAGACCAAATAAAGTAAAACAAGGTAAGTAAAATCGCATCTAGGGTGTGTACACACGAGGTACGCAATTATGCCGGCTTAATTTTCTTGTACGAGTTATATTCGAGATGTTCGGCGAATATTTACAGAAAGTAACGGGTAAATATTGCGAGCGGGAACGCTACGTGGAAATCTTGGCGGCTGTGATAGTATGGAGTACACTTTTAATTTAAACCCAGGTTTAAAATACAATTTTAATTAATTAATTAATTGCTTCTGAGATAACATTATAATAATGGATAAAAAGAGACAATTTCCGGTAAAATACGTTACAAATTCCGTTTCATACTTTTTTTTTACATACATACATTCATACATACTACTGATTAATAATTAAATTTTATTTCACAAAACTGAACCGAATATTAATACAAAGTTTTAAGTAACAACATTATATTTTTTTAACCTTATAACTTTTGTTATCGCTTTAAAAAACTTATTTAATTAATTATGTACTTCTCAGCATTATTTAGTGACAATAATAATATATTCCTCTATGACTCGATGTTATTTATCCTAATTCGTAGGCTCTGTCAAAATTCTATCTCCACACCAGTACACCGAGACGACGCCACTTAATTTGAATATCCAGCACAACTGAGTGTTTAATAAAACATTCAGTTTGATTTACATCTTACAAATCCGTACCTTTTGCGCTTTATTTAGTGTAAACACGCCCTTACAATGTAACTTGGAGTTTCGTGTACTTTCGCATTCCCAATTTGGGGGAAGATTAATTAAATCGCCCGTTCCATAACATCTTCATTATTTTATTTTAATTTAATCATATTGGTTGTATAATGTATAGATAAGGTAAGGTATAAGAAATGAAGCAATGAGTAAAGTAAAGTTTGAGGGATTTTCAGGTAACAAAAGTTGGACGATTTATTCATTATTTTTCATGATTTTCAATTCGCGATTTACATGATTTCGAGTGACCTTAAACTCCTTATTTTTCATTATTTGAAAATTAATTCAATTCCTAATATTTTATCTACTATTTAAAATGTCATCTCGAACCCAATCATATTCAAACGCAGCACGGTAATATTATTTTAGCTATTGCATCTGCAAGCAAATAAAACCCAACAAATAAAACACTACTAACATAGTTTTATTGTAAAGTAATAAAAATTTGAAAAGCAAATAAAAGCAATATACGGTAGGGAAGTCAGTAGCGTTAACGTGCGGAAGGAAGCGTTAACGCGCGGAAAGCAATATGCAAACCTCCTGAGGTAACACCTCCTAATAAAAATTCCAGCAAATCAATACGTTCTTTTTTTATTCTTTTCTATTGTATTTTATTTTGTTATTTGCCTCTGTGTCGTGTTAAAGGAACAATTCTGGGATTTGTAGCGTACTTGACTAATTTTGAAACTTTTTTTTTATTTCACGGATAAAATACAGTTTAAAATGTCCCCGCCAAGTCGAGCGCGAAGCAAACACTGTCGTACCATTCTTTACTGGAACCATTTCGCCGCATTTTCAGGCCCCTATTTGAGAACCTCTGGATAAGACCAGAACGTCGATCTGGGGGCACTGCAGTGCCCCCGCCAAGTCGAGCGCGAAGCAAACACTGTCGTACCATTATTTACTTGAACCATTTCGCCGCATTTTCAGGCCCCTATTTGAGAACCTCTGGATAAGACCAGAACGTCGATCTGGGGGCACGGCAGTGCCCCCGTCAAGTCGAGCGCGAAGCAAACACTGTCGTACCATTCTTTACTGGAACCATTTCGCCACATTTTCAGGCCCCTATTTGAGGAGCTCTGGATAAGACCAGAACGCAGAAATTTTCGTCGTCTAGTAAGCTATAATCACATACTTAAAATCCAAAATTTTAAGTCTGTAGGTCCTTTAGTTCCGAAGTTAAGCGAAAGCAAAGTTTTGAATTTATGACACTCACTCACTCAGTCACTCACTCATGATCATCAGAATAGAACTAGTACTTCTCATGAACTCAGAGAGCTGAAATTTGGTACAGAGTTAGGGTTTAATGGCCACATAAGGGGAAAACTATAAAAACTAGGATAATCGAACATCTGGAGTACCTGGTGACCCTGATTAGAAAACACAAGAGCCCAACCAAACTATTAGAGATCGACATACCGCCTAGCCTTTACAAAAAATATTGGTGGGCCGCTTCATTTGATGTCAAAAATCGAAGGTCTGAAGTATCTGATGAAGAATCCTCAGCTGGTTTCAGCTGATTAGAGATATGGTAATGCCCCCCTTCTACTATTGGTACATAAAAAAATCGACTGTCATTTCAAAAACCTAGCGAAGTGGAACACATCTTCTAATTTAATCTAGTCCGTAGCATTCCACTGCTGGGCGAATGCCTCCCTTTCTGCTTTTGATACGCATATAAATAAAATTAAAGGAAAACTCTGGATAAGACTAGACTGGCTTTTATACTTATATTTACAAGTTTACAAGAAGAATTAATAGTCGAACGATTAACTTTATTGTACTCGATCATTACACAAATTAAATAAACAAATTACACTGAAATCTAGTAAAATAAATCAATATGCCCACGTTTCTACAAAAAGAAGTGAAATCCCACCAAAAACATTCTGTAAAAAACTAGCCAAGTCTCGATGGAGCTGCTTGTTTATCTCTAAAAAGTAGTGAAATCTAGACAAAGTCGTGCCAAGTCTAAGGTTCCTTACTGCGATTTCTTTATTATTATAGTTAATGTTGTGTGACTTGGCCGTTGAACATTCTTTATACGTTACAAGTGGGTACAAGTCAATTTTGTTTACACGTAATGTATATAATCTGTTGTAACTACCTATGTTTGTTAAGCGAGATAATAGCCCATACTGGTATTGGTAATAATTGGACGCTAGTGAGTAGTGTCTCATTTTAGGCTGTTGTTGATTGTAGAACACATGTATTGGAGCAATGGTGTCATGGAGCCCCTTTTGTACCATTGTGTACACTTCAACGGCCAAGTCACACAATATTAACTATAATAATAAAGAAATCGCAGTAAGGAACCTTAGACTTGGCACGACTTTGTCTAGATTTCACTACATTTTAGAGATAAACAAGCAGCTCTATCGAGACTTGGCTAGTTTTTTACAGAATGTTTTTGGTGGGATTATTATTACATTATCTAGTAACAGTTTCATAAACAAGTTCAATAATTTTTTGATGTTTCCTTTTTTTGTATGTTTTTTCTTTGTTTGCTTGTTTTCATTGAAAAGGTTCCGAAACTATACTATAGATTTTGGTGAAATTTGGCACAGTTAAACAGTAAACCACGAAGATGGACATAGAGTACATTTACCGCGGTAAAATGTACGTGTATGTTAGTAAAGTAATGAGGGAACTGCAGTATGTTAATTATAGGTGTTGTGGGTAAATTACATTTATTATTGTTATTATTATTACACAAAATAATTTTAAAGTTAAGCGTAGTAAAAGAATATATACGTAGCGTAGTGCGGCATTAAAGTGATAATTATTATATCATGTTTTAAGAATCATTTATTTATGTAAGTAAACAGTAAAGTATCAAAACTTTCACTATAAAAAGCAACAAATACACGTTGGATGTGCTCTGTCTTTGCGATTTGCATGAGGCGTGTGTGTGTGTGTGTGTATGTATGTGTGTGTGTGCTCGATTGGCGTAAAGGAGCTAAATGGTGGGGTCTGAATCGTTTGAAACGCTTAACGCTCGTATTTATTGGCACGTACAGAATACGCAAAAATTCCAATAAAAAGTCCCCAAAGCTGGAATGTCGATCCAAAAGAATAATGTTTAATTTGCCCGATGAAACGGACCCGTGATTTATAGCGTTAGGTATGTGGAAACAAATTAGAATCCATTGTTTCTCCGGCGTTTTTAAGTTCAAATGGTTTGTCGCTGAATTTTTTTTTTCCACATTATTTCGTTATATCTGTAAATTATTTACTTCTTTTAATTGTAAAAATAAAACTTTATTCGTTCTCAAGGCTCAGTAATATAGAGTTTTCAAAAATACGCTCGACATTCAAGATTCGTAACTAGTATAGGGGCTTACACGATACATAGCACATGAAAGTATTGCCCATGTCATAACTGTCCATGTCCGCTAATACCAGGTGGCATGTGTCAGGGCAAACTATCCGCTTAGTTCCATAATCCCCATATCCAACAAGGTCTACGAGTGTCCGTTTGACAAACTTTTTGCTTGCTAAGGTATTGGTATATTCCCCTAAAGGGGATTATACTTGTAAAATATATATTTAATCAGAATCTCGAACAAGGTTTCAACAATAGATCTAGCTAGATCTCAGAGAAATCGCGAAGTTTTGAATTTTTATATATTTTTTTCTTTCTTTGAGTTATAATTTAATTTGCTTTCTTATTGTTAAATTATTCTCTCTGTGGGTTCGAGTCACGGGCAGACTAATATTTCTGTGATTATTTTTTTTCATCGCCACCTGTAGTTTTTCTAGAACTCTGAGCAAAGCTCCGTCTCCTACATTAATTTAACGGTGCATGTGGTTTCATAACTGAGCTGACAAAAACATTATTTTATAGAAGTAAAAAAAAAACTCACCTGAAGACAATAATTTTAATAAAACAAAAATATAAAAACTAATGATTAACTTTTATTACGGAAGCCACACTAATGCAAGTGTTACGAATAACTTTATAGATAGAGCAAATGTTGTAAAAAGTAAATAAAGTGTGCAGAGCTCACCTCAGCGAAAACTCTATTAAATTCGTCTCCGGAGAATTAAGAGACCGACTTTCATAGTCCAAGAGAATGCCACGTAACGGTACGTGACATTCTCTTGGACTAATTAAAAGTTGGGTATTCCGTTGTTAAATAAAAGTATCATCCTGTTATTGCATAATAAAATGAAAACATGAATTTTTTGCGATTACACAATATCACGATGGTTGAAATTAAAGGTCTGAAACTAAAACAAAATGGCCGCGAGATTCAATTAAAAATAGTTAATCCAAATAGAAGGGACTGACATGCATTTAATACACTAATAAACACTGTCAGACCCAGACTTACCTAAATCCAACAGACTGATAAAATCGAATAAAAATAGTCGAGGTCGCCCCCTGTACTATAAAGATCCCTGTTCTGATTTGCATATAAATTGTAGCTAACTCACGTGGCGTCTCTTACTTTTAACTGCTGTAACCGCACTCCTGTGGCCGACCCTGGCTGCGTAGACATTTTCTACATCGAATACAATAGATACCTTCCTTTTTCCTGATAAATTATGTTTACGTATCTGTTTTTGAATTTTCACTCTATTTTTTTCAGATTTCATGGGATCACTATGAAATAATAATATTGTGTCACATTGTTATCTGATGTATGTCTATATGATCTGAACCTCAATTCTCGTGTTTAAAGTAGACAATTTAAAGAGTCAATTTTACTTTGTTTGAATTGAAAGTGTAGCGACATGTTACCGTGAACGTATATTATGACGTTTCGACCAATCAGAGCGCGTTACACGTTGGTTTAACGTTCATAAACGTCAACGTATGGGAGTATAAGCGTATCGGAACTTGATTGTAATTGTAATAATGCAGGTTTTATTTAGCAGAATTGCCCCTCAGATATTATATGCTACTCTATTTTTAAAACTTAAAAAAAACTTACATATTTTAGTATCAATTTGGTTAATTTTTCATGGCTTATTTAGTTTTTGAATTATTTTTTATTGTCATACAATATTTTTTATTAATCTTATTTTAGATAACCATTACATGCGCATATTCGTTTCAACATCATCTGATCATCATGTATCAAAATACCTGCAAATAATCTTAGAAATAAACTCCTCGAGAAATCTACAAATAAAAAACTCCTACAAACTTTCTACACAATTCATACAATATCAATCAACTTATTCCGTACAATAACATCGCAGAAATCACTCGCTGAAATATATCTCGTGGTGTAATTCAATTTGGAAAATTAGATTTTCCGTCAAGTTACCTGCTCCCTCCGTGTCATCTCATATCTTTGACCGGCCATTCCAACTTGACAAAATGGTATTATTTTTCGGATATACGAGTATAATATTATGATCTTGTATGTGTAAAATAATGTCAAGTATTTTTATGACATTGTGACTATGTTTTATTAATTTGTAGGCACAAATAATATCGTGTTTATTACAAGTAAAAATGTTAATTGGAAGGATTATTATCCTGTAATGGTTGACAAAATATTGGGTTACTCAAATCCTATAAAATTCAGTGATAGAGTCCATGGAGCCTAACAACTAATCTTTGGCATTAATTTTTGTCGTTAATATTATTTTATTATTGTTCAAATTAATTTAAATTAATAATTTAGCGCCTGTAGCCTGGATCATGACTTGAGTAAGCGACAAGCGTGTTCCATTACACTTCAATGATTATGAAACAATGTAATTTTCCACAAAAATTGAGCAGGTCAGCTGGTACAAAAATCTCAATACATATTAATGAAATGCTGTAATATTCAAAAATATCTCTCGGAATAACGATGTTTGTCCAATATCGAGGGAGAAAATTAGATTAGAACAAGTGGGGTCAGGTCGATTGGGCGATGATGAAAATATTATTTTTGCTCACGTCCCTCTACAAACATGTAGCGTAAAGTTTCTGCCAACTTCAAGTTTTGGCTTATTTTTATCGATATCGTTTTCAACTACCAAACTCAACTAATAGTAGAGGATACGAACTAAGGTCGACCTTCACTGATGTGTTTACCAGATGAAAGTGATATTTTATCAAATAAAATAAGTTTCTGAACATATTTAAATTAGGCAACCCCTTAAAAAATGGTCAAGACTATAATTAATTCAAAGTCAATTTTTTTTAAAAGTAAATATAACGTGTGACATATAAGGTATATCCATCCGAAACCCATGAAACTGAACAACTTTCTCCGAGGAACACAGGTCGAAATATGAAAAAAAAAAAATTTGGTTCTCCCATACTAATTTGATTAGCTGACCATGCGGTTTATATGGGAGGTCCAAATTTTTTTTTTTCATATTTCGACCTATGTTCCTTGGGAAAAGTTGTTCAGTTTCATGGGTTCACTGGGTTTCGGATGGATATACCTTATATGTCACACGTTATATTTACTTTTAAAAAAAATTGACTTTGAATTAATTATAGTCTTGACCATTTTTTAAGGGGTTGCCTAATTTAAATATGTTCAGAAACTTATTGTATTTGATAAAATATCACTTTCATCTGGTAAACACATCAGTGAAGGTCGACCTTAGTTCGTATCTTAGACCATAACTTATATGCATAAATTCGATTATGATCATTTTGAAAATTGAATCATCAATTGCTTCTGTTGAAAACAAGACTCTTTGTTTAACCGCCTAACCGCCTAACAGCCTCCGTGGTCTAGTGGTTAGAGCATTGACTCTCGACTCGGAGGTCGTGGGTTCGATTCCCGCATTGGAACAACAAAAAAATGTTGTTTCCAAGTTTGGTTAGGACAATGCAGGCTGATCACCTGATTGTTGACAAGAAAGATGATGCATGCATCGGATGGGCATGTAAAAAGTCGGACCTGCGCCTGATCACTCAACAGTCGTGTCGATTATCCGTCCCACTAGATTATGAGAAGTAAAGGAAGAGAGAGAGTGCTCTTGTGTACTGCGCACACACTTGGGCACTATAAAATTACTCCTGCGTAACTGGCCTGGTTTCAATGAAACTGCGGCCACCGTCACCGAAACCGGTGTGGGGGGGAGTTATTATTATGTCAAGATTTTTCGTTTTAGCATTTTACTTAAATATTAGTAATTTATTACAACTAGGTACGCTGTATGATTATAAATAATGTTCATGAATGAGACATTCATTAACGTCTCATTCGTTAATTCGCTATTATTTGAAAGTGGCAAGTAGGTATTAAATATTTAATTACTCAATCTAAATTCATTAAGTTTCTTCTGGAACAAAATCTAAAAGAAAGGGCAAATTTTTTTTCCCATTTTTTACCAGCACTAAGAAACATTGTCATAGCTGGAAATAAACAACGGATGAAGTAATTTATACTCGACGACTATATTAAGTTGTTGAAAAAGTTGCTTAGACTAGTAAATATTATCTAGTAGGTATAATATTATTATATTGTTATGTTCAAAACACAAATATTTTAATTTACATCTATAATAGTATCAAAATTCTCACATTTCAATACCTTGGTTAATTTAACGTTATGAAGCAGTGATCGGATGACTATAGGAATGTAAACAATTTTTAAAATAGTTTGCCTGCAACCTTTCTCTCTAGAATGTAGTTGTACCTTTTAATTGTATATTTATATAATCGATGTCTCGACGCGACGTCAAAACGTCTGCAAGTATTACCATGAAATTTAGTATGCAGGGAGTTTTCTTATCCCTGGGAAACTGCGCATTTTAAAGCTATATATGTTTTTCTTTCGTCGTGCAACAGTAACATCAATAACGTCAACTTTATTTTGTTAGTCCGATTGGCAGTTTGGTATGCGTATGTATAATATTTGCTTTGTTTGTAAATTTGTAATGTGGTGGGTTTGAACCCCGGTCAGAAAAGTATTTTAGTGATTCATTTTTTTTTATTTATCAGACCTTCGAGCAAAGTTTGGTTACCCAGGTAGGTACTAATAATATTATATTAAAACCAAAATCGTCAGTCGTATCGTCCCCACGTCGTACACAATAAATGCAAGAGACCAGTGGCGCATTTCTAAATCAAAACACGGCCCGTTACCCAGGAGAGTGACTTGCGGAAAATTGGAAAACGAAACAAGGTGAAAAATATTATTAAGTGGAGCGCTCACCGCCACGGCACTCCCGGGATACGGTACCTATAAACTCATTTTATATCATAGCGGACAAACAAAAGAGGATTTAAAAATGTTATATTGTTCAATGAGCCCAAACAATTAATATTTCAATACTGTCGAATTAAAAACTTTTATTCCTTAAAAATGGTAAAATTAGTGTATTTTACCATTTTTAGAGAATAAAATTTTTCATTTGTTAAAAAAATTAATTTCGTACAAATTAAGTGCATTAGGTACTTTTGTAATTTGTAATGAAATGTAATTTTTACGAGATCAAATTTTTATATTTAACAAAGGAGTTTTAATAGTATTCAATAGTTTTAGTATACTATATTTTATAGAATTGGACACTGATTGCAAAATCACTAAGTATATAAAAACTTTAAATGTATGTAACATTTTTGATTGTCTTCATATTTTAAAAATCTTTAATTTATAAAATACTTAAATGTGTGTGGCAGCCCTGGGCCTACCTTTTAGAGCTAATATATTATGGGCCTACCTCCGCTAAAAGACTGTCGGGGCCCCACAGCGATTTGTTGGCTCAATTGACTGTCAATGAATGGATGTGGGGTGACTTGTCGCTTGTGGGTTACATCTTGTGATGCTGCGCCTTAATTATGCGTACTTCATTTTCAGTATTTAGTACATGAAGGTGTTTTTATTGACTAGTCACTGACCTGACAAACATCTGTCTTAACTATGAACTAGAATAAATAAATGCTACAACATACTCATACAACGTCATTTTTTGTATTTTCTCCGCAAGTTTTTCAATATTTCTTCGTTTAAACCTTACCTCAACTTTCTCAATTATTTCAAGACCAAAAATTAGCCAAAATGAGCCAGGCATTATTGAGTTTTAGCGAGACATTGGAATTGCAATCCACTTTTATATATAGGTTTGGTAAAATCAATTACGTATACTTCGGGTATATGATCTACTGCTTATGTAGAGAGGTTTAAGCCGAAAAATAATTGTCATAATCAAAGTAAAAAATAATCTCATGTATGAGTGACTCTCCGCAAAATGCAAACCGCAAAAGAAAAAAAAAATTTTCGAGTAAAAATATGCCCGAAGTGTCCGTAATTAATTTTTGGGCACCTTATATAACAAAAGAAGAATATACATTTACACTTATCCACCTGGTTATAATGATTTCTATTTTATTAAAACGTACCGTCTACTCAAATTTATCCCAAGAAGACTATTATTTAGACCCTTTTAAAATGTAAACTATTTTCAGTATTTTATTTTGTATACGATTGTAATATTATGTCGACTTTTATATATTGTCGATTGCTACTTTTGTAAAATATCTAAAATTATATTGTGAATATATAATTTTAATCTTAAAAATTGACTGCATACATAGGAACCTGCAAATTATTTAAACTTCGTACTTGCCGATGTGTTAGTAAAAGCACGTAAAGAATACCTTCCGTGTGCATTATTCGGTGTATTCGGTGGTAAATCGTGTGTCGCTAAGTAGCGCGTTTTCTTTATCGGCTCTGACGGAGGAGGTTTCACGGGCGATCGGGCCACCTCACCTCTTTATGGCCGCCTGGCTCGCTGATAGCACCAATTACTGCTGGACCGAACGTTGGTGTAGTGTGGACGTACCTTGTCTTGGAATATTCAAAAAGAAATATTGTTATGTTGATGAATGATGTTGTGTTGATTAGGAAATATTTTCGTTCTTACATTTTTCTACATCGTCGTGGGAAAGTCACGAAATAGAAGAATATAAGAACGACAATATTTCGTAATCAACACAACAGGGCTGATTTTTCAATCATCAGATAACTCTTACCCGAGGAATAAATATGTGACATTGACAGATTTTTCATATAAAATCTGCCAAAGTTAAATGTTTATTCCTCAAATAAGAGTTATCTGACGAATGAAAAATGGCCCTAGAGTAGTATAAGTTAACAGTGTACTAACACTTGATCATACAGTCAATAATTTATTAAATACTTTTAAAAATATTTGCTTTCTTTATTGTAACTTAAACCAACTAAGGACCTGTTTCTTAGTAAGTGTCCTGTTGGCCTAATAAATATCGAATAGCTTATTCGGAAGTTTTAATATAGCTGCTTATAATATCGAGCGACAGAGACAAAACATGTAAATATCAGATTAACGTATCTTAGGCTATTATATTCCGAATCATATCCACATATTCTCTACGCAGTTACTCAGTGTAATAGCGGTCGGTCCCTTAAAGTTACCTCCGCTCTACGTTGATACTTTTTATATACCACCTCTTACTTACAGATCCCTCTGTAGAAATTGGTTTCTTGTAGGTAATTTATTCACAGCCAGCTGGTGAATTTGTCTACCTACTCAGAATTAATACGGCGACCTCATCGACGATAAAACGACATACTTACCTATAATTATATTATTTCATGAAAAAAATGAAGTTCATAAAATTGAACATTAATCCGTAGGACCAAATATTGTAAACTATGTGGGAGGGCCAGACTTCGGCACGAATATATCGGCTGGACGACTAGATAAATACCCCAGCTTCTATAAGAAAACCAGCGTGAAACCACGCATGACTTAGGTATCCGATAAGAGAGGTTTTTCAAAAATTCTACCTGTAAGAGGGTAAAAATGTTTGTATGGGATGAGATTCCTTGGTCCAATTAAAAAAAAAATTGCATAAACATTCTTTAAGAGAATTAATGGAAGATGTGTTTCATATTTTATTGATAACTGGGTTAAAGGAGTAAAAATCCTATTAGAAAAACTTTTTTACAACTATGCACACGAAGTTGCGGGCAAAATATAGTATTATAGAATTTATAGAAACGTAAAAAAACTAATTACTTAGCCTAAGAGACAATTATAATCCACCCACCATCAATATTACCAAAAAACAAATGAATTGACACTAATTGAAATAGAAAAACTCGATCAACGTCCGCGCTGACTGATTGGATTGTTTGCCAACAATCATCGCGCTCCGCCACGCGCTAATCAAAACATCATGTTTGTATGAAAAATGTTAGGAATAGATCAAATAAAATAAATAAAAATGTAAATTTGAATCAAATATGTAAAACTGCTTTAATTTTAATATTTTCATATGGAAACTATTTTGGTGGGATTTTATTTAACTGGATGTCGTGATTCGTCCCTACAACTTACACGAAAATCTTATCCTACATTTTGCACGGACATATTCTTCGTTCCAGTCTAACATACTTTTCCCTTTTTTATAAAGGTTTTTTTTTTTTTCAAGAAAAGCAGTATTTAATATTTGACTACCTCTGTAGCTCAGTGGTTAGCTTGTCGGCGCTTAAGCGTTTAAGGTGACGCCGCGTTAAAGTAAAAATATGTTTTAGATTGCCGTGTTGGATATGTTTTAGATTGCTTGTTTTTTATGAGAACAAGCAATGGAACAGCAAGAAATGGAAAGGGCGTAGCGACAAAATGGTTTTTTGTCGCGTAATTTAAAAACCATAAATACATTTCATATAAGCTATAGGCAAATTATTAATGTGTATGCTTGAACCAATCTATGTACAAATTTTGGAAGCTTAAAACACTCTCCTCTGTTGGCAAAATAGGAATCTCTTTTTTTACAGAGGTGTTTTTGAATAATTATTCTGTGTTATAAAAGTTGACCAATCGTGTTATGCTATGGGTAATTCAAAGACAAAGACATGATGAATACTGACAATGAACTTTTAATTTCTTAGCTTTAGTCATTGCTAAGAAAAATCGATATCGCTACAGCCAAATTATCAATGCGTCGCCTTAAGGTTGCGGTTTCAAGTTTTTCGGAGGTTGCGATTTCGAATCCCGCAGAAGAGACAAAAAAAATTATATGTTCCTGGATCTTGGATGTGTGTTAAATATATGTATAGTATAATAAAAATCTTAATTATATGTGTACCTATCGTATAAAAATAATATTTAATATTCAAGTGACAAGATGCTGTGGCCAATGATGATTATTCGAAAATTGAAATATATGTTTAATGCATTTTCATTTCCTTTTGTTTAATCTCAAACCATCCCTACTGCAAACGGTATATTTTGCAACATTCGATATTTCTGTTTGGTATTGTTTGAGCGTTTAGTAAACCGATATAGACACCCGACACCACCTTTTAGTGAGCACAAACAACACAGGTGCTTACCTCGAGGGACCATTGGGGAAAATACTTCACTCTTGTTAGTTAAACTGATATTTTACCACGATTTTAGTAAGAAAAAAATATTGTTTCGCAACAAAACGTGAAAACCATAATTTTAGCAAAATTACATAGATACAAAGATTTCAAAACTCAAGATAGGCTATGACGTACATTGAAAGAACAAATATTTATACAATAAAAAGTTACGCCATCTTAGTTTTCACTATACTTCAAAATATTATGTCAATCATCTTGTTTTCACCATACATCAAACGTCAAAATGGCCTCGATTAGGGCCATTTGACTGAAGACACTTTTCGCCTCAACATGCCTCGTCTATAATAATGTATACGTCTATGCACAAAATATAAAATCTCACGGGAATATTGTACCTCTTCGAGACAAAAAGTAGCCTATGTTTTAATCCAGAGTTAAAACTACTGCCATACCAAATATCATCGAAATTCGTTCAGTAGTTTTTACGTGAAAGATTAACAAACATCCATCCTCACAAACCTTCACATCACACTTTATAATATTAGTAGGAGACATCATAGATTAAAATAAAATTTAAAAATATGTTTCAAAATCTACTAAAGTTACATTACACTATGTAAAAATATTTATTCAAAACTCCGGTTTTCTTTTACCCAGTGTACCGAGCTTTTATTGTAAAAGGCCCGCATGATTTACAGTAAGTGTTTCATTACCTGTTCGCACCTCCAGCACCTCCAGTCCTGAGTGCCGGAGATGTAGCGATCGTAGCAAATCGCCCGGAAAATTGCTGCGTTTTAAATAATATGGGACGTACAAATCTAAACTTATTTTAAGAGCTTCGATCGGAAAGCTTTTGGTGCGTGTATTTAAGGTGAAAATAATTTGTGTTGCCATTTTAAACATTTATTGACAACCGTCCGCGTATATATACTATCGGTTATCCCGCGTAAATACTGCACTTTTCCGAGATAAAAAGTAGCCGTTGTTCTAATCCGGAGCCTCATCTACTACCTACTACAAATTTCATCAAAATCTGTTCAGTAGTAGTTATTGCGTGAAAGAGTAAGAAACATCCATCCATCCATCCATCCTCACAAACTTTCACATTTATAATATTAGTAGGATATGTAGGATGTATTCTTAGTTGGAGTCTCTCTGTAAAACTAACTACCATTTTCATAAAAAACTATAACACAACTACGAAAATGATATAGCCTATGTTACCCGGGCTATTATTACGAAATGAGCTCCGTGGCCTAGTGGGTAGACCGTTTGGTTGGCACTCGAGAGAGTGCAGGTTTGAATCCCAGGTTTTGGCTGTACCAATGAGACTTTTTCAGATCTCAAGTACATTATACGGACGCTCTGTTAGGTGAAGGAAAACATCGTGAGGAAACCCGCACATGATTGGCCCCGGACGTATTAACCAGTCATTCCTCTGGACTAGGCTGACTATGTTGTGAGAATGCCGTATGTGCTTGGGCAAGCATACGACATTTAAAAACCAACTGTCCCAGGCACTACAGTATTTCAAGGGTGGTTACTTCCTTCGGAGAATTCTGTAATAAATCATCCATTAACGGATGAAAAGACCTTAGTTTTTTTATTTTTATTGACACGACATTTATTAAAATCGAATCAGTAGTTTTAACGCTATGATGGAACATACATACATAAATAGACTGCCAAAATCATTACCCTTCCTTTTAGATTCGCTGTAGTCGAGTAAAAATAGGTACAAGCTCTAAAAGACTAATATGTCGTGGGCCAACTTCCTCCAAAGAACATAATATTATAACAAATACACCTTAAACCTTATTACCTACAGCTGCTAGGTGCAGAATAATTAAAAATTATTTTGTCATTAACAGCAATAGTCACTTAATATTAAATGGCCTAACAAAATGTCTATTGTCATATTTGAAAGTTGTTTTCTGCAGGTGACTACTAAGGCAACGTTAAGAAGCTGGAAGTTTGTCCAAAAATGACTCTTATGGCGTTGTGATAATGATGCTGGTGTTGCCACTCTTAATTGTACCTCCCTACTTCTGCTGAAAATATCTGACGGTTCGTGACGTTTAATCTTGCGTGGCGTGGTCGCGTAGGTATCACTCGACGGGACATTTAGTGATGTTCGTGGACTTCTTAATTGAAAATATGCAATAATATCGACTATCGATACTTACATGCCGTATTGTATAATATTTTTTGTTGGACTAAATACTCAATAGTCATATAATATTATAATAATTCCCTTTGAAATATATAATAATTTATTCAACTTAATTAGAGCTTTTTTAATACATTATATATTTGAAACTAATAATATCGACTCAGAGTTTATATATCAATACACAATTTAAACGGTTGTTTTATAGCAAAACGTAAACTTTTACAGTTTATCAAAATCCATGTAGATACTACAAAAATATTCTTATTTATTTTTCTACGGTTCTTCTCGGCGGGTTAGGGCTGAACCGGTAAGAGCTTTTTCTGTTATTTTTATATTCCGAGGAAAGCTATATAGTTATAAATTATTTTATATTTTTTTCATTTAATTCATTTTCATTTCAGCATGTATTTGAATTAATTACAACAAGGGATGTATCGTCACAGTAGAACAACTTCCCAACACTAGGCACGCGTCTGCAGAAATTCAATTAACATTACCTCCAGTCGCGTGCACCTTTATTTCCGTTTGGAGTCACTTAGCCCCCACCCTCCCCCACCACGGGGGGTGGGGGAGCGGGGGGAGTTAAGCGCCAGTAATGAGGTCCGGTGATCGTTTAGTTTGTACGTAATGGCTTACGTGAGTTCGAGACAGTTTCGGCTACGGCAATGCTTTTTGACTTGTATACCATTTTCTTATATTTTGTTGGTTAATGAAAATTAAGGTAATACGGGCTCAATTTTGCTACAGATACCCTTGCAATATTTTCAATTGTATTGATAGTTAAAAAAGTGAATAATGAGAGATCCTTGGCCTAGAGGACAGACCGTTTGATTAGCACTCCAGGGAATGCAGGTTCGATTCCCATGTTGTGAAGTGTACCAATGAGAATTTTTCAGATCTCAAGTACATTATAGGCACGCTCTAGCGGTATATGAAAACAACGTGAGAAAACACGCACAATAGGGTACCCAGACGTATTTGTCATTCCTCTGGACTAGGCTGACTCTGTTGCGAGAATGCCGTATATGCTTGGGCAACCATACGACATTTAAAACTGCCTGACCCAGACACTAAGGTATTTCATCAGTAGTTCTTCGCTCGGTGAATGCTTCATAAATCATCAAAAATTGGATGAAAAAGGTCTAAATTAAAAGAGTAGATTATTATTACCTGCATCTACCTAGTTTTTTTTTGTAACCTCAAACGTATTTTTAGATACCTACTTGACAACTAACTCGATAATAATGTTAAATACTATTTAAACGAGACTATTGTTTGCCGAGGTTTAAATTTTGTCGAAGATTTAAATTTATTTGAGACAAAACAAAACAAAATGGCTGCTGTATAAAAACATTTGACGGAGACGGATTGTCTAGATAGAAAAGCTGAAGGTGGATTGCCTTTCTTATCAGATGGAAGGGTTGAGGCGTAATAGCCGTTCTCAGGAGGTAAGATTGGGGTTTCTAATTTAACGATCTTCGATCAGATTCTGTTTGTCTTTCAATCTCACGATGCAATTCAAACTGTAATTGACTTTCATTTCATTAAACTTGAACTTTAAAAAATGCTTTAAGTTTCAAAACATATAGGGGAAGGTGGAACTAGATGAAGTGGGGGGTAAGACGGGGTAACCAGGCTTTTTACAATAATTCTAATGAACAATAAAAGGTTTATTTCTAAATAGATTTGAAATAAATGCTTTCAAAATTGTTCTACTTGTTGACATGCCACCAGTTGATGAACTAACCCAAATATAGAAGCACCTGTGTAAGCTTTGCAGCTCGGCTTTCAGGTATAATTATTGTAAAGAGGGTTAGGTCAATCTGCAATAGAAGTCTATTGCAGTTTGGCAATAAAAAATGTAAGTACTAGGCTAAATTATTAGTTATTAAAAGAAAAATATGCAATCGATAAGCTCTCACAAGCTATTTGAATTTGAATACAATAATAATTAACGATATCCAAGAAAATTCCGGACCAGGTGAGCAGAAACTTATGTGACTAAATACTAAAAAGGCATTCGTTTCAGTCCGCGAGCTTACAGGTCTTTTCGTTTGCACATAGATGATGATGATGATGATGGTGATGTATACCCTTTTTGATTGGCTACTTGAAATTTCAAAATGTTTTACAGCTAATGCTTTAATTAATTACCTAATTAGGTAATCAAAGTTAGTAGGATTATTATTACCAATTGGTAATAATAATCCTACTAACTTTGGCCACA
Organism: Glaucopsyche alexis; assembly: GCA_905404095.1. Lineage (NCBI taxonomy): Eukaryota > Metazoa > Arthropoda > Insecta > Lepidoptera > Lycaenidae > Glaucopsyche > Glaucopsyche alexis. The sequence continues at coordinate 21,789,448 of FR990048.1, read as the reverse complement.
ACAAAACTTAGCATTAGCAAAAATTTTCTTAAACAAGCTTCTACTTTCTATTCCTATCACACCATTTTAAAATCATAAAATCAAAACGTATATTAATAAAAAAAATATACATTACCTTAAAAAAATATGCCTTTTTAACTCTCATATAAACCTCCAAAAACTCCCATAAGTTTTCATCGCAATAAACGTTGTCATAATGTTCGTTCGAATTTTAAAGGTTTATTTAGGTCAATCCGGTAAATAGTTAGGTATATTTTTTATAAAATGGATCATGAAACGAGCAGGCAGGCACTAATACTAATATCCTACTAATATTATTAGGTAATCCTAATGGTACCTAAGCGCGCTCGCAGCACCAGAGGAGTTCCACTTGTAACTCCTCTGGTGGTTGCGCACTTGCGTTCCTGGTCTTTATAATCCCCAACCCCCATTGGACACAACAAGCGTTATTTCACGTCGATATTCTGCGAGGCTGTGGATTACCACAGTCAGATGGATAATTATATCCATCTGACTTAACCCATCTCCTTGGGTCTCCGGTAACCTCACTCACTCGGCAGAACACAACGCAAGCGTTATTTCACGTCGATTTTATGTGTATGTATATGTATTAATCCAGTCGAGATCCATGCCGAAGTATAGCTATCCCACGTGTAAGCCTTAACACCTCTTTTGATATATTACATAACCAACGATTGTAAAACACTAAGACCCACTTTGCGCAGATCTGGGTTGAAATTAACCCTGGGTTAAGAAATCACACCTATCGTATTTCATAAATACGAATATAATAACTCCCCACACCGATCTCGGTGACGGTAGCCGGTTTCATTGAAACCAGGCCAGTTACGCAGGAGTAATTTTTAGAGTGCCCAAGTGTGTGTGCAGTACATAAGAGCGCTCTCTCTCTCTTCCTTTACTATGACTGACGAGAGATCAGGCGCAGGTCCGACTTTTTACATGCCCATGGATCATCTTTCTTGTCAGACAATCGATCGATCACAAAAGGTGATCAGCCTGCATTGTACTAACCAATTTAAAAAAAAAAATGTGTTAAAACATTTTTTGTTTTTCCAATGCGGGAATCGAACCCACGACCTCCGAGTCGAGAGCTCTAACCACTAGATACGGACGCTGTTAAGGCTTGTTAGATCTGCGCAAGTGGGCCTAAAGTATGAACAACGCGCGACGTGACAAATGCTGGGAAGTCAGCGGAGCTCGGCATGAGTTTATCTCTGACACGCAATACCAACCTCATTCCCCAAACTAATATTTTGATCTGACCCGACGTTTTTCATCTTCATATTGACAACCTCTGTAAGTGGTTAGCGCGTTGGCGTTCGAACCGGATGTCGCGGATTCGAATCCCGCTTGGGAACAAAAAGTTTTCCGTGTTCCTGGGTCATGAATGAAAATCTTAAATATAATATATATATAGGTAATATAAAAGTAAGTATAAAATTTATTTCCGTTGTCTGGTACTCGTATCACAAGTTCTTCAAGAAAGATCATTAGCGTAGTGTGAAAGCATGCGTAAACATTGGTGAAATGAAATTTTGGTAACGGAAAATGTATACCCCTTCGTCTTGATCTTCATACGGTCCTCAAAATTACTTATTGTAAGCTTATAGTTGAAGGTTTCATAAAATACTTCTAATTAATAATATGTAAACGTGCAATGAATGGTTTAAATGTGCATTTATATATAATTATTATTATTTGTTTATGAGATGAAATGATTTTATAGTTTATTTCTTAGGCATAAGAAATAATATTCAGTGCCATGTTCAATTTGTATAAAAAATGCAAGATCAGTATCGTCGCTTGTTTTGTATTGGCATTATTACCGAGAGACGGCCATGAAGGCACATGTTATGTTAATTTATGGAGAATAAATCCTGTATATTATTTATTTGAAGTTTTAATCACTGGATATGAATAAGGATTTCAGAGAGGACTTTACATTTCAGAAGTGTGATCGGCGAAAATTATATTTTTTTTCGCTCTGAGCCTACGTAAGTATCGTTGTTTATATCGACATTTATTTTGAAAATTTTTCTTTGTTTTTGTGGTACCTAACTACCTACCTAATAATGATTAATGTTATGGTAAACTATAATTAATTGCTTAGATAATAGTAAAGTGAAAAATCGTAATATTATCTAAAGGGATTAAATTAAATTTTTGATGCATATCGTGAAAAAGGGGCATAGAGAATCGGAGGAAATTTGAAAATGGAATACATATTTTATTCTCGACGTGCTCATGAGTCATGACGTCATATGAGTGCAAAAGAGATAGAATGATGATGGAAGAGATAATATTATTAAAATAATAATTTAAATAGTAGTTAGTTATTAATAAATAGGTTTTGCGATTTTATGATATTATATCAGATACTTTAATCGAGACGATATTGTTTATACATTATTATTGTTCATTAATATGTAAGTACAATTGGTTTTTCGAAAACAGTTGCAAGTATTACCTACCATGAAATTTGCAGAGAAATGTGGGGGAGTAAAATCGATCTCACTAAGGCTTATATCTGGAGAACTGTGCATTTTTTGCTACATTATGTATATGGTTTTTTTTCGTCTTGTAACAATGTAATATAATTATTTCTATAATTTTGACTATTATAATTTATAAATGTTATGACAACTTGATCGAAATAGAACTCAAAATAATAATATGGGTTTTTTTCGACTGGAGCAAAAGATTTGTATTTATGTTTAAAAGAGCATTTATTAGTTGAACTTCAATATATATGATTTATTAATTTTAATATACAATAACGCTTAAGATTCTTAATTTCTTTTTATTTGGAGTGACATGGTATTAAGCTGTATTCTGTCAGTTTCAGATCAGATGGAATTCCGATTACGACTATCTATTTTGGGTATTTAAGGACCCAGGGAGCCCAAAATGAGAGTGAAAGTCAGGAAGTTTCTAATACCATTAGAAAGTACTAGGTGAGAAATTAAATGCCAAAATTAATATGCCAGTTGACCAGGACGACCCGGGTGTAAGCGGTCAGGTCAGCCGGTGGAGCAATACAGAGTGATACCCAGGGAGCCCAAGGTTAATCGGACAGGGTCAGGAAATAGACTTCTGCCGGTTGCTCAGGACGACCCAGGTGTAAGTGGTTAGATCAGCCGGTGGAGCAATACAGAGGGATACCCAGGGAGCCCAAGGTTATTGGGACAGGGTCAGGAAATAGACTACTGCCGGTTGCTCAGGACGACCTAGGTATAAGTGGTTAGATCAGCCGGTGGAGGTGAGTGGTCAGGGGTGGCGCAGGAGAGTAGCGCTACCGAGACCAGAATTGTAAGGGGATCGGTGGAGGCCGATCCCAGGATTGGTGGAGGCCAATCCGAGACGAAACAAATTGTAAGGGGATTGGTGGAGGCCGATCCGAGACGAAACGAGACGAGGACTGTATTGACGGAGAGCACCTATCAGAGAGTATTGGTGGGTGCCTATTCAAGGGCATTGGCGGAGAGCGCCTATTCCAGACGAGATTTGAGGATGGGATTAATGGAGTGTGTCGATCACGAAACGTTTTGATTATTCATGGAGTATGAGGAGTGAGGATGGTGTATTTTTCTGCCGTAGCTAGGCCAGATCGTGGGTCTACCGTGGAACACCAAAAGTGTGATAGAGATCAATCATAATTATTTAAGAGCACTATATAGTACTTTCGACATAACAGTTCGAGTAGAGTGGAGAGAACGATATAAAAAAAAAATGAATTTGAAACGAGGTGTAAAAGTGAGAGAAGTAAGGTACAGATTATGTTTGTATCAATTTTATAGTAAGAGATTATACATATATGAGATTTAAATGAGTTTACAGAATCAATATAGAACAAGGTTTTGACAATAATAGAGTCAGTCAATGGTTTGGATAGACAAAAATTTAGTAACCTGAGATTTAAATGAATTTACAGAATCAATATAGAACAAGGTTTTGACAATAATAGAGTCAGTCAACGGTTTGGATAGACAAAAATTTATTAACCTACTTTTACCATAAATATTGAGTTGACCCTATGTCTAAAGAGCAGACAATGTTAATGTGGCTTACAAGTAATATAAGTATTAGTTATTGGAATGAAAGTTCCTATGGGGCGTTGCGGAGAGGTACTCTAGTCGGCAAAAAAAAAAAAAAAAAAGGGTCTGTAACGTTAAATAAAACCGTAAGATTTTTATGTATTAGTAAAAAGCAAAATTCGATCGATCGATCAATTGACATCCTACATTATGGTCTAGTGGCAAGGATGCCTCGATTCTCACCCAGGAGGCTCGCGTTTGATTCCCGGTATTGGAATTAAACTTTTACATTATTTTAACTCAAATAAGTATTTATAATTATCACTTAATAAAAATAATAATGTGACCTACACAAACTTTCTTCACATAAAAATAATATTTTTGCAAACGTAAAACGCCACCTGTGATCTAGAAACGGTACTTTATTAGGGTTCATATCGGACGCGATCGTAGTTCTTATCGAGACAAAGTACAGTTTTAAAAGGTAAAGCTGATCGACTGATGTATTAATGCACAGACCATTGCTAGAAATTTGAAATTTTGCACATGTATTTCTCATAATATGACAGGAATTGGTTGCGGGGTTATTAGGGCGGAGGTAATTTTCATTATTTTTCAAATAGGATACACCGTTTCTGAGATAGAAGTGTTATAGAAGAAAAAAATACGGCAATGCTCTACTTTGAGACACGAACGGTGTATAAATCTGTAGAAAATTTGGAAAATTCAGGAAGGATTTTTCAAAATTCAACCCCCCCAAGGGGGCAAAATATTGGATTAAAGTTTAAAACCTAACTTTACGCAGGCGAAGCCCCAGGAAATTAATATTGTTTTCTATAAACCTCAAATAGAACTTGAAATCAAAATTTTATAATGAGGAACTTCGTTCCTATGTGGTGTCCAACGACACCACACGGCTTTTTGTTCTAATGAATCGAATAGAACGACTAGGTATGTAAAAAAATTTGTTAAATCGATGTAAGGTTGTGAGCTGTAGATTTTTAACAGCTGTACGGTATAAAAGATAGGGTGATAAAGACGTGAGGCACTAGTAAAATTTTAAAGACTAAAATTCTTTTAAACATGTGTACTTGAACGATTACAATTTGTAAAACTTAAAGAGATGAAACTTTGGATAATTGTCATTCTGATTTGAATAGACAATAACTACTTATCTAAAATGAAAATTGAACTAAATAATTATAGTTTAATATTTTCTTTGGGCTTTGGCTTTGAATATGGGCTTCTGACCGAAATAATAATCGAATTTGAGGATACCGAGCTGGCTGGTTAAAAAATAGACAAGTGATAGAGAAAGTATATTTATAGTATACAATATAAATAATAACGTTTTCTTAGGTTTTACAGTTTAAATATCACCTTGACCTTGCGGACTATGATACTAGATGCAAAAGATTCCACTTTCTTCCCCTGCATTATCGTAGGAACATCTCCGATCTAGACTCTAGTCTACTTATGTAAAATTATTAACAAAATAGATGTTCCTGACTTACTAATTTGATACAGTTTAACGTTCCCACTAGGTAATCATAGTTTTATGCCTTTTTATGTCTCACCATTTAACACCTATTATCGTCGAAACTCTTTCATCCTTAGATCAAGCGCTCAAATGAATACATTCCTTAATGAAAATCCACTTGAAGATATATTTTCATTAAATCCACCTAAAATTAGGAGACTCCTAACTGATACCCTTCTTCACTTGTAACTAATAAACCATTTTAAATATTAATCTTAATTACTAAACAAATATAAGACTATCAAATAATTATGTGTACGAGTGTAGTTTTGAATTTTAATATTAACATTCATTCGGTTTATTATTTTTGTGGTTATGACTGCTTTCACTTTAAGGTATATATGGATATTTTTTGACACATTCAGGGGCTTAACTTGAGCTTTGGTAATTTGTTTTGTAGTTGTGAAAACTTGTAATTGGTACTTTATTTTTTTTAATATGTTAATTTATTATCTTTGTATTTGTTTCTGTAAGCTTTCATAACAAAATGAAAAAAATCGCCCAAGTGCGAATCGGACTCGCGCGCCGAGGGTTCAGTACAAACCGGTAGTGATTTTGTTACACCTTAAATGTACTTTAAACCTGAGTATTTGATATGAATTTCAATTTAATATCTCTACGCGTTCTTGAGGAAAGGGGTAGTAAGTTTAAAATTATTAAAAATATTTTTATTATATTATGTAAAAACTAAAAGGTTACAGTTTTCGTAATTTTTCCTTTACCTATATGTGCTATAAGACGTTACTCTATGTATTTCAAATTTCAAGATTCTGAGTTCACGGGAAGTAGCCTGTTGGTTTTGAGTTTGCGAACTTCAAAAATTTGCGGCATTAACGGCTGTATCTTTTGATTGCATTGGCTTAGAAGTTTGATTTTTTCACAGCTCTAAAGGACCGTAGACCTTACCTCTACGCGTTCCTGAGAAAAAGGGTCTTGACAGACATTCGGACGGACAACAAAATGATTCTATAAGGGTTTCGATTTTTTCTTTCGAGGTACCCTAAAAATGAATAAAAATAAAAATTAAAAAAAATAATTATAGTAGTAGGAAGCGCAAATAGAGATAGGCAGATCCCCCACGATGCAGATGGTCAGTTTCAAAATTACTACTCAAATAAGTCCCTATCGGGGAGTGTACTGCAATGTAAATGTAAAATTATGTCATACTAGATGTTCATACGCGCAAAGAAAATTCCCGCGGGAACCGTACATTTTGTCACGAAAAGTAGCCTATTTAGATACTAGTGGTGACGATGATGTTTCTGAGAATGAAGAAGTGGTCCTAATAGTTATAAATATATTTTAATAACAATAGTCAGTAAGAAATTCATAGTCGTTATCTTTGAGTATATAACCACGTTGTTATATCTCTACCTCTCAATTATCAAAAGTGTCGATTTGTATCTGTCGGACTAGATTTCGGCCTAGGTCTAGAAATAGCGCCCCGTCGCATTAAAATGACGAAAACTCCCTAATTTTGTATTATAGATATAATTATATAAAACTTATGTTGTTAGAATCCGTGCAATGTAAACTAACAGAATTAATACAAGTTATATTATTTTACCCTAAAATATTTTGTAATCCTAAGGAGAAAATAGGTGAAAGTAAGTGAAAGTATACGCGAATATTTCGAGTGATAATATAAAAAAAAAAACATTCATTAAAATTTCTTATAGTCTTCGTACAAATGGATATACTGTTTTACAATAATTCATTAAAAAAAAACAACACCTTTACATACTGTGTTTTTTTAAACCACAAGCTTTTTAAAAATATATATTTGGCACATCTATCGATACGCCTGTTTATAAAAACGCCATGAGATGGCATTTGACAGACAAGGGGATATTTCATTAAATTGAGCGGTTTTTTTTGGTAGTTTCTCTAGTTTACTAACTATTGTTGTATGTTATAATATTATGATTGTGTGTAGATAAAGTGTTATCTATCTATCTATCTGAAGCGAAGGGACTCGCTTCTTGCAGGAAGGCCGAGCTGTAAGCTTATAGTTGAAGGTTTCATAAAATACTTCTAATCATAGACGTATATTATAGACGAGGCATGTTGAGGCAAAAAGTGTCTCCAAAAAAATGGCCCCAATTTTTAAATTTTGGGGCCATTTTGACAGTTGAGGTTTGGCACTTGTGATCTTACCATTTCTACATTTACTATATATGCAGTTAATCCAGTCCGCATATAATTCATAAAATGCCGAGTAGTTGCGTAATTAAAGGCTGTAAAAACTATGACAAACTTGTAAAAAAGATAGACGGGATATCTTATCACAGGAAATTATGACAATATTGTTTGTTACAATTAAAATACTTATGGAATTTTAAATAAATATTCAAAAAATGGCGGCCAACTATGAAATATTATAACACTGGTTATTGTATGCGCAACAGTGAAAAGGTAACTTTGTAGGGACGTCATTTTTATTATTGATTTATTACAGAAATAAGAGATTCAGTTTTTTTTTATTTCAGTACCTAACCAAACCTAACCTTACCCGTCAGTATTCACATTTTTGATTTATTTAAATAAAATGAAACTAAGGCTTACTATTTATTTGATTTTTACATATTATATTTAAAAATATTATTTACTACCTGACCTTACAGACGTTGTTCTGTGAATTATGAAATTGAATAAAAAATAACTACACTTGAAGGTTGTAAGCGTAGATTGCTACACCCATAAGTCATAGCCTACACCTACAACCTACATCTAGACCTACTACATACCTATAGTTGGTAGGTGATAGGTTGGTAGGTAAACAGTAGTTACCCACTAAAAACCTACAAGCTACATCTACTAGATGTAGATCACCTACAACCTGCACCTACTGTCTATTCTGCTCCTAAACAACCACCTACAATGTTCAGGGGCCAGCCGATTTAACATTATGCACTTTTGAAGAAAAAAAAGTAATATTTCTGAAATATTACTATGTTACTGGAAGCACCTTTATACCGAGTGATTTTTTAATCCGTTTCAAGAGAAACAGTTTATAATAGTTACACAAAATAGAGTACTTTGGCATACTTACTTTATTATTTTTTTCTTTTGTCTAATTTAGTGAACATTTGTTGTAAACATCGCAGAAATTTATAGTATTTAAATTACAGATTTCCCAATAATCCAGAACGCAAAGAGATTTGGACTCGCCTTATTCGAGAACAACGAAATGAGCCTAACAAAAAAGTTACTCCCCTCCCGCTCGCGCCTTGGTGACACCCACTTCGCAACGGGCCGTGCAGCAGAAATCGTAATATTTTAATTTCGCCATAACTTCAAAACCAAACATAAACAATGAATAATTCAAAGACCTAATATTATCTACATAAACTGTACTTAGTGATGAAATAATTTATTTTGATAAGGATTAATAGCATGAGTAAAATAAATGCGTTTAAATATAGTCCAAAAAAAATTCAAGATCTCTAAATAAAAAAATGGTTGTTATGCCTCACTTGACATAGATAGGTATAGTGTGTCACGGACTTTTTTGTAGATATTTATAAGATCTACAATTAATTAGAACATTTTATGGTTCTATCTTTTATAGTTTAGGCAGCGTACGCAAAATAAGTAACTTTTCTGGTTGATTTTTACACCTTGTGTCCGAAAAACCCAAATATCTTACGGAACCCTATTCTTTTCAAAATAAAATTTAGCCTATGTTACTCGTGGATAATGTAGCTTTCGAAAGGTGAAAAAATTTTTGAAATCAGTCCAGTACTTTTTGAGCCTATTCATTACAAACAAACAAACATACAAACAAAGTTTTCCTCTTTATAATATTAGTGTAGATGTAGATTATTATTTTCAAACTGAATTAGAATATGTATAAGTTTTTATAAATTATAATTCAATATTCTTTTTATGGTACTTAATATAATTAGTTTTGTTTTTATGAGTCTTGTTTTATTTATCTAGGTAATAAAGGAATATTAAGTGCTGTTGCGCTAGGATTTGTATATAATTTTTGCTGCAGCGCTGGCTGTGAAACGTCACAGCTCCTACGGCTCCGCCTCTTCTGTGGCGCCGCTGGAGCTACGGCACATGTGTAAAAACAAATTTGTTGTCTGGTCTAGGTCCATACGCCGTATAGAAGAAAAAAATTGGTTTTCTTGTAAAATCCTTTAAAATATCTTGCTTAGGTTAAAATATCTAGTATGCATACACCATTAGCCATTGCACTAATCTATTACACCGATATAATATCTGTATAATATTCTAGTATGTAATTATCGTCATCTATGAGTACTAATCACCAGAGGAGTTAAAAGTGCGTTCCTGATCTTTGGCATACATTTGACAAATAATGTAGGTATAAGAAAAAGTTAAGCCATCTTGATTTCAAATAAATGTGGACTGAAAAATCTGCGGAAAGCAAATGTCGAAATGTCAAGATGACAAAATATGAAACCTCGACTGCCCCAAAAAACCCCAAAAGTGGGGCAGTTTAAGTGTGGACACTTTTTGCCTCAACACGCCTCGTCTATGCTTTATGATAATGAGAGTAATATAATAAGAAATATGAAATATTTAAATTACATTACGTACCTGTAAAATTTATATTTGTTTGTAAGCCTTATTGATTTATTGTTGCTAATATTTTAGTAATTCCAGTATTAATGCGAGCTAAACTTATATTAAGTACGCCGGACAATTTTATTAACATTTCTTTAGTCAAGATATGTATTTAAAAAAAATGTATGCGTTGTACGCCCTTACAAAGTTATATCATACGACTAGCGACTGTTCCATCGGAATGGTAAAATTATACTCCTATTTCTTTGGGTAAAATCGTAAAATCAAAGGAACATCGAAGTTCCGTTGATTTTACATAGATGGCGTAATTTTTTCTTGTATGAAAATTTTTTCGGCTAAATGTACGTGATAGCCTATCTTGAGTTGAAATCTTTGCTTCTAATTAATAATATGTAAACGTGCAATGAATGGTTTAAATGTGCATTTATATATAATTATTATTATTTGTTTATGAGATGAAATGATTTTATAGTTTATTTCTTAGGCATAAGAAATAATATTCAGTGCCATGTTCAATTTGTATAAAAAATGCAAGATCAGTATCGTCGCTTGTTTTGTATTGGCATTATTACCGAGAGACGGCCATGAAGGCACATGTTATGTTAATTTATGGAGAATAAATCCTGTATATTATTTATTTGAAGTTTTAATCACTGGATATGAATAAGGATTTCAGAGAGGACTTTACATTATGTTACAGTTCCTCGGATCATATAAGACCTAGTGTTAGAATAATATCAAAGAAAATACACAATACTTATATTAAAAAGAAATATTTAGCTGGTTAAGACACCACTACCTACTGGAATAAATATTTTGTTCCGAATAATACAATTTTTAAAAATACACAGATAAAAGTAATCAATGAAAAGACGTAGAATATCAATCTCGTATGGCAATCTAATTAATGGCAGCAATATTTTTTTTCTAAAATTAGTTTTGTTAGACCCGAAAATGTTTGTTATAAAGGTTAATTTAGGCCACAAACTATTTTAGACACTACATTCAAATCAGATTAACAGCTTTGGGTATGTTATAACTTATAAGTTTCACAATTATAGAATTAGTAAGATTTTAGCGCATACGCCACGCTATAGTGCAATTCATAATTAAATTTCCTAGTCACAAATATGCATAGCAAGCAAACAAGCTTCAAATCCCTTGTACGTGTATAAAACCGAAGTAATAGTAAAAAGTTGCCAAGATTAATAATATTACTTTTCAACGTTGGAAAAATCCCGTAATGGAACACCTTAATCTCCTAAAATCTCGTTGTTGAGAGATAAGAACTCTAGGATATTAATTAGAGGTATTGTGAACTCTTCAGAATCAATGCGACACTGCGTTGAACTGTCTATAATAGGATTAATAGAATATAAGGATTGTAATAAGGACTTTTATGTTTTAAAAAAGGAATTATATTTTAAGAAGTTTCAAAATCAGTTAGTGTTTTGGATTGATTTTTGTTTTAATTTTGTTAATAAAACAATTCTTGAAAACTACAAATGGACGTTCATCCTACTAATAATTAATATTATAAATGTGAAAATTTGTGAGGATGGATGTTTGTTACTCTTTCACGCAAAAACTACCGAACGAATTTCGATAAAATTTGGTATGGTAGTATTTTAGACTCTGGATTAAAACAAGGGCTACTTTTATCTCGAGAAAGTACAGTGTTCCCGTGGGATAATGTATTTACGCGGGCGGGCATCAGCTAATTTATTTTATAAAAAATCATAGCACCAATGATCTAAAGCGCCATACTCACTGCCAGCCTGCAAATCCGATACCATGGCCTTGAAGCAGACTTGTATGTAAAAATTAGAAATTATTGTCACTTTTGACCATAGACGTATATATAATATATTTACAGATAAGGCATGTTGAGGCAAAAGCCGTCACCACGTAAGTCGTAAATGACCCCACTTTTATAGTTTTTGGGGCCATTTTGACATTTGAAGTACGGTGAAAACAATCTGATGTTTGGTGAAAACCAAGATGACGTAAATTTTTCTTCTATGAAGATATTCTAATAATAATAATAATAATAATAATAATAATAATAATAAAACATTTATTCAACGCTTACATTACACTTAAACACATTACATACATAAAAACATAGTACCAATTACTAACATAACAGGATAGTCAATATAACAAGGTACATCTAGACAGACAAAGAAACAGACTAAGAAATAAAAAAAAAAAAAAAAAGACGATTATCTAATCAAACAAGAAAGGCAACTAAAAGAAATTAGGTAGATACTTAGGTAGGCAAAAGAGTGCAATGCAAGCAATTGAAATAGGACTCCACTCAGGTACACAATCGCGACGTAATTTACACCGCGATCCCTGGTATTCTGTGGAGCCCCAAATGTACGTCATAGGCTCATAGCCTATCATTAGTTTTGTAATTTTTGCTTTTGACACTTATGACGGTTATTAGTACCGGTGTGGATTAGCAAGCTAGAACGTGAGCAACTTACTTTACTAACATTTTATAGGCATATATATTTTTTTACTCAAATCACACGCAACGGGTTTAATTCGCAACGATTGTCAATCAGTATGAAACTACGGTCAGATTCTCCAACGGCAGCAGATTTCTGAACGCAGGCAGACTGCTCTTAATTAATTGGCTTGCATTCGTTTGCATGAATTAGTCAGGTATTCGAAGGCACCCTACCAATTTTTAACCACCCTTTCGCAATTTGTGGAGGGCTGAAAGGTATTTAAAGAGTTAAATTATCTTGAGGTGTTTTTGCTTCCTTTTGAATACTTAAAATAAAACGAACGTCAACTTGATGAACGAAGACAAGATTTCTTTATCTCTTAGATAGACTTTTTCAGATATTGGAAAAAACTGATATTACCTGTCATGGATATTACCTATATAGTATTTTAGTAGCTGAGAGATATTTAAGGCTATAAATCTATCATATTTATTTCTATGAAACTATTTATAAAATTAGTCTACAGATAATAGAAAATAGTTTATCCGATACTGAATTTTAAAAATTTATGAAAGTGGTACTAGGTAAATAAGAATTTCAACATTGAGTTGCTTACAAAACTTAAATGTAATAATATCAAAACAAAAGCATACTTTATAGAAACTTTAAAGAGTATACAGTACAAACTTGGGCACTGGATGCCGCAAGTCCTCCGGATCGTACGGGATCAGGTGGATCGGATTATTCCGGTTCAGGGCGGACCGAACCGGATCCAACACGATTTTAGACTTACGCCGCAAAGCTTATACGGAGGTGGATAATGGATAGAAGGGTTTTTGGTCGCACTCTAATCCAGTTTAAAAGTGTGCAATTTATGTGGCATGGGAAATATTTAAAATTGACATATTCTTTTATAGGTAAATCAAGTTTTGTAAATATTGTTATAGTTCTCTAATTCATAGCTTAGCTTCTACTAACTATTAGCTTAGATACCCGGCTATCAGCAGGAGAAGAAGACATATTATTATATCGTTACTAAAAATTCTCCTTACGACACGTGCTAATGGGAAAGAAATATGTGTCTAATAATAATAATAATCAGTCAAAATCAAAATATTTATTCAAATAAACAACTTGTGCATTACAATAAATATTATTCAAAATATCTAAAGATTATTTTATGGACTAACAAGTAGGATGACCTGTATTTCAGGCGATAACAAAATCCATCCACATCTCTAGTTTGCATATTTTTTGTAAAAAATAGTGCAAAGTTTTTGTTTCACGTATAAAATATTGTTTTCTAATACCAGCAAGAAAGTATAGACTCGATTGACCTTCGTCACTCATAGTTTTTGCTACGCTCTGCCATTTGCTCCGCTATATATCTTTTTGAGACGAAACTAACTTTCGAGGAAAGGGCTAACGTTAGTTTAGCCCAACAGTGGGACAAAAAAGGGCCATGTTTAAGTTCTATATAGGTAAAGGTACACTCATCTGTCAGCTGCAGGCGAACTGTCACAACTTGTACAAAAGTTGTTGTGAAATTTCCATCGGCGCCGGATAAGCACCTGAACCGACTAACTTTATCATTGTTTCGAAGTATACTTTATGTACATTTATGTTTTTATTTCTCGTTATACGTAAAATAATAGAATACGATATTAGGGTATTTTAGCAAGATATTTCCGAATAGACCTTGTAGTACAAAGGGTGTTATAGCAAGAATAGATTGTCGAAGAGCCTTATAAATCTTAAAATATTTATTAACTACAATTTACAATAAAGTTAGCTATAGATATTAATGCTCTATAAATTGACTTTAAATTGTTTTGTCATTTTCTATACTTACTTTAACAAAAGACTCCGTGGCCTAGACCGGTAGACCGGTAGAGGGGATGGTTCGTACTCGAGAGAGTGCAGGTTCGAATCCCATGTTGTGGCGTGTACCAATGAGACTTTCTCAGATCTCAAGTACATTATACGGACGCTGTAACGGTGAAGGAAAACATCGCGAGGAATCCCGCACATGGTTGGCCTCAGACGTATTGACCAGTCATTCATCTGGACTAGGCTGACTGTGTTGTGAGAATGCCGTAAGTGCTTGGGCAACCGACATGACATTTAAAAACCGACTGTTCCAGGCACTACAGTATTTCAAGAGTGGTTACTTCACTCGGAGAATACTGTAATAAATCATCCATTAACGAATGAAAAGGCCTAAGATTTTTATATATTATCAAAAGCTTAACCTGTAAAAAATTAAGTTAATTCTTCGTCTCTTTTAAGCATCCATAGCTTAACAAGTTTGTTTGAAAGTATTTTAAATAAAAAAGTGTCGTCCTCAAAAATGTGAAGGTAATGATGTCGACCGAGTCGTCCAACTTCGTAAATTGAAATTATTTTTTCATTTAAACTGAAAACTTGTTCAGGTGAACTTTCTTGAGCATTAAATTCCACGCTTGAAGTTAAATTGTACGAGTTTGTCTCATAAAAGCGGATTACGTTATTATAAAAATTTTGGTATGCCTGGTTTAGTTTATTTTGATATTTCAATATTATATTTTAAACGAGACAATATTGTATGTATATAATCGTAATCTCGGCAACGGCTGCAATTATTTACACGAAATGCAGTTGCAGGATGTTTTCGGGGACAACAATCGGTGGAGCTACGTTTTATCCCTGGGTAATTGCGCATTTTTAAGTTATTTATATTTTTCCTTTCGTAGTACAAAGATATATAAATAATTTCGACTCTATAATATCCGTTCAGTCAGCAGTTTGGTTTATTTTTGCGTTGTTCGGAAATTCAGAATGTGGTGTGAATTGTATGTGTGTGTGTGTCCGGTCAAATATATTTATGTTTTTTTTTTTAATATATTACTATAGCCTCAAGCAAACCTTACCCAAGTATATTAACTATAAGATACAAATTGTAACAAAATGTTTGTACACTACTAAGCATATTAGGTATATAATACCTAATATGCTTAGTAGTGTACAAACATTTTATTATTTTTCTTATTTTTCTCAGTTATTTTTATGTTTTGAATTTAATTTATGCGTCTGTTAATATCGAGACGTGACAAGACGCTGCATTTTATCAGATACCGATTCAAGTTCGAACTTTATTCAAGAGTTCTGAGCCGCACTGGGCTGCGTAGCACTGTGCCGTTTTGCCAGTGTAACGTGTATCTTCTTTTGTAGTGAATTTGTAGTGAATATAAATTTAACTTCAATTTTTAATCGCATCTTCCAAATGCAGCACTGCGTCGTGTCGCGTCTCGTTTCAGTGTGGCTGACCCTGTTGAGGCAATGTTTTATACTTTAAAAAAATAACGGATTTTTCTTTTATGAGTAACGATTATTAATGTACTGAGTTCTAATTTAAACAATTTATTGCTAATTAAATGTGTAATTTCTAATTACTTTTTTTTCCTACAATCCCGTGAATTGTTTACAAACCGAACATATCGGAACTCGGAAGCTTATTTGTGCTTCTTATCTAACGGGATTCCCGCAGGTGAGCCGGGATTAGGCCGGGACTATATATCTCGGTGATGTATCATTGAGTCGAGTGCCATCGACACATGTCGCGTGTCCGACTCCGGGATCTGTGACGTCACGTTTCACGGGATTATTATAAATTGTTATTGAGATATTTGTCGGTACGTTAATAATATTATGATGGCGGAAGTTCCATAATTATAACATCTTTAAAATATTTTATCCAATATCGAGTAATTTAATGAAAACTTTAATGAAAGTTTTTCTTAAATTACTGGATTTTTTCTAAAAGGTCTAAAATGATTTTTAGTAAATCTAATAATGATGTTTAGTAAAATTAGGATCACAAAATGGGATCGGTATATCATAAATAGTTAAACGGTTATTATAAAACTGTCACTAGCAATTTACAGACTCTACAATACTTTCATAATATTGTGAAATAGAGTCCAAACTCCAAAGTGGCTAGTCCCCTAAAATACTCAAGTATAGATTTTCTGTTTTATTGCAGTATTGTAATAAAATTCATAGCTCGTTAGCGGCAGGTATGCGCGGAATAGTCAATTAATTTTATTTACGCCCGCCTTGTTTGCCGCAGGACAACGTCGCACCGCGAATTTTAAACTTCGAACGTTCTTCATTTAAAAGTTTCGTGTTTAAATTACAAATACTAACAGTGTTGATTAAATTCTTCATTTAGAATTTGGATTGTCATAAGAATCGAATGTTTGGAACAATTTTTGATGGATCAATTTGAATTGGGTTAAATTAACTAAAACATGAATCGTTAGATAGGTATTAAAAAATTCTATTATATTCTTTGCTCACTGACGATTCCGGTTGCTATAATATTTTATACTACTTATATGAAAGTTTATTCCTTTTTGTATATCCAGTAAAGAAGTAAATATGGTTATAAATATATTGTTAATACTAATTAAGTACAAGATTACTTTTCTTGTAAATTTAATAAATAAAAAAAAATATGAGTTAATGTGCCACTTATTTATATATAAACATAAATTATCGTCAACAAAAACCCTCACCTTAGAAATCTCTTAATAAAATTTCCTCGGAAAATTAATTTTGCCCAAATCCGTCTCTTTGCGACAAAGAAAAATTGTTACGAATGAAGTGCCTCTAAGCAACCTACCCCAAAAGCCCTTTGTAAATGTGCAAAGTAAACTCGACTGTAAATCTATAATAATAGGAATGATATTTCATGACCTTTCAACATAAGGTAAATATGGCTCAAGGTACAAGCGATTTTATTTTATTCTCTACCTTGACTCTACCTTGGCCACGGCTCTAGCTTAACCATTTTCGCACTTATGCATTTCTGGATTTCTATATAAATTAGTTTCTTGTTACGACCTTTATGCAGTTGGGTAATAGGTTTCATAAAAGTATATTATATAGCCTATGTTACCCGGACTATACTGCCGTCCTCAAACTTAAAGGCGGCAAAATGACAAAAAAGTTTTTGAGGTAGAGCTAAAAAACACGGGATTATTTTGAAATTGATGCTAGTTATTTTGGCTCTGTCCCATTTGGGCTTATTCCCGTTGGGAGCCGTTTTAAAATTTTCTATAAACAATATTGTCAATGTTGTCATTATATTTGATTCACGACAACATTAACAATTGTTTATACAAAATAACTATCAATTTCAAAATAATCCCATTTTTTGTAGGTCTACCTGAAAAACTCTTTTTGTCATTTAGGCGCCTTTTAGTTTGAGGACGGCAGTATAATTGACACCACTATTGCACGTAATTTATTAAAATCGAATAATTCGTCTAGGCGTTACGGTGTACCAAACATACATATTATATAGACTGCCAAAATCATTACCTTCCTTTTGACTTCACCGATGGGTAAAAAGACATAAACAGCCTCATCTTGTCACTAGAACCACCAACACGCGAAAGGTAAGTCAGGCAGCTGTCATTAATACAGCACGGGATGAGTAATGGGGGTCGTCTCGTTGCCTGTAAACGCGGGTATAATGCGGTTGTTAACTCAGCTGAACAGAGTGATTCATTCCCGGTTTTTCCAATTCCGTTTGTCTTTCCCATCGAAGTGGAATTTGTTAATTTCGCTAAATCGTAACGTTTGGGACGCTAATGGTAATTGTTATTGCTAACACCTTTAAACATGTTGTGCTTATTGAATGGATATAAAGTACGGGTATATTTAATTTTTATTTCATCTAGTATAGCGTGTTATTTTATGGAAATGGGAGCTTTACGACGCATAACTAAGGGTCTGTTTCACTACAGCCTAGTAAACTGTATAAAATAACTTATTCAGTAGTTTTGTCTCTGCTTACGAGAGACAGATGCATAACATGCATTAAAGCTACTTATCTGAAACTCTTAAGAAGATAGTGCGGTAATAATTGTTTTATTCAATTTTGATTATTATCTTTATGCCGGCCGGTATATATGCGCTTTGCATACGAGTGCCTACAACATTAAACAAAATATTTTTGAATTTACTTTATATAGGATACACATTTAATAAAATTATCGTGGTCTATTGAACGCTGAAATAATTTGAAGAAGCCGATGGTTTAAGCTCTTTTACATATAAGTATTCTAGAAATAAACTTTAGAATAAGCCTCTGGGGTAATTAAGATAAAAACATACTACTTCCCTACCTTTATTTATATTTACTTTTATTTTGCCCGATACATCATTTCATTTGTCGTGTTCCTTTAAATACTCAACAAAAGAGCCCATAAATAAATACATCCGCTATAAATCCCGACATATATTCAGGAACAATAGCCTTCTGCGGAACAAACAGGAAAGCGTACGTGTTCATGCGCCAACACCCGCGGAAATTACTGCGATGTGCATTTACATTTTGCACCAACCTTACACCAACCTGGCATCAATCTGACACCAACCCGTTTTTCACACACTAATTTTATAGCAACCTGTTTATAATTGTCTGTGTTAGTTTTGTAGGATAAGGACTGCCTCCTTTGGCATTTGGGTCAGTTTTGTAGGATAAGGATTGCCTCTTTTAGCCTTTGGGTCAGTTTTGTAGGATAAAGATGTCTCTGATGACATCTTTTTAATTTATGTTTATTTTAATTATTAATAAAAATGGTCCAGTGTAAGTCGAATAAAAACATTTCTAAGATTATGCAATAAATTTAATCCAACATAATGAGGCTCCCAAATAGGTCGTCCAAAACAACCGACGAGGAAACACCTGTAGTAATTTATGTTCTCATCCGAAGTGCTATCAAATCAATTCTAAATTTTAATGAATTATGCGCCACGCGAAACTATTTCTAGCCTCTGACAGGCGGATGCACTGAATCACTCTGGCTCCCGACGAACGTCATCTATCATTATTATTAATGACAAAAGCATATTGTCGCTGCAATAATTAGTAATTGTTCCTTTTTCAACTAAGCGCCATTTAATATCGCCCATATTACAGCGTGGTGTATCTATCCGAAGTATATCGTTGTTTTTTATTTTACTTTTAAACTGATTAGGCCCACTTGCGCAGATCTGGGTAAAAGCTAACCCCGCATCATGCTTCTCTTTTATAAATACGAAGAATGAGAGAGAAAACATGATGTTTAAAACGGGCTTAACTTTAATCCAGATCTTCACTAGTGGACCTTAAAGCACAATATATATATGCATCTGCTTAATATATTTATTACTCTCAGTTAAAATTCTATAAATGGCTTAATAAAATATAATTAAATGCAAAATGCATAATATTATATAAGCCACCCGTACAATAAGATTCGATATAAGATCAATGTTATTTTTATTTCCACAAAAACATACAACTTTAATATAATTTTTAATGGACACTGGACAACCCTTTGAAAACCGTTTACCAAAATCCGCTGGACAATATCGGCGAATCATTGATCAATAAGAAACCCAAAACCTAACTGGCTGTTAGCTCCTATGATGAACGAATGTTCATCTGAAATGAATCTTTTAATATCGCAGCGGTTGAACCGTGCTCAAATATTGGTAGCACACGTAACAAAAGGTCGGCTTTATTGAAATCCAGTGTTTGGCGCTGCCTCGATCATACCTACCTAATAACGAACCCATAGTGTGGAGTGAGATTCAATTATTCAACATTTGTATTGGGTGCCATAATATTATAGATACGTCTACATAAATATTTAACGCGTCTCTACGCTTTGTTATATTTAGGAATTAAATGTATTTCTGATAAAGTATAGCGCTGGAATTGACAATTCGTTTGCCACCGTGTCGGACACATAATATTCTGTCCTTCAAGTCCATAATGCTTATAGCATATTTATGCCACCACCACCAAGATAAAAAGTAGCCTATGTCCTTCCCCATAGTGTAATCTGTGCCAAATTATATGATGATCGGCTTAGTAGTTTTTACGTGAAAGTGTAAATAAAGTATTCCACGGAAACCGCACATTTCCGCACAAAAAGTAGCTTTCTCAGGCTATAGACTATCTGTGTACCGAATTTCATTTCAATCGGTTCAGTAGTTTTGCCGTGAAAGACGGACAAACAGACACACACACTTTCCCATTTATAATATTAGTATGGATAAGGTAGGCTTCGTATATTAGAAATTCAAAATTGATTTCTTAATGTTGTCCGATATTTGTGATATAAAAAAGGTAAAATATTAAAGAAAAAAAGTGAAAAAAGTGCTTGCAAACTCTCTCCATACTTGTACGCGATTGACGTCTCGTTAGAAAAAAGCGCAAAAAAAATACTATGAGACGTATCAGGAAATGAAACGAAGGTGCACGATATCACCATCTGATAGGAAATTGTCTGCGCTAATATTATAATATATATCTTGATATAGACTTATTTATCGCAATTCAAACAAAACTTTCTATAATATATTTTTGCAACTCTAACATAAATGAGCTTTAAATGAAAAAATATGATGATAATTTTTCATTAAAGATGATTAATACGTAAAGCAAAAACTTTCTAATCCATCGTACCTACAAAAATTATGAGATCGGAGGAGTATGAAATTTGGCTCAGTTAATGTTATTATGGAGGAGATGCGAGCAATAAAAATAACGTTACACACCTCACATTAATCACACACACTATCATTATCCCAATAATTAGGTAGTTTTACCTGGAAAGTTTTGCGGGAGTTTTGAAAATTTGTAATTTTATTGATTTTGATGTGCTCTTTTCCAATTTTTACTTTGCCGCTAGCGCTGACATTTTGAAAAGAAGGTTTAAGACATGCAATAATAAGATTACTGTAAAGCTATACAATATAGATTGAAGAGAAACAAGAAATGAATTGAAGCCGTTTATTTAAATAACCATTTCATAAGCGTCGTTCGTAGCAGGGTCCTTGGGTAATGATGATCTTAGTTGTGGGGGAGATGGGGGGCGGATGGCTGGAAGCCGAGTTCGTTGGCAACGTAGGTGACGGTGTAGATCTGACCGTCGTTGCCGAGGTAGGAGAACTCTCCTCTGACCTCAAGACCTTCATCAGCGGTACCAACGTTCTTCAGAGCAGCTTGCTCCTGGGCGCGGATACCGTTGCTAGTCTCGTAACTATAAAGTAATTTTAGTAGTTAATTTTTTCGAAAATCGACGTATTGACGCTTACTGTTGCGCATTGCAAAATGTTGTGGTGGAAAACATTGGCTAGCCGCACCACAATATAATTGACAAAAATGCTCATATTGACAATACTATTACATATTTGCGGGCCATGTTGTATTGACGAATCTATTGTATCAATAATATTACACGTGTGCGGCTAGCCATTAATATAGTTGGTAAGTAAAATCGACGTAATCGGGCAACCGTCATAACGCGCTACACTTTCAAAATTTAATTTTTCTCCTAGTCTTTATTCGCGCTTATATAGAGCTATATGACATCTCAAAATTTAACAAAGATTTTGCCGCAGAAACGCAACAGTCACCAGCCTTCTGTGGTCCATTCGCTTCTAATTAAAAAAATTATAACCCGACTACTTAAATGAAAAAAATTATATAGTCTATGTTACCCGCGAAATCATTACGAATCCATTGACACGTCATTTATTAAAATCGGGCCAGTAGTTTAGACGCTAGGAGGGAACAAACATACATACATAGACTACCAAAATTATTACCCTTCCTTTTGGCTTCGCCGTAGTTGGGTAAAAACTCACTTTCGTAAAGTCTAAACTTACGCGTATTCGTATCCGTTGACGCCAATGTTGTTGTTGTCGAAGCGGAGGACTTCAGCGTGTTCGTCGTTGGTGTTGCGGACCAATTGTTGGTTGTAAGCCACCTGTTGTTGGACAGGCTTGACCTGCTCCAGGGTCACTGGGCCAGCAACTACGGCGGCGACGAAGAGGGCGAATACGACAAACTGCAAAGAGTCATTATTTAATAATATATAACGTTGTAATAATAGAATAAAACCAAACACCGGCCAAGTGCGAGTCAAACTCGCGCACGATGGTTTCCGTAGGTACTTAACGGAAAAATCAATTTTATTGTATGGGAGCCCCACTTAAATATGTTTTATTTTAGTATTTGTTACTATAGCGGCAACAGGAATACGTCATTTGTGAAATTTGCAATTATCTATAGCTATCACATAGCGTGGTGACAAGGACACAGACAGGGGAGTCTTAGTATTAGGGTCCCATTTTCCGGAACCCTAAAAACATAATACACGATAATAATATGACATTCATAATATTATAATTATTCGAACGTTAAAAGCCCACGAGGTGATAGCATTTAATAATAATAATGGAGAAATAGAGATGATTATTAATGCTTTAAATAAAAAATATGACGCATCTCGTCTTTCAACTCTGCACGAGTGTGAGTCGAACCTTAAAGGCTGGCAACGCGCTTGTAAGTTGTGTTGTCCACTGTCCATGGGCGGCGGTAATTAGCATTAGGCGAACCATCTACAAGTTTATCGATCGTATTCCATATAAAACTATTAAACGATTCTCCAAATTACTTGTACAGCATATTCCTTGTTGAGGGAAATATTATCCCTCAACAAGGAATTTCTAACAACCAAATATCCCGGATGACTCTAGTCGGTAAAGGTCTAAACAAAATCATGAGAAAAAGGTGTTATATAAACTTGAACACTATCACTAACTCTTTACTGGACAACTAACGGTTTCTAGCGGCTCCGCCTGCGTAAATATATTATCGGGTATCCCGCGGGAATACTATACTTTTCCGGGATAAAAAGTAGCCTATGTTTTAATCCAGAGCCTAAACTACTACCATGCCAAATTTCATCGAAATCGGTTCGGTAGTTTTTGAGTGAAAGAGGAACAAACATCCATAAACATTATTAGTAAGATGGGCACCACATTCGAAATAACTTTCCATAATTTTAATAATAATCAAGTTGCTACAATAAATATTATTAATAATTAATTATGAACAGTACTCACGGATTTCATTTTGAGGTCGGTTAGTTGCTGTGATTAGCTGATAACTGATGATCGTTATACTATCACCTTATTTATATAGTCCAACATCCATACTTTAAAATAAATTATACCAGCCTAAGCCTATTTTCGATGGGTATAATATGCTAATTTCACCACGATCCATATAAAATCTCTTCATAGGTAATAATTGTGAACTCTTTGAATACATTAAAAATGTCTCCGGATTCCTTAAAGAGGTTGTCGTTAAGGGACAAGGAAACTGGTTTTAACGAAGTTACTAATTTTGACATATTTTAGAAGTGTAGGAATACATTAGCTGGAGATAAAATATTTTTTGAACACATCGATTCGTGCAATTTTTTTTTTTGTGATTCCCTTTATCAGTATCAAGTAGACTCTTTCAACTTATGTCCGATTTCTGAGCTGAATTAATCGAATGAAAAGCGTTATTGAACACATAAACTACCGCAAAATTTACCTCAGTTATAGTGCGATTCAAATGAGAATAGGATCGAGTCGGCGCCATATTGTTTCGAATTTAGACTGTTATGATAGTTAAATTTATGTTTAGATAATTGATTACTATTCAACGTTTTTATTTAAATTCGATGCAAGACTGATAATATTTATATGCACATAAGTTTTTCTGAAAATCGCACTTTTCAAGTGATATTTGACAGAAAAAGGTCATTGACGTTCCTATTCTCATTTGAAACGCGTTATACCTGTCATCAGCTAGAGTTTAACATCATGATTTTTTCACTGTGTTTTTAGGGTTCCGTAATACTTAAGGAACCCTTATAGTTTCGCTCTGTCCGTCTGTCTGTCTGTCTGTCTGTCCGCGCCTCTAGCTCCTGTAATTATGAATATAAATTTATGAAATTTGGTGCAGTTATAGATTGTGTATAGATCACGGTTTCGGGATCATAAAAAAATAATAATTTTATATTTTAGGAGTAGCTCTCAATACATGTGAAGTGGGGATGAAAAATATTTTTTCACTCTACCCCATCGTGTGGGGTATCGTAGAATAGGTCTTTGAAAATAAAGGCATGGTTTCATACGTTACTTTTTTATAAAGTTGACCATTTTCGAGTAATCGGCCTCCAAATTAGTTTGCAAGTTGGTCCCCCCCTAGCATTTATAAGCTATAGGAGATAGAAACTTGCAAATGTCCATGTTGATAGATCGTGCTTTTTCTTTATTTCTATTTCTAGAGCAATTATAGAAAAACAAATTAACATATTAAAGCAAATCAGAATAATTATACATCATGTGAAATTATCATTTAAAATAATGTTTCAAAACTGGTTGCAAAATTAAAAAAAAACTGAAATTAACAATTAATAAAAATAACTGAAATTAATAATAAATAAAACATGCTGTCGGGTTTGAACCTACATCCAAGGACAAACACTATGATTAACAGAGCTACAGTAATTATACTGATTATTGCGAATTTACGTTTCTTTACCAGAATTAGAGCTTAATTATGTTATCAATTACCATAGTATTATTGTTTTTTATTATAATTTAATACCTACCTTTAATATTAAAAGCTTTAATTTGCTAGTGACTTTACGAAAACTAGGTATATATGGCGCTAGTCTCCTATTTAAATCGTGGATTGTTTTTGAAAAATAATACTAGATGTCGCTGTGTTATTGGATTTAAATTCTGTATCACGCTATCGAAAACCTCGCTGATATGTATAACCTCTCAGGTGTCGCGCTTTAAAATTTTCATAAGTATCTGGTTGTATTCTTCGTACCTACTTTGAGGTCTCGCTAGAGTGCGCTAGAGTAAATATTTTCTTTGATTGTGATAGGCGATATCGTAATAGACTAAAATAATATGCTCAAATGTTATGTGATTAGCGACATGCGAATATTAAATAGAAATCGAATAAAACTTATTCTTAAAGAACATCTGGTTACTATTCACTTATATATATTTTGATTATTAATCAACATTCAACATTTACGGAACCCTCCTTAGACATGTCCTGACATGCTCTTGGTTAGGTTATTCTATTCTAGCGCGTTTTGGGAGACTTCGTTGCGTTTGTATAGCATGCAGACATCGTTACAATATTTTCCATATTAGGTTGGGGAAAAAGTTTCTTCGCATTTTATATAAAAATTCAAAAGGTTTTTTTATAAAGTTTATTTACAAGTGACTAAAGTATATAGGTGCCATTTTGTTCGATAACTTTTTGCCATCTTGTTGGTAGGTACATGATCCCATTGCTATAAAATTTTTGGGGCTTCTGATGAAAAAACTGCGACAAGTGGTTTTGGCAGTCCTCTTGTGATGTCAACCTGACACTGCCTAAGGAATTCTGCAGCGACCGAAACAGGTGGAAATCTGAAGGTGCAAGGTCAGGACTATACGGCGGATGCATTAACACCTCCCAGCCAAACTCCCGTAATTTTTTCTGAGTGGCTAAAGATGTGTGAGGTCTAGCGTTATCATGGTGAAAAACCACACCCCTTCTGTTGATTAATTCCGGCCGCTTTCTCTCAACTTCTTGCTTTAATCTCATCAGTTGTTCGCAGTACAGTTCAGAATTGATGGTCCTGCCTGGCGGTAACAGCTCATAATGAATAATGCCCTTCCAATCCCACCACACACACAGCATCACCTTGTTGCGAGTTAACCCGGGTTTCGCCACAGTCTGTGAAGCCTGACCGGCCTTTGACCACGATCTTTTTCGCACGTTCTTGTCGTACGTGATCCACTTTTCATCACCAGTTATCAGCTTCTTCAAAAATGGTTCGGTTTCATTACGTCGTAATAAAGAATCACAAATGAGTACACGGTTCATTAGGTTTCTTTCAGTGAGCTCATGAGGCACCCAAATATCGAGCTTTTTTGTGTACCCAGCTTTTTTCAAATGCGCCAAAACCGTTTTGTGGTCAATCCCCAGTTCTTCAGCTACATCGTAACTACTAATATGCCGATCTTGCTCCACTTTTTCAAAAATGGCAAACGTTTTGTCCGTAACAGGGCGACCAGAGCGACGTGCATCTTTGATATCAAAATTTCTGGATTGAAAACGCTTAAACCAAATTTGCGCTACTCTCACAGATACTGCATTAGGTCCATAAACATCACAAAGGGGAAAGCCCATTTCAGGCCCACCGTGGACAACTGTCTTAAGAAGACTTACTTTGTCCAGAAATCTACCATAAAGAGACATGATTTTTGATAACATTTAAATAAGCGCCACTACAAGCAGTAATGTTTCGATAAAAAAAGGAATTTTATTGATAAATAAAACAAAGTTGAGGTGAAATATTGCCCGAAGAAAAAATATATTTTCTATGGTCAATCGATCCGAATATCGATGTATAAACAAATAAAATAAACTCAGGTTAAATACAAATAACAGGCCACTGTTGGTAATTTTATATAGAATTAACCAAAAGAAAACATTTATTATGGAACCAATGTGTACGTTTGCTACTTCATTCAATAAGATTATGAAAAAAAAAAAACATCTATCGATTATTTTTATTTGCGTAACCGAATTATCGATTTAATTTTTTTGTGACATGTAGCAACACGCTGACAGAAATGACATTTTTCAAACGAATGAATCTGTTGACTTTTCGCTTGTAATTGCTCAATGTGGATGCGTTTTGTTTTGTTTTCGGTTTCTTTTACCGCAACCTGTATTTCTTTCACGGACTTTTTTCGGCTTTTCACGTACGACTTTGGAATTGTTTTACTGGTTTTGTTCTCTCCTTCGAAGATAACTTGGCTCTGGAGTAAAGGATTACTGAATACGGCTGTTTCGATCTTGGATACCAATCGAAAGTTTTACACTACCTATGTCTGAAGAACAGTGTGTAAATTGTGGTAATAATGTTACTGAGAACCGTATTTTAGAGCCCGAAGAAATAAGTGTAATTCAGCAGTGGGTTGCACCGCAGCAGGTAATCATATTATCATAAAATGTTTCTATTATTTCTTACATCAAGGTTTAATCGTTCAATCTTTTGCGGTTGAAAATGTTAATTATTAATATTATGTTATTATGTTTTTAGGTATCAGGTGATAATCTTGTTTGCCACAATTGCTGGGTAGCAGATGGTAGCAGTAACTGAAAGTCTTGTACTACAACAAGGGCTACATGGTTCTGTGCGTCAGAATCACTGTATAAATTGTGATCGATCGATTAGAACGATGGATGATTTAATAATTATCGCTTGTTGTACTTACCAAATAAAAGAAGCAAGATCTTACTATGGGGAACATACATATCAGAGCGATGGTAGGTATACTATTGAGATATGTATAGAGAACAAAACAGCAGACTACCAAGCGAATTAGTTAATGAAAACTGCTGGCTGTTACGCCCAAAAATACAAAGCAGACATGTAAGCCGAAAGGTATATTTTATATATATTAAAATAAATAATAATTTTATTAGCAGAGATGCAATTGAATTATATTATTGCAATTGCATAGTAGAGAAACACACGTTAGGCTGCTGTTCACATATTATGACTGTTCTTTGGTATAATACCCTCCAGCGCTAATAGTATTTGACATTGAAGAAAATATAGATACTTAATATCATACAAATGTGTTTTTTTATTTTGTTATATTATGTTCAACTGGATTCAAATAAATAAATATACTTACAGCTTAGCAAATAAGTTAATCATTCAATCAATAAAATCATTTATTTGCTAGGAATATGGTACAATAAAGTATTAGCCGTGAAAATACCTATAAGCTTTTATGCTAAAATCGAATTATTTTTCAATATAATGTAGCATTATGTAGGTATATTATAAGATAATAAATACATATGTAGTATAAATGTTATGCCAATCTATAATTATTAAAAGATATCTACTGTTGAAAGAAAAAACTTCCATCTGAAAACGGCACCAGGACTTTTTTGTCAAACTGTTTAAGCTATAGGTATTTGAAATACACCTATTGTTATATTCAATATCTTACTATTATAGATTATTGAAAAGTTCAGAGAAGGCCTTGAATTATCTTTCTTTCATGCACATTTTAATATTATATAAAATAACCAAAAAGTTAAAAAAATATTTTTCTACAATAATGGCGCCATTTTTAGTTTCTTTCCCAGATAACTAATACTGTTCAGATTATAGAACACCCAATTTTTATACGATTTTTTGATGTCCACATTGGGCCTGAGACACTATGGAGAGTGGGCTTTCTCCTTTTTTTCGCGGCTTGTGTTGCATTTTTACCTTTTTTTTAATAAAATTTTAAAATGTATCGAAATTCTTCATAAGAATCACTCATTTTAACAATAAGAAAAACAAATGAAAATCTCAAATTTACCTAATTTGAATTTGGAATTGTCTTCTGTAAAATTCAAAATTTTTAATGATACCAAAATCAGCCAGATACAATTGATATAGCCCAAGATATTTTATGACAAGTTCATACATACTATAATGCGAAAAGACTTTTTCCCCAACCTATTATATGAGTATAATCTATACTAATGTAATAAGTTTGTTTGCATTGAATAGACTCCGAAACTACCGGACCCATTTTGATTAAATTTGGCACAGATGTAGAGTAGGTATACCACGGGAAAGGACATAGGCTACTTTTTTATCACGATAAAGTGTACGGTTTCCGCGAAATTAACTTTTGCGCGCACAAAGTCGCGGGCAACACCTTGTATTATTATAATATCACTGACACAGTCTTAATTACTTCTAACTGAAGCAGGTATAACGAAGCCTCGTTCATTAAGTACTATCCGATTCGTTCCCTAAAATTATAAGATCCCAAATCAAATCCCGAGGACATTAAAAAGTTTCCAACAGATGTCCCGTCTCGGTGAAATTATACGTACAAAACGGGACAATGCATAGGTAATGCGAAACTTCGCAATATAAAAATCATGAAAACTCCGCAAGTTCGCCGATTGAATAAAGTATTCATTAAAAGTGGAAAGTTCAGAGGACCAGGGGTTGCTTTTGTTGTCACTTAAATATGCACAAAGACTTTTTTAATTTTATAAATTTCTTAACCTTCGCTCGCTACTTTGATCATAGTCCTAGTGTGAATGCAAAAATTTGTGAGGATGTATGATTCAGTGTCTACTATCTACTGCTGCTTTAGATGAATATTTTTAGGGTTCCGTATTTTTTATATGAAAGTTTGTCTGTTTAAATAATTTAATTCTCTACTCTTATCTTAAAGAGACCTGGGGATAGTCGTACAAACTTGAGTCTGTGTATATAAGCTGCGTGCGGTGGATAACTAAGAAGTCCTCTATCCAGCAGTGGACGTCTCCGGGCTGAAACAAAGTCACCTTATCTTGATAGCTATTGTCTTTGTTTTGATCGAAATTCTTCTCTATTTTTATCCAAACTCCGACATTCAGTGAAAATATTGCGAAATATAGCTGCTCCCCACACCGATTTCGGTGACGGTGGCCGATTCCATTGAAACCAGGCCTGTTACGCAGGAGTAATTTTATAGCGCCTAAGTGTGTGCGCAGTACACAAGAGCACTCTCTCTTCCTTTACTCTCTCAACCCACACGACGGATAACCGACACGACTGGCGAGAAATCAGGCGTAGGACAGACAATCAGATTTATTCAATTCGATAAGATCTGATTGTCTAATAAGAAAAATGATCCATGCGTCGGATGGGCATGTAAAAATTCGGACCTGCGCCTGATCTCTCGCCAGTCGTGTCGGTTTTCCGTCCCACTGGGTTATGAGAGTAAAGGGAAGAGGCGCTATAAAATTACTCCTGCGTAACTGTCCTGGTTTCAATGAAATCGCCACCGAAATCGGTGTGGGGAGTTATTATTCGTCTATGATTAATATACAAAATAATGATTGTCGTAATAAATGAGTGGTGCTGAAATATTCAGACTCGTGCAGGTGCCGTTGCGCTGCGGCCCCGTTTCTTTATGCATGAGGGCTCTTGTGATTCGGAACGCACGTCGTCGATATGTTGAACATAGACTAGCTTATTGTATTCCATAGAATATTATATATTTAGCGATTATTTAATTACCTATTTTTGTGTAATTTTGTATAGAATATTTTTGATATAGATCAGCGTGTTATAAAACTTTTGTATGTCTTATATTTTTTAGGATATCGGAAAGTAATATAAAATATCCGATCAATTTCTTAATGGTACGAGTACATGCTTGTCTACATTCTCAATTTTCTCATCATACATAATTTATGTAACGAACGTCTGCCAATTTTAAAGTAATTAATAATTAATTTTAAATATTTGTCGTTATAAAAAGGCTTAACCGGCGACACCAGTATGTAGATAGCATCAGACCATAGTATATTGCGTCATCGTGTTAAAAGTTCATTCACCTGAAGCCTTATGTGTGATATGAGGAAATAGGCAATTTTTTTATTGAAATTATTATTTTTAAATAATAATAATTTTGAATAGTTAATAGAATCAGGCGTTACTTTGCAGAAGTCCATTATATATTGCTAGATATTCATTAAATTTAATTAATATCTAGCAATATCTCGCGAAAAAATATCCACAACCTGCAAGCGCAGGTTGTAGGTAGGCAAGCAAAAATACGACTATTTGAATGCATTTATTACAAATTTATTCGATTTATTTAATTAAAATTGTAGCAATTATTCCTGATTAAATTTAAATACATGACATATGTATGTATATTTTTAAAATCTCCTTTAATTTTTTTTTTTTTTTTTTGATACCTTACTCGATAGGTTTGTTTAAAAAAAGTTTTGAACTACTTACAATTTGGCGCTAATCTAAGGGCACTTGGGTTATTTAATCAACAAATCTAACGATACCTTAATTGTCGAAATCCATCCAGCCGTTTGAATGATACCTGAGAATAAAGGAATTTAAAAACATACATACATACAAGATACGCGCGAAAAACATATCCTAACCTAACCTAACCCATCTCGACAGTCGGGTAAAATGTAAGAACTGATATTATAAATTCACAATTCATACATGACTTTCATACCTATATGTCGCTTCTATTATTCCATTGATCAATCCCTGACCACAACTGGATACCTCAGGAACATTTACATTTATATTGGCCTCAGACGTCCGCTCCTCTGTAAGGAGCAAACTCTTCGCATCTTTCAATCGATTCAATTAGATTAACTTGAATTCAAAATTTATATTGTTTTGACTTTAGGTCAATAGGTTTAGGACTTTAGGTTAATTGTCATCATTATCAGCAGGTTTAATATTTCTTACAGTACGGCTTTTAATATTGTATGCCACTTTTAATATTGTTTGTCATTTCTGATCCCTGTAAAATACTTGTAATTACTATGAATCGAAAAATTATTATTCGTAAAGATTTCTTTTTTAGATTCTAAACACACATTATGGTAAGTTCAAACACTTGGTTACCATTGCTATCATTCTGAAGTTCAGATATGATAAGAATTACAGAATTTAAGGCTATAGTTCATATTAGAATATATTTCCATAGAAATTTGCAATATACGGCTCTGTATTTGCTATTCTTATGCCATCCTACTTTATTTATAATATTTATAATAATAATAATTATAATATAAAATTTATTTATAATAATAATAATTATAAATTTGAAAGTTAAAGTTGAAAGATGTATGTCGATACTGAACGGATTTTAATGTTTGGGATTGTAGTAGTTTATCACACTACTCCTATATAAGTCTCTGGATACACAGGCTAGTTTTTATTTCGAAAAAGTACAGTGTTCTCGTGGAAAACCGTACACACGCATGCGGAGCTGCGGGAAAGAGATAGTTAAAAATATATTCATCTTAATCACTTTAAACTTTCATCTTCCCGTCCAATATGAACAAAGTGCATACATACCTGCAAACTTCGGGATTGATGAATTATTAATATCTGCAGCAGCCACTTCCCAGATAATACCATTAATGTTATGAACTTGTTTCAAATGTTTAATCTTGTTCATGGGCTGAGCCTTCACCAACAGCAAATCTAACGTAAAATAGTTACAGCAATAATTTCAAAACTAAGGATGGGCTATGACGTGTCTATATTTGATAAAAAAAGACGGGTTGCACTCGGGGAGTGCCGGCAGAAGTAAAAACTTGAATATTAACGTTGTGCATTTTTGATATTTTGGAATGGTTAGGGAATAACTTTGCACGAATTGCTTTAATTATCAGTGTACAAGTACTATCATTAATTTGGTAAAATACAATATTTATTTATTGCGCTATACACAAACAACGTCATGGCAATTTATATTACATTAAAAATTTAACACTTCAGATTTTTGGGGTATATCAGGAATTTGGAATCTGTATGAAGCCAAAATGTAGGGCTCGTTTTCTCGATTCCAATGATATGATGATGATAGATGATATGATGTTGGAGGTAAAGGTCAATGTATAGGTCAAAGGTCAATGTCAAAGGTCAATGTGTTGGGGGGTTTGGGTCAAAAGTCAATACGAAATAAAATAGTTTCAAGCTCGCGTAAACCAAGACAGGAAACAATTGCAAGTGAATCTTACTCATTTTCGATCAGGATACGTGACCTGTCGTGCGAGTTTAACAGTTTTTACCACCCCAAGAAAAATGCTCAGTGCCGCTAAAGAAGTATTTAGTTCAAAATATGAATGCTTCACGAGTGAAAATATTTTATTACCAACTTTTTATTATGAACACATATAACAAATGCTATATATTGTAATAGGCTTGTGTTAGGATGTCAGATTATTTCGTGCCGGTCAGGTGAGGGGCGCCCAATTTACGGGATTATGTTCAAAGCCCATCAGAGCTTATGTTACGGCTTTTTAGATTTTATTTACTGGTATGTTTTTATATTTATCAATAAATTTATTTTTGTATACCATTTTTATTGAAACTTAGTTTTGTTTGGTAATAAAAAAGTTTAATTTGTACCTACTATCAGGGAATCTAATAAATTAGCTGGTAGATCACTCCAATAATATTATTTATTCGCATTACCTCAGTGATAATTATAACATAAAATCGTACCTAATTCCAACGTCGTAAAAAGAAAAAGTCCACAAAAGGCGTGAAAACTTTTTTTTTTTCTTAGAATAACTTAAGGAACAAAACTTATTCACTTTTCTCTAAACATAGTATGAACATAGATTAAAAAGGTTAGAAGTTTAGTTTTTATTTCTAAGAGGATAAATTTGTTTTTATGAATTTTAATTTTTATGAAATCTACAACATGAAAATAAGCAATTCATGTAAATTTCACTTCTATATATATATATATATATATATATATATATATATATATATATATATATATATATATATATATATATATATATATATATATAATAATCATTTCAAAGGCTATAAGAAAAGTTAGTACCTACAATTTTTTGTACCTTTGGCTTTGGCCCTGTACCAGGCCTGTCCCATTCCTCATGTAGGTATCAAAAATATAAGTACGTGCGGCGGCCTCCCTAAACGGGCCAATTAAAAGGGACTCGCGCGCGAGCAGTGAGCGACGTATGCGTGAGATTTGTTCGTCGCAATGTTTTATGGATTGGATTTAATACCTTATAATCTGTGCAAATAATATAAATACTGTGTTTAACTTAGGTAAAAATCACCTGGCCAGCTATGACTATAATAGGTACTATAACATAATATTTAATAACATAGTTTGAACTACTGCAATTACTTGATAACCAATATTTAGTGTTTAGGTGTTGGCTCCACCTGAACTATCTGTTCGCGTCTTATGTTACTCCGATGTGATACGATTTGAAGAGTCATTTGTTGACAAAAGTACCTAGAAATAGTAAGGTGGCGTGATTCAACTTCTTTGAGTAATATCGCCGTGAAGGTATCGAAAACGCTTACGTTTACGCATACATACTTATAGGTATGCGCGAATTTATTACAATTATTAAAGTACTATTAACACCTTCCTTAGGTTTATTTGGAAAGCAATTTGTTCAGTAAAGATCAGTAGGTACTCGTAGATACTAAAAAGTAGGTAAAAAAAAGTTGTAATTAAATAT
Source organism: Glaucopsyche alexis (assembly GCA_905404095.1). Taxonomy (NCBI): domain Eukaryota; kingdom Metazoa; phylum Arthropoda; class Insecta; order Lepidoptera; family Lycaenidae; genus Glaucopsyche; species Glaucopsyche alexis. The sequence goes on along the minus strand of FR990048.1, from coordinate 21,754,849 downwards.
AAAAAAAAAATTATATATATATATATATATATATATATATATATATATATATATATATATATATATATATATATATATATATACGTATAACCGCCTCCTTTTTTGGAAGTCGGTTAATTATTTTCTAAAATGAGACAACCCTAATGTCATTAGAATGGATAAGAATTACGCGATAGAAAGAGACGCAACTTCTAGGTAAATATAATCGTAGGTAATCAAGCGCTGCGTTAGCTGAATTGAACCTTATCGTATTGCAGTAAGAATCCCTATTTCTTCAAACGATTTGTCGGAGTGGTTCTTCTGTACCTGGTACTATTATTTATTCTGTGCCTGTACCTGAGAATTGGCACACCGCACAATCTGGCGGGCATATAAAAATGTCCATTGTACAAAACTAATAGTACAATATGACATACATTTTATCAGTAAGCATTGAGGGGAGTCTGGCGGGGCTAGGATCTCAGTTCATATTGTCATTTAAGTAATTACATGTCATTTGTGAAAGTAAATAATTTAATTTATCATTGTTATATTACGAACAAATAATAATAACGATCAACCCGCTAAAGAATTAGATTTCGTAGTGATTAGTGTTTTTGCTCCTAAGATTAAAATCACAATATCAGAAAGCATTTACTATCGAATTTTTGCTTTACATATTAAGCAGGCATACTATTTAATGTTTTGAGCTGATTGATAAGAAATTTGCTAAATATGTATAAAAAGATATAAAACTAACACGAATAAAATAAAGTCTTATTCGACGAAATATAAGGTTCATTTCAGAGCATAGGGGAAAGATAAAATGCAGTCGTCAGCACTTCAGAATGGATCACAAAGGTGAATCGATCAATGTCTCACTATTCACTACTCTGTTGCTCATTCACAGATCCAAATAATACCTCGGACTTTACGTAAAGAAGATAAACTTATACCTAACTATGGAGGGCGTCTGTTATAAATGATATTATAAAGTCTTCATGCCTTTTTAAAGTGGGAATATGTATTCCCACCATCGCATCTCCGGTGAACCGGGAGCGACAACCACGAACCAAAACTAGATGCTAAATATGTCTTGGAACCTGCATCGAGAATTATCAGAAAGAGAATAAGCTAGCTGACATTTTTGAAGTGATAACTCCTATAGCCACGTTGATCATTTCTTGGTTAGAGAAAATCTAAAGAGTTCGCGTCACCTTACTATGACTGACTTGTTGAAAGTCCGTTCAAAATTATTTTACCTTGGGCTTGACCTTTATGCCGACCGCCCCGACGACATTTAAAGATCTTAGTTTGTCATGCTTTTTCTTTCGTCGAGTAATACAAATAAAATATTAATAATTTCGAATACTAATGCCAGATAGGCTTAACGCAGTACTTGAATTTTGCGTTGTTCTCCAATTTATTTCGGGTTCGAATCTCAGTCAGACGAAATATTTTTATTCTTTTTTTCTTTTAAATTTTTTATTTTTTGAAGTAAATATTATCTTAGCGGCGCTGTGCACTTTTCTTGGGATGGGTAAAAACTGATAAACTCGCGACAGGACACGTGACCTTCGCTGCATCTAATGACTTATACAAAGACGGATGCACGTCAAGCTGCGTGACTTGAAATTTGTAAGGAGTTATATGAAAAAAAAAAGATTTTATATAAAAATTACTATTGACCTTTGACCTTGACCTTTGACCGTGTCCCTTTACCTCCAATCGTCCCCCCACGAAGGCTCCCCCCACCCCGCTACGTCCACGTCAGATGGAAAGACGATCTGAGAAAAGTCGCAGTAGATACTAGTGATGTAACGAATGTCTTTTTTTTAGCATTCGCGAATGCGAATATCTGCTATCGACATTCGCGAATGCGAATGCGAATATTCAGTTTTTGTTCATATTTGGCGCCAATTTGTCTATGGCTTTGCGGCAGTCGCGTTCGGAAAGTTCGTTATGGGTTCGTTACGTTCGTATCTTCCGAGTATTGCCGAGTTCATACGAACTCATCTATGATCTAAATTCTAAATAAAGCATCATTAATTCCGCTCCGCTCACTCAAACTTAAACTCAAAATTTTTATTTCCATGTAGGTTATGATATAACGCTTATAGAATTGTCCTACATGACCGGTTTGGAAACTAGCCCGCCGCCGAGAAGAACCGGCGTAAGAAACTCGCACATTTGCTTTTGTTTTCTGATATTCATATTCGCAAAACATTCGCAAAAATTTTACGAATTCGAATGCGAATGCGAATATACAAAAATGTGCGAATATTCGCGAATGCGAATGCGAATGCGAATATTCGTTACATCACTAGTAGATACACGCCGCGAATGACCGCGGTCGGACTGAAAATCTATGGGGGACCGGGCTATGTCTGCATGGACGTCACCAGGCTGAAACGACGATTTAAGCAAACTTTACCTTAAACAGAACACCGTGAGCTTTGTTTTCAACACACAGTAAATATTATAAGAGTATTTGTATTCCGAAATCGTAATAATTCATTAATTGGTACCACGCCCGCCGCCGACCACCGGTCAGAATGGACTTTATTCCTTCACAAATCCCTCTATACATTTTTATTGGACCCCTCACCTTCCGCCCGATACTACGTGATAGTATTTTTTACTAGAAAGCTTGTTACACAATGGGGCGGTTAATATTTATTTTACTACGATTATGTTATTTTTGGTATAGAGTCAAGGTAAGACTTCTATTTTTGTTATTGAAAACTATATCATAGTATGCCTAGTTTAGACAAGTTTTTATGGCTCTTGCCCTACATTATGTCTGTTGGACCAAGAATAAGTGGAGTGGTAAAATACTAAAAACCTCAACCATTTATTAATTGAAAATTAATTACTTAACTTATCAATATAAAGGAAAATGACGTTAAAAAATTTACGATACCATCAAATAATAATGATAATAAGGTACTGTTTCACAATCGCCAAGTAAGTGTCGAATAGGTAGCTTATTTATTTATTTTATTTATTATACTTTATGCACAAAAGCGTTGTTGCATTTTCTACCAGCTTATCTGGAATTTTTGTCGCTGCTTACTTTATACTGAGTGACAGAGACAGAACATGCCAATAAGCTATCTGACACTTAAACATACTTAGAATGCGAAACAAGGCCTCTAGTCGAGACTCGAGATGCATTCGATAATTTCGACGGCGGACTTCGAAAACAAAATGTATGGTATTTGACATAAGGCATCGCAAACGTCATGCCACGTAACGAGGCCCAGGGCCTCAAGTCAAGATGTATTCGATAATTTCGACGGCGAACTTCGAAATCAAAAATGTATGGGATTTGACATAAGTGATCGTTAAGTGATATGTCGCTTGCGATGCCTTATGTCAAATCCCATACATTTTGTTTTCGAACTTCGCCGTCGAAATTATTGAATGCATCTTGACTAGAGGCCCAGGCCTTAAATAAACTATCCTCCATGTGTGTACGTAGCCTTATGTGATTTGTTACCGATTTCCGCGGCGGGCCCCGTCTGTCGAACGCAGGTGGAATCGCTGTTACGCACTATTACAGACACCGTGTTTATTTGTTGTGTTCTTTTGTCTCCAACACAATCATATTTTTGTACAATAAAAAATATCGTTTTTTTTTTTTTTTTTCGTTTTATCACTTGATTTCGCATAGAAATTTTAGGAGTGTGGATACAGGAGTGACGATACTTGCTAAATGCAAAATTACGTAGCTTTTTATAAAATATTCAGCCACTATCATTCAAAGGTTTAAATTTTTACGATAATATCAAAGTTCGAGCAAGTTTAATCGAGCCGGGCAATAGGTAGCTAACTACAATGGAGCGAGGTCTAATTAAAATTATGTCCACTGAGGATTGCACCGCCGCGCGCCGTTTGTTACCTGATACCAGACAGTTTTATAGACAATTCCTTGTCTATGAAAGCAGACAAAAAAAATATAATTACTTTTGAAGAAAAAATTTGTTAGCATCAAAACTAGTCAATCTATTTTATTTACAAAGAGCACATCGCCGCAATATTAAACTTCATTTTGTAGGTGTATGAAACTTATTATACATAAGTTTTATATATACATAAGAACATTCTGCCTTTCCACCATCGTGTTTTAGATATTTTATTAGTTTAAGAAGTTATGTAAAAAAAAATCACTTTTAGTCCGATGAGTAGGTACGTGGAACAGTGTGCTTAGTGCGAGTTTTTATCACTACTCGACATGAAAAAGTAAACTACAATTTGTATGGTATCGAAACAACGCCCCTAGTGGCAAAAATAGGAAACATAATTAGCGAGTGTGAGTTTTGTGGATTTTAACTAATCGAGCCTCACACTCACGTTCGAATGTGGGTGTTTCAACGCTTTGATTGGTTGTTTCAAAAGTCTTGCTAGTGCCAGTTGCACATTTTGACATTCGAATAGTAAATTTGTGTTAACGACCTCGAAAAGTTGTCACCCCGCGCTCACTTCCAATTTCTCAGTGACTAGGTACTGAATTGCGGTGAAAGCATTTATAAAAGAAGATTTTAGCAATTAATTTGTTATGGCAGGACGTTTTTTTCACGTGGAGGATGTTTGTGGCTGCTCAATCTCAAGACGACCGCAGTTTTAATGCAAAACGCGAAGCAAGATTTCGTGCATCTTTCGATCGTTTATTGGACATTATTGTTTACCGATTGTCACACTTACTGTTCCATGAATGTTATTATAATATCAAATTGAGAAAAACTTGTTTTCATTATTTTTAAGTTTAAATACAATTTATTATAAACGAAATGTAAAATTGTGTAAAATGCTTTGCAAATAAAATTCAAAATTTCGGCGACTTATGTCAGTGTCACAAACAATAACACTCGATATAACCCGTCGGAATCTTGATGACAGCAGCTTCATAACAAAATAATACAGTGAAAATGACATTCAATTTGGACGGTTAATCTCACAGTGAAGTCGTGCTACCAATATAACAAAAATAATAAAGCGTACTCTCGGCGGAGAAACGCGTTCGATTAGTTAGATTGGATAATGACTCGCACTCGTTAGCTTTTAATTTTCGATTCGATTTGCGCTAACTCGATTTACAAGGTAGTAAAGTAATCGAAAAAATTTGTGGGACTCACACTCAGCACACAGGATGTGTATTTTTGTGAATGTTAATTAAACAAAATAGAAAAAGTACGAATCTCTAAACCAAAAGGCACCGGTGACGTCCGTAATTTGACAAATACACACGCGGGGCAAAAAGGGCAATTTTTGCCCCGCGTCCACTCGCACGTGAGCCGAATCCGATCATTTTTTACTTATTTCCCCCCATTGATTGGATGATGACGTTGATATAGTAGTAAATAGATAAACTATCTCAGTTAAAGTAATAATTATCTTAATACGTATTATAATACGTATTAAAACCGTATTATAATACGTATTAAAACCGGTGGGAGTTTGACATTTGGCTGGTAAATTAAATTTTATGTGCAGAAACGTGTTTTTTTTTTTTCAAAATTACTTAAAAATATTATTACCAGATACCACACGCTACGGTGCGTTTAATAGATACAGATTGGTATACTTTGACGGTCAATATATTACAACATAAGTAAATGTTATATTATAATGTTTATAATTATTATTCTATCTGATAATTTAATCCAATTTAAAAATTATGTTATTGTTATGTATGAATATTAACCACAGGGTTACATCTTGTTCTGATTAACATGGTGAATGGTGGTGATTTCACTTCTGGCAACTTCTGGCGCATTCGGGTAAAAAAATCATGATACTAGATATATGCAAAGCCCTTAATAGCCACTGTACTCTAACTAAAACATACATAGGTACCTGTAATTATTTCAATACTGTAGCTCTATAATAAAATATCAACGCTGTGGTTATTTTCCGTTTGCCCCTCACAAACAATACCAGAGAGCAGGTGAGTTCAACGATTAGCGGCGGTTGCACATAAAATCCCGGTTGTAGTTATGGTACCTATTTTTACACGAATTGCTGAAAAATATTTGACTTCATTTTATATGCGCTTTTGAGGTGACTTTTCTAAAACTCTGTTTTAGATTTGTACGACCAATTTGGAAACTCACAGAAAACCAACGCTTTTAATATCGCTTATGTTTTGTTTTGTTTGTGGTTACCACTGGTCCAAAGGAAATCAATTATAAAAAACGGATTAATAAAATACCGACAACTTATTGTAACCCTTGGTATTGCAGGTGTCTGATGTACTTACATAATGGGTCACAGGCTACGTGGTCCAGTGGTTCGAGCATTGACTCTCGACTCGGAGGTCGTGGGTTCGCTTCCCGAATTGGAACAACAAAAAATGTTGTTTCCAAGTTTGGTTAGGACAATGCACGTTGATCACCTGATTGTCTGACAAGAAAGATGATCCATGCGTCGGATGGGCATGTAAAAAGTCGGACCTGCGCCTGATCTCTCGTCAGTCGTATCGGTTATCCGTCCCGCTGGATTATGAGAGTAAAGGAAAAGAAAGTGTTCTTGTGTACTGCGCACACACTTGGGCACTATAAAATTACTCCTGCGTGAAACCGGCCACCGTCACTGAGATCGGTGTGGGGGAGTTATCTACACTAATATTATAAAGAGGAAAACTTGGTTTGTATGTTTGTTTGTTTGTTTGTAATGAATAGGCTCAAAAAGTACTGGACCGATTTCAAAAATTCTTTCACCATTCGAAAGCTACATTATCCACGAGTAGCATAGGCTAAACTTTATTTTGGAAAAAAATAGGGTTCCGTAAGATATTTGGGTTTTTCGGACACCAGGTGTAAAAAATCAACCAGAAAAGTTACTTATTTTGCGTACGCTGCCTAAACTATAAAAGATAGAACCATAAAATGTTCTAATTAATTTTAGATCTTATAAATATCTACAAAAAAGTCCGCGACACACTATACCTATCTATGTCGAGTGAGGCACAACAACCATTTTTTTTTAGAAATCTTGAATTTTTTTTGGACTATATTTAAACGCGTTTATTTTACTCATGCTATTAATCCTTATCAAAATAAACTATTTCATCACTAAGTACAGCTTATGTAGATAATATTTGATCTTTGAATGATTAAAATTGGATGTTTGGTTTGAAGTTATGGCGAAATTAAAATATTACGATTTCTGCTGCACGGCCCGTTGCGAAGTGGGTGTTACCAAGGCGGGGCGGGGTGCGCTGCGGAGTTTAGAATTTAGATTATAGGGTAATTTTTTTGTTTGGTTGTAACTATGATGGATAGTTACTTGAATACTTATTTATTTAGTGTTTGTTGTGTTGTTAGTCCTGAAGAGTATAGGTATTTCATACAATAAAAGTATACCCACCTACTTTTTTCATTGAGTTTTAGTAGGTATTTGTTTCTGTTTGTTTTGAACTTTTCACTAAATTTCGCCCGTTTGGTAGAGGTTTAAAGACATTCTGTAGTATTAGTATCAGTATTGTACCCGTGCGAAGCCGGGGCGGGTCGCTAGTATTATATATAATGGCTCACCTTCATGTGATCTGTCGACTCGTTTGCCGAATACAAAAACTCTCTTCGCTAGATTTTATCCCAGCTTTATTTGTGTTTTGTACCTGTAAGTGGAATAAACAAGAAAACTATAATTCAGGTGTTCGTGCTCAGACTACACTCAGAACAAAGGAAACGAGTTATTGCAAAAGAAAATTAGTAAACACTTACGTAAAATAAATTACTTCGGTTTAATTTGTGCACTAAATTCAAGTAATATTTTTGCAAAGGAATGGTAATGATCTTGGCAGTCTATGTATATAATATGTATGATTGTTTGTTTTATCGTAGCGCCGAAACTACTTGTCCCATTTCAATAAATTAAGTGTTAATAGATTCCTAATAAAAGCTATATTTATGTAGTCATGGGATACTCTTCCCAACTTACCTGTCCGGTAGTTGTGGTATAGTATACGGGTATGCGACCCCGGCTTCCCTAGCTATTACTGTCCTATCCCTTGCCCTCCTGGGCGGTAATATCCTACATTCCCTATTTCCCACTCTAACTTACCAATCTTCCTTTCCACACCACTTATCCTTCCCTTTCCCTATTCCTACCCTCTCCACCAATCCGTGGAAATGCAATGGATAATCATAAATAATTTAATTATCCAAAATGGCGGCGATGTGGTTCGCCACCCATCACGTCTCGTTTCTCGCGGAGGCGAAAAGCGGACCATGGAGAGTCGCTTGGCTACGTTGAATGTAAGAGGAGGAATGGATGGTAAGAATGAAAGTGGACGAAGCGAAAGAAGTATGTAAGGATCGTAGCAAGTGGAAAGAAGTGGTCTCTGCCTACCCCTACGGGAAAGAGGCGGTCCTGCCTACCCCTACGGGAAAAAGGTGTGATTATATGTATATGTTTATGTAGTCGGTTTATAGTTGTTTTATATAAATTGTAGTTACTAAGCTCACGTGGTTTTAGAAAAAGTTTTATGTATTCTGTCACCGTAAAATTGTAAAAACCGTTAGATTGTTTATTATATTACTAGAATTATTGTAATATTTCGACAGATTGTCAAATAACAACTTCTCCTTATAATTTTACACATTATTTTTCGTTATATTGTAATATTTACCGTGCCGATTGGTTAAACGGCAAGTGTCCCGCGCCACCATATTTGTTTGCTTTTTCATAATACTTAATTATAATGCAAAATAATGCGTACAATTGTAAGGAGAAGTTTTTATTTGACAATCTGTCAACATATTACAATATCTCTAGTAATATTACAATCTAACGGCTTTTACAATTTTACGGTGACATATACAGTGCCTAAATTTACTAAAATAAATACTGTCGAAACTCACAATGGGGCCGTAATAGCCCGCTATTGATAAAACAATATATTTATAATCAAAACCAATGAAGCTTGTAATGATTCGCGAAGTTCGGTGAAGGGTTGCTCGTAAATTCGGGGCAGGTGTTCGGAAACTTTTATCAAATGGAGTTATTGAATCCCTAATCCCCTTTTATTACTCGCCCGCAATAAAACCGGGATAGGTAATTGTTCCCAATCGCGAGCGAAGATAATAGGGTATTAATTTCTTCCTAGCATTTTATTTTGTTGCCCATTGAGCGAAAATTCTAGGTGTTTCAAATTGCTGGGTTATAACACTTTTTATGTATTTAGAACTCATCAATTTTGTTGTTGAGATAAATTAAATTCAAGGTCTGATAGTTAAATCCATCAACATAGAACCTGGACATTTAATCATAATTTTTAAGCCACTTTTTCGCCACAAAATTGGGGACAAAATCTCTTGTCTCCCTCGTTTTATTTAGTACATATTATACATCCCATAGTACATATTATACATAACAATAAACAATTTATATAAATTAATGTACTGGATTATTCATTAAAAATATTGTCGTCCGTAGTAGGCATTGATCCTGGATATAACCAATGGACGTTCTTAATACAACGTCCATTACACAGAGCCTCCAAAAAGTATTATTTGAGTGAAACAATCGCTCAGGCCGATCCGTCGACACCGCCATTTGTCACCCATCACCTTTAAAAGCTATTCACAATCATTTCTCTTTTTTAAAAACCTTTAGACACTTTCTTTTCGTTTTTCAATCGCCCCCGTTCGAGCTATCGCGATTAATGCTTCTGTACGCGAGAATATATATGTAGAGTTGATGGTATGAAAAGATTTATTAAAACACAATTTTCTTTAAAAGCTAATCTTTACCTAAAATAATAGGGAATCGGACATTTTTTTATTACATAAATTAATAGTACTCTTAAATATAAGTAACTTCCCAGAAGAAACAATATATCAAATATCAATATTTTCAAAGGTACAGCGATTTATATACAAAATTTCGCAAGTCTCGTAAAAACGCTCCATACTAAAGTCGAACCCACGAGTGACGTCACTAGTGGGTTAAAGAATATGAAGTATACGACCGCAGGAACATATTTGTAAATATCTATAATGTTTTTGTATATATTATGATGTAAGTAAATTACTAATGATGTAGGATTTGTTTACTAATTTAGCAAAAAAAAATTGTTTGTACTTTTTAGATGTATTTAATTAATAAACTACACATAAAATAATATATTCTTTTATATTTATCTAGTAATGCCTCAATATTTCTGAGTATATTAATGAAACTAAATAAATATTTAAGATGTAGTCCGATCCCCTATTATGTAAAATGTATTTATTTTTTTTAGTTAGCCTATACTATTTAATTATGTCGCAAAGTGTATTATTTTGTACAATAACTCTATAGAATCATTATAGTATTACTTCCAGTCACCACAAAATTAAATTGAAGAAAATTTTGAATTAGAAAAAAAACAATAATCGTTCAAGCCATTTCGGATGATTAATACACAGTTAAAAATGTTCTGTGTTTCTACACAGAACATTTTTTGTTCCTTCGGCGGGTTTCAAACGCGCAATCTTCGACGGGTTTCAAACGCGCTAACCAGTGAGCCACAGAAGTCGTAAAAAAGTGCACGCTGCGTCGCGTCTCGGTGTTATCTGACACTTAGTTCATCAGACGTATTTATTGCATTGGAGTTTTCACGCCAAACAGCTCTATATAGATCTGTCGGAGTCAGAGGCTGAGCCGACCGGACAGGTGAATGGATGTCTCGGCCGCTCCTCATCGTTCACAGCCGAATATTTGAAGCGCGCAAACAATGCCTACTGCGGGAAATCGTTATAACAACTATTCATTTTGTTATTGGAATAGTTACCTATACCTATTTGTTAAAAAAAATATTTAATGTTTGGGTTGTTTAAAAAAATCTAGCCGGCCCTAGATTGGTATGTATGTATAGATGTAGGTGCTGGTGTAGATGTAGTAGTTGTAGGTATAGTTTTAGATGTAGGTGTAGATGTAGGTTGTAGTTGTAGGTCTAGTTATATATTTATTCCAATTAATAGTTATAAAAATTGAACAACGTGTTTCGGGACAGCTAGATTGCTACAGTTAGTATAATCCATACTAATATTATAGGAAAGTGTGTTTGTCTGTCTGTTTGTCCGTCTTTCACGCCAAAACTAATGAACCGATTTAAATGAAATTTGGTACACAGATAGTCTAAAGCCTGAGAGAGGACATAGGCTACTTTTTATCGCGGGGAAGTCTACAGTTTCACGTAAAAATTACTAAACCGATCATCATGTTTAGCACAGATATAAAGCAGACCATGGGGAAGGACATATCACATAGGCTACTTTTTATTGCGGGACATATAGGGTTCCCGTGGATCACTGTACTGCCGCGGGCATCAGCTAGTAAAATATATAATCTCATTGCTCCGGGCTAGTTTTTGATCTCGAAAACTCCATTAGCTATAATTGAATCCTCCTCCGCTCGTACTGACACCATCTTTTATCGTTTTAGTTCTTATTTTACTTTATTTAAATCATATCAGAAATCAGAATAGAGAACATAAGAGAAGTATTGATTAAACTAATTTATAGCGAATTCCAATATAGGTAAAGCATGTGGATATGTTTAAGATTGTCAGGAGCATAATCCATGAAGAGTAACCGACGTGTGTAACTGTGTATAGTGAATTATTATTATATACATACATACATACATATAATCACGCCTTTTTCCCGTAAAGGGGTAGGCAGAGACCACTTTTTTCCACTTGCTACGATCCTAACATACTCGTTTCGCTTCGTTCACTTTCATTCTTACCATCCATTCCTCCTCTTACATTCAACGTAGCGAAGCGGCTCTCCATGGTCCGCTTTTCACCTCCGCGAGAAACGAGACGTGATGGGTGGTGAACCACATCGCCGCCATTTTGGATAATTAAATTATTTTTATGATTATCCATTGCGTTTCCACGGATTGTTGGAGAGGGTAGGAATAGGGAAAGGGAAGGATAGGTGGTGTGGAAAGGAAGATTGGTAAGTTAGAGTAAGAAATAGGAAATGTAGGATATTACAGTAAGTAGTAATAGCTAGGGAAGCCGGGGTCGCATACCCTTATACTACACCACAACTACCGGACAGGTAAGTTGGGATGAGTATCCCATGACATAATTATTATATGCATAGTAATTATGCATCACGAAGTAATAGCATAAACGGTTATAAATGATTGGATCATTGCAATATTATATTTACCTTACAAATTCAACAAAAACGCAGCCATTGTAAATTGAACGTGGCACAAAACTCGAACACACTTCATCGGCATTCAATGCATATGGATCAATCACTAAAAGTCAATGGCTATAAATTTCACCCCGTTTCACCCCCTTTCACCGTTTCACCCCATTTTCCAGCCGTTTTCACCTCTCGCCGCTGACGATTTGTCGTTCACGGTGCGGTGCATTCGTCATTACTGTACCTTTATTAATGGACTTTTGAATTGTCATGAAATATGAGCTGCGTTTTGTTTTGAGTTATTGCTGGAAGTCAGCGTGATAAAATTTATCAAGGACTAGCTGAAAATTGCCCAGCCTAGTGCCTACGTGCGTAGTTCAAAATGAATTCTAGATGCAGATCAAAATCCTTTCTAGATAGAGCATCTACTGGAATTACTATTAAACTATAAATTAAAAGATTTAGCATAGCCATCCAGCGAGGTAATTCTTTGAGCCTGATAGGCACTCTGCCTGATGGGGACGACCTAAAGCTTTTTTTTTTAATAGCATATCTTGTACCTACTTTAGTTTTATCTTTTTTAGTTTTTTTTCTTCTCTCTTTTAGTCTGTAAATAATTTAAAGAAGATAGTTATTATTATTTTATTGTAAAATTGTTTTATGTTGTAATAAATAAATTACCTTTTTTAATATAAATTTACAGGTTTCGTTTTGTGCGTTTTAATTGATAACTTCAAAAAAGAAACACCAATACCTCTATTTCACTAGCGCACGAAATCATGCCACTTTAAAAATTAAAACACCCAATTATTTCACTAAAACAGAGCTTAAAAAGCTCTATGAAAGCACACATTTCCTCTGAAAGCCGGTATCAATTCCTGTCAGGTATAAAAGCTTACAAATGATTTAGCGTCGGCGCAAACCGATTACTTACTTCAGTTCACGTACTGCGGTGTACTTGAGCTTTATCGGAACTTAACAGGTAATACTTATTGGGTGTGAAAGCTTACGGAAAAGCTGAGAACATAACGTAACTTTTATATTTTCATTTGTGTTACGTTTTTGTGCTTTGTAATTGTATAAAAGTATAATTGTATAAGTAGTTAGGTACATAAAACTTTATTCCTCGTTCTAGTAGGTATATGTCCCTATTATTGAACTCTCGATAATAATTATTGTTTTTAAATATTTGTTTGCCTTAAAAATAATTTTAGCAATGTATTTTTACATGAAAATATAACACTCAAAACAATACCAATTTTAAACAGGTTTATATTACAGTCATAAATATAGCGGACTTGTCCTCTTTTAGAGAATAAAATGAAGGAGAAGATGCCTTATTCACTTCTAGAATTCAATTAAAATAGTTCAACTTTACGGTTGCCCTATTGTTCTAAGCACAACATGCCCTATTGTTAAATAACTAAGTAAAACTTTCCTACAAATAACAACTCGACCCCAAATAGCGTCGAGTTAAAATAAAATGCGAAGACACAGTTAACGCGAGTATAACAATTTGGCAGGTAGTGTATAACGCCGGGCCGAGCGCTCCCGCGGGGGCTTTCACACTGCTACCTCAGGATTGTGCGCAAATAAACATGTACCTACTGTAAAGTCCTCTCTGAAATCCTTATTCATATCCAGTGATTAAAACTTCAAATAAATAATATACAGGATTTATTCTCCATAAATTAACATAACATGTGCCTCCATGGCCGTCTCTCGGTAATAATGCCAAACCCGGCGTCCATACCAAACAAGCGACGATACTGACCTTGCATTTTTTTATACAAATTGAACATGGCACTGAATATTATTTCTTATGCCTAAGAAATAAACTATAAAATCATTTCATCTCATAACCAAATAATAATAATTATATATTAATGCACATTTAAACCATTCATTGCACGTTTACATATTATTAATTAGAAGTATTTTATAAAACCTTCAACTATAAGCTTACAGCTCGGCCTTCCTGCAAGAAGCGAGTCCCTTCGCTTCAGTTACATATAGATAGATAACACTTTATCTACACACAATCATAATATTATAACATACAACAATAGTTAGTAATAGTTTACTAACTATTTTTTTGGTAGTTTCTCTAGTGAGAAACTACCAAAAAAACGCTTAATTTAATGAAATATCCCCTTGTCTGTCGAATGCCATCTCATAGCGTTTTTATAAACAGGCGTATCGATAGATGTGCCAAATATATATTTTTAAAAAGCTTGTGGTTTAAAAAAACACAGTATGTAAAGGTGTTGTTTTTTTTAATGAATTATTGTAAAACAGTATATCCATTTGTACGAAGAATATAAGAAATTTTAATGAATGATTTTTTTTTATATTATCACTCGAAATATTCGCGTATACTTTCACTTACTTTCACCTATTTTCTCCTTAGGATTACAAAATATTTTAGGGTAAAAGTATATAACTTGTATTAATTCTGTTAGTTTACATTGCACAGATTCTAACAACATAATATGTTTATATAATTATATCTTTCATACAAAATTAGGAAGTTTTCGTCATTTTAATGCGTCGGGGCGCTATTTCTAGACCTAGGCCGAAATCTAGTCCGACAGATAAAAAATGGACACTTTTGACAATTGAGAGGTAGAGATATAACAACGTGGTTATATACTCAAAGATAACAACTATGAATTTCTTACTGACTATTGTTATTAAAATATATTTATAACTATTAGGATCACTTCTTCATTCTCAGAAACATCATCGTCACCACTAGTATCTAAATAGGCTACTTTTCGTGACAAAATTTTCTTTGCGCGTATGAACATCTAGTATGATATAATTTACATTTACTTTGCAGTACACTCCCCCCGATAGGGACTTATTTGAGTAGTAATTTTGAAACTGACCATCTGCATCGTGGGGAATCTGCCTCTCTACTTGCGCTTCCTACTACTATAATTATTTTTTTAATTTTTATTTTTATTCATTTTTAGGGTACCTCGAAAGGAAAAAACGAAACCCTTATAGAATCATTTTGTTGTCCGTCCAAATGTCTGTCAAGACCCTTTTTCTCAGGAACGCGTAGAGGTAAGGTCTACGGTCCTTTAGAGCTGTGAAAAAAACAAACTTCTAAGCCAATGCAATCAAAAGATACAGCTGTTAATGCCGCAAATTTCCGCAAATTTTTGAAGTTCACAAACTCAAAACCAACAGGCTACTTCCCGTGAACTCAGAATCTTGAAATTTGAAATACATAGAGTAACGTCTTATAGCACATATAAAGGAAAAATTACGAAAGCCGTAACTTTTTAGTTTTTACATAATATAATAAAAATATTATTAATAATTTTAAACTTACTACCCCTTTCCTCATGAACGCGTAGTGATATTAAATTGAAATTCATATCAAACACTCAGCTTTAAAGTACATTTAAGGTGTAACAAAATCACTACCGGTTTGTACTGAACCCTCGGCGCGCGTGTCCGACTCGCACTTGGGCGATTTTTTTTATTTTGTTATGAAAGCTTACAGCAACAAATACAATGATAATAAATTAACATATTAAAAAAAATAAAGTACCAATGATAAGTTTTCACAACTACAAAACAAATTAGCAAAGCTCAAGTTAAGCCCCTGAATGTGTCAAAAAAATATCCATATATACCTTAAAGTAAAAGCAGTCATAACCACAAACATAATAAACCGAATGAATGTTAATATTAAAATTCAAAACTACACTCGTACACATAATTATTTGATAGTCTTATATTTGTTTAATAATTAAGATTAATATTTAAAATGGTTCATTAGTTACAATTGAAGAAGGGTATCAGTTAGGAGTCTCCTAATTTTAGGTGGATTTAATGAAAATATATCTTCAAGTGGATTTTCATTAAGGAATGTATTCATTTGAGCGCTTGATCTAAGGATGAAAGAGTTTCGACGATAATAGGTGTTAAATGGTGAGACATAAAAAGGCATAAAACTATGATTACCTAGTGGGAACGTTAAACTGTATCAAATTAGTAAGTCAGGAACATCTATTTTGTTAATAATTTTACATAAGTAGACTAGATCGGAGATGTTCCTACGATAATGCAGGGGAAGAAAGTGGAATCTTTGCATCTAGTACCTATCATAGTCCGCAAGGTCAAATATTTAAACTGTAAAAACCTAAGAAAACGTTATTATTTATATTGTATACTATAAATATACTTTCTCTATCACTTGTCAATTTTTTTTACCAGCCAGCTCGGTATCCTCAAGTTCGATTATTATTTCGGTCAGAAGCCCATATTCAAAGCCAAAGCCCAAAGAAAATATTAAACTATAATTATTATTTAGTTAAATTTTCATTTTAGATAAGTAGTTATTGTCTATTCAAATCAGAATGACAATTATCCAAAGTTTCATCTCTTTAAGTTTTACAAATTGTAATCGTTCAAGTACACATGTTTAAAAGAATTTTAGTCTTTAAAATTTTACTAGTGCCTCACGTCATATCTTTATCACCCTATCTTTTATACCGTACAGCTGTTAAAAATCTACAGCTCACAACCTTACATCGATTTAACAATTTTTTTTACATACCTAGTCGTTCTATTCGATTCATTAGAACAAAAAGCCGTGTGGTGTCGTTGGACACCAGATAGGAACGAAGTTCCTCATTATAAAAGTTCTATTTGAGGTTTATAGAAAACAATATTAATTTCCTGGGGCTTCGCCTGCGTAAAGTTAGGTTTTAAACTTTAATCCAATATTTTGCCCCCTTGGGGGGGGTTGAATTTTGAAAAATCCTTCCTGAATTTTCCAAATTTTCTACAGATTTATACACCGTTCGTGTCTCAAAGTAGAGCATTGCCGTATTTTTTTCTTCTATAATACTTCTATCTCAGAAACGGTGTATCCTATTTGAAAAAATATAATGAAAATTACCTCCACCCTAATAACCCCGCAACCAATTCCTGTCATATTATGAGAAATACATGTGCAAAATTTCAAATTTCTAGCAATGGTCTGTGCATTAATACATCAGTCGATCAGCTTTACCTTTTAAAACTGTACTTTGTCTCGATAAGAACTACGATCGCTTCCGATATGAACCCTAATAAAGTACCGTTTCTAGATCACAGGTGGCGTTTTACGTAACATTGTTTGCAAAAATATTATTTTTATGTGAAGAAAGTTTGTGTAGGTCACATTATTATTATTATTATTAAGTGATAATTATAAATACTTATTTGAGTTAAAATAATGTAAAAGTTTAATTCCAATACCGGGAATCAAACGCGAGCCTCCTGGGTGAGAATCCAGGCATCCTTGCCACTAGACCGTAATGTAGGATGTCAATTGATCGATCGATCGAATTTTGCTTTTTACTAATACATAAAAATCTTACGGTTTTATTTAACGTTACAGACCCCTTTTTTTTTTTTTGCCGACTAGAGTACCTCTCCGCAACGTCCCATAGGAACTTTCATTCCAATAATTAATACTTATATTACTTGTAAGCCACATTAACATTGTCTGCTCTTTAGACAAAGGGTCAACTCAATATTTATGGTAAAAGTAGGTTTATAAATTTTTGTCTATCCAAACCCTTGACTGACTCTATTATTGTCAAAACCTTGTTCTATATTGATTCTGTAAATTCATTTAAATCTCAGGTTACTAAATTTTTGTCTATCCAAACCATTGACTGACTCTATTATTGTCAAAACCTTGTTCTATATTGATTCTGTAAACTCATTTAAATCTCATATATGTATAATCTCTTACTATAAGCCACATTAACATTGTCTTATCTTTAGACATAGGGTCAAACTCAATATTTGTGGTAAAAGTAGGTTAATAAATTTTTGTCTACCCAAACCATTGACTGACACTATTATTGTCAAAACCTTGTTCTATATTGATTCTGTAAATTCATTTAAATCTCATATATAATCCCTTACTATAAAATTGATACAAACAAAATCTGTACCTTACTTCTCTCACTTTTACACCTCGTTTCAAATTCATTTTTTTTTATATCGTTCTCTCCACTCTACTCGAACTGTTATGTCGAAAGTACTATATAGTGCTCTTAAATAATTATGATTGATCTCTATCACACTTTTGGTGTTCCACGGTAGACCCACGATCTGGCCTGGCTACGGCAGAAAAATACACCATCCTCACTCCTCATACTCCATGAATAATCAAAACATTTCGTGATCGACACACTCCATTAATCCCATCCTCAAATCTCGTCTGTATTGGCGCTCTCCGCCAATGCTCTTGAATAGGCACCCACCAATACTCTCTGATAGGTGCTCTCCGTCAATACAGTCCTCGTCTCGTTTCGTCTCGGATCGGCCTCCACCAATCCCCTTACAATTTGTTTCGTCTCGGATTGGCCTCCACCAATCCTGGGATCGGCCTCCACCGATCCCCTTACAATTCTGGTCTCGGTAGCGCTACTCTCCTGCGCCACCCCTGACCACTCACCTCCACCGGCTGATCTAACCACTTACACCTGGGTCGTCCTGAGCAACCGGCAGTAGTCTATTTCCTGACCCTGTCCCATTAACCTTGGGCTCCCTGGGTATCACTCTGTATTGCTCCACCGGCTGACCTGACCGCTTACACCCGGGTCGTCCTGGTCAACTGGCATATTAATTTTGGCATTTATTTTCTCACCTAGTACTTTCTAATGGTATTAGGAACTTCCTGACTTTCACTCTCATTTTGGGCTCCCTGGGTCCTTAAATACCCAAAATAGATAGTCGTAATCGGAATTCCATCTGATCTGAAACTGACAGAATACAGCTTAATACCATGTCACTCCAAATAAAAAGAAATTAAGAATCTTAAGCGTTATTCTATAATAAAATTAATAAATCATATATATTGAAGTTCAACTAATAAATGCTCTTTTAAACATAAATACAAATCTTTTGCTCCAGTCGAAAAAAACCCATATTATTATTTTGAGTTCTATTTCGATCAAGTTGTCATAACATTTATAAATTATAATAGTCAAAATTATAGAAATAATTATATTACATTGTAACAAGACGAAAAAAAAACCATATACATAATGTAGCAAAAAATGCACAGTTCTCCAGATATAAGCCTTAGTGAGATCGATTTTACTCCCCCACATTTCTCTGCAAATTTCATGGTAGGTAATACTTGCAACTGTTTTCGAAAAACTAATTGTACTTACATATTAATAAACAATAATTATGTATAAACAATATCGTCTCGATTAAAGTATCTGATATAATATCATAAAATCGCAAAACCTATTTATTAATAACTAACTACTATTTAAATTATTATTTTAATAATATTATCTCTTCCATCATCATTCTATCTCTTTTGCACTCATATGACGTCATGACTCATGAGCACGTTCGAGAATAAAATATGTATTCCATTTTCAAATTTCTTCCGATTCTCTATGCCCCTTTTTCACGATATGCATCAAAAATTTAATTTAATCCCTTTAGATAATATTACGATTTTTCACTTTACTATTATCTAAGCAATTAATTATAGTTTACCATAACATTAATCATTATTAGGTAGGTAGTTAGGTACCACAAAAACAAAGAAAAATTTTCAAAATAAATGTCGATATAAACAACGATACTTACGTAGGCTCAGAGCGAAAAAAAATATAATTTTCGCCGATCACACTTCTGAAATGTAAAGTCCTCTCTGAAATCCTTATTCATATCCAGTGATTAAAACTTCAAATAAATAATATACAGGATTTATTCTCCATAAATTAACATAACATGTGCCTCCATGGCCGTCTCTCGGTAATAATGCCAAACCCGGCGTCCATACCAAACAAGCGACGATACTGACCTTGCATTTTTTTATACAAATTGAACATGGCACTGAATATTATTTCTTATGCCTAAGAAATAAACTATAAAATCATTTCATCTCATAACCAAATAATAATAATTATATATTAATGCACATTTAAACCATTCATTGCACGTTTACATATTATTAATTAGAAGTATTTTATAAAACCTTCAACTATAAGCTTACACTACTGTACAACTGTGAAAATGTCTACAAATAAACATAATACACTATACGATTGTGAACACTGTGATATTAAAGTCTAAATGTGAATGATTGGTATGTTTAATTGTACAATAGATAACTACTTCATTTCATTTAACATTGTCAATGGTTTACATTTGTTTACCACCGTGGAAAATTATTCTAATAAGAGACGACCTCTGTAGCTCAGTGGTTCAGCACGTTGGTGCTCAAGCCGGGGGTCGCGGGTTCAAATCACGCCGAAGGAACAAAAAGTTTTTCTATGTTCCTGGGCCATGGATGTGTATTAACTATGTGTATAATATAATAAAAATCTTAAATATGTGCATAGTATAAGGTATAAAAGTAACAAGGGCCAGATTCACGTGGTGTGAAGCGTTCATAGATATTATTATTATTATATTATTATAATCCTGTATAATAGGGCTGACTAAAATGTAGAAACACGTAGTCCTCCCGTGGTGCTTCGTGACCTTTTTCATCACTAATATTCTGCTGTCTCCCGCTTAGTTTGGGAGGGAAAGTGGAATATTTTCTACTCCTCCTACATTTCTTTTAACTAATTTCGTTGTCCCAAGACCGATTAAGCATATCCCTCAGTCAGGCCTGTTATCGTATCAAAGATTATTGTGGTTGGTTACCGCTGTCGTCGGTCCTCTAGTCAAGATGCATTCGATATTTTCGACGGCGAAGTTCGAAAACAAAAATGTGTGGGATTTGACATAAGGCATCGCAAGCGATATGTCACTTAACGATGACATGTCAAATCCCATACATTTTTGATTTCGAAGTTCGCCGTCGAAATTATACATCAATGCATCTTGACTAGAGGCCCTGGCTCTACAAGAGTTTCAGTGGTGAGAATATGTAGTGACTGGTGGGCCATTTGCCCATTGACAAAAAAAATTGCACTAAAGTGATAACCACAAACTGGGTTCTACTCACGAAGAAAATCGCCAAAGTCAACTATTATAATATAGCTTTGACTCAGCATTACTTACTAAAGTTAAACTTATTATACCTCAAGAACAAAAATACTTTATCGTATTATTTTGGAACAAACTAACTAAACTATTTTAATATGTCACAAAGTTTTATACAATTTTCATTCGAGATGACGCGTTGAAATAAGTTCAATCAGTAGTTTTTGAAACAAATAAGTAGAACTCGTTACAAACTTCGCTCACCTCAGGTTGAGTTCGCAAGTTAAGCGCGTGCCAAGAAAATCCTGACTTGGCTCCTGAATTAGCTATCTCTATTTGCTCTCACAAACACCGAGCGAAGTGAAATGTTCTTTATTTTGATGACCGATTGCTTTATTTGAGCATGTTTTTATGTAGAATGCACGTTATGTATTTAGGTACTAATGAGGCCAAGCATTTTTCTCTCCCCCAAAACATATAAAATCAATGATTGATAGAATGATGAAACTAGCTACTTTTTATCCCGGAAAAATACAGTATTCCCGCGGGATACCGGATACTATATTTACGCGAGCGGAGTCGCAGAAAACAGCTAGTTGAAAAAATAAAACTTCATACAAGATAAAGTTACGCCATCTTGATTTCAAAAGATTTGGGACTAATTAAACTGTGGAAAACAATTGTTGAAATGTCAAGATTACAATTAATGTCAAACCTCAACTGCCCCAAACAACCCCAAAAGTGGGACAGTTTAAGCGTAGACACATTTTGCCTCGACTTGACTCGTCTTTATTATACAGGTATCTATATATAAAAGGCTAAAGCAAATACAACTTGTGTAAGTCATTTGGCAGTTTATTTGTATTTTTGCAACGCCTACTTTACAGACCACCAACGCCTACGATACTTTACAGGAACCACGATGTTCAAGATTTTTCGGACAACACCTTATTTTCTTAACAAGAATATAAACGTATCTCAATTCCAATCCCTTAAACAGCTAATTCTCAATAATACGAGTACATTCCAAGTCGAATATAATAATAATAACTCCCCACACCGATTTTGGTGACGGTTTAATTGAAATCAAGCCAGCTACACAGGAGTTATTTTATAGTGCCTAAGTGTGTGCGCAGGACACAAGAGCTCTCTCGCTTCCTTTTACTCTCGAAACCCATTGGGACGGACAAACCGACACGACTAGCGAGAGATCAGGCGCAGAACCAATTATTTACTTGCCCATCCGACACATGGATCATCTTTCTTGTCAGACAATTAGGTGATCAGCCTGCATTGTCCTAACCAAACATGGAAACAACATTGTTTGAAACACTTACGGATTTTGTCGCGGTGCACTTTTCTTAATCCCTGTCAGTATGTTTTGCGTGGATCGGAACACAAATAATAGTTGAACAATCTTCTAGTAGTTTGAACAACTTCTAGAAATAGGACAACTGACGCCTCAGTCCTCTCGTGACCACGGCTCCTGGAAAGTAGCCGAAACGTCGGGAAAAAGAAAAGTGCACCGCGACAAAATTCGTAAGTGTTTAAAACAATTAACAATATTCACGTAAACATAAGAAATCAATATGGAAACAACATTATTTGTTGTTCCGATGCGGGAATCGAACCCACGAATCGCTTCGAGTCGAGTTTGAATCAAATATAATAAATTATATTCTTTATATACTATATTGAGTCAAATATAACATTCGATCCACATATTATTCTATGAAACATTTTCCTAAATTTCCTTCTACTATAAAACTAAAGACAAAAGCCAATATTTTCAGATCAAACCACCTTTACCTATCGCGTCGGCGTTATTTCGCCACCGATCTCTCCGACAGCCTCATCGCTCTTGCGAGATGAAAGGAGAGTCTAGACCGCACCTACAGAAAACATCATATTTCAGGCTCACACGTTCAAGCTTTTAGTAAATCAAATTCCGTATTAGACTGTACGTTTTTGAATATAGGTGAAAATAATTTTGGATTTTTTAAAGTTTCAGTTTGGAATTAATAATATTAGTAAGTATACGGATTATATTATATTGTAATTTAATGTACTCAAATGTGATTTCTACACTAAAACAATTTAATATACGACCGATTGATTAAGTATATCCTACTAATATTATAAATGTAAAAGTTCGTGAGGATGTATGGATGGATGTTTGTTACTCTTTCACGCAAAAATACTGAACGGATTTTGATGAAATTTGATTTTAGTAGTTTAGACTCTGGATTAAGACATGGGCTACTTTTTATTCCGAAAAAATAAAGTGTTCCCGAGGGATACTGTATTTACGCGGGCGGAGCCGCGGGCAACAGCTAGTTACATGTAGTATCAAGATTTGTAGGAAGACAGATACTAGCAAAATATTTTTATTCTTATTTGCCTGTGTGGTAAATTAATCTTCAGCTCATAAAAATTAAACTACTAACCAACAATCAAAACGGTCAGTCCCCCGCACACTATAAACAAAATCCGTTCCAATCAACCCATACGGCGCACCTCAGCGCACACCATTGATTTCTTATAACGCATTTCATGGACTTTACCTCGGAGACACAGGAATTTATTACTATCTGTTCACGCTTGACTAGGCCGCCGCCCCGGCACCTGCCAGCAGGTATGATTTAGGGCACCTAGACGCAGACTTGGACACTAAATTAAAACCTAGAATGTCGCAAATTGAGAGTCGTGATATATTTCCACAGAAACTGAATCGGATTACAAACTTTTTGAAATAATAATTTTCATCACAGAATAGTAAATTTTTTGAAATGTATATAAGTATGCTCATACACAGATAAAGTTATATTTAACATTTTTTACCTTACATATAATTACACGTTGAATAAACGCATGTTAATAAAATATTATCGTGCTATGTAACGTTGAAGAGCCGCTTCGCTACGTTAAATGTAAGAGGAGGAATAGATGGTAAGAATGAAAGTAAACGAAGCGAAATAAGTATGTAAGGATCGTAGCAAGTCCCCCCGATGGTTGCACGCCTTGTCGTGGCGGTGGGGCTTAGTAACCGTTGACTGGTCACCCACGGTGAAGCTAAGAGGCAACCGGGGCCGGCCTGTTTGCCGCCGGCTGGCCCAAGGAGGGCGCTCCCAGCGGGCTGAACATGCCCGCAGAGGACGCGCGTGGAGGTGGGACCGCAGAAGAAGAGGAGTGCCGGTATTACGGTGCGCCGTTCTCCCTATCTTTAGCGGCCGTGGAGGGATCGCAGGGGGAGAGGCGTGATGGTATTACGGTACGCCACTCTCCCTACCCCCTGCGAGCTGGCGGGGCCGTTCCGTCGAATCGGCGTTGGTGGGGCCGCAGAGGAAGAGGCATGTCGATATTGCGGTGCGCCGCTTGCCATATTCTCTGCGACCGAGGTGTGGTCGGTGGCAGAACCACAGACCTGATCTGCCACCGGGTACCAGTTTATCTGCTACCCATGGCCTCCTAGTAGCAGACTCGGGGGGAGTCTGCTACAGTACAGGTGGAGGCCGAGGAGGGAGGCGCACCTTACCATCTGTTGCGCCCATCGTGGAGGGCCTTCGGGCTTCCGTGATGGAGCCGCTTGTAGGCGGCTGCCGCCGGCGGGCTCGCGGATGTGTGTATCGTTCCCGTGGCGGCGAGGAGGAAGATGGGGGGGTTTTTAGTGGGTATACCGTGGGTCTCATTAGCCTATACGGCAGTCCCACATCACCACTTGGGTGCCCCCTGCGCCTGGGCGGTATGCGTAATGCATTTTCCCCCCCGGAAACAAAAAAAAAGGATCGTAGCAAGTGGAAGGAAGTGATCTCTGCCTACCCATATGAAAAAGGCGTGATTATATGTATGTATGTAACGTTATATAACTGCTGTATATCTGCACCTTATTAAAAATAATATTTGCCACAAATTCATTCAATATGTACCTCACTTCCCTTACAAAAAATAAACCTAACCCAAATAATTAATACTGGTAATGATACAGGGCGGCCCTCTCAGGTGTTAATCGAAAAACTTTTATTGCCTGCGGTTACTTCACTGTAGTGCGTAGCTATTTACGTAGCCCCTCTACGGAGATTCGTAGAGGGTCTACAAGTTAAGTCCTTTATTGGCGCAATTTTCCAAACAATTCACGTTTATAAATACAATTTGTGCTCGTAGAAAAATATTGTAAATGAATTTTTATCTTAATTTTATTTTTTTACGTTTAAAACTTAGTCAAGGCAATTTTTGCTCGATTTCTTTTCAAGGCGTATTATTTATAAGTAGTAGTACATGGTGTACTAACCACTCACATTTACTATGTTTTTTTTTTATTCTTGAATACGTTATGTTAAATGTGGAGTAAATTTATCAGTATTTGTCACTATTAATAATTGAAAAAAAAACTATAAATTTTCTCCTTTAAAATATCTTAGCTTCATATTATTAAAAAACTTGCAATATATTCCTACTTTGCAACTTATATTGTATTTCTCCAATATTAGGAAATAAGTGTAGGTTTGTGAGGTAGTCGGGACATTACTATGCGGCGCTGGCGACCTGCATTATGAGCTGCACGTCTCGACTACCCAAGTGCCTTAATTTCTTTCTAGTTAGCGAGCACTCGAATTACTGAGAATATCTTCAATGTACGAGTATAGGGTAATATTGTAAAGATAATGTTGCTAGGAATTCATAGCTGTGTGGAGTTTAATGTAATTTGAATACTGAAAAGGCGAGTTTTAAAACCAATATATTTTTTCTTGCCAACAAATGGGGTGACAGAAGAAAATATTTTATTATATCATTAAAATTACTTAAGTGGCTATACCTTAAAGACTTTGGTTATTAAGCTTAAGTAAAACTCAAAATAATCATAAAAATATAATTATACATAGGTACACTTATTGCTTACATTACTTTAAGAATTTACTTATTAAAATATGTTAACTGTGTGTTTATTGTGACCAATTTGGCTAATATTGGTCTTAAGGTAATTGTGAAAGTTCAGAAAAGGTTCAAACGGTAAACGGAAATATTGTGAAAATTGTGGTAAAAATACGAAAAACTACTTATTTTTTCCCATACTAACTATTTACTGCGTTCAATTTGTCACTTGACTCAAATATTTATAGGACCGTTCAAATGACATTGTATGGTTTATTTAAAAAGGATCAACTGTCTGCTGTAGGTTACATCTTAGGTGTAGTTATTTATTTATTCTAGTTCAAAATTAAGACAAAACAACTGTGTCAGGACAGCTAATGTTAAACAAAAATGGTTTATAACTTTTTTAATGTCAAAACTTATTGTATTTTCGGCATTTCTGTTCATTTCCTCCTAACATTTACTCATACGATACTATTAAAATGGCCTCTATATACACAAAAGTGCATTAATGTCCTCGCTAAATAGTGGTGTTATTTTATCGTTTTATTTAATGGTGCTGGTGGAGAGGACAGATCAGAGTGACCCTCACTATCATTAACAAACAGTCGGCCTAACCCGACTCCTGTGGACTCAATACTTCGATATTTACGACCCAGATAGGGTGCGGTTTAGTGATGGCAAAGAATATTATCGATTTTTATTATTTTACTTATTACCGGTATCGATATCAGTCATATTATCTAATTAGTATTCTCTCCTGTTAAATATCAATGTTAAAAATGTTTTTAAATAATATTTTAAGTAAAGCTGGTTGTGTAAAAAAATCAAAATTGGTTTTATTTTATTTTTACTCCAATGTGTTAGGTGTCAATTAGAGATAAATAAAATAGTTTTTTAAATAAAACATTTTTTTTAAATAAAAACGTAAATAAAATAAAAACCCTATAAAGTGGTCAACACTACTGCTGAGTGACCCGGAGATTTATTCCGTAAGACAAGTGCCGTGGGTCAGGTGCGCTGATTTACGGCCGTGCGGGGTCGACTACCCATGCTTTACCCTACATCAAAAGTCCGTATTTATTTTATGCGAGAATAGGCAAACAGGCAAAAGGTTTGCCTTTAATAAATGATAAACGATTGGACAAAAATTAAAAGGTACTAGTGATTCCCATATGGCTGGTTTCTTTGGGCGGCTTATTTGACAACCATCAGGTGATCTGTCTGCTTCTTGTCATAGAATAGGGACCACAGAATATTTAATACTATAGAAATAGTCTTAATCGATTGATATTGATTGGTTTATAATAATACTAGATATTGCCCGCGACTTCGTGCGCGCAAAACTTAATTTCGCAGAAACCGTAAATTTTTCCGCAAAAAAGAAGTAGCCTGTGTCCTTCCCCGTGGTCTAAATATATCAATGTATATCAGTGCAGTGTGCGCTCTATTTTTGAAGCTCCGGTAGGTACTGTATTCTATTAATTGACTAAGATTATGCATAAATTGCCAGGAATAAGAGGGAAAAAACATTCCAAATTATTACAAAAGAAGATATAATTAATTCAACTAATTCAAAGACCAAATAAAAGTAAATAGTTAATTTATAAACCAAGCCCTACACGTTAATTCCCTTACACAATTACTTCTTGCATTCAAAACGGCAAATTGGGAAGGTAAGGTTTATTAGCACTTTATATTCGGTGACGTCACAAGACGGTGAGGGGACAATAACCGGGTTAGTCTGGCCCCTAATGAGCCTCATCTAATTATCGCCTCTCGCAAAAACGTGAGCCAATTGCTAACACCTGCATAATGCTGGATACAACGGTCTATGTAGATTGGATGAGCTGAAAATGTTCTTTTGAAGAACAGGCGACTGAATTTTATTTTGTTGCATAAAAGAATAGTACTGTTAAGTATGATTACTAAAAGTAGTTTTCCATAGAATATACCGCGAATTAATGATGTTTTCGTAACGTAATGGTTAAGTTTAAAAATGTTAAAATAGTCATGGCCCATTTGTTGGAATAACGTTTATTAAGAAATAAATTAACGCAATGTGTCGTTTGATTTGAAAATTGGACGTGCAACTAAGTTGGTGTACGCTGACTGTACATACCCTATAAATAAATAAACAGCCCGCTAAATATTCTACTGGCGACCCGTGTAAAAGTGTTGTAAGCTGGAAAATACAATTTATTAATTTACAAAAACGGAACAAGCGTCACCTGTCACGCGACGTGACGCGACGTGACACCCTAAGGAGCGGCGACGTGATGAATTGTGGAAAATAAAAATTACGACGTAACTGAATGGAAAAGGGGCGAGCGTGTTTTATGCTAATCGATGAGCCAAACCGTGTAAACGGCTGTTCGATAGCATTATACACGAACAACGACGCATTTCACTATTGAATTTTAAAACCCAAGAAATGATAAATTTAATAACATGTCCAAAAAATATAGAAATAAACATTGAAAAACGTATTATTAACTGTGAACTTTACATAACAGTATTTTTTTTTAAACAATATTCATTTGGTAACTTGCTGATTTTTCAATCGTTAAATAACTTTTATCTGAGGAATAAAATATATGTGTGTATATGAAAAATCTGTCAAAATCACATATCTATTTATCCCTCAGATAAAAGTTATCTGACGATTGAAAAATCAGCCCTTAAGCAAATCAATACTAATTAAGTTTAATAGCGTATATCATTCTCTTAGATTTCGGTAAAATAATAATATCTATAGACGCCTTCACACCATGTTAATCTGGCCCCGTACTAAGTATCCGAAGAACTTGTGTTACGGAGACCAGACAACGGGAAGTATTTTTAATAGTTTTATACTATCCATATATTTAATATTTTCATACGCATATTTAATACATGCGCATGACCCAGGAAAATTGAAAACTTTTTGTTCCCTCGGCTGGATTCGATCCCGTGACGAGAGTGCCGACGCTCTAGCCACTTAACCGTATAGGTCGTCAAAATGTACCGTTGTAATCTCTAGACGGTAGAACCTCTGCTCTTTAGATTCCTACAAAACCTTTTTTTTTTTTTTAAATAACAGATTTCCTAGCCACGGAAAATGTCATAATATTATTAACTACCGCGAACCCAAATAAAATTTATGTCTTTATAAATGCAAACACAACATAGTTAATTCCGTCACGCAGGCAAAGTGTCATACGTAACAGATAAGCGTTTTATCTGAAATTGCCTAAATTAAGCGCGCCGTGACACGCTCCTACTGCGGAATTTAATTTAAATGTAGCATGTGTTAAAAATACGACGTTACCTGTCGCAGCGCGCGTGACGTCGCGTCACGTCGCACACGCCAGACATTTTATTTTTCACGCTGTTTCGTTTTGCATACGCTGACTGTGCGGTTTTAGCGTGCAATTAGAATATGTTGCGAAAAAGTTGTGCGTATTTATGCAACTAATATTAAAATATGTGAATGTCACAGAGAGATATTATGTGGTAAACTAAATGCTTCAAATTGTGATTTTCTGCATTTGTATCGCTACGTTGATACAGACACACGGAATTAATCGTTCGAGTCTTGATTATATCAGCCCCTATTGCTTGAACATAATCTTATATATATATAAAAGAAAGTCGTGTTAGTATTTATAACCCAAGAACGGCTGAACCGATTTGGCTGAAAATTTGTGGAGAAGTATTTTAAAACCAGGAGAAGAACATAGGATACTTTTTATCCCGTTCCCGAGAGAAAATTTGAGAACGGCTAGACCAATGTGGCTAATTTTATTCTTGAAATAATTATGGAAGTTCAGGGAAGGTTTAAACAGTGAGAGATATTGGAAAAGGTTGTAGGAGTAGGTGTAGCAGTAGGTGTAGGCGTAGTACTAGGACTTATGTTGCACTGCAGATGTAATTATTTATTCGTCCAGTTCATATTGAAGACAGAACAACGTGTGTCGGGATAGCTTGTATTCAATAAAGGTACAAATTTTCCTTATTATTCATTTCAAAAACAAACATTTCGAAATTAAAAAATAAAGACCCTCCGTTTCTATCACGCCGCATAAAGCCTCGTACACAACGGTGTACAGTTTACTTTGGCACGCGTCCCAGAGATAGGTGTGTCGTAGAGGGTCGTAACAGTTGCAATGTCTTCGAGGCAAATAAAGAAATTTCACTCGAAAATTTATGCTCTTGGATTATTTTCTCGTATAAGTTTAGTGGAAAAACATTTTGTGTGTTAAAACTAAACACATATTTTTCTTTCAAAATTTAGTAGTTAAATTCAAATTTTCTACATTATCATGTTGGTGTTGTTGAAATTAGGTTATAAATTTTAAAACTTAAATATCTACCTTATAATATGTAAGTAAAAATGTTGATGTTTAATCGCTCTTTACTACTATAATGTAGATATTTTTTGGAAATTATAATAATAATTTTAAATTGAATCTATAAATTAAATCTATAGAAGTTTTTCTGTCAATTCTGAAAATATTCAGTAATTGAAGTGACAAAAATAATACGACATAATTAATATGCGTACATTAAATATAATTCTTCTCTTGAATTAGATTAAGTCATCAGTCTAGGAATAACATACTTATTCGATGGCGCTAAATCAGAGATTAGCGCGCCCGTATCTCGCGTAAGTGGCTGTTAGCTCCTCACGTGTGAGCGCGCCCTTATCTTTGGCCGGATGCCTGTGCTCGGATTATTTCTTACTTTTCTACTTACACCATACAATTTATGTGTTTCATTTATTTTAAAGCGAATTTAAAATCTTTCCAATGCCCACTCTTTGTACGTCAGATTTATACTAAGCTTAAGGATTTAGAAATATGTTAAGATTATTTTATTTTACTGATTAAAATTTTAACTAAGAAATTATAATTTATAATTAAGTAACTATAGTATTATAGTCCATGCACCGTAGATCATACCACACAGTTGACAGACGCGATGCAGCGCGCACTATTTATGGTAGCGATTAAAAACTGAACTTTATTTAGTATAAAAAAAGAGTTTAAATTGCAATGAAATTTGTATCTATTAGCGTAGTAAGTAAATAAAGTTCACTTTCGAATCGTTATCTTAAAAAGTGCGTATAATTTACCTATTTGCTTTTATCATATTTTATTGTCTTTATCCAGTTGATCAGACTGATATAACGTTTGTTTTTTTTTTTTTTTTTTTTTCAAAAATGCACGACCTAGTATTTCCGAATATTCGTCTGGAAATCTATAGGGGATCTACATATGTCCTGCAGTGGACGTTAGCAGGCTGAAACGACGAGTAAAGAAATCCTTCCATCTCTTGGAACGCTTAAAGAAACTTTTAAGTATCAATCACATAGTCTTCCAACGTCGTTACATAATGAGTAATAAAACTATTCAGAAACACCAGACAATGTCACAGCCATAAGAATCCATTACAAAACATCGTCAGACCGCGGCGTATTAACCTTTATGATCTAACTAGCTTTTGCCCGCGACTTCGTCCGCGTGGAGTAGTTACTTTGGAATATCGCTAAAATTTACCCGCGACTTCATTTACGTAGAAGGACGCTTGCCCGCGACTCACGACTGCCCGCAGCGCGCCGCACATCATTATTGCGCGCTGATTATTTTATTACTGCGATATCTTCTAAAATACATATTGAAATCAAATGATGTAAATGGCAAATTTCTTCTAAATTAAATGCTTGTAATGAATAACGTATTTATTTGGATAAGGATTAATATCATCTTTATGAAAACACCCTCACAAATAATGCAAAATTTTAGAACAAATTTGGTTAGCTTAAAAAGGTTATTGTGAGCCAACCTTAAAAGATAGACATATACTGTCGCGGACTTTTTTTTAGAACTTTTAAAGAGGAACAATTCTGTCATACATAATTTTAGCGAAACTTTAACCGTTTCCGCAGCGTACGCAGCGAAAGCTCTCAAAAGGGAAAAAAACACCCCGATTTTGAAACATTATTGATTGGAGCTCCGCTCGTATTGAGCTTAGCATGATGTTTTTATAGCCTAAAGCCTTCCTCGATAAATGGACTATCCAACACAAAAAGAATTTTTCAATTCGAACCAGTAGTTCCTGAGATTAGCGCGTTCAAACAAACAAACAAACAAACAAACAAACTCTTCAGCTTTATAATATTAGTATAGATTTGGCAGGCAGCCGCCATTTGGCAGGGGGCGACTGTCATACAACAGGTACGCACACAGGACCCAACAATGTCCGATAGCGGTGACTTGCCAACTCTTCACAGTAAGCGAGTATCGAGATTATCTTCTGGGTCTATAATATTTGGTATTATTGTAATATTTTTGGTGTACGCAAATGTTTCTCAAGGGCTTATTTTTGAGTCGGTGATAATTTTACAGAATAGGAGCGACAGGCTGAGGATTTTTTTTTTTTTTATGAAATAAGGGGGCAAACGAGCAAACGGGTCACCTGATGGAAAGCAACTTCCGTCGCCCATGGACACTCGCAGCATCAGAAGAGCTGCAAGTGCGTTGCCGGCCTTTTAAGAGGGAATAGGGTAATGGGGGAGGGTAGGGAAGGGAATAGGATAGGGGATTGGGCCTCCGGTAAACTCACTCACTCGGCGAAACACAGCGCAAACGCTGTTTCACGCCGGTTTTCTGTGAGCCCGTGGTATTTACGACAGCATACCTACCTCACGCGTTTGTAGCACTCTCGCGACGCACCAACACCTGTATTTACTACACCAACTGCTTTGAAGGCGCAACGATGAACCAAAAACAATAATCAACAAAATTATATAAAGGGCAAGGCAACGAAGGTGATCTTGATTTGAGTTTACGAAAACTTTACTCCATAAACAATTATATATTATTATAAAATAACTGCAGGTTTATAATTTATGTGTTTATAATAATAATTGTAATATTATGTGGCAATAAAAAAACATTTCTAGAGTTTTAAATTCGTACCGATTTTTAGTTCTTCATTAATCATTACTATTTTAACTGCCTATTAACAAAATGATAATAACAAAAAAACAGTTATGATTTATATAAAGCAACATACTGCAAACTGGCATACCATAAAACATAACTACATCTGCTTGATCAAAACGTATAATAAAATTAATATACCATAATAGGTGACACAGATAAAATAACCGTTATTAAAAGTTTGTAGTTTCAAAATTTCAAACAAAGGAATTTAGATCTTAACCTTTGTACTTTATAAGAACGGCAAATGTAAATAAAGTGAAAAAGACAGTGACAGGTCACTTTGGCAAGGTTCCTGCGATAGGTACCGCGTCCGTTGTTGGAGAGTGCACTGTAATGTATTAGAACTGTACATTAGATTATATAAAACCCTTTACAACTATTTTATTTGCTGCTTCCTGAGCGTTATAAAGTGCATTAAGTTGGTAGAATTCATTTTGTTTTGGAAACGAATTAAAAAAATTTGTAAGTAAATACATATTTGCCAGGAAAAAAAAGTCTACGTTTATCGTTTTGTATGTGGTCTCAAGCTCTAAGCCCAATAACATTTAAAAAAAACATACTATATTTGGCGACCAAATTTGCGACACTGTATTTTTTTACGTTTGTTGTATATTTCATATTGAAGCCTATAAAACGTATTCATATTCTATGACTAGCAAAATAAAGGTAAACAAGAGAGTGTTTAACGTTTTTACGTAGTTTTAGGAGAAAGAATACAGCCTATTACCGTCCTTATCTACGGTAAGTCAATTTTCCTTTTTCTGTCCTAACTAAACACCGTGTTTTCTGATGGTACGGAAAAATAGTCTTCAATTCCTTAGTAATAAGTACTTTAGTTCGTGCATTTATATCTTTGCAAAGATTACATTGTCCAAACCTGAGTATGGAAGAACGTTGACAAGGTAGAAGCTGATCGTATAATCCCCATAAAATAAGGTAGCGGAAAACACAGTGACACACTAAGCTTTTATTTTTTATTTTGAAAGAAATTATCAAGAAACAGGATATTTGGAAAAAAAAATTAAAACAAAAAGATGTTAACATAGTAATTTGTTCTCAATACTATTTAGCCCATGACGAACAAAACCTGACATAATTGAATAAATGAACTGAATATATTTTAATTATGGACTTCCGCTTATTTCGTAAAAACACTTGATTTTATCAAATTGGACGGAATTGTGTAAAAGGTAGTAAAGTTGATAGCATGTATTATGGTTATAGGTACACATCTATGGTCCAGTGGCTTAGAGTTTGGCTTTTGACTCTTGAGGTCGTGGAACCCATGTTGGAACTACAAAAAATGTTATATTCAAGTCTGGTTAGGACAATGCAGGCACATCACCTGATTGTCTGACAAGATAGATGATCCATGCGTCGGATGGCCATGTAAAAAAGTCTCGCCAGTCGTGTCGTCCCTGTTAAGGAAGAGAGAGAATCCTCTTGTCTCTTGTGTATTGTGCACTCTCTTGGGTACTATGAAATAGCTCCTCCGTAGGTTGTCTGGTTTCAAATAAACCAGCCGCCGTCACCGAAACCGGTGTGGGGAGCTATTATTATGATTAAACATCAACAATCCTCTTTATTATTTTATTTTTCCCAGTACCCGGTATACCCGGTCCGAGTATAATCCTCGTCCGGTATCTGGTCCTGTCGTGCGCTTTACGACGGTCCGTTACGGCCGCGCCGTCCCCGGCCTACCCTCACCTACTAACCGATTCCCATTCCCACTTCACATGGCGTTATAGATTTATACCGAAGCTTTTTGTTCGAATAATAATAATACTCATACATAATAAAATAACATGACGTGTACAGAGTACACGTGGCTGAAGTGAAACTTCACTCATCATAGTATAAAATCCAAAAAACTCTCAGCATGCCTAATAGAAAATACATCACTTCAAAAGCATAGAAAAATTTAAAGTCCACCACCCTGTTTTAAGCCGTACCTATCTACTATAGTATGAGTAGTTTCCGAAAGATGGCGCTATACCCAAAAACAAGTCATGACGTGATGCAACCTTGAAATTTGGACGCCGAACGCCGCTATGGAAGTTTCTCTTAAAAAATTTAAAACCTAACATTGTTTATTCATAATACGGACCGGTAGGATTATGGACTAAAGCCATAATTCGAGTATGATCGATGTCTAATACTGAAATGTTTATTATTTATGCTACTCATTGCGAGATTTGTAGAATACTACAAAAACTGATTTTTGTTTGTCTTATAATTTGATGCAATAATAACGAGCTAACTTTGAGATAAACGTCGTATAATATTTAGTTATACGAGTGAAATAATGAAAAATTAATCATTTTCATGTACAAGGCAATTTTGATGTAATTAAGGGTCAATACTAAATTCACACCGCAACGAAACAATACTCGCTGCGGCGTCGCATTTTTATGATAGTAATTCAAAATTGAAGCTTAAACATTACACAAGATATATGTTTCATTGGAATCCGAATGTCATGTTGCTTCGCGCTGCACAGCGTATTTGCAGTTTATGAGTGATGTCATATGATACTTGAATATTTTTAGTAGTGAATAAAATTCAATTTGAATTTATATCTTAAAATGCAGCGGCGCGTCGCGTCATGTTGAACTGACCTTTAAACCAAAAAAATAATTCGGTGTTCTCAGATACGTCATATAGATTTTGATCGTGACTGTACAGTGTTAAGTTTTCAGCTCTACTCTGCTGTAAAATAAACAAAGCCACTATGTACTCAAGTGTACTCTTTTGTGACTTACCCTAACAAATTTAACAAAATAGTTCCCCGTAGTAATTCGTAGCGGTTTCGTAACGGGCGTCTACGGCCCGCTATGACAAGCCTACGAACGAACACTTTCTTTTAGAAGAAAAAAACTATTTTTTTTTTTCTATAAAAATTACGTTGGAATTTTTGTTTATAGATTTTACATTAATATGTTATAGACCAGACTAATTGGTGCACATAAAATTAAAAAAGAACATACATAATAATTATATAAAAAGAATAGATTAAAATACAAGAGTGTTAATAAACATAATTAATAACATCACATTTTTTCAAATTTATTTTTACAAATTCACATTATCAAAACATCAACATATCTATTAGTAAAATATTGTTCAATTAATTTATTTTTTCTTGAATGTTACGTTCGTACAATGGCAACAAAAATGCTTTCAAAATTAAAGACCGTACATCATAAAATTTTAATGTTGTAAAAACTGATGACTCATCAGTGCGAGCATTTCACTTTTTTAAAATAGCCTACCTTCCGACACACAAAAACCTATATATTTTATAATAGCTTTTGCCCGCGACTTCGTCCGCGTGGAGTTCGGTTTCCATACAAAGTTTTAACCCCTTGCTCACCCCCTTAGGGGTGAATTTTCAAAAATCCTTTCTTAGCCGATGCTTACGTCATTATTTGCATGCCAAATTTCAGAAAAGCCGTTCAGTAATTTCGGCTGTGCGTTGATAGATGAGTCAGTCAGGTTTGCCTTTTATACAGGGTGTAACAAAAATAAGTGATAATACTTAAGGGTGTGTTTGTGTTCCTTATAGAGAGTTCACTGTGAAAGTAGCAGCGCTGAATGAGCAATTTTTTTTTTCACTTTTGTATGGTAAACTCGCGACGCTGGAGCGCTTTCCCATACAAATCGCAAAAAAAATTTTGCTCTTTCAGCGCTGCTACTTTCACAGTGAACTCTCTATAAGGAACACAAACACACCCTTAAGTATTATCACTTATTTTTGTTACACCTTGTATATTTAGATTATAAGATATCGAAGAAGATAAAGACTCCATGAGGATAAGATGGCGTACGGTTGAAATATTCCAATAAACAATACGTTTAGATTGCAGTCCAATTATTTATTACAATCAGAATATTATACATCTATGATTACAATACTATCCAATATAATTATGCGATAGCTCAAATGCCGTAGGATTAGCAACGCGACAAGTTTGTTACCATCTATTCCCAACTCTCGTATTTTATCATCTCGTCCTTTCCAAATCCAAGCAATAATAGAAAAGTCCCCATGACAACGCTTCTAGTAGTAAATTAGTAAATACTACGAGTACTTGACTTTTTTAATCATAAACACTCATAGCTGTTGAACTTTTGCACACGTATTTCTCATATGACGTAGTCATCCACTAAGGAAAGATTTTTCAAAATTAAGCCCCCAAAAGGGTAAAATAAGGGATTAAAGTTTATATGAATCTTTATATCCCTTGGACATATTTGTGTGAAATTTCGTATGAATTGAGTAAGAAAAAATAATGAGTTACGTGTTTTAGCGTTTTCTAAAATTCAGCCCCTAAGTAGGTAAAATCGGGGATAAAAGTTTAAAACCTAATTTCACGCGATTCACCCGTGTGAATATATGCGGGCAATTAATGCTAATTATAATATAATTAATCAAACACAAAAAACAGTTGCATCTTGAATAATTAATAGTTACAACCTAGGAAAATAATTCAATGTTTATCCCGCTCAAATAAAATAATTAAAACCATAACACAAGAAGCAATAAAAGTTTTAATTAAAAAGAACAATATTGCTAAACAAATAAGGCGACATTTTAAGATATATGGAGCTATATTTTTTCCCCAACATTCTGCCTCTCAGGTGAACGTAAATCACGTGTCTAGACGATTTTATGGCGAAGCTGATGCACGCACTATAACATAAGCACTTTATTTTATTAGATTTTTCTTCGCGACTGTACAAGATTGACTTCAGAAATCTACTTTTATTATTTGGACGCCCGTTTGGTCATTTAATGAACGTATCCGGGTACTTTTTTTAGTTCTGTCTGTTTGTCGGAAGCTGACGTTTTAAAATGTTTTATGACTAATCGATTAACTAACTTTAATATCTTAATAAATATTAACATTTTATACGCGTAATCATAGACGTCGAAAAAAAGGCAGACACCGCTTCAGTAATATGAATAGTGAAGCAATCAAAGTAATCCGGCCGTATCGTAGAGACACGTGCCGCACGCACACATTCACAGCAAAGTAAGACGATCGGCCGCCACGCCAGTACGCCAATGGCAATTATCCGTAATCTCACACAAAAGTAAGTCGCCGCCATTGTTGTGCTACACTCAATGCTTAGCTCACCTTCCGTCCGCCTTTTTTTCTGCGTCCATGCGCGTAATGTAAAATTAAATATATTATGGTAATGTTTATTACATCCTTATCAAGAATGTCATTAGGTTTCTTTGTCTAATTTCATTTTTTGAAAAATCTCTAAAAGACATCTCCATATGAAAATCGAATTTAATATGAATAATATATCAATAACATAAGGAAAAAGATCCAATAGTTTTATAGTGAGGGTGGAAGTTATCAAAGGCGGAATTCCGGACTCCGGCATACCTTGAGCACAAATCTGGCCCGTGCCCGTACGTGATCCGGGTATCAAAACTTTGTACCCTTTAATAAATCGCACTTTATTTTTTATAAAACACACCTCGTGACGGCCACGCAGTTTATGCGGGCCCTGTGCCTGGAATTTGTGAATATCCCTTGTGGGAAGAGGAAGACAATAAGAAATGCATACGCCAGGATAATAACATATTGTTAGTGGTTATTATTATTTGGCACTTCTTTGGGTCTGTGGCTCCTTCTTAGGCCAGGACTATACTGTAGGAATCTGTAAGGCCAGACTAGTCAGAATCAGACAGAAATCACCCAGGACTATACTGTAGGAATCTGTAAGGCCAGACTAGTCAGAATCAGACAGAAATCACTAGTTTAAATATTTCTAAGACAGACTTAACGTTTACTACATTACTATAGCGATTTTTCCTAATTTATTTTTTAGATATGCAAAAATCATAAATCACATTTAATTACACCGATTTATGCCACTCGAGACTTTCAAGTCTAAGGTCACACCAATATTTAGAAATACAAATTATACTATTTTATTGTTACGTTCATCTATAATAATTTATAAGCTCTGATCGCCTCCAAACAGGTTTATTGTGAATATAATATTACGTCGAAACAATTACCATAAATAATTTTTACACTTCCTTGCGAGATTCAACACAAATGAAGTATAAGAAAGTGGAGTTTTCGAAAAAGGTTTCGCAGAAAATTTAAAAAACAATAAATTTTCTTCGTACGAACTATTTGTCAACAAAATTATCTCGACCTTCTGTGATACGGCTCGTGGGCTTATTCCTGGTAATTTTATATTCTTTCTACAAGGTACATAATCTGTTTTGGTGAAATATTATATATTGCAAAAGTTCGTATTAATTGTATTGTGATGTACCTCTAGGTTTGACTATTATTATTATGAAAAAGAATACCGAACCCAGTCTTCTTCTGATGTTACACAGTGAATTGCAAAGTGCAAAGCTTAATAAATATACAACTTCTTTAGTATTTTCATAGAGATTTAATAAAAACTTTTTCAAAAATAAAACGTCCTCTGTATCTCACTGGTGTAGTGCGTCGATGCTCAAGCCGGAGGTCGTTGTTTCAAATCCCGCCAAATGAACATCAAAGTTTTGTGTATATTAATTATTAAGTAAGTATGTGTATAATAATTTAATAAAAATATTAAAAGTAAATTATAAAAGATTTTAATAAATTTTCACTGTATGGTATCCATTACACAAGTTTTTCGAACGTGAGACCAGATTGACGTGGTGTGAAAGCATCTATAGATATTAACATAATAATTATTATTACGTTCAAAAGTGAGCAACGACGATCAAAATGCTTAATTCACTATAGATTGAAAACTATAAATACATTGATTTATTCATATTTGGATTAATAATTTCGTCTAGGAGAATTAATAAATTAGTCCGTGACCTTTGGTGAAAAGGCAGTTGTCAATACAAGTGACTTTTTCACCTCGTTTTGCATTTTAATTCGCCTCGTAATCGATATCGTTTCAAGAATAAGGCCGCGTGTGATCCCTATACCTGATGCGGCGTCACGTCTCACACTTTGAATGGCAAATCACGAAAAGGTAGACCTTTTGGGCCTCCGAGACCGGGTATGAAAATAAAATGATTGCGGAGGGTCCGAGATGTACTGTATTAAAATATTCCCAGCGGCTGCCCGGCGCCCGCCCGCCACCTGATGTTACGGGAACACACTTTGACAATATTTCGATGTCTTTATAAGGATTTGAGTTTTTGTAGATCGACCTTAGTGACGCAGATTTTGGTATTGGACTGATACAGTTTTAATGTTACACATTTGCATTGGGTGGCATGAGGCATCATATTAATTTTTTTAATTGCTCTATGCAGATAATATAATTAATTATAATACTAATATAATAAAGAGGAGAAGTTTGTTTGTTTGGTTGCATCGAATAGGCTCCGAAACTACTGGACCGATTTTGACAAAATTTCGTACAGTTATAGATTAGACCACGGGGAAGGACATAGGCTATTTTTATAGCGGAAAAATGTACGGGTACTGCGGGATTTCCTTTTGTGCGCAAGAAGTCGCGTACAACATCTAGTAATGTAATAATTATACTTAAAGTAATTTTAGCTTTCCGTAATTGTAAAATATAATAACATTATTTTCATTCGCATAAAGCTTACACGTGTCATAGGAAAATTAAAAAAATATACATTTACGTTTTATCGAAGTTTTATTTAACTTGCTTCTGTTTCATCGGCTTCGTCTTTTAAATTAGTCTAACCAATATTGTAATGTAATTTGTGATGAAAAATCCATGATTTTTTTTTATTATTATAATTAAAAAGAGATTTTAGCGCCTAATGCTTTCTCTCAATGATTGTATCACTACGTAACAGTTAACTACATTCAAGCTACTGCATAAAATAATGTTTCATGTCAGGTGAAGGGTTGTTTTAATGAATCGAAGTCGCATTAGTTAGCATGAATTAAGCAGATATCTGCTCAGATTAATGAAGATATCCAGACAGACTCCCATTTCTATGTACAGAGTGTTCATATTTTTTTACGCTAAGAGCTTGCTACTTGTATCGGTGAATATTTACTTTAAGAAATAAAATGATATTAAAAAAAAACTTTAATCATGCCATTAGTAATATTTTCACTTAAGTATAAAAATTATTTAAACACAATAAATTGCAATGTACAATTAAGTACCTACTTAATAACGCGTATCTACGCGCGAATTTAAAATTATTGTCGATAAGTTTTATCTTAATGAATGATAATAATTTGCTTAGTGACTAATAATATATAATTAATATAATTATAATAAATGCATGTATTTCCTTAAAATAACTATGGCAAATAATGCCATAAATTAGAATATAGAATTGGTAAAAGTAAATATTACAATTCTGCTTAGCGCAACAAAACACACGCTGTATAAGCTCATACCTTCAACAAGGTAGGATCCCAGTGGAGCTGAATAAATTACTGCGAATAATTCCTTAATTAACATTTTTAATCTGCGCAGAGATGTTACGCAAATAAATTATGGCTATCTACTGAGTGTAGATGGGAGATGAGAGATAAACGTCGTTACCTGCAGGGAAGGGTTGTCATTAAAGATTTCACTAATGCCTTTAAGGAATTGGCCTCTTAGTTGGCCGGAGAATTGGACTCGATGGTTAGATATGACGAGAACTTGTGTTCTTACTGTAAAGCGTTTTATTTGACAGTAAAAAATTTACTATTGCTTTTACAGAAATTACCTCTTTACCACCATGGTTAGATACCGCTAGAACTGGTTTTATGAAAATATTATTATTTTCAGGAATATTTTATATTTTTATATTTTTAGCCGAACCTTGGATGTAACTTCAATGTACATTTTACAGTCAGCTAGCAAACGCTAACCGGTTATGTATT
Source organism: Glaucopsyche alexis (assembly GCA_905404095.1). Classification (NCBI taxonomy): domain Eukaryota; kingdom Metazoa; phylum Arthropoda; class Insecta; order Lepidoptera; family Lycaenidae; genus Glaucopsyche; species Glaucopsyche alexis. The sequence goes on along the minus strand of FR990048.1, from coordinate 21,713,026 downwards.
TCCAAGTCTAGCTGTAAGATAATTTATATACAACCATCAAAATAAACTTTAACGAGCTTCAAATTACGGACCTAATAATTTACATTGACATACTATAAATTACTGGTACAACCATATTTTACAAATGCAGGTGGAAATTTAAACTACAACATTTGCAGTGCGGCCATTACCGTATTTCAACTGTTCATTTGTCCTCTGAATCACTCACCTGCCGTGATGCATCACCCTGTACAGTGTATAGTGCCCACTGTTTTAGTGCCGCTCGTTACCGTATTCATTATTTGGTCACGCTATGTGGATTACTAGATAAATTTTAGCCGGGTATTTGAACTGACCATTTAAATTTTGAAGTGAATTTTAGGCTTGTTTTGATAAATTCGGCTGGTGCTAACTTTTTTATAGCATTGAGCGTTTTTGCTAAAAATCCCTTTACATTATAATATAATGGGAGATACAATAAAATTTTTATGGTTCGCCTAATTTTCAATTAAGTTGAGTATTCTATAATATTTAAGCCTTTAACCTTACACCATTTTTTCTAATGAATATTTATTGAAATGAATTATTTATTATGCAAAGATATCTATAATTAATAAGACTCAAAACTGAGATTCTTACAGTAATAAATCATGCTTGTATTAATATGCATAGGCATTTTAAAACACGAGACTAGAGGCATTGAACGAAAAAGGATATTGGGTTTTACTGTGGAACAATACCTGCGCCGTCCAAAGATAAAATGAGGTTTGGTGAAAGCGTAATTCCAGATGATTGCAAAGGCGTGGGTCGTGGGTATCTTCAAGAGAAAAATAAATATTTTAACTCATCTCAACAAATAATCATATAAAATATGATTAACAATTTGTTCATTTTCTCCACGTAAATCCGTGGATCTGAATTGAATTATTACGGAAAATTGAATGAAAATTGTACAACCTAATAGTATTTTTGTATGTGGTCGCGACTTTTTTAAAAAGTGGATAAAAAAACTCCCAATTTCTTTTTCATACTTATTATTAATAATAATTATATTTACATGAACTTGAAAGAACATTAGTATTATGTATTGATTTCTTGATTTTTTACTATAACAATAATTTTGTTTGACATACTCATACTCCGGTTAATTTAGACAATTGAAATAACAAAAATTCCGACAGAACCAAATATTGGTGGAGACCTTGAATTTGCACTAATAAATTGAAATTTAAAAGTCCCCATCAATCCCACGTGAGCTTACAAAGTTATGCGGGGTCAAAGGTCAACATTTCAGGTTTTTTGGGTTTTTCTCGAAAACGGTAAGTTTTATCAAAAAATACTTCAGACAGAAGTTGTAGATCTTAAAATTATGTACAGAAATGGTTCTTATATTTTTTGCCCTAATTATCACCGTTACTGAGATATCACGTGCGCTCTAGTGCGAGGTGGACTTACTTTAGAAGTACTGACTTGTTCATCCTCGCGTTGTCTTTTTGCTGTTTGAACGCGCTAATCTTAGGAACTACTGATTCAAATTAAAAAAATACTTTTGTGTTGTATAATCCATTTATCGAAGAAGGCCTTAAGGCTATATAATATCACGCTGTGACTAATAGGAACGTAGAATCAGTGGAAAATGTGGAAAAAACGGGGAAAATTGTTCATCTTTGAGGGCTTCCGTTGTCTGTTTGAACGCACTGATCTCAGGAACTGCTTGATCGATTTAAAAAAAAAATGTGTTAGATACTCCATTTGTTGAGGAAGGCTTAAGCCTCTATAACATCACACTGCGACCAATAGGAGTGAAGAATCAATGGAAAATGTGGAAAAGACGAGGAAATTTATTCATCTTTGAGGGCTTCCGTTAATGTCTGTTTGAACGCGCTGATCTCAGGAACTGCTTGATCGATTTGAAAAAATATTTTTGTGTTAGACAGTCCATTTGTCGAGGAAGGCTTTAATCTTTAAAACATTAACCTGCAACAAATAGGAACGAAGCATCAGTGAACAATTTTGCAAAAACGGGGAAAATTATTCATATTGGACAGATTTTAATGAATTTTTTGTGTTTGTTCAAGCGGATTCGAGAATGGTTTAGATTTGCAATTGGACCCGATAAGTGGCGCTGCTGTCAATATTATGTCAACAACTTTAATTCTAAGGTGGTACGAAGTTCGCCGGGACAGCTAGTATGTATATATGTAGCAAATATTTGCATATTATGTAGAACGTGATACTTACAATCACGATATCTCAGGAACAGTGATACTAAGAGAAAAAATCAATAGGACCATTTTATAGAGAATTTTGAGACCTATAATTGTAGTCTGCAGTATTTTTTGATAAAACTTACCGTTTTCGAAAAAAAAAAACAAAATCCTGAAATGTTGACCTTTGACCCCGCATAAGTTTATTAGCTCACATGGGATTAATGGGGACTTTTAAATTTTTATATTTTAGGGGAAACCCAAGATCCCCACCAAAATTTGGCTCTGTCGGAATTTTTGTTATTTGACCCCTGTTTTCATGTCTAAATTTACCGGAATATCAGTAATTATTATGATGTCTAATACTTTAAATTGTACAACAAAGCTGTGGAATGGAATCTTACAATTAGGTCATGTTATTATATACTTTTAAAGACAATAGTAAAAATACAGCAAATAAAACAAACACATTTGCTCGTAGTTGTCGAACGAACGCAACTTCCTACTTTGTACAACATCACAGAGTATCTACATTTTTCTTATATTTAATTATACAGAAGTGGCGATAAAAGTAATCAATGAAAAACAAATTGTGCAAGTTTCCCTGTACATTGTACAAGCGACAGGCGTGCTAATGTGCCGAACTGCGGGAGCGGCGGGAAAAACACTAAAACTGCTATCAAGGTGGACAAAGTTTTGTTACGGAACGCGCTAGACGTGGGACTTCTTTAATCGATATTTTGTTTTTCATACAAATAACAAAATATCGAAAAAATAGGTTGGATATGGAAATAAACTTACACATGTGGTATGTAGATTGTAAACTTTGTAGTGTATATTGATGTCAAAAAAGCTGTGCAGCAAGCTAATATATTTTGTATAATGCTTAGAAATACATAAAATTAGTAAAAATAACAATATACATTGCGTGTTGATTCAGATTATTAACACACACTGCTGTGCGTTTGGTAGATACTCAGGTTAATGAGATAAGCTTATGTGTCAGTTAAAAGATCCACTTTTTCACATTATCAGCTTGGTGTATCATTTTCTTCCTATAATCACAAACAAGAAACATTATTGGTATTACTTATATGTACGAACTAATTTGTATTAAATGTTAAAGGTGTGAAAGCATTTCTGTTGTGAAAAAATGTGGCAGATGTTGATTAAAGTTTTGACGTTTTTTCGAACAGAATATTATTATATGAAGTAAGTTATAGCTAGCGACGTGCGAGACGTCACATCGCGTCACGATGTCAATTGACATTATAAATTGCCCCTGATTGCACATCTAATATTTCGATGGTTATTATTATTATCTTATCGATAAACGCCTATCACATCACTAAAGTCGCAGATACGATAGCGAAAGTGAATTCCTTTCACCTGATAGAACGGTTATTAGCCAATTCGATGTCCATTGCTGCCCTAATAGAGGTATAATAAAAGGGTCCTCGTTCTATTTTTCGTTTATTTGAAGAAAAGGTAAAAATAAAATTTTCTTATTCAATTTTGTCGATGAGGTGGATCGACTCAATTTTGGGCCTCCTTCCAGGAAAATTAAGTTTATTATTAGTTGGTACAGTAGCGCTGTTTTTGTTTCGGTATCCCAATATGTTAAGGATTATATTCTTATGACAAAATTAAATGAAACAATATCTAAGAAATCAACAAATACATATAAATTGTGTGGCATAACTGCTGCTGCTTTGCTTAGAAAAGTTAAACTTTTTACAACATTTTCAATGGGAGATGAGAGATAAACGTCGTTACCTGCAGGGAAGGGTTGTCATTAAAGATTTCACTAATGCCTTTAAGGAATTGGCCTCTTAGTTGGCCGGAGAATTGGACTCGATGGTTAGATATGACGAGAACTTGTGTTCTTACTGTAAAGCGTTTTATTTGACAGTAAAAAATTTACTATTGCTTTTACAGAAATTACCTCTTTACCACCATGGTTAGATACCGCTAGAACTGGTTTTATGAAAATATTATTATTTTCAGGAATATTTTATATTTTTATATTTTTAGCCGAACCTTGGATGTAACTTCAATGTACATTTTACAGTCAGCTAGCAAACGCTAACCGGTTATGTATTTCCAAGTCTAGCTGTAAGATAATTTATATACAACCATCAAAATAAACTTTAACGAGCTTCAAATTACGGACCTAATAATTTACATTGACATACTATAAATTACTGGTACAACCATATTTTACAAATGCAGGTGGAAATTTAAACTACAACATTTGCAGTGCGGCCATTACCGTATTTCAACTGTTCATTTGTCCTCTGAATCACTCACCTGCCGTGATGCATCACCCTGTACAGTGTATAGTGCCCACTGTTTTAGTGCCGCTCGTTACCGTATTCATTATTTGGTCACGCTATGTGGATTACTAGATAAATTTTAGCCGGGTATTTGAACTGACCATTTAAATTTTGAAGTGAATTTTAGGCTTGTTTTGATAAATTCGGCTGGTGCTAACTTTTTTATAGCATTGAGCGTTTTTGCTAAAAATCCCTTTACATTATAATATAATGGGAGATACAATAAAATTTTTATGGTTCGCCTAATTTTCAATTAAGTTGAGTATTCTATAATATTTAAGCCTTTAACCTTACACCATTTTTTCTAATGAATATTTATTGAAATGAATTATTTATTATGCAAAGATATCTATAATTAATAAGACTCAAAACTGAGATTCTTACAGTAATAAATCATGCTTGTATTAATATGCATAGGCATTTTAAAACACGAGACTAGAGGCATTGAACGAAAAAGGATATTGGGTTTTACTGTGGAACAATACCTGCGCCGTCCAAAGATAAAATGAGGTTTGGTGAAAGCGTAATTCCAGATGATTGCAAAGGCGTGGGTCGTGGGTATCTTCAAGAGAAAAATAAATATTTTAACTCATCTCAACAAATAATCATATAAAATATGATTAACAATTTGTTCATTTTCTCCACGGTTATCTCCTCCGGTAAGTTTTATCAAAAAATACTTCAGACAGAAGTTGTAGATCTTAAAATTATGTACAGAAATGGTTCTTATATTTTTTGCCCTAATTATCACCGTTACTGAGATATCACGTGCGCTCTAGTGCGAGGTGGACTTACTTTAGAAGTACTGACTTGTTCATCCTCGCGTTGTCTTTTTGCTGTTTGAACGCGCTAATCTTAGGAACTACTGATTCAAATTAAAAAAATACTTTTGTGTTGTATAATCCATTTATCGAAGAAGGCCTTAAGGCTATATAATATCACGCTGTGACTAATAGGAACGTAGAATCAGTGGAAAATGTGGAAAAAACGGGGAAAATTGTTCATCTTTGAGGGCTTCCGTTGTCTGTTTGAACGCACTGATCTCAGGAACTGCTTGATCGATTTAAAAAAAAAATGTGTTAGATACTCCATTTGTTGAGGAAGGCTTAAGCCTCTATAACATCACACTGCGACCAATAGGAGTGAAGAATCAATGGAAAATGTGGAAAAGACGAGGAAATTTATTCATCTTTGAGGGCTTCCGTTAATGTCTGTTTGAACGCGCTGATCTCAGGAACTGCTTGATCGATTTGAAAAAATATTTTTGTGTTAGACAGTCCATTTGTCGAGGAAGGCTTTAATCTTTAAAACATTAACCTGCAACAAATAGGAACGAAGCATCAGTGAACAATTTTGCAAAAACGGGGAAAATTATTCATATTGGACAGATTTTAATGAATTTTTTGTGTTTGTTCAAGCGGATTCGAGAATGGTTTAGATTTGCAATTGGACCCGATAAGTGGCGCTGCTGTCAATATTATGTCAACAACTTTAATTCTAAGGTGGTACGAAGTTCGCCGGGACAGCTAGTATGTATATATGTAGCAAATATTTGCATATTATGTAGAACGTGATACTTACAATCACGATATCTCAGGAACAGTGATACTAAGAGAAAAAATCAATAGGACCATTTTATAGAGAATTTTGAGACCTATAATTGTAGTCTGCAGTATTTTTTGATAAAACTTACCGTTTTCGAAAAAAAAAAAACAAAATCCTGAAATGTTGACCTTTGACCCCGCATAAGTTTATTAGCTCACATGGGATTAATGGGGACTTTTAAATTTTTATATTTTAGGGTAAACCCATGATTCCCACCAAAATTTGGCTCTGTCGGAATTTTTGTTATTTGACCCCTGTTTTCATGTCTAAATTTACCGGAATATCAGTAATTATTATGATGTCTAATACTTTAAATTGTACAACAAAGCTGTGGAATGGAATCTTACAATTAGGTCATGTTATTATATACTTTTAAAGACAATAGTAAAAATACAGCAAATAAAACAAACACATTTGCTCGTAGTTGTCGAACGAACGCAACTTCCTACTTTGTACAACATCACAGAGTATCTACATTTTTCTTATATTTAATTATACAGAAGTGGCGATAAAAGTAATCAATGAAAAACAAATTGTGCAAGTTTCCCTTACATTGTACAAGCGACACACGAGAGTACCGAAAATTATATTAGATTTAAGTTAAACAGCCTACTGTGTAGTGCTACTAATCAAAATTGTATAGTATTAAGTAACACTCAATCACATATAGATGTGGTTGACATAAATAATATTATAAGTTTTAGATTTAATAATATAACATATGATAAGTATTTCTTATCACAGTTTTGTACTAGACACTTAGCTAGATGGCTATTTAATTTTTTAGTTTTAAGACAAGCCAAGGAATTGGCTAAACCGACCACTGCTTCTATTGAGCAGTGTATTTATTCTGATAACTATACAGTTAACAGCTTGGAATATGTTCCAAATAATTTAAATTAGTTTCTAAGACAACAGAGGCCCACTCTAGCGATGTATTATACAATAATATAAATTATTCAAATAAATTATCTATCTTACCTACCAAAATTGTTAGCAAAAATTGTAATTCTACTGTAAACCTGGTGCACCAAAATTTGCAAGGAATGGTAGGTAAAGAATTAGAGATTGAGTTGTTTCTTAATGAATATAACATTGATATTATGTGTATATCGGAACATTGGTTTAGAAAATATGAATTAATATTTAACTTTTGTGGTCACCAGGTTGCTAGTTCGTTCAGTCGAGAGAATGCCATTAGAGGTGGCTCTTTAATATTGACTAATAAAAAATTTAAATTTAAAGAACGAAAAGATATTGTAAGACTCTCTACTGAACGAATATGCGAGGTAGCTTGTATTGAGTTGAGCCACCTTATTATTGTAAGCGTATACAGGCCTCCATCAGGTTCATACGATTCCTTTGAACAAATCATGGAACATATGTTGACAAAAATATGTGCATCTAACAAAAAGATTTTTGTATGTGGTGATTTCAACATTAATTTATTAGACTCTAACTCCACCACTGTTAGATTCACATCATTGTTAAAATCGTATAACCTCATTAATTTGTTTTATGAACCGACAAGAATATCTGATACAACAGCTACTTGTATTGATAATATTTTCACTAATATTACTCCTTATAAAAAAGAAATAATTAATGCGCTTAGCTCTGATCACTGTGGACAATTTGCTTCATTTAATATTAATTGTGAAAATAAACCTCAAGAAAAGCTTGTTTATATTCCTGTGAATACAAAACGTATTGAGAAATTTAGAGGTAAATTAATTTCAAATATTCAACAGTTGGATGGGTTAAATAACTCAGATGAAGCATTTAATAAACTATTTAAAATAATTAGAACCCAATTTAACTCTGTATTTACTTCTAAAACGGTCAGTTTAAATAATAGAAAAAGTAATTTTAAAAACTGGGCCACTGCAGGAATTTTAGTAAGTAGACAAAGATTGTATGATCTGTACAACGAAAAGACATTTAATAGGAGTGAATCTTTTATGCTATATGTCAAGAAATATTCAAAAATTTTTAAAAAAGTTTGTCAAGCAGCGAAGGCACTTCACATAAAAGGAAAAATAATGAACTCTAAAAATAAAGTGAAAACCACTTGGAAGATAATTGCAGATGAGACTGGAAGAGGCAGATCCAGTCGTAACTCTAAATTTGAACTTTGTGTCAATGATAAAAAGGTCAATTCTGACCTAGAGGTTGCGACGATCTTCGAAAAGTTTTTTGCTGACATTCCGGTCTCAACTACAAAAAATTTAAATTCTTCACCTGCAGTTGCTGAAAAAATACTCAGAGAAAATGTCAAGGAATGTGATGTCAATTTTAATTTTAGAGAAATTGACTCCAGAGATATTATTAACACCTTCAAATTACTCAATATTAAAAGTACTACTGATCTCTGGGGTATGTCTATAAAAATTATAAAATCAATAATTGACATCATTGCCCCCTACCTAGCCTTAGTTTTTAATAATTGTATTAAGAAAGGTGTGTTCCCTGACCTAATGAAGCATAGCAAGGTGATGCCTCTTTTCAAGGCTGGGAATAAATCTGACCCAGCCAATTATAGACCAATATCTATACTACCGACTTTCAGTAAAATTTTCGAGAAAATAATATTAAATCAATTGCTAGCTCATTTTAACATAAATAATTTATTACATAGCAATCAATTCGGGTTTACTAAAGGTCGGTCCACAACAGACGCAGGCATCAGTCTTCTATGCAGCATATTTGAGGCCTGGGAGGGATCGCATGATGCACTTGGTGTCTTTTGTGATCTATCCAAGGCTTTCGACTGTGTCGAGCATGCTACGTTGGTCAAAAAATTATACCATTACGGTATAAGGGATACGGCACTTAAGCTCTTAAGCTCTTATCTTAAAAATAGAACGCAGAGAGTAGAAGTAAATTCTACAAGGTCTAATGGGACCAAAATAGAATTAGGTGTGCCACAAGGGTCCATTTTAGGCCCATTTCTTTTTCTCATCTATATAAATGACCTTCCTTATCTAGTTAAAGATAAGCACGAGATAGTACTTTTTGCTGATGACACTTCACTAATTTTTAATGTGAAGCGACGACAGTCAAATTACGACGAGGTAAATAGTGCTCTCTCGAAAATGGTACACTGGTTTAATGTTAATAATTTACTTTTAAATTCCAATAAAACAAAATGTTTAAAGTTTAGCCTGCCAAATGTTAGGCAGACACAAACCAATGTACTATTAAACGATGAGAAAATGAACCTAGTGGACACCACTGTGTTTCTAGGAATAACACTAGATTGTAAATTACAGTGGGGTCCCCATATTGCAAATCTGGCTGATAGGCTTAGTTCTGCAGCATATGCAGTGAAAAAAATTAGAGAAATTTCCGATGAGGACACAGCGCGGCTAGTTTATTTTAGTTATTTTCATAGTATAATGTCATATGGCATTCTTCTATGGGGAAACGCTGCGGACATTAACACAATATTTGTGCTGCAGAAGCGAGCTATACGTTCTATTTATAAGATGTCATATTTTGAATCTCTAAGAGATAAGTTTAAAGAAATAGGTATTCTGACCGTCGCTTCTCAATACATTTTGGACAATGTGTTGTATGTCAGAAAGAATTTAAATAACTTTAAAAAGAAAAGCGACAACCATTGTAGGAATACTAGAAATAAGAACAAGTTAGAAATACCGGTGATCAGACTAAGCAAAGTAAGTAAATCGTTTAAAGGTTCATGTATACGCCTTTACAATAGAATCCCAGAAAACGTTCAAAATCTTACCATTAATAAATTTAAAAAAGCTGTTAAAGAACGTTTGTGTGCTAAAGCTTATTATAAAGTCAGTGATTTCATTAACGATTGCACACCTTGGGAATAAGATGGCCCCCTGCAAGGCTGCTTTTATTTACTTAAGTATGCTCTATGTACTTATGACTAATGTTATATAGATTAAGTTACAACATTGTAAAAATATTTTTTTTGAAAAGAACAATTTTCCCATCTTTTTGCTAAAAGGTGGCCCCGTGCGAGTTTCTTACGCCGGTTCTTCTCGCCGGGCTAGTTTCCGAACCGGTGGTAGGCATCATGTAGGACAATTCTATAAGTGTTATTTCATAACCTATATGGAAATAAAAATTTTGAGTTTGAGTTTGAGTTTGACAGGCGTGCTAATGTGCCGAACTGCGGGAGCGGCGGGAAAAACACTAAAACTGCTATCAAGGTGGACAAAGTTTTGTTACGGAACGCGCTAGACGTGGGACTTCTTTAATCGATATTTTGTTTTTCATACAAATAACAAAATATCGAAAAAATAGGTTGGATATGGAAATAAACTTACACATGTGGTATGTAGATTGTAAACTTTGTAGTGTATACTGATGTCAAAAAAGCTGTGCAGCAAGCTAATATATTTTGTATAATGCTTAGAAATACATAAAATTAGTAAAAATAACAATATACATTGCGCGTTGATTCAGATTATTAACACACACTGCTGTGCGTTTGGTAGATACTCAGGTTAATGAGATAAGCTTATGTGTCAGTTAAAAGATCCACTTTTTCACATTATCAGCTTGGTGTATCATTTTCTTCCTATAATCACAAACAAGAAACATTATTGGTATTACTTATATGTACGAACTAATTTGTATTAAATGTTAAAGGTGTGAAAGCATTTCTGTTGTGAAAAAATGTGGCAGATGTTGATTAAAGTTTTGACGTTTTTTCGAACAGAATATTATTATATGAAGTAAGTTATAGCTAGCGACGTGCGAGACGTCACATCGCGTCACGATGTCAATTGACATTATAAATTGCCCCTGATTGCACATCTAATATTTCGATGGTTATTATTATTATCTTATCGATAAACGCCTATCACATCACTAAAGTCGCAGATACGATAGCGAAAGTGAATTCCTTTCACCTGATAGAACGGTTATTAGCCAATTCGATGTCCATTGCTGCCCTAATAGAGGTATAATAAAAGGGTCCTCGTTCTATTTTTCGTTTATTTGAAGAAAAGGTAAAAATAAAATTTTCTTATTCAATTTTGTCGATGAGGTGGATCGACTCAATTTTGGGCCTCCTTCCAGGAAAATTAAGTTTATTATTAGTTGGTACAGTGGCGCTGTTTTTGTTTCGGTATCCCAATATGTTAAGGATTATATTCTTATGACAAAATTAAATGAAACAATATCTAAGAAATCAACAAATACATATAAATTGTGTGGCATAACTGCTGCTGCTTTGCTTAGAAAAGTTAAACTTTTTACAACATTTTCAACCGCGTGTTTTCTTTTGCTTAGCACACTTAGCAAGACCGCCATAGAAATGCGTTTTGTCTACAATAATAGACATAATGATAGATAACATGGACAAAATAACAGCTTTCCTTTATCAGTCTGTCATTCTGTCTATTCTTCCTTAGAAAGAAGCCATTTCCGCGGTAGATAAGCTAAGCTTGCTGGTGTCCCTAATTGCACTCCGCCCTATAACGTACTCGTAGAATGTACTCGACGCGCACCAAAAAAGCACAACACAACCTACATCGCCTAAACTTTTTTAATTTCAAACTTATTGAATGCGGATGAAATATGTAAAAAATATGAAAGTAGTGTAAAAGGCACGTCGTGTTAAACCATATACGTTATGTTCGGGGAGCGCCATGTGCGTGTGATAGTGCGCGTTAATATTACAGGTGCACATGATCTATTGCCTGGACGTGATACGCATGGACGAGGCACAAGCGGCAGCGTGACCTCAGACTGAACTAAACTTGCCCTATTACTACCATCAAACATATAATCTGCACAATGCCTTTGGCACATGAGCCCAGTAGGGAGGTAGGGACACTGGGAACCTCCGGCTCATCCATGATGATTAATCTCTTTAATGGAGGGTCGCAAAAGGGTAATATGTATGATTCCTGACCTTGAATTACTTTTAGATAAAACGATTAAAGAAATATTTTCTTGAATTATAATCATACACGCGTTCCCACGGGAGGACTGTACTTTTGAGGGAATTTTTAATGTTGTTTGTGAAGATAAAAGGGTGTGTCTGCACAAATATTGCGTCCTCTAAATGATATCACTTGTACCACGTGTGAAGTATACGTATTACAAAAGAACAGGCGAAATATTTGTTAAAACAACTCGTCTCGAACACACGACAGCGAGCGCCGGTGCGCTACACGATTTATGCATTCAATATCTTTATTCCCTAAACTCCTGCTTGTTTTAGGTGACGTTTTGAAAATTTGTTAATGTTTCCTACTTTATATTATGTATTTAGAATATGTAAATATTTAATAGTTTAAGGCTCGTTTTTCTAAACTCACTGTAACTCACTGTAACTCACTGTAAAAGCCAACTGCTTTAATAACATGTTCTTGTTACAAGTCCACTACTGCTTTTCAATGAAGCCACAATATCTATATAATCCAATCAAATAACCACTTCACGATCATTATATTAATAAAATAAAATAAAAATAAAGATCATTATATTGTTATGTAGTAATTAACAACCAATATAATATTATTATTAACGTGAATACAATTATAATGAATTATGACGAAAAACACTGAAGCATCATTTTCGCGTTATCTCCCGAACTCATTTTTTAGGGTACTTAGCAAAGTTTTTTGCAGCAAACGACTCAAACTTTCAATTTTCCTGTCATTAAACGATTCTTAACGGTTCTCTCGGAGCGGGTGGGAAAAAGTGGGAAAAAAACGCGCCAACAATCAAATATGCGTTGTTTGATCGAGGGGTGAATATCATATTACAGCTGATGTTTTTAGAATTCGGGACGACTGAGAAAATATATGACGTCCGTAAAGGTAGTGAAATTTGTTTTATACGTTATAATTCACCTCTAAAATGGAATAGAATGTATACAAACTTATACTTTTATATGTTTATTTCTGGCGATAATTACAATTAATTGGTCTCGATAGAATTTTGTATACAAACCTATTTATAAATAAGCAGTAAAACATACAGACCTACTCTGCATTACGTGAGGTCTGCGATCCATACTTTTAACTATAATATATTTACATCCATTTGAAAATAAACTGTAAAAATGTAGATACAGATACGTAAGAAGCCGTAAACGAATACAAAGATAGCTTTATCTTATTTGTAAGCAGGTCCTATTGTGAGTGGCTTGTATGAGGCAAGGTGGTGTGTAGTAATGAGAGAAATGCATTAACACCTCTAAGCGGTATCAAAGCTTCTTTGAAGTCCCTGATGTAATCTTACTCACGGAGTGGAAAGCTCCAGTTGCTCTACACGAGTTTTGTAGATTTCGTAAATAGTGAGTCATCTTATTTAATAATATAATAAAGAGGAAAAGTTTATTTGTTTGTTTATTTGTTTGTTTGCATTGAATAGGCTCCAAAACTACTGGACTTTTTTGATGAAATTTGGCGCAGATGTAGAATAGACCACGGAGAAGGATATAAGCTACTTTTTAACGCGAAAAAATGTACAGTTTCTACGAAATTAACTTTTGCGCGCACAAAGTCGCGGGCAACATCTAGTTTATGATAAGTACGTTGAGTGCTATTCAAGATATATTTTTACGAGCCTACCTATTGCTATAAAAACTAATTACAGCAAGCACATTATAAAAAAGAAACAAGAAGTTATAAGAATAATTTCTATCTAAAATAGCTTTATTAAATATTATTAAAATCTTAAATTGTTAAAATTTAATAATATTTTAGAAAAAAAAGGCGGATTGGTGTCCAGTGGTTGGGATACCAGATAGGAACGAAGTTCCTTATCATAAAATATTAATTTCAAGTTCTATTTGAGGTCTAAAGAAAATAATTATTTGGGTAATGGGGATACATTTTTTATTGTGATTTTTTTATCGATTGAAATCGAAAAATCTACTTTTCAAAATAATATTAACAACTTTATTTTATTTACAATGATTTATAAAAATACCTATATAAAAAGGTATTTCCGGGTGTGAGCCAGGTATCCTAGCCACTAGACCACATCGCATGTTGAGTTGCAAAGTTTTGCTTCTTAACGGGCCTTTCGTACTGTAAGATTATCACTACATAAAAATCTTACACTTTTCAGGGTTCCGTACCCAAATGGCAAAAAACAGAACCCTTATGGATTTATCATGTCTGTCTGTCTGTCTGTCTATCCGTCCGTATGTCACAGCCACTTTTTTCCGAAACAATAAGAGCTATACTCATATACTGTTGAAACTTGGTAAGTACCTAGATGTATTCTGTGAACCACATTAAGATTTTCACACAAAAATAGAAAAAAAAAATTTTGTGGGTTCCCTGTCTGTCTGTCTGTCTGTGGCTGTGACATACGGACGGATAGACAATCCGTCCGTATGTCACAGCCACTTTTTTCCGAAACAATAAGAGCTATACTCATATACTGTTGAAACTTGGTAAGTACCTAGATGTATTCTGTGAACCACATTAAGATTTTCACACAAAAATAGAAAAAAAAATTTTGTGGGTTCCCCATTCATACTTAGAACTGAAACATAAAAATGTTTTTTTTTTTTCAAACCTATACATAGATAGGTCTTCAAAAATGATATTGAGGTTGCTAATATCATTTTTTTCTAAACTGAATAGTTTGCTCGAGAGACACTTCCATATTGGTGACCCTGCAACTTCTAAAATAAGAGAATGATAAAACTTAAAAAAAAATATGATATACATTACCATGCAAACTTCCACCGAAAATTGGTTTAAACGAGATCTAGAAAGTAGTTTTTTTTTTTTTTTAATATGGAATAAATCGTAAGCCGCAATTTACCTTTCATTCACTCGAACTCAAAAAACATTTAACTTCATAAACATAAACCTTATACAAAAACCGTGGACCATTATTTTTTATTACAAGTTTGTACGGAACCCTCGGTGCGCGAGTCCGACTCGCACCTGGCCGGTTTTTATTTTAACGTTACGGACTTTTTTTCCGACTAGAGTACCCCTCCGCAACGCCCTATAAGGAACTTTCGTTCCAAAAATTACCTCCAAAAACACGTGTATACATTTAGCTCTATAAAACAATAAAAATGTTAAATATTTTATAACAAATTGGAGTCATTATTGCTGGCGCCTAATATCTGGAGTAGAGTATGTTTTTGTCGTGTACACCGCAGGTCTATTTACGACAATGGAACTCCTTTTTCTGTCCTTTGTGGCGTTCTCCTTTGATTAACTTTGATCTAGGTGAGTAGCGGACTAATGGATTGTTACCACTGAAAGCCTTTACCTGCTTTTGTCTTATCAGAACTTACAGTTTTCTGAGGTACGATTGCAATGTGCCAAATGGACCATGGGAGTATTTTCTTAAAATCGTTTTTTTTTTCAAAAACACCTATGTGATGTAACCCTAATATTAAAGACAGCTTAGGTTTGATTTAAAATATGAATTATAAAACTCCATTGAGGATTGAAACTGCACTTAAATTGAGTTTAAATTAAAATACGGTAAAATTACGAAAAAAAAACCAGCCAAATGCGAGTCGGACTTGCGCACGAAGGGTTCCGTACAAAACGGAAAAACTCACGTTTTTTTGTAAGGGTAGGTAAACCCCTACAAAAAACGTGATTTTTTCCGAGAACGTCTACTAAAGTAATGTATATTACTTTTTGCATGATCAGGAAAAATAGACTTCAACGAACAAGAAGCCCACCAACTTTTTAAAAAAAGCTGAATTTTGACGCGAGAATTTTCGATTGAAAATTAGGGTTAATTTTTCGATATTAAGACAAAATAAGGTGAAAAAATAAATATACTAAATCAAAAAAAAAAAAAAACAGTGCATTTAGGACATAAAAAGGTAAGTTTTCACCAAATTTTGTGAAAAAGTTTTTTGTTTTTGTACAAGATAAAAATAAAAAATCAAAAACTTGGTTATTTGAATTTTTCACATAAATTTTGAGGTTATGTGAGAAGAGTGTAAATACAAAAGTTGTAGATCTTTTTATTATCTACAACTTTGCCATTTGACTTTTTTCCATAGGACTTGTAGTTTTGCCGGAAATCGAGATAAACCGTTTTCTACCCTTAGAAACTCACCCCCCTCACTTCCCGACCTCAAATCGCCCTTTTATTATTTTTTCTTTAATTTTTTTACATTCTCTTCCTTTTCCGATTAGTTTCATTCTACTACAAATTTATTTTATTTTTGACTATTTTCAGAAGTAAGCCCTAATAAGTAAGAGGTAAGTAAGAGGTAAAAGCCCTAGTCTAAACGTGTCCTGGCCGATAATCTGTTTTTTTTTTTTTTCTTTAGCGCTAGCAAACGCTATCAAGCGCTATTTTCCGCGGTGTTCCGCGTATATTAGCCATTGTATAGGTAGCCTTGACATTAGCCTTGTCAATCGGATGCGTCGTGCATACTAATTTCGAACTGACTTTTCCTGGGTAGTTTTTTATTTGCAGCACCCAAATAAATTAATTACCCAATTTTTAATATCAGCGCCGTTTTTATAATTCTTCTTTTTAACTATTTAAGGTTAAGGTTATTAGCAAAAAATTCTACTTTTGTTATTGTATGTTGGACCACAACTTTGGATATTTTTTTTAATGAAATATACCAGGAAATGAGTAGGCAGATCGCCTGATAGTAAGCGAATACAGTCGCCCATCATGGACGATGGCCCATCTTCCTTAAAATCCCCAACTCCCATTGGGCCTCTGGTAACTGTAAAGGCCGTAGTGTTTATTTGCCGGTTCATTCGTGCCGAAGCACCCATCCCACGCCAAACGAAATATGAGAAATTACATCCATCCTAGCATCCTGGGCATTCAATTATTTTTAAACAAAGAATTAAACCATCTTCAAAATGTAAAAATACACAAAAAAGGTTTAGATGAGGTTTAAAAAAAAAATATTTCTCAAAAGATTTAATCACTTACGAGAAATACAATTTGTAACTTATTACTAAGTATTGTAATAACTATGTTAACAGCGAGCGTTTCCTAGTTCATAGTTATGAGTTAAAGTCTATACCTACACAGTTGTTACTTAAATATTAATACAATATCATCATTACCACATGACATATTAATAAATAAATATGTTTAATTAATACGTGAGGTAAAAACTTTGTGCAAAAAAGTATGAAATATTTTAAATTTGGCTAAAATGTTAACTGTTCCTCTACTCAATCTTCATAATTTTGAAGTCGATACCAGCTAACTTGGTCGTGAGTTCTATTTTAAATATTGTTTTATCGGGATGTTGTTCAGGCTGGTAGCGATTTGAAAATTATAAAGATTAAATAGAGAAATAGTTAAAATTTTAGCCAAATTTAAAAGGGGAATTATTTAGAAAATAAGCTTTATTTCATACTTTTTTGTGCATTTTTACTTTGGAAGTCGGATTAATTTTTGTTTAAAAATAACAATTGAAAATAACTCTTTAGTAGAAATAACTTTAAGTTACTACAAACTCATTAAACTTTCCCTATTAAATTAACGTTATCCTATATTTGAACCAACATTTTACAGGGTCTTTATTTCAATTATTAAACATTTTAGTCCCAAAAAACAAACATGAAATATATTATTGCTAGATTTGATTAGGTATCAAACTTTTCTATAGAAAAATAATATCATATCTTGCATTAATTACTAGAATTAAAACTTGTCTTCGACGACCTTTGTCCTAGACCCAATCTAGTTTTACTTTAAGAAGATTTTTATATAAAATAGCAACCTGCCTCCAGAAAGTCATTCGCTTGTTTTGAGTGCAACTGCAAACAACAAATCCTTCACAATGAAATCGGTAGGTTTATCGGTAGTGACTTCTTGTCCAATATCAGTAGCGGTTATTCCATTCGTATTCCAAAAGTAAACATGTAGTTTACTTTAAAAAGTGCTTACAGTTTTAATGTGGGTGTTTATTGTAATTATGGAACAGAATAGAAATTCTTTTAAAGTTAGACGACGCTTGAAGGGTTAGATCAACCCCAGGTTCTTCTTATAGAATTTCAATTGGCACCGGTATAGTTATTTTTGGGTGATCTCCTTTTTAAGGGACAGTTTCTCGCTGTCTGACTACTAGTACTTCCACTCGACTAAATTAAATGTTGGTACTTAATTGTTTTTTATTTGTCGAACAGTTCATCGTATTGGCCGTCCTCGTCGCCGCCGCCCTGGCTGGTCCCATCAACCCCGACGGTGAAGCCGTCATCCTCCGTTACGATGCCGACAACAACGCCGCTGAAGGTGGCTACCAATACGCGTAAGTTTAAAGATCTCCTTGACTATTTTTAAGTAGTATTTCGTTTATCCCTTTATTACCGGGTTGCGTCTTTATCAGACTGCACGGTTTGAATTTTTTTATTAAATTAGAAATTAAATAAATGATAAATTATAGTCTCAAAAAATATTGTCTCTTCTTTTGGTAAATTCTTGTCAGTTTTTTGTGGAAGAACCTGTAATTAAATTCTACTTTTATTCCAGATACGAGACTTCCAACGGTATCCTCGCCCACGAAGAAGCCAGGAGCGTAGACATTGGCACAGAACTGCAATCCCTCTTCGTCCAGGGAGAGTTCCAATTCGTCGCACCCAACGGTGTCACCTACCGCGTTACCTACACCGCCGACAAAGACGGCTTCCACCCCAGCGGCGAACACATTCCCCAGGCCTAAATATTTATTTGAAAACTTAAGTTATTCTTGTAAGGATTTTGTGATACATACGTGCAAACGTATAATGCATTTCTAATATATTTATTAAATAAAGTTATTGTTACACTTTACGAACCTTACACTTTTAATCATTCCTATCCAAACCTTCAAGAAAAATAACCTAACCAAGAGCATGTCAGGACATGTCTAAGGAGGGTTCCGTAACTATAAACGCGTAATATGCTTTTATTTTAATTACTCCAAAAGTTACTGTCCGATTTGGTTCAAAATAGTTTTCCTAAAGAGTTTTTAGCATGATCTATCAGCATGGAAATTTGCAAGTTTCTATCTCCTATAGTTTAAAAATGCTAGGGGGGGGACCAACTTACAAACTACTTTGGAGGCCGATTACTCGAAAATGGTCAACTTTATAAAAAAGTAACGTATGAAACCTTGCCCTTATTTTAAAAGACCTATTCTACGATACCCCACACGATGGGGTAGAGTGAAAAAATATTTTTCATCCCCACTTCACATGTATGGAGAGCCACCCCTATAATATAAAATTATAATTTTTTTATGATCCCAAAACCGTGATCTATACACAATCTATAACTGCACCAAATTTCATCAATTTATATTCATAATTACAGGAGCTAGAGGCGCGGACAGACAGACAGACAGACAGACAGACAGACAGACGGACAGAGCGAAACTATAAGGGTTCCTTAAGTATTACGGAACCCTAAAAAACGACTAAAAGTATATAAAATAACCCATATTTAAGAATCAAAAAAAATATCAAAGATTTGAAAAATACACACAGAAAAACTCCTTAAAGAAATTGGGAGAGTCCTTTTTCGAGCAATAGGAAACTTTAAACTAAATAAAAAATAATATTCTGTTATATAGGTTTATTAGAAACATATTCTGTTTTTAGGGTTCCGTAATACTCGAGGAATGAACCCTTATGTATAGGTTTTACTCTGTCAGGTTTTACGGTCTGTATGTCTGTCTGTCCGCTCTTCTGTAATTATGAATATAAATGGATAAAATTTGGTATAGTCATATAATGTGTACCTATAGATCTCGGTTTTGGCATCATAAAATAATAATTATTTTATTGGGGTGGTTATGGAGAACCACCCCAATAAAATAAAATGTGAAGTGGGTATGAAAAAAATATTTTTTTATTGTACCGTATCGTATGGGGTACCTATCGTTGAATAGGTCTTTAAAAATAAAGGCATGGATTCAGACATTACATTTTTACAAAGTCAACCATTTTCGAATATAAGTTGGCCTGACATTTCTAAACTATAGGAGATAGAAACTTGTAAGTTTCCATGCTGATAGATAACAACCAAACCATACAAGATAGTAACACAATGGTGTTTTGTAAACCTGTCAATCCTCTCAATTTCGGGGGGGGGGGGAGGGGGGTTGGGGGGTAAAAGTTTGAAACCCCTATAACTCCTCTGGTTATATTATTAACATATTCTAGAAAGCTATTAATAACCCTTTACTTCCTTCTTACGCATATTCTCACTCTCTAGGCAAAACATACTCGAACGTTATTTTATACCGGTTTTCTGACAGGTAATCGTATCTGGGGGCACGGTAGTGCCCCCATGCCAAGACGTCAAGCGAAGCGCAAGGGCACTACCAAACCACCTTTTCTCGAAGCGTTTCGTTGATTTTTTGAACCCTCATAACTTGAGTTTGGATTGTAACAGATAAATGAAACTTTCAGGATTCGTTCCCATCAGCGGTCTCATTAAACATGCAAAGTTTCGATTACCTACGTCTTATACTTCACATTTTATTGATATCTAAAAACCCCTGATTCCGTCACTGACTCACTGATGATCAACAAAATTATATCGTACTTCCGGATGTTCTCGAAAGCTGAAATTTGTTACGTAAGATTGTATTAGTACACAATCAACATAAAAATTCTCAAAATTGGAACTTTCATCTTCCAACCCCTTAAACAAGGGAGTTAAAGTTAATTATCTGTGAAAGCGCCATCTATCGCGTTATTATGAACTATATAAGTTATGTCGTCGTTCATCGCTAGGCTTGTAAACTAATTTACTAATATTGATTGAAATAATTATTTCCCGAATATTCTGAATTTGAACGGAAAATTTAACATATATGCAACATTCATTTAATTATGTTACGAATTATTAAGGTAAGAAGTCTCATATAAACTTTTATCCTTCAACCCCTTAAACTACAGGATGGAAGTTTCTATAATATTATCACAAATTTAGCTAGAGGCCTGAAAATTGTTGTTGTTATTAGGGATCCGATAATAACAATAAAATTTAATAAAATAACCATGTATCCCTTTATTAACAACAAAAAACAATATATTTTTTTAATCTTTATCGACATAATATTTTATTGCACTTGTTAATGTTACCCGTATGTATTTTCAGTTTAAATTACTAAAGAATACTCGGGAAATAATTAGGTATTTAAATATTACGTCAATTAGATTCCAATTCAAGCGACGAACGAACACATAACTAACATAATTCATAATGTACGAGATAGATGTCACTTTTACACAAAACTATAAAAATATTATGATTTATCATTAAAACGATTAATAATAATTAACCTCAGTGAGGGAAAGAAATAATAAAAAACTATGTATCAAATTACAGTTACATACTTTTTAGTATCATCAAAATATTTACAGTATCCGAGTACCTTAGATTATTTTAACAGTCCGACGCCCGAGAGGTTATATAAAATCTAGTAAAAGCGCCACCTAGCATAGCTTATAAACAATAATCAACTATAAATGGACATTCAAGTAGTACTTACTGCTACCGACAGATGTCAGTGCTTCGACTCCTAAACCGCGCTAATGGTGTTCTTAATTACATAAGTCATAAGACATCATAGAACGTGAGTTAAGTTTTTTATCCTGAAAGATTCGGATAGTTGTATGTAGTAACTAGTACCTGGGAGACGGGAGTCATGCTCAGAAGTGACCCGGGAGATCGAGCTTTGCTCGAAGTTTAAACAATAGTACGGAAGAAGAAAAATTTATAAAAGGAATAACCTAACCAAAAGCATGTCAGGACATGTCTAAGGAGGGTTCCGTAACTATAAACGCGTAATAGCCAATAGGTATTTATTTAAATTACTTCAAGAGTTATTGTCCGATTAGTTCAAATAATTTTCCGAAAGAATAAGTAACGACCACTGTGGCGCAGTGGTGAGCGCGTTTGCACTCGAGCCGGAGGTCGCGGGTTCGAATCCCGCCAGGGAACAAAAAAGTCTTATTATTTAGTATGATGCAAAGGGAAGGGAGGAGGGGGGGTGACTTGTAAACCACTTTGGATGCCATGCATACTCCAAATTGTTGACTTTGTAAAAAAGTAATGTATGAAACCTTGCCTTTATTTTAAAAGACGTATTCAACGATACATTAATGGCTTACAATGAAAAAATATTTTTCATTCCCACTTCACATGTATGAAGCCCCTGAAATATAAAATAAGTATTTTATGATGCCAAAACTGACATTTAAGTTACATATTACTTAACTGTTCCAAATTTCATCAATTTATATTCATAACTAGCTGTTGCCCGCGGTTCCGCTCGCGTAAATACCGTATCCCACTTTTTCAGAATAAAAAATTGCCTATGTTCTAATCCAGAGCCTAAACTACTACCGTATCAAATTTCATCGAAATCCGTTCAATAGTTTTTCGTGAAAGAGTTACAAACATTCATCCATTCTCACAAACATTCACATATTTTGTAATATTAGTAGGATAACAGAAGCTGAAACAACGGACAGACAGACAGACGGAGACGGACGGACGGACACAGTAAATTTATAAGGTTTCCTAACCCAACCCTAACATAGAATAATATAGAATTAAAAAAAAATCGTCTGACTGGGATTCGAACCCGCGATCAATTTGCCATTAACGCAGAAGTCTGTCGCTTAGTAGCTGATATACTGAAAGTCGTTTCCGAGAATCTCAATTCATATTTACAAGATTTGCTTGTTTGAAGTACTATCAGATAATGAAATTTGTATTGTAATTTGTATTACGTACGTTGCAATATATTAAAGTAATATTATTACTAGCTGACCCGGCAAACATTGTTGCCTTATTAAAAGTTAAAAACACTATAATTGATCAGTTATCCAGCGGGATGAAAAATTATTAAATTACTAAAATGGCTATAAAAAATAAAAATGGTGATAAAAAAGTAAAAATTTAGGATTGTATGGATTTTTTAATGCCACATTTTGAAAAAATAAAAACAAAAAATTTCGTCCAAAAATTAAAAAAAAAATTAAGAGTGAACGACCCTTATCACTTAGGGGTATGGAAAATAGATAGTAGCCGATTCTCAGACCTACTGAATACGCATATTAAATTTGGTAAAAATCAGTAAAGCCGTTTCGGAGGAGTACGGTAACTAACATTGTGACTTGGAAATTTTATATATTTTAGATAGATAGATTGTTCCAGTGTAATATTAGGGAAATACCGTGATATTATTGTTCAATATGATAAAAGGGAGCAAACGTGATACGCCTGATGAAAAGCGACTACTGTTGCCCAGGAATACCCGCGACACCATAGTAGTTGTAGGCAAGTGCCTCGTGCTTCATTTCTATTTCACTTCTCATACGATAGATGGCACTTTGATGAAGTTTTATTATAGAATTGAAGTAATACAGTTTTTACTAATGAACTAGCACCTGTAAAATCAAAATTTGATATCATCAATAGAGCATTTGTTCATCGCGAACAGTTCCCGATCTGTGTTGCGTACGCTATCACCATTCACAAAAGTCAAGGGCTAAGATTGAATAATGCTGTTATTGATATTGGATCATCTACGTTCTCTTGTGGGCAGGCTTATGTAGCACTCTTTAGTGACCAATTTGCAAGGCGTTCACCTAGTTAAATATTGACTTCAGTTGTATTAAAACACAAGAGCCAGCTGTAGTCGAATATAATCGACTAAGAGCCAAGTATCGCCCTAATCTGCTACTTATTGTAAATAGTAAGCCAACAAAGAAAAACCTAACCAAGAGCATGTCAGGACATGTCTCTATAAATGCGTAATATGCTTTTTTTTTTAATTACTCCAAAAGTTACTATCCGATTTGGTTCACAATAATTTTCCTAAAGAGTTTTTAGCAAGTTTCTATCTCATATAGTTTAAAAATGCTAGGGGGGGGACCAACTTACAAACTACTTTGGAGGCCGATTACTCGAAAATGGTCAACTTTATAAAAAAGTAACGTATGAAACCTTGTCTTTATTCTTTATTTTAAAAGACCTATTTTACGATACCCCACACGATGGGGTAGAGTGATAAAATATTTTTCATCCCCACTTCACATGTATGTAGAGCCACACTTAAAATATAAAAATATTATTTTTTATGATCCCAAAACCGTGATCTATACACAATCTATAACTGCACCAAATTTCATTAATTTATATTCATAATTACAGGAGCTAGAGGCTCGGACAGACAGACAGACAGATCGAAACTATAAGGGTTCCTTAAGTACTACGGAACCCTAAAAAAGGCAAAGGGAGAGTGGGCAGAAAAAAGCGTCTCTGTTGTGAAAGAAATACACCCAAAAAAAGAAAAAGAAAATAACAATTCTGTTATAACAACTTACAAAAAGAAGTGAAATCCCACCAAAAACATTTTCATGTAAAAAATTATGCCAAGACGATACCATATGACTAGCACTGTCAAAAAGTTATGAAATCTCATGTAAAACCAAGCGAACCCTACACGCGTTTCGTTATTATAAGAGAGTATAATAGAAAAACAGTCGATTATAAATTTTTCTCCTTACGGCCAAGTGAATGTAGCGAAATGGCCAGGCTATATTAATTGCTAGAAAAGATTAAGGATCCTTACTAGAACTTTACTAACGTACCCCAAGGTGTAAAAATGCCATAAAACATCTTTCGTGGCATGCCGTGCGGAAACTATTGATGATAGAACAAAAGTATGTTCTACAATATTAAAGAACATCCATACATCCATCCATCCTTACGAACTGTCACAGATATAATATTAGTAGGATGGATAGATCGATATCTATTACTCTTTCACGCAAAAACTACTGAACGTATTTTGATGAAATTTGGTATGGTAGTAGCTTGAGCTCTGGATTAACACAGGCAACTTTTTATCCCGAAAAAGTATAGTGCTCATGTGGGATACTGTATTTACGCGAGCGAAGCCGCAGGCAACAGCTATCTATATATACCTACTAATATTATAAATGTGAAGAGTTTGTATGTTTGTTTGTTTGTTTATTTGAACTGTCTCAGGAACTACTGGTTCGAATTGAAAAAAAATATTTTTGTTTTGGATAGTCCATTTATCGAGAAAGGCTTTAGGCTATATAATATCACGCTGTGAGCCTGTGACTAATAGGAGCGAAGATTCAGTTGAAAATGTGAAAACAAAACGGGGAAAATTGTTGATCTTTGAGTGCTTCCGTTGTTTGTTTAAACGCGCTGATCTCAGGAACTGCTAGATCGAATTGAAAAAATATTTTTGTGTTGGATAGTATATTTATTCGAGGAATTATTTAAGCTATATAACATCTACGTGAAACATGTTACAAAAACGGGGGAAATTATTTATATTTGAGGGCTTCCGTTGCGTGCGCTGCGTAAACGGTTCAAGTTACCCAAAAAATATGTATGAAATAATTATTTCTCTTTAAATGATCTAAAAAAATGTCCGCGACAGTATATAGACATCTTTTACGATTGACTCACTACACTATAACCTTTTTATGGTAGTCAAATTCGGTCGAAATTAATGCATTATTGCGTCATCAGTTGACGCGGACGAAGTCGCGGGCAACAGCTAGTTATTACTATAATTGACATACATAGTGGCATATGAATGGAATCATAAAATATTGTCTATAGTCGGTATCAGACCAAACAATTTTATAGAACTCACTTTCAAATTTGTTGGTACCGACTTCAAAATTAAGAAAATTGAATAGAGAAAATAAAATCCCACCAAAAACATTCTGTAAAAAACTAGCCAAGTCTCGATGGAGCTGCTTGTTTATCTCTAAAAAGTAATGAAATCTAGACAAAATCGTGCCAAGTCTAAGGTTCCTTACTGCGGTTTCTTTATTATTATAGTTAATGTTGAGTGACTTGGCCGTTGAACATTCTTTATACTTTAGTGGGTACAAGTCAATTTTGTTTACATTTGTAACTACCTATGTTTGTTAAGCGAGATAATAGCCCATACTGGTATTGGTAATTGGACGCTAGTGTCTCATTTTAGGCTGTTGTTGATTGTACAACACACGTATTGGAGCAATGGTGTCATGGAGCCCCTTTTGTACCCTTGTGTGCCCTTCAACGGCCAAGTCACACAACATTAACTATAATAATAAAGAAACCGCAGTAAGGAACCTTAGACTTGGCACGATTTTGTCTAGATTTCATTACTTTTTAGAGATAAACAAGCAGCTCCATCGAGACTTGGCTAGTTTTTTACAGAATGTTTTTGGTGGGATTTCACTTCTTTTTGTAGAAACGTGGGCATATTGATTTATTTCCCTAGATTTTAGTGTAATTTGTTTATTTAATTTGTGTAATGTTCGAGTAGAATAAAGTTCGAGTAGAATAAAGGGGCCTGAAAATGCGGCAAAATGATTCTAGTAAAGAATGGTACGGCAGTGTTTGCTTCGCGCTCGACTTGGCGGGGGCACTGCCGTGCCCCCAGATCGACGTTCTGGTCTTATCTAGAGGTTCTCAAATAGGGGCCTGAAAATGCGGCGAAATGTTTCAGTAAAGAATGGTACGGCAGTGTTTACTTCGCGCTCGACTTAGCGGGGGCACTGCCGTGCCCCCAGATCGACGTTCTGGTCTTATCTAGAGGTTCTCAAATAGGGGCCCGAAAATGCGGCGAAATGGTTCCAGTAAAGAATGGTACGGCAGTGTTTGCTTCGCGCTCGACTTGGCAGGGGCACTGCCGTGCCCCCAGATCGATTATCCTAGTTTTTATAGTTTTCCCTTTATGTGGCCATTAAACCCCAACTCTGTACCAAATTTCAGCTCTCTAAGTTTATGGGAAGTACTAGTTCTATTTTGATGATCATGAGTGAGTGAGTGAGTGAGTGAGTGAGTGAGTGTCGAAAATGCGAAACTTTGCTTTCGCTTAACTTCGGAACTAAATGACCTACAGACTTGAAATTTTGGATTTTTAGTACGTGATTATAGCTTATTGGATGACGAAAATTTCTGCGTTCTGGTCTTATCCAGAGGTTCTCAAATAGGGGCCTGAAAATGCGGCGAAATGGTTCCAGTAAAGGATGGTACGGCAGTGTTTGCTTCGCGCTCGACTTGGAGGGGGCACTGCCGTGCCCCCAGATGTTATCCGAATTTAAAAAGGGAAATTATTTAAAAAATAATTTTTATTTCATACTTTTTTGTGCATTTTTACTTTGGAAGTCGGTTTAATTTTTTGTTTAAAAATAATAATTATATCCTTATTAGTGATATTTATTTGTCGGAGAGATGGGCTTCGTTAGCACTGGTCTGCAACCTGTCTAGGAGAAGGCAAACTCCGAAATCAAACCCGGAGAGGGGTTTCCGTAAGGCACAAGAAGGGTCCAACCTGAAAACGTGGCAGGCTCCTGCAGCCGACCTGACTCCGCACGTAGTGCCTCGCATCTCCTGCGGATATTGTCAGTAAGGCCGAGTGGGTGGCGCAGGAATCGGGCAACCCTGCGTTTTCCTAAATTGCGTCCCAGGCGATGCAGTGGCTGTGGAGAGGACACTTCACACACGTCAGCTGAGCTGCGTGTAAAACAACACGGGGAGTGTCAGTCTTACCAGTTATAAGTCCGCACAGATAGGCGTAAGTGCGGGCGCTAGGGGTCACTTCCGACAGTGGAAGGGTCCATCGTAGGCCCACTGATCAGTTACCGCCCGCTTCAAGCTGGGCAGCCCCCGGCCATTAAGGTACTGATCCGCCTCGGCGCTGGTTTGTTCCTGTAGGGTGTAGGGAGCACTAGCCCTCATCTAGATGACTGGCGCCGTTATGTACCACACCTGTTAATAAGCATTCAAAAACTAAATTACCCAAACTACCACTGTCCATGCGCATTGCGACGTGAAATGTCCGTACAATGAGGACAGGCCTCCCGGACACCCGCGGAGGCTCTAGTTACGCACAAGACCTGCGTAAAACTGCTATAATTAACGAGGAGCTGAGCAGACTGAACATCGCTATCTCGGCCCTTCAAGAAACTAGACTTCCTAATGAAGGTTCAATTCGTGAATCTCACTATACCTTCTTCTGACGGGGTAAGGATCTAACTGACAACCGCAAGCATGGCGTTGGCTTCGCAGTTAGAAATGATCTCTTAACAGCTATAGATACACCACGGGGTATTTCAGAACGTCTGATGGTGTTGCGTTTACGCAGCAGTTGCGGCTATGTAACTTTTATTTCCGCCTATGCACCTACACTGCCCTCATCTGACGAAGCCAAGACTCGCTTTTACGACCAACTTGCCGAGACGATAAGCGGGGTGAAATCTACAGATCGACTCTATATCTTAGGCGACTTCAACGCTAGGATCAGACAGAACAAATCTGCGTGGCCTGACTGTATTGGCAACCACGGTGTCGGAAACTGTAACGAAAACGGACAGCGTTTACTGGAGCTTTGCTCCAAGCACCTGCTGTGTGTTACCAATACCTACTTCAAAGGCAAACTATCACACAGAGTGTCCTGGAAACACCCCCGCTCAGGTCACTGGCATCAGTTGGACCTTGTCCTTGCCAGGAAGAGAGACTTGCGCGAGACTCTCCACACACGGACGTACCATAGTGCCGACTGCGACACCGACCACTCCCTCGTGGCGTCCAGGGTTACCATTGTTCCCAAGAAGATCCACTCGTCTAAAACTCCCGGAAAGAAGAAATTGAATCTTCAAGAGACCAGGAATTTCGAGTCAGTCGAGCTCTTTGCGGACATGGTCAAACGTGCAACTGCCTCTTGGGACGTGGATGCGCCTTTATGTGAGGAGTGGGACAATGTCAAAAATCTCCTCACCGAAACAGCTGCCAAGGCTTTCGGTCACCAAAAAGCCAAAACACAGGACTGGTTTGTTGAGAATCTAGAACAACTACGACCTTTGCTCGATTCAAAGCGCGAAGCTTTCTTAAAGCACCGCACGAATCCCTGCCCGAAAACGCGTGAAGATGCCTAGTCTGCAAAAGTAGCTCTTCAGCGTTGCGCGCGTCACTGTGCAAACTCATACTGGACTGAACTTTGCCGTGAGATCCAGACGTGTGCTGACAAGGGTAATTCTAGCGGTGTGTATGCAGGCATAAAACGGGCACTGGGTCCTGTGCCTAAACAGACAGCCCCTCTAAAAGAAGTGGATGGTACCGTTATTACGGACAGCCATCGCCAACTCGAACGATGGGTGGAACACTACACCAGTCTCTACTCGCAACCGATCGACATCAATCCAGAGGCTGTACAGCGTATGCCAAAATTGGAAACCTGGAGCGATCTAGACGACATTCCCTCCGTAGAGGAACTCATCAAGGCTGTCAAACAGCTTAAGCGCGGCAAAAGTCCTGGAAGTGACGGAACCTATGCCGAAGTCATCAAACTCGAGTGTTTCCTGCCTACTCTGCACAATCTATTGGGAAAATGCTGGGAAGCGGGTCAAGTGCCACAGGATATGCGCGACGTGAACATTATTACCCTTTATAAAGGGAAAGGTGACCGCGGTGACTGCAATTGTTACCGTGGAATATCCTTACTGAGCACTGTATGTAAGTTATTTGGACGCACAATTTAAGGAAGGCTCCAAAAACTAGCAGATCGCGTATATCCCGAATCCCAATGTGGCTTTCGAGCACAGCGTTCAACAATAGATATGGTATTTACACTTTGCCAGATACAGGAGAAGTGCAGAGAGCAGAATACACCTCTGTTCGTCGCGTTCGTGGACCTTAATAAGGCCTTCGATACCGTCAGCAGAGCGTCTACACCGCACTCGAGAGCATAGGTTGTCCGCCAAAACTTCTAAGCCTCGTTAAATCATTCCACGAGGAAATGAAGGGCGCTGTCGTATTCAACGGGAATACATCCGAGCCATTCGATATGCGTAGAGGTGTTCGCCAAGGCTGCGTGTTGGCTCCTACCTTGTTTGGTATATTTTTCTCCTTGCTCTTAAAAGAAGCTTTCGGCGACGACCAACAAGGTATCCACCTTCACACGAGGACTGATGGGAAGCTATACAATACCTCGCTTCTCAAATCCAAGCGATACCATGAGGATCTGTTTGTGGACAGTCTTCTTTTTGCCGACGACGCAGCCTTTGTAGCCAGTTCCATTTACGAGCTTCAAACGATGATAGACAAATTTGCCCGAGCTTGTGAACTGTTCTCAATCTCTATCAATGCGAAAAAAAACCATAGTACTATCGCAAGGAAATGCAGAAACACCGACTTTACTGTTAGGTGGCACTCCTCTTGAAGTGGTCGATAAGTTTTGCTACCTAGGGTCGACCGTGTCGAATAATCTCTCGCTTGATGCGGAGATCGATATTCGTATCGGCAAAGCGGCGACTATGTTCGGGAGGCTCAGCACAAGAGTATGGAAAAACAAACATCTGACAATAAAAACCAAGATGATCGTGTACCAAACATGCATCTTGATACTCTTGTATGGAGCCGAAACCTGGACTTCGTACGCAAAACAGGAACGTCGGTTAAACACTTTCCACATGCGCTGTCTACGTAACATCTTAGGTATCACCTGGGAGGATAGGATCACTAACGAAAGGGTTCTGGAACTTGCACAGCTGCCTAGCCTTACCGCCCTGCTCAAACAGGCGTTTGCGGTGGCTGGGGCATGTGCATCGGATGGATCCCTCTCGTCTGCCGCGCCGTGTTCTGTTAGGCGAAGTAGCGAACTCAAAAAGGGATGTTGGGAGGCCGTTGCTTCGCTTCAAAGACTGTGCCAAACGAGACATGGATGCTTTCAAGATCGACGTAGAGGGCTGGGAGAGGCTCGCTGAAAAAAGGAACGAGTGGCGTAAGCTCGTGTGTGAGGGGCGCAAAACCCACGATGACGCCTGGTTTAGGGTACTGGCCGACAGGAGGGATAAGAGGCACCAAAGCGGCAACAAACCGCCCGCCGTTGCATTTCCCTGCCACAAATGCGGCAAAGTTTGTCGCTCCCGAATTGGCTTGTATAGCCACCAAAAACGGTGCCTTACAGCAGACACTGCTTAAATCGTCTATAATAGACTAATAAGGCCAATGATGATGATGATGAGTGATATTTGTAAAATTATTATTAATACATCTCATGAACGTATAAAATAAACGATCGAATTTATAATTGAACTAGCGACCCGCCCCGGCTTCGCACGGGTACAATACTGATACTAATACTACAGAATGTATTTAAACCTCTAACAAAACGGGCGAAATTTAGTCTAAAGTTCAAAACAAACAGAAACAAATTAATATAGGTACCTACTAAAACTCAATGAAATAAGTAGGTGGGTATACTTTTATCGTATGAAATACCTATACTCTTCAGGACTAACAATACAACAAACACTAAATAAATAGGTATTCAAGTACCTATCCATCATAGTTACAACGAACACAAAACAAAAAATTTACCCAATAATCTAAACTTCGGACGCGCACCCCCGCCTTGGTGACACCCACTTCGCAACGGGCCGTGCAGCAGAAATCGTAATATTTTAATTTCGCCATAACTTCAAAACCAAACATCCAATTTTAATCATTCAAAGACCAAATATTATCTACATAAACTGTACTTAGTGATGAAATAATTTATTTTGATAAGGATTAATAGCATGAGTAAAATAAACGCGTTTAAATATAGTCCAAAAAAAATTCAAGATTTCTAAATAAAAAAATGGTTGTTGTGCCTCACTCGATATAGATAGGTATAGTGTGTCGCGGACTTTTTTGTAGATATTTATAAGATCTACAATTAATTAGAATATTTTATGGTTCTATCTTTTATAGTTTAGGCAGCGTACGCAAAATAAGTAACTTTTCTGGTTGATTTTTTACACCTTGTGTCCGAAAAACCCAAATATCTTACGGAACCCTATTTTTTTCCAAAATAAAATTTAGCCTATGTTACTCGTGGATAATGTAGCTTTCGAATGGTGAAAGAATTTTTGAAATCGGTCCAGTACTTTTTGAGCCTATTCATTACAAACAAACAAACAAACAAACAAACATACAAACAAAGTTTTCCTCTTTATAATATTAGTGTAGACTAGCGACCCGCCCCGGCTTCGCACGGGTACAATACTGATACTAATACTACAGAATGTCTTTAAACCTCTAACAAAACGGGCGAAATTTAGTCAAAACAAACAGAAACAAATTAATATAGGTACCTACTAAAACTCAATGAAATAAGTAGGTGGGCATACTTTTATCGTATGAAACACATATACTCTTCAGGACTAACAATACAACAAACACTAAATAAATAGGAATAGGTATTCAAGTATCTTTCCATCATAGTTACAACGAACACAAAACGAAAAATTTACTCATAGAAGTCATAGATCTAAACTCCCCCCGCACGCGCGCCCCCACCTTGGTGACGCCCACTTCGCAACGGGCTGTGCCGTGCAGCAGAAATCGTAATATTTTAATTTCGCCATATCTTCAAAACCAAACGTCCAATTTTAATCATTCAAAGACCAAATATTATCTACATAAGCTGTACTTAGCGATGAAATAGTTTATTTTGATAAGGATTAATAGCATGAGTAAAATAAACGCGTTTAAATATAGTCCAAAAAAAATTCAAGATTTCTAAAAAAAAAAAATTGTTGTTGTGCCTCACTCGACATAGATAGGTATAGTGTGTCGCGGACTTTTTTGTAGATATTTATAAGATCTACAATTAATTAGAACATTTTATGGTTCTATCTTTTATAGTTTAGGCAGCGTACGCAAAATAAGTAACTTTTCTGGTTGATTTTTTACACCCTGTGTCCGAAAAACCCAAATATCTTACGGAACCCTATTTTTTTCCAAAATAAAATTTAGCCTATGTTACTCGTGGATAATGTAGCTTTCGAATGGTGAAAGAATTTTTGAAATCGGTCCAGTACTTTTTGAGCCTATTCATTACAAACAAAAAAACAAACAAACATACAAACAAAGTTTTCCTCTTTATAATATTAGTGTAGATACGCGCCAAGCTTCCATTAAGATGATGATGATGATGAATTAAAACTTGTCTTTAACGACCTTTAACCTAGACCCAATCTAGATTTTTATATAAAATAGCAACCTGCCTCTAGAAAGTCATTCGCTTGTTTTTAGTGCAACAGCAAACAACAAATATTTCACAATGAAATCGGTAGGTTAACGGCAGAGACTTCTTGTCTGTCTTTTTTTTTTTTTTTTTCAATTCGCTACATATTTACTTTTGAAGTTCTTACAATTTTAAAGTGTGTGAAAATTCTTTGAAAGTAAGACGATGCTTGAACGGTTAGATCAACCCCAGGTTCTGATAAAAATTGTAATTGGTACTTGCATAATGATTTTTGGGTGATACACTATTGATATGGACTGTGTCTCGCTGTCTGACTGCTAGTCCTTCATCTGGACTAAGATAAATGTTGATACTGAATTGTTTTTATTTGTCGTACAGTTCATCGTATTGGCTGTCCTCGTCGCCGCCGCCCTGGCTGGCCCCATCACCCCCGACGGTGAGGCCGTCATCCTCCGTTTCAACGCCGACAGAAACCCCGCTGAAGGTTCCTACCAGTACCTGTAAGTTTAAAGAGATCCTTGACTATTTGCAAGTAGTATTTTGTTTATCCCTTTATTAACGCGTCACGTCTTTATCAGACTGGATTACAGTCTGAATCTAAGAAATACCAGTGGCGAAGGCTGCTTCTCCTTCATAGGGAAGCCGGAGCCTGTATAATAGGTAGGGATTTTTATGAAGGTTTGCAAAAGGTAAGTGACAAGGGAAGCCGATAGGAATGGAGTTATAGGAACCCTTCGCCACTGAGAAATACCCCGAATTGAAAATAAATGGTTAACTCTTCTTTTGGTAAATTCTTAACAGGAACAGAACACGTAATTAAATTCTAATTTTATTCCAGATACGAGACCTCCGACGGTATCCTCGCCCACGAAGAAGCCAAGCCCGTAGACGTTGGCACAGAACAGCAATACCTCTACGTCCAGGGAGAGTACCAATTCGTCGCACCCAACGGTGTCACCTACCGCGTTACCTACACCGCCGACAAAGACGGCTTCCACGCCAGCGGCGATCACATTCCCCAGGCCTAAATATTTATTTGAAAACTTAAGTTATTCTTGTAAGGATGTTGTGATACATATGTACAAACGTATAATGCATTTCTAATATATTTGTTAAATAAAGCTATAGTTACACTATACGTATCTTAAATTTTCAATCATTCCTGTCCAAACCTTCATGAAAAATAAAACGACTAAAATATATATAAAATATATATAAAATAATCCATATTTAAGAAAAATGGGAAAAATTACTTACAGAAAAACTCCTTGAAAGAAATGGAGAGTCCTTTTTCGAACAATGGAAAACTTTAAGCTAAATAAAAAATAATATTCTGTTATATAGGTTTACTAGCGGCCCGGTACGTGCTCTCGCTACGTATAAAGTGAAATAATAATAAAAAAATTGGAACATCGAATTCATTTATTCAAACAAAATAATATTTTATTAATTGCTAGCTTTTTTAAAACTTAATCCAAAACATTTGAATAAACAATATTTTTTGTTTCTCCATTTTGAGCATGAATAAACAAACGTACCGCCTCTGGAATATAGTTGCAAAACTTCTGAAAAATTCCGAATAATTCCGGAATACTTCTGGGAAAGTTTCTTTAAATTAGAATTATTCAAAATGAATTTAATTAAGATTTTTATTTTTGCTGAAAAATCGTATTTATATAATATACCTAGGTGTTAGTTTATGGTGTATGGTGGTTGAATAAATTATTTGTTCAGTGGCACATACGTACGTAAGTAAATTATAAATGTTTATTTTATTATAAATGGGATTGATTAAGTATATAATGTTGATATTTTTTGTATGTACAATAGCTCTGTACGCATCGATTTTGATGCAGTTTTCAGAACAATATTATTTAGTACCTAAGTACTATATGTATACGTGACATAAAAAAATGTTGAAATAAATAATGTTTAAATAAGTAAAAAGATGGAACCTGTAGTAAGGACGAGAAATAAAAATACGTGTACCTAGCTCGAATTAGAATATGTATTCCAATATCTATACTAATATTATAAAGCTGAAGAGTTTGTTTGTTTGTTTGTTTGTTTGAACGCGCTAATCTCAGGAACTACTGGTACGAATTGAAAAATAATTCTTTGTGTTGGATAGTCCACTTATCGAGGAAGGCTTTAGGCTATATAGCATCATGCTAAACTCAATACGAGCGGAGCACCAATCAAGAATGTTACAAAATCGGGGGTCTTTTTTCCTTTTGAGAGCTTTCGCTACGTACGCTGCGGAAACGGTTAAAGTTTCGCTAAAATGATGTATGGCAGAATTGTTCCCCTGTAAAAGTTCTAAAAAAAGTCCGCGACAGTATATGTCTATCTTTTAAGGTTGGCTCACTATAACCTTTTTATACTAACCAAATTCGTTCTAAAAGTAAGCATTATTTGTGAAAGTGTTTTCATAAAGATTATATTAATCCTTATCCAAGTAAATACGTTGTTCATTACAAGCATTTAATCTAGAAGAAATTTGCCGTTTACATCATTTGATTTCAATGAGTATTTTAGAAGATATCGCAGTAAGAAAATAATCATGCGCGCTATAGTACGGCGCACGGCGCAGGCGGGCAGTCGTGACCGTGAGGTGGAAGCGCTTCTCCTTCTACGTAAATGAAGTCGCGGGTAAATTTTAGCGATATCCCAAAGTAACTATTCCACGCGGACGAAGTCGCGGGTAAAAGCTAGTATCAAGATAAAATTATTGACAGTATAAGTCAAAGTATTAATTCACTTTTTAAACTGTTATGTACAATACAGAGGTTTTATTAATTGAACTTTTGTAGATACCAATAGAACCGACTTCAATGAAGCCGGAACACTTCAATTGACCTCAAACCACCACCAAGCGAAGACTTTATTGAAGAGGTGCTCTGACGACTTTATTAAATGATGCGACGTGCAATCAAGTCACAACCATAAACTCAAATATACCTACCGCTCAAAACACAACTGAAGATAAACCCCCTTACTAATAAACGCTGTATAAGCTTTGAATAGTTACACAGTGTTTTGTCTTCTATCGAATTAAAAATGTCACTTGTGTGATGTGAACAAAACACTGTATAGTCTATTCAAAGCTTATACAGCGTTTTAATAAAGATGTAAAGTTGTAAAGTTGGAAGTTGTAAACTAATATCCCCTTACTAATGTAAGGGGGTGTTAGTTTACAACTTCCAAGCGCCATTTTTCTCGTTGTTTTTTGAGTTGAAATATTCCCAAAGTTTCGGAATATTTCGGAATACTTCCGAAGTATTCGACGGGAATAATTCGGAATTTTTCCCGCCAGCATCTATACTCTGGAACAGGCAACATAGAGTTGGTCATGTGAAAAACATGATTCCTCCAAATTCACACCACAAATTAACGTGAAGTGTTTGGCCTTATTTGAACAATTCAAGACTGAAAACTTTGTATAAATACACTCAACAATATTATGTTTAAAAATATAAACACAAAACAATAATTATCGCTGACAATTTGCTCTAATCGAAGCACGTCCAAAATGAAATAATAAATAATAATAATAATAATCTAATAATAATAATAAAAGCAAAATCCCCATTATCCAGTGATAACCATTTTTAATATTAAACATCTATGCTATTATCAAAATGATCCGCCATTTATTGAATTAGTTTGTTACAAAAAATGTGATAAATCAAGAACCGCTCGACCGATTTTGTGCAAACTTCACATAAACCATCTACTAAATAGTCCGAACAAAGCCTAAACATTTGGTTTAGATAGGTGAGCCCGTTCTTGAGTTATAAAATTACAATGAAAAGTGGCATTGATTTATATATATATATATATATATATATATATATATATATATATATATATATATATATATATATATAATATATAGATTAGAAACACGTTCAAAATATTACAAAATTAATCTTCTGTTTTTAGGGTTCCGTAATACTCAAGGAACCCTTATATGTTTTACTCTGTCCATCCTTCTGTCTGTATGTCTGTATGTCCGCTCTTCTGTAATTATGAATATAAATGAATGAAATTTGGTATAGTCATATAAAGTTTATCTATAGATCTCGGTTTTGGCATCATAAAATAATAATTATTTTATTGGGGTGGTTCTCCATACATGTGAATTGGGGATGAAAAAAATATTTTTTTATTCTACCGCATCGTATAGAACTATAGACTATATGGTATCGTTGAATAGATCTTTAAAAATAAGATGATGAGGGGGGTGAAACCCTAAAATTCCTCTGGTAATGGTCTGGACGCGACTGCGGAATTATCGATGAACATATAAAAAAATTATATATACATAACCGCATCTTCTTTTTGAAATTCGGTTAAAATTAATTGTAATTCTAATGTCTCTATCAATGTCAAACTCGAGAAAGACTGGACCGATTTGGCTAACTTTGGTCTTGAAAAAATTGTGGAAGTTCAGGGAAGGTTCAAACGGTGAGAAATATTGGAGGTTTATAGTTAAGACAAAATAAGGTGTGTCGGGACAACTAGCAACTATTTATTAATTTGTACAACTGGTACGTCATAAATAAGTCATTTATTATTTATGTAATTAATATTATTGTGAATGTAAATTGTTTCCTATAGAATACTAATGCATTTATGCATTAATTACTAAAATGAAAACTCGTCTTTGGTGACCTATAATCATAAGCCAATCTAGTTTTTTAATTTATTATGGATGGTTTTAGATATAAAAAAGCAACATTCGTCCGGGAAATCATTCTCTTGTTTTGTGTGCAACAGCAAACTACAACAAAGTCAAAATGAAATCGGTAGGTTCAACATTAGTGTTCGTGTTCAACATTTTATTACCGGGCAATCAATTCCCTATGAAATTACAAATTAAATTATTTACAATATTATAATTATTAATACGACGTAAGAATTAACCGCAACCAATTAAAAATACTTTAATACTTGAAACAATAAATTCAAATTATCAGAGAGATCTACAGTCAATAAGAAACAGTGTCGCTGAATTATCTATACTAATATAATAAAGAGGAAAAGTTTGTTTGTTTGTCTGTTTGTTTGCTTGCATTGAATAAGCTCCGAAAATACTGGACCGATTTTGATGAAATTTAGTACAGATATAGATTAGACCATGAGGAAGGACATAGGCTACTTTTTATCGCGGCAAAATGTACGATTACCGCGAGATTACCTTTTGCGCGTACGAAGTAACGTACAACATCTAGTATGAGATAATTTAGTCGCATAAATTGAAAGCAGCTAATATAGATATCTATGAAATAATTTAGGCTGAAAGCTTCTAAATTAGACCCCCCATAGACCCTCCATTGTCTATAGAGGAATCCATGAAATTCTGCCGTTTTCCGTGGATAAAATATATGGAGTTAAATGTTGATGCTGATTTTTTTTTTTCTTTGTCGAACAGTTCATCGTATTGGCCGTCCTCATCGCCGCCGCCCTGGCTGGCCCCATCAACCCCGACGGTGAAGCCGTCATCCTCCGTTACGAAGCCGACAACAACTCCGAACAAGGCGGCTACGAATACCTGTAAGTT
This sequence comes from Glaucopsyche alexis, assembly GCA_905404095.1. Taxonomy (NCBI): domain Eukaryota; kingdom Metazoa; phylum Arthropoda; class Insecta; order Lepidoptera; family Lycaenidae; genus Glaucopsyche; species Glaucopsyche alexis. The sequence goes on along the minus strand of FR990048.1, from coordinate 21,674,341 downwards.
TATAGATATAACAGGCAAATTAAATGGCGTCACAAATGGCGGAGATATATTACTATAGGTAATATTTTGTCTTAAAATGCCTGGATATATTTCATAATATAGTACGTAAAATGAAAATATATAGTTACTATCTTAGATGTTTATGACAGTTCATACAACCGTATAGCAAGAGATATTTTACATTAATATATAAAATGCTATAAGTGGAATCTTCATCGTCTGTGATGCCCTTGATACTTTGTTATTAAGAATTTTATATCAATATCGTTTTATTGATAGTATGTGTATAAAAAACACAGGTTCCACTATTATTGAAGCACCTTATCTCGTAATAAAAGTCACAATGTGAGGTGCGATCCCAAATGTTTACTATTTTTACTAGCTAGTCTCTTGTAACCATAAAAATTAAATCTGAACTGAAAGATATACTAACCATGAGACTACATGGACGCTAAACTACCATCTGTTCTAGGTACGAAACCTCCAATGGTATCCAAGCTCATGAAGCAGCCAAGACCGTAGACATCGGCACGGAACTGCAATCCCTCTTCGTCCAGGGAGAGTTCCAATACCTCGCACCCAATGGCGTTCTCTACCGCGTGACCTACACTGCCGACAAAGACGGCTTCCACCCCAGCGGCGAACACATTCCCCAGGCTTAGAAATTTATTTGAAATATTATTTTATGTTGTAAGGATGTTGTGATACATACGTGTAAACGTATGGTGCCTTTGTAATATATTTATTTAATAAAACTTTTGTTTTACCAGTAATAAAATTTTATTGAATTCCTGACACTAGGTAGGTATATCTACACTAATATTATAAAGAGGAAAACTTTGTTTGTATGTTTGTTTGTTTGTAATGAATAGGCTCAAAAAGTACTGGACCGATTTCAAAAATTATTTCACCATTCAAAAGCTACATTATCCACGAGTAACATAGGCTAAATTTTATTTTGAAAAAAATAGGGTTCCGTAAGATATTTGGGGTTTTCGGACACAAGGTGTAAAAAATCAACCAAAAAAGTTACTTATTTTGCGTACGCTGCCTAAACTATAAAAGATAGAACCATAAAATATTCTAATTAATTGTAGATCTTATAAATATCTACAAAAAAGTGCGCGACATACTATACCTATTTATGTCGAGTGAGGCACAACAACAATTTTTTATTTAGAAATCTTGTTTTTTTTGGACTACATTTAAACGCGTTTATTTTACTCATACTATTAATCCTTATCAAAATAAATTATTTTATCACTAAGTACAGTTTATGTAGATAATATTTGGTCTTTGAATGATTAAAATTGAACGTTTGGTTTTGAAGTAATGGCGGAATTAAAATATTACGATTTCTGCTCCGCTCCGCTCCCGTTGCGAAGTAGGCGTCACCAAGGCGGGGGTGTGTGTGCGGGAGGGGAGTTTAGATTTATCAGGTAGCCGCAGTATTATTATCAGTATTGTACCCATAGATTATACAGATATATACATTATACCCGTGCGAAGCCGGGGCGGGTCGCTAGTATATAAATAATCTAACATTGAGCGTGTAAGAATACGGCTTATAGAAAGGTTTCGATATCTACGAGTAGTATAATAGAATTTTTCAAATGCTCCAAAATAAAATAAAAACATTATAACATTAAATTTTACACAACTACGTCCATACAAACAATATTTTAAAGAACATGTTCTTTATTGGTACTAACTTCAAAAATAAGAAGATTGAGTACAGAAATAGTTACATTATAATGTTATAATTTGGAAGCTTAGATCGCCCATGTCTGGAAGTCGGCTTAATATACTTTTTAAAATATTGCAACGGGGGTGAGCGGGTTGATAGAGTCAAACAGCGACTTTACATCAGAGGCGTGTATTATACAAGGTACAACTTAGAGCTGCAGCGCTTACGCCCCTATAAAACGGCTTTCAACATAATATTGTCCCGTGAGGAAGTAACCGTGCGCTTTACGCCCGAATGGTTTTCGAGAAGGTAAAGGCTTTCCTTTTTTTCCTTCCTTTCCTTCTACCCAAAAGAGGTCCAAAAGACCCTCTCTCGTCTTAAGCCCAAAAAGACCTCCGGCGTGGATGGTATTCCTGACGTAGCCCTCCGACATCTCCCCTTCAGGACAGTGGCTGCCCTCACTCACCTGTATAATAGCATTGTTAGGACCGGTCACTTCCTCGCCCCCAAAGTAATTAAATGCCCTTATTTCTAATAAGGGCATTTAATTACTTTCCTCAAACCCCACAAAATTTTGAGACGGACCGAAGGCTATCGGCTCATAACCCTCCTCTCAACCCTCTCTAAAACACTCGAAGTCCTCTTCCTCAAATACCTCTCTCCGTACCTCTCTCCCCATGAGGAACAATTTGGCTTCAGGTCACATCTGAGTACCAACCTCCAGCTGGTCCGCGTGATTCACCACCTTTCCGTTACGGTCAACAAAAAGAACTCTTCGGTCGCGATCTTCCTCGATATGGAAAAGGCGTTTGACGGTGTTTGGCATGAAGGTCTGCTCTTCAATCTCATCCGAGCCGACGCCCCCTCCTATCTAGTAAGGCTCGTGGCCTCTTTCCTCTCCGGCCGGACCTTTAAGATACGGGTTGACGGAGTACTCTCCGGCGAGCGCCCCATCACCACCGGTGTAATACAAGGTAGTGTGCTCTCCCCAGGGCTCTATTACTTCTATGCCAGGGACGTGCCCAAGGAACCTGCCACCACTGTGGCGTTGTACGCCGACGAGACAACGTTCACCTTTCTTCAGAGGACGCTGGGTCTTCACCCTGACTGGCTGAGCAAATGGAGACTATCTGTCAACGCAGGCAAGTCCCAGGCGCTCGCCGTCACCACGACAAGAGGCTTCCTGGCTCCTCTAAAGATCGGAGATGCCGAAATACCATAGGGGAGAATGGCAAAGTACCTCGGGGTCACAATCGACCGCCGACTTGCCATGCGCTCCCAGTGCTAGTCTGCGGTGGCTAAGACCAGAGCAGCGATAGCCCAGCTGCGACCATCCTACGCGTCTCCGCAGATCCCTCTCAACATGCGTCTAGCCTTTTTTAAAACATACATTATATCCCGCCTCATGTACGCGGCAGCACCTGCTCTCCGCATCCCATAAAGCCCAGAACCGTCGAAATCTGGGGGGGTCTTCCCCCAAAACATGACATTTTACGCCCAGTACTCGTACTAAATGCGTCTCTCTTTTAAACTATTCCCCATATAGAGGGGCTTCCGCCTCTGGTCGTGGTTCCCCGCCAAAGGCCCCTTTCAAGGACCCGGTGAGAGACGACATAGACGGGTGTTAGAGACATTCACTTTCTAAACTTCGTTCGTGACAGGACTCATGTGAGCTTAAATTCGTATTCGTATTGTATTATTTTTGTTATTTTTTTGTCTCGCTCTTTCCTAATAAAACACTACTTACAACTAAATTCCTAATAAGGAGGGAATAAAATACTTAATTTACTAGTAAAACTTTGTAAAATAACTAAGTTGGCAACATTAATTCTGGCCTGAACGGACCATGAGTGGACAAATCGCTTTAGCTCTCGCCCGAGCCGCGGCCGTGCGCGGGCGTGTATTGTGTACAAGAGTTGTATGAGTTTTCGTGGTGTTTAAATACAAAATTGATAAACACGACCGTAGCGCGCGGCTAACCAGAACGAACTGATTTTTCCGTGTATGTCCTGGAATCCGTTCAGGCCGAACTGACGTCTGTTTTAATTGAAACGATCGACCTCTCGTCTGTGGGAGCCTTTGATCTAAACAGTGGGACATAAATCATTACTGGTTTTTCCGCACACTGCAATTATTCGTCGTCGATAGCTCATTTAACTTATATTAATTTAGACAATGCTTTTATCTTAATTATGTTATTATTAAGTTTAACAATAATATGTTTTAAGGTTACACACATTCTAATAACTGCGAAATCTAAAGTAATCATAACCCGTAGGTAGAACTATAATTCCGCCACTACACCGCGCGGCCGCGTCCTCTTCATGATGTATAGAGAATAATCCTAAATATATGTGGACACATATTGTGATTTTGACTTTTATTTCACCGTCCAATTTGAACGTGAGTTCTATTTTTAACCGACTTCCAAAAAAGGAGGCGATTATACGTTCGGCTGTATATATATATATATATTATATACTATATAAGACGCGTATCACAGAAACATAAAAGTGCAGAAGAGAGCCATGTCAGTTCTTTACTGTCTCCAAGCACACTTAAGTCCGAGTCACTAGGCAAAATAAGTCTAAATTTATAAATTACAATGGAAAATCCGTTAAAAGTAAGAAAACAACAAAACGATGCACATCAATAGCGTAATGTAAGTACTTGTTACTAATAAACAAACTCATGTATAGAACAAACAAAAGACGTGCGTGTCGTCACCTACTCTCACTCTAATGAGTCTAACTCATTAAATGATATTATTAATGTGTTCTCCTTCTTTGCATTTCTCCTTACAGTTTAAAAAAAATCCTTGTATTCTGTTTAGTTTCTAAGTTTAGTAAGCATGAATTAAGTTAACTAATTAATTAATTAACTTCAACGTACAATTTTTAAGTAAACATCTGGCTGATTTCAATGTAACGAGTGTTTTTGTTCGAAATTCTAACTAAAGAAAAACATTCAAAATGTGTTCTCTGTGCACTTAAAATAGCAAAAAAATTTTTTGACGTAGCTTAATAGCAACTATTTTACTTTTTTGAAAACTACATAAAATGAGCAACTTTTTAAAGTAAAACCCAGGTTAGTGTTGGTGTATTTTTTGTTCAGTATGGATAGTGAAAGTTAGGAGAAAAAGTTTTTGAAATCACGATTAGGGAAAAGTTTTCTTTTTTTCTACAAAGTTCAAACTTTATTAGCTTTGTTTATAACCGTGGTCAATAGCAGAACTAGTCAGGATTCCGCAATACAAATTTGTATCCCACAATACGGGAAATTGTAGTTGCGGCAGTCTAAAAACTTACATGAGGTGTAATTTTTATGAAATTATATTAAAAGTGCCAATATCTCGAAAACTAAAGATTTTTTACTAAGGTCATATTACGATATTCTGGTGAGTCATGAGCTGGTCTATCAGCCTTCGAAGGGACGACGTCGACTTCTGGGACATTCTGTATATATTGTATGTTCAATGATAATTCCACTGTCTGTGGACCGATTGTCAAAATTCTTTTTTTGATGTAAAGGGTATAATCCCAAGTTGGTCCCGTTTTCAAAAAAGTGGTGACCTGATGATGGGATCCATGAGGAATCGAGGGAATTCCTCGAAATTTATATGGACACATATGGTGATTTCGACTTTTTCCGAAGTAGTCCAAGCATATATTACCAAAAAGTAAGATTTTGTACCAATCTCCTGACTCCGTATAGATACATGTTTGGGGATTTCGGCGTTGTTTAAAGAACTGCAAGCATATCGACGGGTGAAAGCGGAAATGTCGTAACTTGGATTTCAGGTAAAATCACTTTTTAGTTTATTGTTATACTAGCTTTTGCCCGCGGCTTCGCTCGCGTGAAATTCGAAAATCGCGTAAGCCTCCTTTGGGATCATGATGTTTTCCAAAGACTAAAAGTTGCCTCCCTGGCCTATGTTACTCTCCATCCTTTCAACTAAGGCAAAAATCAAGTCAATTGGTTGCTTCGTTTGGGCGTCAAGGAAGGATAAACAAACAAACAAACAAATAAATAAACAAATAAACACACTTTCCCAATGGAAGTATGGATAATAGGAAATAGTATTTACAACGCTAAACGCTATTAATAAGTTACAACTTACATGTTATTCGGTACATAGAGCTTCTCTATATACAACGTTATTGGTAGTACTGTCTGGTGCAAATACAAATAGGCTATTTGCGTCGCTTACGCGTGAAAGAGCCACATACAGTTGACCATGCGAAAAGCAGCTGGTGGATAGATCTAACCCTGCAGCACCTAATGTTTGCCCTTGCGCCTTATTTATAGTCATGGCGAAACATACACTTATTGGGAACTGCAAGCGTTTAAATTTAAACGGGAAGTTGTCGGGTATCAGAGGTATCCGAGGTATAAATACTTGCTCACCAGCACCACACCCTGTTATCACCTCAGCCTCTATAACATTGCGCTGCAGAGCAATCAGTCTTAGCCGGGTTCCGTTACACAATTTGGGCGGACTTAAGTTTCTTAAAAGCATTATAGGCACACCGACTTTCAAAAAGATTTTGTGACTTGGAAGTCCCGTAGCAGACAAAGAATTTAAAAATTCTATTGGGTAACTCGTAGACTCATCCTGGTCCATGACTCTATCGACTGAAATATACTCCACACTTTCACCAGATATACGTGCCAGTATTTTGTTATTAATACCTACAGCTTGATCGTTGCGAGGGGCCAGAATAGCTCGCTCGCAAAGCCAAGAGTCTCTCACGATCTGTCAAATGTTGCTCCAAGTTACCATAAACGGACGAAATAAGTTCATCTAAGGATGACACTGTTTTACACAAAGTTGAAGGTAAACTTATTCGTCCATGTTCAGCAGGATATCTATCTTCACCGATTTCAAGTAATAGCCCAAGAGCTACTAAGAAATTTTGAGTAGGTATTTGAGGCACGTTGAAACCTTGTCCTGTACTTCTCCTATTGTACCTCAACACGAGAATGCAGGCCTGGCTGGTCAGAAGCGGAACTTAGCCAAAATACAAATTTTTGAAAAGTAGATTTTTTATGCCCGAAAAACATGTTTGAGGCATTATGAAATTTTCATATACTGTTAGTATAATGTATAAGGAGTTGGGAAAAAAAAAGCCCCGTAATTTAGTCGGAACTTTAACCTAGCCATGTCAGTTTAAAAGTAAATAGTTTAAAGGTTAAAAATAGGTGTGTGAGGCACTTCGAAATTTGAGTAGGGTATTATTTATTATTTTAAAAAAATACTGTAAAAAATACAGATAATTTTATGGGAACTTTCCACCTGCCATGTGACTTAGAAAATCGAGAAAATCTGGCTTTTAATTCATGATTTTGTGACATCTATCGGTCATTTTATGAACTGCAATATACGTTTGAAAGGAGATGCGACATCTAGGAAGCTCTCAAAGAACTACGTGGTCAAAAAATAAAATTGCGTATTGTGCAATAAACTAACACACTTACTGCGTCAAAATGTATTTATAAAACGAATAGGTATTAATTAAATAGAAATGGCATACGAACCAGCCTAATCTACCTACCATTTACATTAAGTACATAAACGTAAAAGCGACATCTAGGAAGGCATCAAGGAACTACGTGGTCTTGATAATTTTCGCAAAGTCGATATGAGTCGTTTTTAATTGATTTTCCTATAAAAATCGAAGACATCCATTCGTTGTTTATACAATATTGTGTGCAATAAAATTACATATTGTGCAATAGTCTAATTTACTCGACAAATTGATCACACTGATCGTTTTAATTGCAACTATAAAGTTTTTAGCGCCTGCGCGTATGTATCTGTATAATCTATGGCATGCGTTGTAAAATACCAATTACAAAACTTTATTTTTGCTTTAAATAATTAACCTTATTACCATAGAGATGAAAACGGACTGTAACGAGAACATCGAAACTCATGTTTTTACCCTGATAGGCGGTGATTTCTTTGATGCCTTCCTAGATGTCGCTTTTACTTTGGTAGGTAATGTAGACCGTAGCCTGTTATTCGTATGCTATTTCTATTTAATTAATACCTATTCGTTTTACGAATACAATTTGTCGAGTAAATTAGACTCTATTGCACAATACGTATTTAATTTTATTGCACACAACATCGTATAAACAACGAATGGAAATTTTCAATTTTTATAAGAAAATCAATTAAACTACTCATAATATCGACTTTACCAAGATAATATTTTATCAAGACCACAAAGTTATTTGATGCCTCCCGCACAGTGTTTTATTTGGCCCAAACATCGGACATCGCCGTTTTATCGGTTAATTCGAAAGAGTATTTAATAACAAATGCCCGAGTAAAACACCCATGAAGTTCATTTGCATAGTTTTTAAACTATCTCAAAAAGAAAATTCGAATCCCGCTTTGATAAAAAGGAGAAAAAAAATTATATTTAAAAATTCTTAAGGAATAGCCAAAAATATGTTAGACATTATTTGAAGAACATACAAAAAGCTACATTATGAACCCTTTTGAAGTCGGCTACGACTTATGGGGGCCATAAAAACAAAGAAAATAGAATTTTAGTTTTTATTTTTTTCTGACTAAGTTCCACTGAATGCGTAGCTGCAACTTACATTAATAGAAAGCTAATAGCCACCACTATCATTGATAAAATAATCAAATACATAAACCGCGGAACTTCGTGAAAAAATAGTTTTGAAAATTTGCGGTATTCGCGGGATTCGTATTAAATTCGAAAACAATTTTATATAAATTTTTTTCGAATTTAATACGAATCCCGCGAATTGAAACAGTAACACTATTCAGGCTTATCAGGACTTGAATAAAAACAATAAAAATCGATAAAATAGTTAAAAAGTCACATTTGTGGCTAGTAAAATGAAACTGGAATAAATAACAAACAAAATAAGACTTTTGAACGCAACAAAAACAGATATTTCAATTGTTAATATAGCTTTCGACCGTTGGGCGTCAACATTACTATAATAACTATCATCATTATCATCGTCACTGCTATCGTCGCGGCATGGAGGTTCAAAGGTGATTAATAAATTCCACTGTGGAAATCATTAAATGATGGAAACACCGTGGAATTTATTAATCAAGTAAAATAATTTTGTCGTACCCGACTTTGGCCGAACGATGTCTCGACGAGCTAGATGTACCTGTGATCAATCTTCGCAAAGTAACTAAAAAATCTATTAAGATCCCAGAAAACGTTATGTGTTTATGTGCTAAAGCTTGCTATAGTAATGAATGTTTGACATGTTTTTTGTTAGGATAATTCAAGGTAGTATTACAAGTGACTGAAAATCTTCATTCAACTTTGAGAGAGATGGCTGCCGAACTTTCTATATCTCACGAGTCAATCCGTACCGTTTTAACTAATCATTGGCGTATGAAACATGTTACCGCTCGGTTAGTCCTAAAAGACCTGAATTTTCTCCAAAAACTCAATCGCATGAGAGTCGCTGAGGACATGCTGGAATTAGTCAATTCCGACCCAACATTCATGAAACGGTAACCGGTGACGAAACGTGGGTTTACGAGTTTGACATGCAAACTATTCAATAAGCTTCCGACAGAACCGAAACTGAAAAAAACACGCCAACATCGATCAAAAGTCAACGTCATGTTGACTGTGTTCTTTGACTATCTCGGTCACCAGATATGGATCCAGCCGACTTCTTTCTTTTTCGTAAAATCAAATTACCACTTCGTGGCACCCGTCTTCGTTCGGTACAAGACATAAAGGAGTATTCGCGACGAGAACTGAACTTATTTCCAGAAACAGCGTTTAAAAATGTTTTTATGATTGGATTATTCGTTGGTGTAAGTGTATCGTTTCTGAAGGAGCATACTTTGAAGGTGTTAAAATATTTGGATAAATAACAAACATTTATGTATTAATGATCTTTTCCCGGTACTTTCTTGACAGAGTAGCATTATTTTTCTTATTTCATGGAATTTTCAAGAATATTTTGACATGTTTATTGTTAGGATAATTCAAGATAATATATTTTAAAAATTCCACGCGGGCGAATAATATAGAGTAAGAAGATAAAATAAAATGTCATCTTTTTGCGTATCCATTTCAATAATGGCTAACTATTTTATTATATTCCTTATTTTATGGATTTTTTCCAGTGAAGAGTAATATGTGAGACGGGAAGGGGTCCACCTTCGTAAAGCGTATGCAAAAACCCTGTATTTATACATATTATTCAGAGGAAACGGGGGTGAGGCATCATGGAGCCGTATTGTCCGCAGCTCTGTGCAACTCACGAGCGCGTTGCGACAGCGTGTTGCTAAATACCGTCGTGTGTGGCACTACAAGTTAGCAGATTGGGATGGGATGCGGTCTTTTTATGCGTCCTACCCCTGGGGGCAGTTGTGCTTCTCGCCGGATGATCCTGACGCCGCTGCCAACTCCGTTGCCAACGTGGTGCTACAAGGAATGGAATGTTCATTCCGTCCTCTGTGGTCCCTACCCTACTGGCAGCAGATTCCGTCCCTGGTTTGGTTCATCTTCCAAAAAAGCTTCTCGCCGGAAGCAGGAAGCTTACCAAACAGTGTTGCCACTTTAGTGATTTTGTCACTAGATTTGGTGAATTTTCGGAGTTGGACAGTGATATTCTAAAAAAGAAATCACTGAAAAATTATTTGATGACTTTTAGTGATATTTAAAGAATCTCAAAGAATTTAGAAAGTACATATTGGCAACCCTTCGCTAAAGGCCCAGATAAATGTTTTGGATTTGGCTTAAAGTATAATGTACACTTTGCTGAGTAAAAATTACCTATTTTGAAACGTTGCTCTAGACAAAGAGAGTCGAACCAGCAAATCATGGCTTTAGAAATCTTATGCTGTTGTCTCTTAATATTGTAGTGACTGCACAATTTTACACAAACATGTTTTTCTGAGGTTTCTATGTCTAAACATATTTCAAAATATTTAAAGTATCAAGATAGTTTTTCGACGATACTTGAAGTTAACAGCTTAAAATATACTTTTAAAATTTGCCGCCAATCTATTGAGCCACGCCGCGCCGCGCCATTCCCACGACTCATTGGTTCAAATGAGAGCTACTTAATTATTTATCTTAGGATGAGAGTACTATAATAAGTTCGACTCTATATACAATAATTGTGGTCTTGTGTGTGTGTGGTGTGGTTTCAAATATGTCAATTTGAAACCACACCACACACACATTTTTAACTTACTTTGATTACTACTACACTACACTACATTATAAATTATTTAGTGAATTCTAGTGATTTTTTTAGTTTTAAATATTCCTTAATCTGGTGATATTTCAAAATAAAACTAGTGAAAAAGTTTTCTGCGAGGTGGCAACACTGTTACCAAACCTGGGCTAATGCAGTGTCAGCACAGGATTTAAACACCAGCAAACTTAAAAAGGAGTACAACCTTGCCTCTAGGTCCTTCAAAAGAGAGATCGCTTGGGCGAAGAAACAGCACATCAGTAGAATTGGCGAGAGACTTGAGCGTCTCCCCTCGGAAACCCGTGCATTCTGGTCTCTCGCCAAAGCTATCGAAGGGAATTTCTGTAAGCCATCTCTTCCATCCCTACACGTAGGAAATGGCTCGTTGGCCCATGACGCAAAAGAGAAAGCTGAACTTCTTGGCAAGCTCTTTGCGTCCAACTCGACCCTGGATGACGGGGGACAGGAACCGCCGACTATACCGCGATGCAAGAGCATCATGTCGGATATTCGGTTCCATCAGCGCTCAGTGCGAGTTGCTCTCCGTTCCCTTGATACCCAAAAGTCGAGTGGGCCTGACGGAATCCGTCCTATAGTGTTGAAAGTGTGTGCTCCAGAGTTGGCACCGGTCTTAACGCGTCTTTTTCGGCTCTCCTACTCTTATGGCACAGTCCCAGCATCTTGGAAGACAGCTTTGGTGCACCCGATCCCTAAAAAAGGCGATCGCTCCAATCCTTCCAACTACAGACCAATCGCTATAACCTCTCTCTTCTCGAAGATAATGGAGTCCATTATTAATAGACAGCTCCTTCGATACTTAGACGTTCAGCAATTGCTAAGCGACAAACAGTACGGGTTCAGTTGGGCACAGGCGATCGAGTCTAAGGGAGAGGCATTGGCTGTAAGTTTGGACATAGCGAAAGCCTTTGATCGGGTTTGGCACAAAGCGCTTCTTTCGAAGCTTCCTTCCTATGGGCTCCCCGAGAAATTATGCAAGTGGGTCACGAGTTTCTTAGCAGACCGAAGCATAAGGGTCGTAGTCGACGGTGAATGCTCAGATACTCTGTCTGTTGATGCTGGTGTCCCACAAGGCTGTGTGCTATCACCTACCCTGTTCATACTGCATATCAATGATATGTTACAAACCAATGGCATTCATTGCTATGCAGATGACAGCACGGGTGATGCCTTATATACCGGCCACGCGAAAATCTCTCGGCAAAATGTCATTGAGAGTCGAAACAAACTTGTCTCTCAAATTGAAAATTCATTGGAGAAGGTCTCTGAATGGGGTAGACTTAACTTAGTCCAATTCAACCCCTCTAAGACACAAGTTTGCGCGTTCACCGCTAAAAAGTTGCCAATGGTCGTATGTCCTCGTTTTGAAAGCATACCCATAACTGTCTCCTCCAACATTGGAATACTTGGTGTTAACATATCGAGCGAGGTCCAGTTCCGATATCATCTGGAGGGCAAGGCCAAGTTAGCCTCCAAGAAGCTTGGTGTTCTGAACAGGTCAAAGCAGTATTTCAGTCCGGTCCAACGCCTACAACTCTATGAGGCGCAGGATCGGCCTCACATGGAATACTGTTCTCATCTCTGGGCAGGGGCACCAAAGTACCAACTTCTCCCTCTGGATCGTAGCCAACGTAGGGCCGCCCGAATTGTCGACCGCCATAGGGTTTCAAACAGGCTTGACTCCTTAGAGCTACGTAGAGATGTAGCATCGCTCTGCATCCTCTATCGGTTATATTACGGGGAGTGCTCCGAGGAATTGTTCGGACTTATACCTGCTGCAACTTTTCGCCACCGCTCCATGCGACAAAATAATTATCATCCTCATCACCTTGATGAGTGGCAGTCCTCCACCGTGCGCTTTACCCGAAGCTTTCTGCCGCGCACTGTAAAACTCTGGAATGAACTGTCGCCAGCAGTATTTCCGGACCATTATGACCTGCAAACCTTCAAGAAGGGAGCGTATTCCCTCCTAAAAGGCCGGCAACGCACTTGCAACTTCTCTGATGTTGCGGGTGTCCATGGGCGACGGTAATCGCTTTCCATCAGGTGATCCGTTTGCTCGTTTGCCCCCTAGTTTTATAAAAAAAAAAAAAAAAAGCCGCTCATGACCCATGACGCCAATTTGCCTCGGCAGAGGCTGACCCAATCTGCCGGGGGATGTCCTTCTGGGCCCCGACCAGAGGACTTAATGCTAACAAAGGGGGGGAACAGGGCAGGGATTTCTAAATCATCTAATGAGGCGAAAGTTGTCGAGGAACGTAAAAAGTTGATACAGGCTAAAATAAAAGACCAGATGGGCCTTTTAGTCGACATAGTTCAACCAAATTCTGGTACGACGAATGATGGAAACACCGCTCGACGCATTTTTGCTACAAGCGAAAGTAGTCATATGTTTTCTCAAATTTTAGGGATAGAAAAGTGGCTCGTTGACGACTTTAGTACTATTTTAGTCACAATTAATAGTGGATTACCAATTACTTCAGAAAATTTTTCTTTTTTTTGTACAAACTTAGCGTATAGATATGTTGCTGAATACGGATGGCACCCTATGACTGTTACTCTGCGTAAACGGTTAGTCCACAGTCGAAATATAATAGAAGCATCGGCTTTACCTATAGGAGTTCTCTCAGAACAGGCTGGTGAATCAAGAAACAAATATTGGCGCTATGACCGGGAGCACCACACTCGTAAAAATAGCAGAATTTACACTATGACAGATTTGTTTCATCGAGCACTAGAGTCATCCGATCCAATAATTTCTCATTTAAATCTTAGTTCCAGACAAAAACATAAAAAAACGAGTACCATTTCCACCTGAAGTAATAAATTTATTATTACCATTTGAATCTCCATGCCACGAAGATAATGATAGCAGTGATGATGATGATGATAATTATAATAATGACGACCTCGAAAACTACATTTCCAATTATATCATCATTGTTTCAAATGAAAATGAGTTTGATTAGACATTTTTACCGTTATTTTTACATTTTTATTTTTTTACACATTGATTAAGCACTTCCTGTACAACTATTTAGTTTCGTTTCCTTCAATTTAACTTAATTTTATAAGTAATTTAATATCCGTTTTTGTTGCGTTCAAAAGTCCTAAGAGTCAGGGCTTCGGCCTGGCCGAGCATAGCACTTCGCTCGGTCGGAGATCTCCCTTACATGTCAGGAATACTCATCCCTGCTTACCTGTCTGGTAGTTGTGGTACCGGTATGTGACCCCGGCTCCCGAGCTATTACTGTCCTATCTCTTACCCTCCAGGGCGGTAATATCCTACATTTCCTATTTCCCACTCTAACTTACCAATCATCCTTTCCACACCACCTATCCTTCCCTTTCCCTATTACTACCCTCTCCACCAATCCGCGGGAACGCAATGGATAATCATAGAAATAGTTTCATTATCCAAAATGGCGGTGTTGTAGTTCGCCACCCATCACGTCTCATTCTCGTGGAGGTGAAAAGTGGCCAATGGAGAGCCGCTTCGCTACGTTGAATGTAAGAAGAGAAATGGATGGTAAGAAAGAAAGTGGATGAAACCAAAGAAGTATGTAAGTATGTAAAGATAGCAAGTGAAAAGAAGTGGTCTCTGCCTACCCCTACGGGAGAGGCGTGATTATATGTATGTATGTAAAAGCCCTAAAAAGGATACAAAAAATATTATTACGAAATAACATAAGTAGTATCTTGTTTGTCGTATACTAGCTTTTGCCCGCAGCTTTGCCCGCGTGGAATTCTTGGAGAAAAAATATTCAGTAAATAACTCTACTCACTACGGTATACCCTACGGGAGAGGCGTGATTATATGTATGTATGTAAAAGCCCTAAAAAGGATTTTTTGCGCTTGAATATAAATTTTACGGTATCTCTTAAATATATTATTAATATCATTCAGTTTGGACGGTACCAAAATTTTATAAATATAGTTGAGGGTATCCGTATTATAAATCCGCTAAACGCTCCTTTTAAATCCTGTCCTGTGAACCCCTCCCCTCGTTCCCCAGTGAACACGATATATAAGACGTGCGTACATTACGCACGAGCAGTTGTCAAAAAACTTAACTTCGCGTCGCTCAAAAATAAAGAAATTTGTGTGAAAGTTGGCCGTATTAACCAAAGGAAGACAGTGAATGCAAGATCATCGCTTCGCATCAGTTCTGCAGAACAAGAGGTTAGTGTTCACTGAATCCTTCTCCAAAAAATTCCCAAAATAGTTACAAAAATTAATAAACTACAGTCCATTGTTATCTGAGCTTAATTCAGGAATCACCATTTTTTCTGGTCCATTCGCCCCGGATTAATTCCAGTTCAAAATTTAACAGTTAAATTTACTGTCAGTTCTTGATTTCACCGATAATTTGGCCTATTCGAACGTAAGATAATTTCTTGTTCACTCTAAATTATTAATTTAAATCGTGCCTAGGTATAAATTTATATTTCATTTATTTTAAATCCGCATTAATTATTTTCACCGCTATTAACTATTAGGTGTATTGTGCAATCAATGTGCTTGAGTAATCGAAATAGCTTGTCGAATAGATAGGTATTTCATTTTATATTTCTCCCGCATTACTTGAACGGCATTTGTGACAATTCCCTAAAATTAATCGGTTTCCGCTGTAAATTTATGCTCATACGTTTTGAAGAAATAGTTTTCCAAATTGCAAGCCGCCATTTTATCGACACGGAGTCGTGACTCGTAATAGTTTGAATTTCAAACGACACAACCCGCGCGTAACGGTCAACTGTGAATCGAAATTATTATAATTGGTTCACGCTAATTATTTCACACAATATATTTAAGTAATAGCATTTATTATAGTATCCCGCTTCGCAATTATCAGTTATTTATTAGTTTACTTTATTATATAAAATATTTCGCAACCACTATTTAAATATTTTGTTAACCGCATTTTACGTATTTTATTAGTATATTTATCACATTAACATTTAATTAAGTGGGAGAGCCAAGCTTCGGCACGTGTGGGCAGGCTCATCCGGTGAAAGACCACGGCCTCACAGAATACCGGCGTGAAATAGCGCTTGCGCTGTGTTTCGCCGAGTGAGTGAGGTTCCCGGACGCCCAAAGGAGGAAACGCATTTGTGACTCCTCTGGTGTTGCAGATCGTTCCTTCTTATATTATATTTGTGTACGTGTATTTATTATATTATTATATATATTATTATCAGTATTCTATATATATAATTATATGATTTTAAACCCTAAACGCATTATAAAATAAGGTACCTACCTACATTATTATAAAACTTATAACCGCTTTTTTAAACCGCATGCAGGTGGATATCCTACCTACAGGTATATTATTAATTTAGTTTGATATTATTCTCGTATACCTGAGTTGCTACAGCGATTTAACGGTAAATTAGCATTTTATTTATCAAATTTTTATTTCAATTATAAAATGGTAAAACCAGGCAAAAGAAAGGGTAGTCAATCGGTCGAAATGGAGGATTATCATGATACTAATAAAAATCAACTCACTTTGTATTCAATCAAACGTGATGTTTTATACAAACGCATGGAAAATATTCTTAATCTTGCGCACAAGGCAGAGACAGATTCGCGACAGGTTAGAGCTTTTCGTACAAGTGCATTAAATATAGAAACAATTAGGTCCGATTATCAAAATGTTCTTGAAGCATTTAGTTTATTGCAAATGCAGATAGACCCGAATGCCAGTATCGACTACGATTCTTGGCCCGAATTTGAAGACATGTACTGCTATGTTAGACAGGTTTTATTAGATACCGAATCAAAGCCACCTTCGAACGGCCCTTCTACTGCGTCTTCGAGTCGGCCTAGACCTCATTTGCCACCAATAGACCTTATGTCTTTCAATGGGGACATCAAAATCTGGCCTCTTTTCTATCAACAATTTAAAACCATAATTCATGATAACGAATCGCTTACGGATAGTGAACGTGTGTATTATTTAGTAGGTAAATTGTCTGGCCAAGCGGCCTCCGTATGTGTAGGTTTGGCGCCGACCGCACAAAATTATCCAATTATTTGGAAAGCTTTAATTCAAAAATATGATGATAAACGTTCGCTCGCTAGTTCATACCTAAATCAATTGCTACGTTTTAAGCCTTTGTCGAGCACGAGTTCGAACGGCCTTGAATCCTTTATTAATAATTTTAATTCTTCTGTAGAAGCGCTTAGGCAGCTACAACTCGATGATCTAACAGATTTTATGTTACTCCACTTGGCGCTTCAAAAGCTGGATTCTGAAACGGTTAGGTTGTTCGAACATACGTATCGTAAGGAAAAAATCCCGACTTATGAAAATCTAATCGAATTTGTGAGGGAAAATAGTAAAGTAATTTCCCGTACAAACAATGCAACGATACTAAAACCTAACGTTGAATCTCAACAGCTGACGCGTGTAAACATACCTACCGCTCCGCCACGAGTTTCAACTAAATCCTTTGTAGGTAAAAAGGCGCAGAACGCTTCGCGCGCCCCGGCGGTCTCACAACACGCTAATGAATGTTTGCTTTGTAATAATAAGGCACATGAACACTTATACTCGTGTCCGGAGTTTATAAAATTAACCCCGCGTGAAAGATTTAACTTCATTAAACAGAATTTATTTTGCAACAATTGCTTAAGTGTAAAACACAAAACATTATCTTGTACATCCAAAAATACGTGTAAACATTGCAATTTGAAGCATCACTCGCTTTTACATTTTAATATGGATGCAACAGGTGCCCATGTTTCTATTGAAAGGGTTATTGCATCGGGAAATAACTCTGAACGCGCTAATATCGTCTCTGTGCCACATACTAATAAAGTCGACAATAGCTTGCAGCATAGCGGTGAATCTAGTCATTGTAAGTCATTATGTAACTTATCATGTGACAAGGATCGCAGTTATAATATCACCGCGTTACTAGCCACAGCTAAGATAAAGTTTATCGATAAATTTAATCGTGTGCATTATTTAAGATGCTTAATTGATCCTGGATCGCAGAGCGACTATATCACGGCTGGATGTTGCAAACGCTTATCGTTGTCAGTTGGTAAACAAGCTCGCTATTTAGAGGTACAAGGTATAGGAGGTATTACCCAAAAAATATTAGGAACGACTGAACTCAGGTTTACATCCAGGTTTAATAACGATAGTCGTAAATATGTCGCACAGCCTCTGGTCGTGGAACACATTACGTCCCAGCTGCCCGACTCGAAACTTGATAGGGCCGCTATGAGTCATATTAGATACCTACAATTGGCAGATGACGAGTTCGCACAACCGGGACCCATAGATATGCTTTTAGGCGTAAATATTTATTGCGATATTCTATTATTTAATAAGATTAAATGTTCCAAGCCCGATATGCCGTGCGCAGTCGAAACTGCTTTAGGTTACATATTAATGGGAACCGCACCCGTGGTCTCGTTAAATCCCGCGTCACGCACCCTGTGTGCCTTTTCTACGGAGCCGCTATACAAGGTAGTCGAGAAGTTTTGGGCGACCGAGGAATTGCCCTCGCGTACGTTTTTAAGTCCCGAGGATCAAATGTGCGAAGATATTTACGCTTCTACTACTGTTCGTCGCGACGACGGCAGTTACTCGGTCGATCTTCCTTTTAAAGACAGCCCTAGAAGTTTAGGAAATTCTTATATAACCGCTAAAAACCGCTTTTTTCTTTTAGAAAAAAGGTTTGCAAGAAACCCTGAACTTAAAATAAAATACGATGATATAATTCGGGAATATCTGACTGCCGGTATTTTGTCTCGTGTCGCACCCGACGAGGACTTATCGCAGGGGTTTTTCCTAGCTCATCATCCTATTGTTCGCAACGACAAGGTCACTACTAAGGTGCGCCCTGTTCTAGACGGCAGCGCTAAAACGGACACCGGTCTGTCACTTAATGATATTTTATATACCGGTTGTAATTTACAGTCTAACATATTTGATATACTATTAAATGTCCGTGTGTTTCGTATCGCGTTTTTTTCTGACGTAAGGCAAATGTATTTATCTATCCATACAAATCCTACTCATTGTAAATATCAACGCATACTATACCGCTTCGCGACCAGTGACCCGCTTGAGGTCTATAATTTTAATCGAGTTACGTTCGGACTTAGATGCTCGCCATTTCTAGCATTACGTACATTACGGCAGCTCGCGTCTGACGAGCGGAACAGATGGCCAAATGCGGCCACTGTGTTAGAGCGAGACAGCTATATGGATGATTTGGCTTCTTCCGTCTCTTCGGTAGAAGAGGCAGCTAAGACAGCCAAAGATCTTATAGCCCTGCTTAAGGCGGGCGGGTTCGAATTACTTAAATGGGCTTCTAATTCGCCCGAATTACTCGATCATATTCCTGAGTCTCACCGCCAGCCTAGAACGGTATCCTTTGATAATGACAGTGTATTCAAGGTGTTAGGTTTGCGATGGCTACCGGCACAAGATACCTTCGTGTTTGATATTTCTAACCCGCCGTCGACTTGTACTAAGCGAGTAATTCTTTCTACTACCGCACGCCTATACGACGTACTAGGATTAGTAGGGCCTGTTATTTTATACGCTAAATTAATTATTAAAGAGCTGTGGCTTCTCAATATCGACTGGGACGATAGGCCGCCGCTTCGTATTGTGAATCTTTGGCAACAATATTTAAATGAATTACCTCAAATTTCTCGCATTTCATTCCCTCGTCATTTAGGAGTGGAAATTAACTCGGAGGTAACAATTGTAGGGTTCTCAGATGCTAGTGAAGCCGCATACGGGTGTGTGATATATCTACACGTCGTAAATAATAACGAGGCGCCGATCGTTACATTATTATGTTCGAAATCGCGAGTCGCCTCCGCTAAACCAAGAATTACGCTCGCTCGTTTAGAATTAAACGGAATATTATTACTTTCCCGTGTTCTGAAGGAAGTTTATGATACACTTTCAAAAAGACACAAAATAAATAAGGTGTTCGTGTTTTCGGACTCTGAGGTGGCAATAGCATGGTCGATCTCTTCCCCCCATAGATTCGACACTTATGTCGCTAACCGTATTTCACAAATTCAATCTAATATATCTCCGAATGATTTGTGTCACGTGGCCGGCTCAGAAAACCCCGCGGATTGCGTATCACGAGGCCTTACGCCTAGTCAGCTGATCGAACATAAACTGTGGCTCAACGGACCGGTTTGGTTATCGCGATCGATAAGCAAATGGCCGGTGCGCAAGTTCATGCCTAACCGTCTATCGCTGCCGGAAGAAAGAACCACAGTACATGTATCCGTGAAAATTAACGAAATTGAGCACCCGCTGCTAGCATTAGCAACACGCTGTTCCTCTTGGACTAAACTGCTTCGATCGGCTGTATATGCTCTTCGCTTCGCGAAAAAACTTAAGCGTAATGACACTATAACGGCAGAAGATTTATCTGCAGCAGAATGTGAGTTGATTCGAGCCGTGCAATCTGTTTATTTTTCCGAAGATATCAAAAATATTAAAAATGGTGTAAAATGTTCAATTAAGTTGCAAAAATTATTTCCTTTTATTGAAAATGGTGTATTACGTGTCGGGGGTAGATTGTCGCACTCGTCTTTAGACTATTCGTCAAAACACCCTATTATACTACCTAAACAGGGTCACATAGTTAAATTATTAATTTATCATTACCACCGCGAGAACTTTCATGCGGGACCGCAGCTATTAATTAGCATTTTAAAAACTAAATACTGGATAATATCCGCGCGACGGGTAGTCCGGCAACTTACGCAAAAATGTAACAGTTGTTTTAAAGTGAATCCTAAGCCAACCTTTCCGCTTATGTCGGACTTACCTAAATGCCGTTTAGAACAGAGTAAGCCGTTTCTGCATACGGGTGTCGATTGCGCGGGGCCGTTATTTGTGACACCGTATCGCAAGCGTGGAATTCGGAGTATAAAAGCCTATATTTGCCTATTTGTGTGCCTAGTTACAAAGGCGGTGCATATAGAATTGATTTCGAATCTAACATGCGCTAACTTCGTAGACGCGTTTAAACGATTTATATCTCGTCGCGGCCCATGCGTGTACTTGTATTCGGATAACGGAACTAATTTTGTTTCATCGAAAGCGTATTTTAACGAACTACACGAGTTTTTAACATCTGATGATTATTATCAGACCTTTAGTAATGAGCTCGCTAAGCACCGTATTACGTGGAAGATGAACCCGCCTACGGCTAGTCATTTTGGGGGTATATGGGAGGCGAATATCAAAAGCGCTAAGTCATTATTATTTCGTACAATCGGCAAGCAAGTTCTCACGTTTGAGGAAATGTCAACTGTCCTCGCACAAATTGAGGCGGTATTAAACAGTCGCCCTTTGTACGTTCTTAGCTCTGACCCGTCCGAGCCCTTGTCTCTAACGCCTGCTCATTTTCTATTTAACTCTCCGCTGGAATGTTTACCAGCGGCGGATGTATCCAAAGAATGCACTAATTTGTTGTCCCGGTTTTCATTAATGGACTCACTCGTCCAATCGTACTGGAAAAGATTTAAATCGGAATATTTACATAATTTGCAACAGCGCGAAAAATGGAATACTATATCTAATCCTGTAACGATTGGTACCATAGTTATACTAAACATGGACAACGCTCCGCCGTTACAATGGCCTTTGGGAATTGTCACTAATGTCTATCCGGGCAAAGATGGGGTTACTCGAGTCGCGGAGGTAAAAACCAAAGGCGGTATTTATAAACGTCCGATTATACGGCTTTGTCCTCTGCCAACTCAATAGAGTTATCTAAATGTTTAATTTGTTAATTTAATTTTAGTTTAAATAATCTGTTGATAATTTTGTCGACAGTTTATAGTATCTAGATTCTAGAGGTAGGTTAGGGTATTATTCTAACATTGTAATTTATTTATTTCATGGCACATTGATTGTACCTGCGCTTGTAGTTGATATAGGTAAGCAGTATTGCTTTATCCCGTTAGTTCTTGAAGGGGTCCCTTCAAAGGGGGGGAGATGGACGGTACCAAAATTTTATAAATATAGTTGAGGGTATCCGTATTATAAATCCGCTAAACGCTCCTTTTAAATCCTGTCCTGTGAACCCCTCCCCTCGTTCCCCAGTGAACACGATATATAAGACGTGCGTACATTACGCACGAGCAGTTGTCAAAAAACTTAACTTCGCGTCGCTCAAAAATAAAGAAATTTGTGTGAAAGTTGGCCGTATTAACCAAAGGAAGACAGTGAATGCAAGATCATCGCTTCGCATCAGTTCTGCAGAACAAGAGGTTAGTGTTCACTGAATCCTTCTCCAAAAAATTCCCAAAATAGTTACAAAAATTAATAAACTACAGTCCATTGTTATCTGAGCTTAATTCAGGAATCACCACAGTTGTAGGTTTAAACGAATACAATATGTATAAAATTCTTATAGTGAGTAACGTATTTAATTTGATGAGGATCATATTGCAACCGTCTAAATAGCTTCTGAAAATGCCATACATAACATTAAGTATGAACTGCGTGCCCAGTTTCATTATATGTATCTGCATTTTAAATCTGTAATATCTTCTTTAATTAATCATTTAAACTATATGTTGTAAAGGGTCACATTAATCTATATAATTAATGCACAATGTACTTAAGATGCTTAATTGGATAAGGATTATTGCTGTATTGCTTAAAATCGCTTCGTAAATAAGCCATTATTACTCGTAAAAAGTAAACAGATAAAAAATGGTTATTGTGGGTTATCCTTAAGAGATCGACCTATACCATCGCGGAGTTTATAGACTTTTTGAGTTGTAGAATACGGTAATACATTATTTTGATCTATCTCGTAGGAGTCAGGCAGCGTTTGCAATGTAAGCGCAAATGTTTATTTACGACATAAGAAACTTCAGTTATTAGTGTTTCTTTACCATAATGTGCATGTTATAATATACATATAAACCTTCCTCTTGAATCACTCTACCTATTAAAAACTCGCATCAGAATCCGTTGCGTACACAAGATGTAAGCATACATATGGACAATCAGTTAAGGCGACTTTGTTTTTTTTTTTTTTTTATGAAATAAGGGGGCAAACGAGCAAACGGGTCACCTGATGGAAAGCAACTTCCGTCGCCCATGGACACTCGCAGCATCAGAAGAGCTGCAAGTGCGTTGCCGGCCTTTTAAGAGGGAATAGGGTAATAGGGGAGGGTAGGGAAGGGAATAGGGTAGGGGATTGGGCCTCCGGTAAACTCACTCACTCGGCGAAACACAGCGCAAACGCTGTTTCACGCCGGTTTTCTGTGAGCCCGTGGTATTTCTCCGGTCGAGCCGGCCCATTCGTGCCGAAGCATGGCTCTACCACGTCAAAATATGTAATAAATTTTATACTATGTAGTCATTATTTTATTGTACTAGCTAAAAATGTGACTTTTTATATATATATTACCTATTTCTATTGTTCTTATTCAAGTCCTGACCAACCTGAATAGTATTACTGTTTCAAAAAAATTGTTTTCGTATTTAAGACGAAACCCGCAAATACCGCAAAATTTTAAAACTATTTTTCCACGAAGTTCCGCGGTTTATGATTTTGATTATTTTATCAGTGATAGTGGTGGCTATTAGCTTTCTATTAATGTAAGTTGCAGCTACGCATTCAGTGGAACTTAGTCAGAAAAAAAATAAAAACTAAAATTCTATTTTCTTTGTTTTTATGGCCCCCATAAGTCGTAGCCGACTTCAAAAGGGTTCATAATGTAGCTTTTTGTATGTTCTTCGAATAATGTCTAACATATTTTTGGCTATTCCTTAAGAA
Source organism: Glaucopsyche alexis (assembly GCA_905404095.1). NCBI lineage: Eukaryota > Metazoa > Arthropoda > Insecta > Lepidoptera > Lycaenidae > Glaucopsyche > Glaucopsyche alexis. Next base: position 21,650,604 of record FR990048.1, on the reverse strand, counting down.
TATTTAAATATTTTTTTTTTTCTCCTTTTTATTAAAGCGGGATTCGAATTTTCTTTTTGAGATAGTTTAAAAACAATACAAGTGAACTTCATGGGTGTTTGTTATTACATACTCTTTTGAATTAACCGATAAAACGGCGATGTCCGATGTTTGGGCCAAAAAAAACACTGTGCTCCGTGGTCTAGTGGTTCGATATTTGGCTCTCGACTCGGAGGTCGTGGGTTCGATTCCCACAAGGGAACAACAAAAAATGTTGTTTCCAAGTTTGGTTAGGACAATGCAGACTGATCACCTGATTGTCTGACAAGAAAGATGATCCATGCGTCGGATGGGCATGTAAAAAGTCGGTCCTGCGCCTGATCTCTCGCCAGTCGTGTCGGTCATCCGTCCCACTGGGTTACGAGAGTAAAAAGGAAGAGAGAGTGCTCTTATGTACTGCGCACACACTTGGGCACTATAAAATTACTCCTGCGTAACTAGCCTGGTTTCAATGAAACCGTTTTCAATGAAACCGTCACCGAGATCGGTGTGGGAGTTATTATTATTGATGCCTTCCTAGATATCGCTTTTACGTAGATAGATAATGTAAATCAGCGTAGGTCAAGCTGGTTCGTATGCCGTTAATAAATACCTATTTATTTTATAAATTTGTCGAGTAAATTAGACTATTGCACAAATGTAATTTTATTGCATACAATATTGTATAAACAACGAATGGATGTCTTCGATTTTTATAGGAAAATCAATTAAAAACGACTCATATCGACTTTGCGAAAATTATCAAGACCACGTAGTTCCTTGATGCCTTCCTAGATGTCGCTTTTACGTTTATGTACTTAATGTAAATGGTAAATCTACCAGGCTGGTTCGTATGCCATTTCTATTTAATTAATACCTATTCGTTTTATTAATACATTTTGACGTAGTAAGTGAGTTAGTTTATTGCACAATACGCAATTTTATTTTTTGACCACGTAGTTCTTTGAGAGCTTCCTAGATGTCGCATCTCCTTTCAAACGTATATTGCAGTTCATAAAATTACCGATAGATGTCACAAAATCATGAATTAAAAGCCAGATTTTCTAGATTTTCTAAGTCACATGGCAGGTGGAAAGTTCCCATAAAATTATCTGTATTTTTTACAGTATTTTTTTAAAATAATAAATAATACCCTACTCAAATTTCGAAGTGCCTCACACACCTATTTTTAACCTTTAAACTATTTACTTTTAAACTGACATGGCCAGGTTAAAGTTCCGACTAAATTACGGGGCTTTTTTTTCCCAACTCCTTATACATTATACTAACAGTATATCAAAATTTCATAATGCCTCAAACATGTTTTTCGGGCATAAAAAAATCTACTTTTCAAAAATTTGTATTTTGGCTAAGTTCCGCTTCTGACCAGCCAGGCCTGCATTCTCGTGTTGAGGTACAATAGGAGAAGTACAGGACAAGGTTTCAACGTGCCTCAAATACCTACTCAAAATTTCTTAGTAGCTCTCCAGCTATAACAAATCGGAGAACTGCTGAGCGTTTGGGTTGCCACCGATTCTGGCCCTCATGTTGATCGTAAGCTGCAGGCGTATAACCCTAGCCCAGAGACTGGAACTTTTCAGGCAGGCATTTATTTCGTCAGCTTTGGTACCTCGAGTGACTACTGGCAGCGTTTGTCTGAAGTCTCCGCAAAAAAGTACTGTTATACCTCCCATTGCTCTGTTATTTTGGCGAATGTCCTGCAACGTCCTATCAACAGCCTCCACTGCTTTACGGTGTGCCATCGTGCATTCATCCCACACAATCAAATGACAGTCGCGCAAAACTCGTGCTTTGTCACTGTTTCGTGATATATCGCAAACTGGGGTTTCAGTGATATCCAACTGCAGTGGAATCTTGAAAGTGGAATGGGCAGTTTTTCCGCCTGGCAGTAACGTGGCCGCTATGCCGGAAGATGCTACAGCTAGAGCAATTTTGCTTTGACTTCGTATCTCTGCCAGGATGATTTTAGTTAAAAATGTTTTTCCCGTGCCGCCCGGAGCATCTAAGAAAAACATTTGTCCTGAACCATCGACAGCGCTGGCACAAACACGATCAAAAATTATTCTCTGCTCCGGTGTTAAAGCAGGTATACCTTGGCGTAAAGTTTCATAAATTTCGGAGTGATTATAGTTGGTTTCAACTGTGTACTCCCTGTTTCCTCGTTCTTCATTTAAAGGTTCAGGCAAACCGTAGCTTGAGAGAAGACCACCACCGATGGATACAACGATATCCTGAATATTTTTTAAACAACGACTTATAACGCTATCCCGCAGTTCCTCATTTAATTCGCCACCTTCAACACCTTGTCCCATTTCATGTAAATAGTCCTCTGATAAATTATTTCGGTATTTTTGCCATAACTGTGCGGCATCAGATAAGCTGCAAAACACCAGCATCACTGAAAATAAATGACGTAGACGATGTGGGCTATCACTGACGCATGCTTCAGCCAAAGTATCGTCCCAGTGCTGGTCATTGTCTAACAAACCACGTGCCCGGCAAGCGGCTTGAAAAGTTGGGTACGCAACATTTTCGTGCATTCGTAGCGCAGAAAAAGAAGTCGGACCACGTATAGTAAATAGAAGAAGACGCAGGTAATAGCACTCACTGTTTTTAGGCTGGACTGTGTATACTCTTCCCAGCACATGATCTTTGTAAACGCCTGGCCAACCCTCTACCGCTGTCCCTTTTTTTCTGCGATTAAAAATGCCACGTTGTTTATCATAAGTGTAGAAAGATGGAATTTCATCATATAATAACGTTTTGGCTAAATTGTCCACCGAGCATAATTGGAAAAATGCAAGCAAAGTTGTTTGTCTGGGGCTTTCCAAACGTTCCCGTATATTCTGAGGGTCAAAATATATACGCTGTCCATTTTCCAAATGCACATCAAGGTTCATGACTGGTGGGAGTCTCTCATGCAAGGGAAAACTGAGTGTGCGCCAAACTGCTTCAGAGGAACTAATATACCTGCCAGATTGGAAACGGGTCACTTCATCGCGGTCATTACTCCTCAAAGCAAACGTCGCCTGGTCGCTTCCCTTGTTCACGTACTTGCAGATGTACTTGATGGACTGTACGCTGTTACACATTTCGACGTTTATGTGAGCCCGGAAAGTTTTTGATAAAACAGGCGAATAAGGTACAATCCATCTATTGTCGACGGTAATTTGCTGACTACGAAGCCTCATGTCAGCAACAAAGCCACCGCTTTGTGGTAAACGTCGACGATATAAAGGATACCCATTTTCGCCTGTCACTGTGTCGATAACTTGCGCACGTGGGTATTTTTTTGTACAACGGCCATCTCGCATGCATGGAGAGTCTCTATTGAGGGCACCGCATGGACCATGGACCATATGCGTCTTTACAATGTCATGTAGAACGGGATCCTCGTCAGGGTTGGGAAACTCTGCGCATATTATGAGATCGACGTCGCTGTGGCGAATTTTGTCCTGTAGCCACAGAAGAATGTGAGCATGTGGTAATCCACGCTTTTGCCACTCGACACTGTAAAGAAAACATAAAGTTGTGCCGAAAAGTTTCTCTTTGGTAAGCAGATCCATCATCAGCTTTAGTTTTAAATTAAAAACACGTGCAATGATGTCGTGCCTATCAAAGGAGGCTTGTCCTTCAAAAAGCTCGTTGGTGATTTCACTCCACTTTGGGTTCGTAGTAAAGGTAATAAACAGGTCTGGGCGCCCATACTTCCTGACATAACCGAATGCGTCTTGCGTGCGCTCATGCATGTAGCGGGGCCCGCCTGTAAAACTGGACGGTAAAATCACCAGTCGACCCAGATCCTCTGCGTTGGTATCTTGCTGCATGGCATCTTGCAAACCAATATAATTTTCCGCGCGTAATCTTCGCTGATTTGTGCGAATAAAAACCAGTCGCTCGGTTTCAATTTTTGCGTACATATCAACCACAAACTGACTAAAGAGACCGCGAAAACGATGTAAATGAGCAAAACGGCCTTGTCTTACTTGTAACATATAGGAGTAAAACTGTAAGGCTGAAACTTTTTTTGCAAAATTTATTTCGCCAGTAGTAGAGTATAGCTGATACAGACCGAAATTGTAGCCATCTTCGCCACGATAAAAAATGAGAGGGTATTGTAGCGCATCATAAGCGCGGTGAGTTTCGCTAATTCGTTGCAAACGATCATCTCTTGTACGTAGTACTATATCACGCTTATCACACTGCTGATCAACCAATATAACAGCAACTTCGTTGGTCGTGGGAGCGTTGTATCGACCACGATGTTCAGCACTTGGTCGACGGTCAGCATTAATTACAATTTTATAATTGTTTTCCTGACCTTCAGGAATGGATTCCAGTGCAGCCTTAAAGTTACTGATGTACGGGTTAATTTGATGTAGCATGGTTTGTAGCTCAGTTATTACACTTGAGTTCAAATTTGGAATATGTCGATTTCTTAAATTGACTTGTTCACAATAATCTGAGACAAAGTAAATTTGTAAGAATTTTGGTTCGCCTGCAGGTAACATCGACCCTATCAAGTGATACACTTGTCCTTGTATTTTAAACGTGGGCATAAATGACCCTTCCACAACTTGCTTTGCTCCGAATGATGTCATCTGAAATGCAGAGTTGTAAGATCGAATATTGTCCAAAAAATGTTTTGAATGTGCGTGCTCCCCGGTCAAAAGATCTTTCAAGGGCTGAGGTGGTTCTTGGAAATCGTCTAATTTAACTTTCCCGCCAGTACAACATAATCCATTCGGCTCTCTTCTCCATTTCAAAGCTTGGCAATGACTGCAGACTTGGATCATCCCGCCAATATTAGCAAATTCGGCATAATTAATGTTAGGTGTGTAACTGAAACCACTTCTACTTTTATCAATCCAAGGAAGTGATTCATTCTGTATGCCATATTCAAGCGACGCTACTTCGTTCTCGTCTTCAGATGAGATTGACATCCTATTCAAAGAGTGTCTAATACGATCTTCAGCTAAACGCAATTGACGCTGTTCTTGAGTCTCCGTTAAACGAACTTCTTGTATTCTTTCCCTCTCAGAAGACAATAAAATATCGCGGTCATTACGCAAGCGTGATGCGGCATGACGCTCACGGTTGGCAGTCAGTCTTTCTGCATATTGAGTAAAAGTTTCTGACGCCCGTGATGCGGCATGACGCTCACGATCGGCGGTCAGTCTCTCTTCATATTGGGTAAAAGTTTCTGACGCCCGTGATGCGGCATGACGCTCACGATCGCCAGTCAGTCTCTCTTCATATTGCGTAAAAGTTTCTGACGCCCGTGATACGGCATGACGCTCACGATCGGTTGTCAGTCTCTCTGCGTATTGGGTAAAAGTCTCTGACGCCCGTGATGCGGCATGACGCTCACGATCGGCAGTCAGTCTCTCTTCGTATTGCGTAAAAGTTTCAGAAGCACGTGATTCTGCGTGGCGTTCCCGATCAGCTGTCAAACGTTCAACGTACTGTGTAAATGTTTCAGATACTCGTAACTGATTGTGGCGCTCAGAATCAGCAACCAGCCCAAACCAGCAAAGATGTTTCAGAAGCCCGAGACTCGGTAGTACGTTGGCGGTTAGCTGTCAATCGAATTGACCGCTGAGACGAAGATTCAGAAGCGCGTGACGCAGCTGCGCGCTGGCGAACATTAGCTAGGCGAACTTCACGCTCTTCGTCAGTTTCTTGAGAGCGCGTCAGTCTCATTCTCTTAGCCTTTCTCGAGGACTGAGAAAGATTGGTACGTTTTCTTGCCGGCATAGTGAAAGTTGATGAGATTGACTTAACCTCTCAAGCGTCCCTTGCTGCCTTGCAGCAAGTGACAGCATGACTCTCAAGCGTCGCTTGCTGCCTGGTGGCAAGCTGGGCACGCCCATAGAATAAATTTCTAATTTATAAGTGGTTTGTTTGTACCACATAATTTATACATTTATGTAATTAATATTAAGTTTTTTATGCGTATACTAAGTATTTTCCATAAATCTACTACAAATTACTTCAGAAAATCGAATGAAAAATATACGTTTTTTTTGCTATTTTCATAGTGAGTTTATGATTTTCTTGTGAAATGCATTTTGAATTGAACATTTTAGTAGAAATTTTATTAGAACGGTATTTAATCTAGAGTCTACGAATAGAATATATGGATAAGAATAAGTAAATTTATTACTATGATTGTTTTTGTAAGACATTACCGTCAAAATAGGCCTAGTTTCGGAGGGTTCAATGAGGGAGTTCCCTTATTGTACATTGTAAAAAAATAATGAGTTACTGTAATATTTAACATCCTGAAATGTATAAAAATATAAAAATATGTATTTAATTATGTCCCAGTTACAGTTTATTGAGCAATCAAAATATGTACTATGTCAGATATTTTTCATAGTAATTGTAATTAGTTTTGCTCCAATCCTTGTTAGTACAACTGTTTTTGTACTAAATTTTTATGTATAATATATCCAATTACGTAAATAAAGCAACATTCACTGTATAAAAACATACATTTTATATTTATTTGAGTTTTAAAACAAAATATTAAAAAAGACGAAGTTTATGTGTTTGTATCAAGATTCCATTTATTAAATGAGTATTTTTCTAAATTCCATTTACGTCATCACTTAGGAAATCTATTCTACTTTTTAAATATATATCACATGCATAGGTAGTACATAAATTATAACAATATAATTTGGAGAAATAAAAATCGCGGGAATCGAAATTAGACTGACAATTTTATAGTAGGTAACTGTAACTTATTTTATATCGGTTTTTGAATTAAAATTTTATATATAATGTGTGCACCTACGTAAATTAAGCAAATTTTACTATATAGAAACATAAATTTGGCCTTAGTTTAGATTTGCAATAAAAATATAAGAAAAAGTCGTGTGTTGTGTTTGGATCAAGATTTCTTTTATTAAACTAGTATTTTTCTTAATTCCAATTATATTATCAATTAGGAAATTTAATCACCTTTCTAAATATATATAACATGCATATGTTTTATTCACATTAAAACATTATAATCTTGAAGAAAAACACGACGGGAAACGTCATATGATTTATAGAGGTTGGTACTCCGTGCATCTGTCATGAGGGAATGAGGTCGTCCTCCTCCTTCCTCTCCGTAATGTGTGTTCTGTGATGAGGTATCATTTGGCATGTTCCCACTTGAGTGTCAATAACGAAGTCAAAAGTAAACAATCAGTGCAAGTGTTTACGTTAATTGAAATGTTTACTTTCAAGTGGATAGGTACTTAATTATACTGAATCTAATAACTGTAATTTTTTATAAATCTGTTTTTATATTACGTAATCACTTAGGAAATTAATTATATTTTTAAATATATACATCATCCATAGGTTTTATTTACTTATTAACATTAAAATTGCGAAAAAAAATCGCGAAAAAAATTGCGGGAGAATGTAAGGAAAATTAATTTTTGGTGGCAAAAAGGCCCGACGCTTGTTGGCATAATCTGTCAAAGAGTGTCAAGGCGCTTGACAGGTTAAGTACTTATTATACAATGTGAAATAGGAGATACTTTTTTCCTAAAAATAACTTAAACCAAATCGCAATGCAAAATCGTGAGTCCCTAATCACAATCCGTAGTCCGTAGTCTACACTAATATTATAAAGAGGAAAACTTTGTTTGTATGTTTGTTTGTTTGTTTGTTTGTTTGTTTGTTTGTTTGTTTGTTTGTTTGTTTGTAATGAATAGGCTCAAAAAGTACTGGACCGATTTCAAAAATTCTTTCACCATTCGAAAGCTACATTATCCACGAGTAACATAGGCTAAATTTTATTTTGGAAAAAAATAGGGTTCCGTAAGATATTTGGGTTTATCGGACACAAGGTGTAAAAAATCAACCAGAAAAGGTACTTATTTTGCGTACGCTGCCTAAACTATAAAAGATAGAACCATAAAATGTTCTAATTAATTGTAGATCTTATAAATATCTACAAAAAAGTCCGCGACACACTATACCTATCTATGTCGAGTGAGGCACAACAACCATTTTTTTATTTAGAAATCTTGAATTTTTTTTGGACTACATTTAAACGCGTTTATTTTACTCATGTTATTAATCCTTATCAAAATAAATTATTTCATCACTAAGTACAGTTTATGTAGATAATATTTGGTCTTTGAATGATTAAAATTGGACGTTTGGTTTTGAAGTTATGGCGAAATTAAAATATTACGACTTCTGCTGCACGGCCCGTTGCGAAGTGGTCGTCACCAAGGCGGGGTGCGCGTGCGGGTTAATGTTTAGTTTAGTTTAGTTAAATAGTTTAGTTATTTTATCGAAACTAACTTGTAGCACGTACGCATCTTGTGTACATTATAAATTATTATTGCTGTGTTAAAGTGAATCAATAAAAAGTATCTGAATATGATGCCTAAATTCATGAGGAATGCTGTAGGCTACTTTTTACCCTGGGAACACAACCCATCCATACAATATTGTTACGATATTTATTTACTTTAAAATATATGCGTGGTAATTGTCTGAGCCATGGAAATCATAAAGGAATAAAAAAATATACTAACTATAATTTATAAAATATATAGTAAATAATATGATTCAGACAGACAGATAGAAGGACGGACGAACAGACAGACATACAGACAGACAGATAGACATACAGACAGACAGACAGACAGACAGACAGACAAAAAAACTAACCACATTTTTGGCTTCTATAGCGATGTAGTGACACCCCCGCTTATTATTTTTTGAATATCTTTAATGTACAGAATTTTCATTTCTACAGTTTTATTATATGTATAATAGCTTTTGCCCGCGACTTCGTCCGCGTGGAACAATACTTTGGGATATCGCTGAAATTTACCCGCGACTTTATTTATGACTAACGAAAGCGGAATCCTATTTTTTTAAACGGAACCCGAAAATAAAAGTAGCCTATGTTAGACCCTATAACATCAGCTATCTGCTAGTGAAAGTCTCGTGAAAATCGGTCCAGCCGTTTCAGAGATTAGTCGGAACAAACAGACAGACAGACCGACTGACAGACAGACAGACGGACAGACAAAAATAAAAATAAAAGTATTTTATTTTTTTTTTTTTTTTTTTTTTTTATGAAATAAGGGGGCAAACGAGCAAACGGGTCACCTGATGGAAAGCAACTTCCGTCGCCCATGGACACTCGCAGCATCAGAAGAGCTGCAAGTGCGTTGCCGGCCTTTTAAGAGGGAATAGGGTAATAGGGGAGGGTAGGGAAGGGAATAGGGTAGGGGATTGGGCCTCCGGTAAACTCACTCACTCGGCGAAACACAGCGCAAACGCTGTTTCACGCCGGTTTTCTGTGAGCCCGTGGTATTTCTCCGGTCGAGCCGACCCATTCGTGGCGAAGCATGGCTCTACCACGTATAATTTGTAAGTACCGAATATACTTTCAGATTCATTATGTAAAAAGCTGTTAATTTGAAGTTACAAACAGACACTTAAATTATATTTAACTGTATAGATGTATAGATATTATAATGTATTATATTTTAAGACATTATCAATTTGATGTTTATAAAATAACTAAACTAAACTAAACATTAACCCGCACGCGCACCCCCACGCCCACTTCGCAACGGGCCGTGCAGCAGAAATCGTAATATTTTAATTTCGCCATAACTTCAAAACCAAACGTCCAATTTTAATCATTCAAAGACCAAATATTATCTACATAAACTGTACTTAGTGATGAAATAATTTATTTTGATAAGGATTAATAACATGAGTAAAATAAACGCGTTTAAATGTAGTCCAAAAAAAATTCAAGATTTCTAAATAAAAAAATGGTTGTTGTGCCTCACTCGACATAGATAGGTATAGTGTGTCGCGGACTTTTTTGTAGATATTTATAAGATCTACAATTAATTAGAACATTTTATGGTTCTATCTTTTATAGTTTAGGCAGCGTACGCAAAATAAGTAACTTTTCTGGTTGATTTTTTACACCTTGTGTCCGAAAACCCCAAATATCTTACGGAACCCTATTTTTTTCCAAAATAAAATTTAGCCTATGTTACTCGTGGATAATGTAGCTTTCGAATGGTGAAAGAATTTTTGAAATCGGTCCAGTACTTTTTGAGCCTATTCATTACAAACAAACAAACAAACAAACAAACAAACAAACAAACAAACATACAAACAAAGTTTTCCTCTTTATAATATTAGTGTAGATATAATAGATTAAAAAAATCCGCGTCGAATGGTCTATGTCTCGTCTCTCTACGATAATTTTTTTAACGATGCGACCTTGGATTTTTTCCGGTTTTTAGCACAGATCTTAAAAAAAATTGTCGTAGCTAGAGTAAAAACTGCAATTTTTGTAAATAAGACGGATATAATAGGGCAGGAATTAAAAAATTACTTCTTTGTTTATATGTATATCTCGGAACTTGATTTGAATAAGATACGACATTTCTGTCACCTAAAAATTGTATATGTATATGAGTTATGCATACAGAGATCAGTAACGCCACTATACATCGCTCCTTCCCCTCTATCATGCCATCGCTTGCTTGCTTCATACGCCGCGCCGTTCCGACCGCCTCTCAGTTCATGCGCGAGCGTCGATTTAAGAAAGCATGTTTGTGACTGTGTTGCACAACTTTACAAATAAATATTTCCTTAAGAAGGTGTGATCAGAAATCTAGCATTGTTTTTTTTTAAACAGAACTTTTACCCCATATCAAGAAAAAAATCCTCACACTGCTGAATGTACTCCTCAATATAAAGTCCCTTAGAAAATAAGAAATCTTCTCGGACTACTGTATATTCCTCTGAAAATACACACCTGCCTTCTTATTCTGCTGAAACTGCTCCTGAAAATAAAGACTGCACACTTAATACACACCTGAATTTTCCTTGCACTGCTGAAAACACTCCTGAAAATAAAAAATGCCTGCCTAACATACATAATATGAATTCCCTTTGCTCTGCTGAAGCTTCTCCTGTAAATCTATACTTCTATACTAATATTATAAAGAGGAAAACTTTGTTTGTATGTTTGTTTGTTTGTTTGTAATGAATAGGCTCAAAAAGTACTGGACCGATTTCAAAAATTCTTTCACCATTCGAAAGCTACATTATCCACGAGTAACATAGGCAAAATTTTATTTTGGAAAAAAATAGGGTTCCGTAAGATATTTGGGTTTTTCGGATACAAGGTGTAAAAAATCAACCAGAAAAGTTACTTATTTTGCGTACGCTGCCTAAACTATAAAAGATAGAACCATAAAATGTTCTAATTAATTGTAGATCTTATAAATATCTACAAAAAAGTCCGCGACACACTATACCTATCTATGTCGAGTGAGGCACAACAACCATTTTTTTATTTAGAAATCTTGAATTTTTTTTTGGACTACATTTAAACGCGTTTATTTTACTCATGCTATTAATCCTTATTTGTTTGTTTGTTTGTTTGTAATGAATAGGATCAAAAAGTACTGGACCGATTTCAAAAATTCTTTCACCATTCGAAAGCTACATTATCCACGAGTAACATAGGCTAAATTTCATTTTGGAAAAAAATAGGGTTCCGTAAGATATTTGGGTTTTTCGGACACAAGGTGTAAAAAATCAACCAGAAAAGTTACTTATTTTGCGTACGCTGCCTAAACTATAAAAGATAGAACCATAAAATGTTCTTATTAATTGTAGATCTTATAAATATCTACAAAAAAGTCCGCGACACACTATACCTATCTATATCGAGTGAGGCACAACAACCATTTTTTTATTTAGAAATCTTGAATTTTTTTTTGACTACATTTAAACGCGTTTATTTTACTCATGCTATAAATCCTTATCAAAATAAATTATTGACTAAGTACAGTTTATATAGATAATATTTGGTATTTTAATGATTAAAATTGGATGTTTGGTTTTGAAGTTATGGCGAAATTAAAATATTACGATTTCTGCTGCACGGCCCGTTGCGAAGTGGGCGTCGCGTCGTCGCCAAGGCGTGCGAGTTTAGATCTATGAGAATTTTTTTTTTGTTTTGTGTTCGTTGTAACTATGATGGATAGATACTTGAGTAACTATTTATTTAGTGATTGTTGTATTGTTAGTTCTGAAAAGTGTAGGTATTTCATACGATAAAAGTATACCCACTTACTTATTTCATTAAGTATTAGTAGGTACCTATATTAATTTGTTTCTGTTTGTTTTGACTAAATTTCACCCGTTTTGTTAGAGGTTTAAAGACATTCTGTTATCTGTAGTATTAGTATCAGTATTGTATCCGTGCGAAGCCGGGGCGGGTCGCTAGTAAAGAATATACAGATTGCTTATTAACCATACGACAAACTACTAATTCTGCTGCTGAAATTTCTACTGAAAATAATATTTTTTTACCCAACACAAATCTCATGTCTCCTTGCACCGCTGAAATACCTGATTGCTTACCTGGTTGCTTACCAACTGCATAGCAAATCTTGCTTAGCGCTGCTGAAGACTCTCCGAAAAATAGAGACTGCTCTGCTAACGTATACTCGTATCTTAAGTGTCCTTTCACTGCTGAAGATTAATTAAAAAATTAAATTAATTAAATTGCACAAATAAAAAAAATTGATGATATTTCTAAAAGTACGTACAGCTTAACCAACACTCAAGTTAAGTCTTCTTCTACTGCTGAAACTTTTAAAGATTACCACACAACATAAATCTAATATAAGAAAATACAGTTAGCTTACCGAACGCCCATCAAACATCTTATAGTAATGAAAATGCTTCCGAAAAAAAATATAAAATAACTCCCCAAACCGATTTTGGTGACGGTGGCCGGTTTCATTGAAAGCAGGCGCAGCATACAAGAGCAATCTCTCTTCCTTTCCAGTGGGACGGATAACCGACACGACTGGTGAGAGATTAGGCGCAGGTCCAACTTCTTACATGCCCATCCAACGCATAGATCATCTTTCTTGTCAAACAATCAGGTGATCAGCCTGCATTGTCCTAACCAAACTTGGAAACAAAATTTTTTGTCGGTTCAATGCGGGAATCGAACCCACGACCGAGTCGAGAGCCAATGCTCTAACCACTAGACCACGGAGGCTTCTGAAAAAAAATATAACGTACCGATGAAATGTATAACTGCCGATTCTAAAATCCATACTCGAGCCTAATTCTGAACGAAGAAATCAGTACAAAAAGAAATCTAAGGCAAATCAGAAAGAAATTAAATTTTGACAAATGTTACTTAGATTTTTTTGAACCCGTTAACTGACCGTTTAGTTCGCACTCGAGAGAGTGCAGGTTCGTATCCCAGGTTGTTGCGTGTACCAATGAGACTTTTTCAGATCTCGAGTACATTATACGGACGCTCTAACGGTGAAGGAAAACATCGTGAGATAACCCGCACATAGTAAGCCCCAGACGTAGTGACCAGTTCATTCTTCTGGACTAGGCCGACTATGTTGTGAGAATGCCGTATGTGCTTGAGCAACCATACGACATTTAAAAACCAACTGTCCCAGGCTCTACAGTATTTCAAGAGTAGTTACTTCGCTCGAAGAATATGTAAAGGCCTAGGTTTTTTTGAAGAAGATGATGCTGACACTTTGCTGCCTTACATAGCATTTCTATCAGAAGAATTAAGCTGCTCGTTTGATAATGATGAAACATCTGATGATTCATTATCAGAGCGAAAGAAACAAGAAACAATAAAATACAAGACTTCAGTTTCTACTGAAAAGAGTGATGAAAATACACCAAAATCAATAATGAACAGTGAATCACAACAAGAAGAAATCGAGCTATTGAAAAAGAGCAAGCAAAAAATTATTTTGTTGTTGTAAAGGGTTTAATTCGAAATTGGTCCTTTAGTCACTAAAGTGGAAACCTGATGATGCGATCCATGAGGAATCGAGGGAACTCCTCGAAATTTATATCGACACATATAATGATTTTGACTTTTACTGAAGAAGTTAATCTTCTTAATTTTGAAGTCGGTACCAGAAAATAAGAACGTGAGTTCTATAAAATACTATAGGATATCGTTTGGGCTGGTAGCGACTTCAAAATTAAGAATATTAAGTAGAGAAATAGCCAAATTTAAAATGGGAATTATTTAGAAAATTTATTTCACACTTTTTTGTGTATTTTTACTCTGGAAGTCGGTTTAATTTTTTGTTTAAAAATAATAATTTAAATATCGTTTTATTATTAGGATGTCGTTAGGGCTAGTACCAACTACAAAATTATGAAGATTGCGTGAAGAAATAGTTAAAATTTTAGCCAAATGAATTATTTCGAAAAGAAGTTTTATTGCACACTTTGATATTTGGTTTAATTTTTGTTTAAAAAAATTACATTTTAGTTATCTGTTACCCGTAAAACAAGATTTTGTGATGACAATTAATGTCTTAAGATGTATAAAAAAGATAATTATAACCCTGCAGCTACTCAAATTATATTATAGCGTTACCCGGGCCAACATTACGAATCTACACGTCATTCATTAAAATCAGATTAGTAGCTAAGGCGCTACGATGGAACATACATACATATATAGACTGTCAAATGATTTTGACGCTTCCTTTTGTCTTCGCCGTAGTTGGGTAAATATTATACCTATTCTATGCCTAATTTTACACGCCTAGCAATACTCACAAAAGAATTATTGTTACTCTGCTTACATAAATTAATTTAAAATCATCTTCATCAGAGTATAAAGTAACAGACATGTTTCATAACTTAAATTAATTGCAACGTTTTAAAAAGATGTTAAATGTTGATAGAAAATGTTCAATTCGCAATGTGATTCCAGTCGCAATATATTTTGATTCACTCGCATGATCGAAATCTTTATTTGAGACTTAAACCATACTGCAAATTGAACATTTTTAATTACAAGACTTCTAATGTGATTTTATAGACAAAGACGTTTCCAATATAATAAAAAAATTCTAACCTAACCTTACCCATTTTAAAGACTTCCGTAATAACTAGAAGGAACTTTATTGTTTCAAGTTAATCCATTATCATTTTGAAACAAAAAATTAAACCGACTTCCAAAGCAAAAATACACAAAAAAGTATATACCCTACAATATTTTATAGAACTCGCTTTCTTATTTGCTGGTACCGACTTCAAAATTAAGAAGATTAAGTAGAGAAATAGCCAAATATAAAAGGAAAATTATTTAGAAAATAAGTTTTGTTTCATACTTTTTTGTGTATTTTCACTTTGGAAGTCGATTTTTTTTTTTGTTTAAAAATAATAATTTAAATGTCGTTTTATTAGTATGTTATTAGGGCTGGTACCTTCTACAAAATTATTAAGATTGCGTAAAGAAATTATTAAAATTTTAGCCAAATTTAAAAGGGAAATTATTTAGAAAATAAGTTTTATTTCATACTTTTTTGTGTATATTTTTACTTTGGAAGTCGATTTAATTTTTTGTTTAAAAATAATAATTTCACCCTTTTAAGTGATATATTTTGTTAAGTTATTTATAATACGTCTTAAGAACGTCTTAAATAAACGATCGAATGTATAATTGAATACGCGCTAATCTTCCTGGAGGTATTGTTATTAAGAAGATGATGATGATTACTGTAAGTTACGAAGTGGCATATTCTTGCAGTTCTTTAAACAATGCCGAATTTTCCAAACGCATATCTTTAAAAACTGAGGAGTTCTGTTCAGTGCTTTGGATCCAGGGTATACCTTGTTACAACATCTTATTTTTTGGTAGCATATGCTTGTGTTACTTCAGTAAAAGTATCACGATATAAATTTCGAGGAGTTCCCTCGTTTCCTCATGGATCGCATCATCAGATTTCCACTTTAGTGACCAATTTCGAATTAAACCCTTTACAACAACAAAAGAATTTTGCAAATAGGTCCATAAACGGTAGAGTAATGTTTAAAGATCTCCGTGTTAGTGTAAAATACTATGAGAAGTACCTTTTATATCATCATAATGTATGGCGTGATAGTGGTGGTGATGATAATGATTACTCTAATTAACAGGGTGGCATATGCTTGCAGTTCTTTAAACAACGCCGAAATCCCCAAACATGTATCTACCTATAAGGATTCAGAAGTTCTGTTCTGTACTTTTGGATCCAGGGTATACCTTGGAGCAAAATCTTACTTTTTGGAAGCATATGCTTGGACGACTTCAGAAAAAGTCAAAATCACCATATACTCGTATATCCATATAAATTTCGAGGAGTTCCCTCAATTCCTCATGGATCCCATCACCAGGTCATCACTTTTTTGAAAACGGGACTAACTTGGGATTATACCCTTTACATCAAAAAAATAATTTTGCAAATCGGTCCACAGACGGCGGAATTATCGTTGAACATACAAAAAAAATAAAAAATATATACAGCCGAACGTATAACCGCCTCCTTTTTTGGAAGTGGGTTAAAAAGTAATGAAAAAATGGCCAAAAAAATATGTGGCTGTAATGATGATTTCCCAAAAGATAATAATAGGTTTAATTTTTGAGAGTCTTTTAATCATCATTATCAAGTAGATAACTCTGATTTTTTTACAAACTGCTAGGTAGTTGGTGGTTTGTACTAGGTAGGTAGAGCTAGGGCTCAGGTAGGTTTTTACCAGTTTTTTTCTTAAAGTTATTGAGATTTGAGATAGGTTAGGTATTATCAATGACGACGAAATCATATCCCTAAATTGTCTCTACTAGCTAGCTACCAGTTGATTCAATGATTTTCAAAACTAGACTCTAGCGACTATTTTTAATTTATTAATGACTAAAATTAAAACTTGTTTGGTTAAGGATGACTCGTGACCTAAAACCAATGAAATATGGACAATATGCCAAACTTTAGGATATAAATGGAATGACTGAAGAAGACTTAACATCAGTCACTTTTTTCTGTGCAACAGTAAACTACAACCAATCTCTCACAATGAAATCGGTATGTTTTATTTATTAATAGTTCTATCATTCTCAATAAGTAGTAGAAAAACAGTTTTTTTAGCTCTCCTTGAACTAAAGAACTCTTTCAAATTTCAAAATTCATTTATTTATTACTTTAAACCAAAAAAATAATCTGAAAATATTCAGATAAGTACTTAGGTGGGATAAAATAGAAATAAGCTGGAACATCGACAATTTCTTTGTTAGATAGCAAATTACATTTATTAGATAACAATTAAAAAAATTGTTAGGGCCTTATCACAGTAGCGGATTGCGACAGCAGGGCGGAGTTCCGAGTGGGCGCGCAGCGGATGCGTCGCAAATTTGCATGGTTTTCGTCACGTATTTGTAGCGAGTTAACGTCGCGCGTAATATACACTCGGCATCAAAATGAAATCCGACAGACACACTGACACACTGCTGTTGGCTTGTTTACTTCGAAGACGCTGGAAACAAAAACAAAAGCATCGGCAAATTTGGGAAGAACCATTGTCAATTAATCGAATGAAGGAAAAGGAGGGTTATAAGTTGCAAACGAATAAAAAATAATACAAAACAACCTGCCTGCGAGTGTCAAGACCTACATTTTATGAGTCGTTGGTTGCATCTGATACAAACTGACATTGTACGCTGGCTGGCTGGCGTTTGTATGAGACAGTACAAAATGACGCTGTATCCGCAACGAATTCGTTGCGTATGCGTGGCGTGTTCGATGAGCGCCCGTAACGAATTCGTTGCGTGCCAGCTGGCCCCGCAGCCGCTCGCAAACGCTAGCGTAGCGTAGTCCCTTACAGTTGTAATATTTAAGACCAATCATATACATACTTAATACTCACTTATTACATGAAGAATTTGTATGAATAAATACTTTAGACATAATATTATGAGTACCTATTTTATAAAGTTAGCTAACAGGACTAATTACGCTTTATATGTATACTGCATCTCCATTCTCCTGTGTAACCGGTTCTTAAATAAAGCATAATGATGATTATTTTTTTCGGTCGAACAGTTCATCGTATTGGTCGTCCTCGTCGCCGCCGCCCTGGCTGGCCCCATCAACCCCGACGGTGAAGCCGTCATCCTCCGTTACGAAGCCGACAACAACTCCGAACAAGGCGGCTACGAATACCTGTAAGTTTATAGATATAACTGGTAATTTAAATGGTGTCACAAATGGCGGAGATATACTTTAATATTTGTCTTAAAATGCCTGGATATTAAATTTCATATTAAAGTACTATAATATGAAAATATTATGTTTTATATAGTTTAGTAGCTGTCCCTCCATACTAGGGTTGTCAACCGTCCCTTTTTCCCAGGACGTATCCCGGTTTTTACTGTGTCCTGGGCTGTCCAGGATAGTTTCAAAACAGCGGCATGGGTTTTAAAGCGCCCTGAAAAAATTATGTATTTTAAAATCCGCGCGCCACTTTTACAGATTTTCTGTGTAATTTAATATTATTCAAATATTTTTATGTAAAAATATGATTATTAGCATTTTATCATTACATAAAATGTTATAGTATCTTCGTCATCTATGATACCTTTACCTTGTATTTAACAATTTTATATCAATATTGCTTTATTGGGGGTATATGTGTGTAAAAACACAGGCAACCATCTGTTCTTATTGTATTACTGAAGCCCCTTATCTCGTGATAAAAGTCACCATGTTGGATATGATCCCAAAATTTTACTATGGGGACTTTAATATACTAGCTATATTACCGTAACAACCGTAAATCTTGTGACCGTTAAAAACATAATTTAAATCTGAACTGAAATTTAGACTAACCATAAAACGACATGGACACTAAACTACTATCTGTTCTAGGTACGAGACTTCCAACGGTATCCAAGCTCATGAAGCAGCCAAGACCGTAGACATTGGCACGGAACTGCAATCCCTCTTCGTCCAGGGAGAGTTCCAATACCTCGCACCCAATGGCGTTCTCTACCGCGTGACCTACACCGCCGACAAAGACGGTTTCCATCCCAGCGGCGAGCACATTCCCCAGGCTTAGACTTTTAAAATTAATATATTAATTTAAGTTATCCTACTGAGTACTATGTTTGGATAACTTTATCATATTATTTATTAATAAAAATACTTTAAACTTTAAAACTGTAATTAACTATCATTTTCCTTTTCTACTTTACTGTTACCCAGTATTCTGTCTCAATAACGAACATGATGTTAAGATTAATAAATACTAACGCATGTCAAAAGTGAATTTAAATATAATTATGTTGTAGGAATTAGATATTAATAAAGCTTCAAATTAAGAGCCAGCCTAGAGATGAGGCATGTCATGGTGGAGCGCCTTGAGTCTTGATTTCCCAAATAATTATAAATAACTTTTGCCCGCGGCTCCGCCGGATTAACTACAGGAATACTACTTTTTCGGGATAAGAAGTAGTGTTTTTTAACCGACTTCCAAAACACAGGAAGGAGGAGGTGCCAATATAATATATACCCTTAATCCAAAACGACTGAACCGAATCAATCTTTAAATATACACGTGTGGAAATTTCAATAATAATCATCATTACCGCCACTATCATCACACCATACATCATGATATTATGTTGATCCTATTACCAACATAATATCATCGATTTCTTTCAACATTTACTGTTACCAAAAGTGAAATGTTGTGCCAACTGCCAAGGATAATACCCTAGATTCAAAAGGACTGAGCTCCTCAGTCTTTAAAGATGCACGTTTGGAGATTTCAGCATTGTTTAAAGAACTGCAAACATAATAATATGTCACTAACACACTTATTGAATATTTATTGAAGTATGTATTTCTCATAGTTTTTTACACCGATATCGATTTCTTTGAACATTCACAGCTACAAAAATGCAAAATGTTGTGCTAAGATATACTGGATCCATTAGTAATATATAAAATAAAAATAAAAAACCAAAAACTTAGTGTAACTGTATACGGTACCCTAAAAATAAAAATATCTCACTAAAAAAATTACTGAATATCATGGGATACTCATCCCGACTTACCTGTCCGGTAGTTGTGGTATAGTATACGGGTACGCGACCCAGGCTTCCCTAGCTATTACTGTCCTATCCCTTCCCCTCCTGGATGGTAATATCCTTCATTTCCTTTTTCCCCACTCTAACTTACCAATGTTCCTTTCCACACCACCTATCCTTCCCTTTCCCTATTCCTACCCTCTCCGCAAATCCGTGGGAACGCAATAGATAATCATAAAAATAATTTAATTATCCAAAATGGCGGCGATGTGGTTCGCCACCCATCACGTCTCGTTCTCGTGGAGGCGAAAAGTGGCCCATGGAGAGCCGCTTCGCTACGTTGAATGTAAGAGGAGGAATGGATGGTAAGAATGAAAGTGGACGAAGCGAAACAAGTGTGTAAGGATTGTAGCAAGTGGAAAGTGGTGGTCTCTGCCTTTTTTTTTTTTGTTTCCGGAGGGGAAAATGCATTACGCATACCACCCAGGCGCAGGGGGCACCCGAGTGGTGATGTGGGACTCCCGTATAGGCTAATGAGACCCACGGTATACCCACTAAAACCCACCCCCCACCTTCCTCCACGCCGCTCTGTGACGGGGCCACGGGAACGATAAACACATCCGTGACCCCGCCGGCGACAGCCAACAAGCGGCTCCATCCCAGGCCCGAAGGCCCCAGACGCACCAGATGGTAGGGTGCGCCTCCCTCCTCGGCCTCCACCAGTACTGTAGCAGACTCCCCCGAGTCTGCCACTAGGAGGCCACGGATACCAGCCACCATAACCGGTACCCTGTGGCAGATCTGAGCTATGGTTCTGCCACCGACCACACCTCGGCCGCAGAGGACAGGGCAAGCAGCGCACCGTAATACCAACTTGCCTCTTCCTCTGCGGTCCCACCAATGCCGTTAACCGTACGGAACGGTCCCGCCAGCTCGCAGGGGGGTAGGGAGAGTGGCACAACACCACCACGCCTCTTCCCCTGCGATCCCTCCAGGCCGCAGAAGATAGGGAGTACGGCGCACCGTAATACCGGCACTCCTCTTCTTCTGCGGTCCCACCACTTAGCGCGTCCGCAGCGGACTCCTCCAGCCCGCTGGGAGCGCCCTCCTCGGGCCAGCCGGCGGCAAACAAGCCGGCCCTGGTTGCCTCTTCGCTTCACCGTGGGTGTCCAATCCACGGTTACTAAGCCCCACCGCCACGACAAGGCGTGCAACCATCGGGGGGATAGGTGGTCTCTGCCTACCCCAATGGGAAAGAGGCGGTCTCTGCCTACCCCTACGGGAAAGAGGCGTGATTATATGTATGTATGTATGTAAAAAATTACACTTTTATCTAAAATATTATGAGGGTTAGTTACAGAGGCGGCTCGTCCTAAAGAGCGCTGGTGCATTGCACTCCCACTCCTCCCACTTTGCAAAATAGTTACTAAGTACATAATAAAAATGTATTTTTTAATCTGCTACCCACTTATATATTTTTAACCATACACATGCACACATAATAGTATTTATTAATTACTAGAATTAATTAACTACGTAAGAAGTTAAAATGTTTTCAAGCATATTTCAAGATTTGCTAAGTCGTTACTCACTGGAGCGCTCGCGATTGCGCTCCTATGAGAAAAATTTCAATACAACGCCTAGTACTGAAATCAATGATTGCGAAAGAGAAACATCGACACGGCCCGGTACGTGAAACAAAAGATTTCGTATGAGAAATTAGCCTAAATTGGAGCGCCGCTCCTACGACGCGACGTTGCCAGATCGCAGCGAGATGACAATTATTGGTGTGCCGTGTGGCTTATTATACGCTGTTGCATATCTTATGTAAACAAACATTGCGTCTCATCGTCACCGGTCACTACACTAGGTACTCGCGCGAATACGGCAGTTTTGTGATATTCCGCTATTAAAAAAATAGTTTATGTGCGTTATTTGTAAAAATGCAACAATACAATGTATATTTTATTAAATACTGTGAAAAGACTATAGAAAAGCGTCTCGAACTAAAAGCAAAAGGTCCAAAATGTGCTAAAAAACTAAAACTTTTACGCGTGTGTTTAAACCCGAACAGTATTTATAAACACCTTGGATGTGTGGCTGTGAAGAAACCAATAAATTGTTTGCATGCATTGTGTATGATAAATTGATAAGCATAGATTATTTTTAAACAAAAAATTAAACCGACTTCCAAAGCAAAAATACACAAAAAAGTATGAAATAAAACTTATTTTAAAAATAATTCCCCTTTTAAATTTGTCTATTTCTCTACTTAATCTTCTTAATTTTGAAGTCGCTACCAGCCCAAACGATATCCTACAATATTTTAAAGAATTACTCACGTTCATATTTGCTGGTACCGACTTTAAAATTAAGAAGATTAAGTAGAGAAATAGACAAATTTAAAAGGGGAATTATTTTTAAAATAAGTTTATTTCATACTTTTTTGTATATTTTTACTTTGGAAGTCGGTTTAATTTTTTGTTTAAAAATAATAATTTCACCCTTTTTAGTGATATATCTTGTTAAGTTATTATTAATACGTCTTAAGAACGTCTACAATAATGGATCGAATATATAATTGAACTAGCTTTTGCCCGCGGCTTCGCTCGCGTGAAATTCGAAAATCGCGTAAGCCTCCTTTGGGATCATGATGTTTTCCAAAGACTAAAAGTTGCCTCCCTGGTAAAATATATTCAAATCGGATTAGTTTTCGTGTTAAAGTAATAAGTTTGATACAAAATCTTACCCACTCCTTTGTTCCCTTAGAGGGGTGGGGGGAAAAATTTTATACACCAGATGTTAAGTTGGAAGAAGACAAATATATCTGCGAAAACCGCATTCAAATCGGATCAGTAGTTTTCGTGTGATGCCGGAACAAACATACAGACAGACAGACAAAAAAATAACCACATTTTTGGCTTCTATAGCATGTTAAGTTGGAAAACACAGTAAATAATATGAGGTGAGTCCATTAAAGAAAAAAGTTTGATACAAAATCAGACCCCCTGTTTGGTCTCCTTAGAGGGGTGCGGGGAGGGGGGGGGATATTAAATACCAGATGAAACAGTTGGAAGAAGACAAATATATTACCTGTGAAAACCGTATTCAAATCGGATCAGTAGTTTTCGTGTTAAATTAAAAAGTTTGATACAAAATCTTACCCCCTCCTTTGTTCCCTTAGAGGGGTGGGGAGAAAAATTTTATACACCAGATGTTAAGTTGGAAAACACAGTAAATAATATGAAGTGAGTCCATTAAAGAAAAAAGTTTGATACAAATTCTGACCCCCTCTTTGGCCCCCTTAGAGGGGTGGGGGGAAAAAAATTTATACACCAGATGTTAAGTTGGAAGAAGACAAATATATTTGCGAAAACCGCATTCAAATCGGATCAGTAGTTTTCGTGTGATGCCGGAACAAACATACAGACACACAGACAGACAGACAGACAGACAAAAAAACTAACCACATTTTTGCTTCTATAGCGATGTAGTGACACCCCCCGCTTATTATTTTTTGAATATCTTTAATGTACAGAATTTTCATTTCTACAGTTTTATTATATGTATAGATACGCGCCAAGCTTTCATTAGGTATTGTTATTAAGATGATGATGATGATTACTGTAAGTAACAAAGTGGCATATGCTTGCAGTTCTTTAAACAATTCCGAAATTTCCTAACGCATATCTTTAAAGACTGAGGAGTTCTGTTCAGTGCTTTTGGATTCAGGGTATACCTTGGTACAGCATCTTTGGTAGCATATGCTTGTATTACTTCAGTAAAAGTCAAAATCACTATATGTGTCGATATAAATTTCGAGGAGTTCCCTCGATTACTCATGGATCGCATCATCACGTTTCCACTTTAGTGACTAAAGGGCCAATTTCGAAGTAAACCCTTTACAACAACAAAAGAATTTTGCAAATAGGTCCATAAACGGCAGAGTAATGTTCAAAGATCTCCGTGTTAGTGTAAAATACTATGAGAAATACCTTCTTTATCATCATAATGTGATGATGTATGCTGTGATAGTGGTGGTGATGATGATGATTACTCTAATTGACAAAGTGACATATGCTTGCAGTCCTTTAAATAACGCCAAAATCCCCAAACATGTATCTATAAGGAGTCAGGAGTTCTGTTCTGTACTTTTGAATCTAGGGTATACCTTGGAGCAAAATCTTACTTTTTGGTAGCATATGCTTGGAGTACTTCAGAAAAAGTCGAAATCACCATATGTGTCCATATAAATTTTGAGGAGTTCCCTCGTTTCCTCATGGATCCCATCACCAGGTCACCAATTTTCTGAAAATGGGACCAACTTCGGATTATACCTTTTACATCAAAAAAAGAATTTTGAAAATCGGCCAACAGACGGCGAAGTTATCCGCGAACATACAAAAAAAATTATATATATATATATACAGCCGAACGTATAACCGCCTCCTTTTTTTGGAAGTCGGTTAAAAAACGCTAGATAAATTCCATATCCGATTTTCACGAGAAAGTGATAGAGGTCTTCGCTCAAGACCGGCGAATGGATTTTTTATACAAATAAATGGTAAGCAACCCTTTTTGTTTGTGAACACCCAAAAAAAAAGGTCACGAGCCGCCTCTGGTTAGTTATAGGGGTTTTGTATTTTAATTTTGAGTGGAAAAGAAATTAAGTAACACACATGTGTTTGTTAATTTCTTGCAAATCGTAAAATTAAACGTTCTTAGAAACTTTAACAACAATAGAAAAATACATCTAAAAAAAGGAGCTTGTAGGCGGAACTAAGGTATGGGAACGTGGAGACGCTTGGAGTAGACATATTCAGTTTGAGTCCACGAGACCGGGAGGAAGGGTTTTTAAGCTCGTGGAAAGTTTGACGCGTCGCGAGAGTTTAGTTGTGGGAGAACATCGCGTCGGCTGACGTAGCGGGCCGCCGCGCTTGAGCAGTTTTGTTAGTAAATAAATCTGAAGAGATACAAGTAAGTACTTTATATTATTAAATAGCATTCAAATTCGTTATATTTTAGATATTCGGTGGCTAGACCCAGTAGTGGACAAAGAACACTTATTATTTATTAATTTTTCTCCTCTCTTTTGGTCCCAGATTCCTCCCTTATAAAATGACTGAATATAAGTAATTATTTTTAAGGAATAACTTATTGAATAACTTGAAGATACAGTTAAAGGAATCCTCTCGTCTTTCGATATTCCCTAACAAATGACAGACAGTAATGTTCGACTAAGGATAGATGACCTTGTACTCATACACACTCATACGCTCATCTTACATTACTATTTATTACTTATTTTACTTAATTTTACTGGAATCAACGACGAGAGTAACATGAGATGTGATATTGGGGGGTCCATGGAAACCTTTTACTTGTAATCATTCCGCTGTTCTAGAATACGCGCTGGCAGCCTACTACAAGGGACTAAGTGTTCCAGGCCATTATTTGACCTATCCCACTATGGGAGCAAGGACATCGACCTTTGGTCGAATTTACTGACATTGACAACCTCTTTTTTCCATCAATATGGTCAACATCAGCGCTGGCTATACTGACTGGCAGGAGGGATTAATAGGCGTTCGACGGATGAAATCCTACTAGATCGTGCGGACTGAGTGGCTCTGGGTTTAACCTGCATCTGGGAGGGGCGCGACCTTCCCGTAGAAATAAATATTATTTTTACGGGAACCAAAACCTCAAAATTAGTATTATTTTAATAAAGTTATTCCGTTTATTGAATTAAATATTATTAAATTACTTATTCTCTAAATTCAACAGTGGATAGATTTAAATGATGATTCAATAGTTTAATTTTATAATATGTATTTTTCTATTATTTTTCATTTATCTGTTATTTCCAAAATTTAGTACCTGATTTAACATTAATACCATGACCATTATATATACACATAAATTACCATTATTCGATTTTCTTTAGCCTAAGTATGAGTTGGGACACTCACATTAGTTATTTGAATTTTTACATAAATTTTGAGGTTATGTGAAAAAAGTGTAAATACAAAAGTTGTAGATCTTTTTATTTTTTTATTTACCTACAACTTTTGACTTTTTTCCATTGGACTTGTAGTTTTGCCGGAAATCGAGATAAACCATTTTTAACCGACTTCCAAAAAAGGAGACGGTAATACGTTCGGCTGCTTTTAATTTAACTTTTTTTTTTGTATGTTAGACCACAATTCCGTCGTGTGTGGACAGATTTTCAAAATTCTTTTTTTGATGTAATGGGTATAATCCCAAGTTGGTTCCAAAAAAAAGTGGTGACCTGACGATGGTACCAGCAAATATGAACGTGAATTATATAAAATACTGTAGGATATTGTTTGGACTGGAAGCGACTTTAAAATTAGGAAGATTGAGAAGAGAAATAGTTAAAATTTTAGCCAAATTTAAAAGGGGAATTATTTAGGAAATAACATTGATTAATCTTTTTAATATTATATATCTATGGGAAATAAGTATTATTTTATCCTTTTCTGTGTATTTTTACTTTGGAAGTCGGTTTAATTTTTTGTTTAAAAATTATTACCCTTATATACAGCTCGGGTGAGCTTACACTTCCCGACCTTAAATCGCCCGCAAACTATTTTTCCTTTTAAAAATAAATAAAAATGTTATATAATCCTCTTTCTAATATTATATATCTATGTATATAATATATTCTTTTCCAAAGGGTATCATCCTCCTATTTATTTTGTTTCAAAAATTATCGGCACTGGTCTAAGTACTATCTCACTTAAAACGCAAAGAAGTGTCATTTTACGACGTAGGTACTGACTTCAAAATTAAAAAGATTAAGTAGAGAAATAGTTAAAATTTTAGCCGAATTTAAAAGGGAAATTATTTAGAAAATAAGATTTATTTCATACTTTTTTGTATATTTTTACTTTGGAAGTTGGTTTAATTTTTTGTTGAAACATAATATTTTTTTCCCCTTTTTAGTGATATTTGTTTATGTATTAATACATTTTAAAAACCTTTAAAATAAACGATCGAAAGCTTCCATTAGGTATTGTAAATAATATGATGATGATAATTACTGTAAGTTATGATATAGAGGCATAATATGCTTGCAGTTCTATGTCGAAATTTCCAAACGCGTATCTTTAAAAACTGAGGAGGAGGCTTTGGATCCAGGGTATGCTTTGTTGCAAATACTTATTTTTTGGTAGCATATACTTGTGTTCCTTTATAAAAAGTTGAAATCACCATATGTGTCCATATAAATTTCGAGGAGTTCCCTCGATTCCTCATAGATCCCATCATCAGGTCACCACTTTGTTAAAAACGGGACCAACCTCGGATTATACCCTTTACATCAAAAAAAGAATTTTGAATATCAGTCCAAAGACGGCGGAGTAATCGTAGAACATACAAAAAAAATGTACAACCGAACGTATAACCGACTCCTTTTTTTGGAAGTCGGTAAAAAATAGTTCATCACTAGACGGAAATCGCATCAAAATGCTGTTCTATAAGTCGAGCATAATTATAATATGTCCCTGAACTTCGCCAACTAGTTTTGATGATCCACCCGCCGAATCCGGAATCAATAAAAATATCTAGCGCCCATTAATTAAATATGATAAGGTCAACATCTGAGAGTCTGCGAATGAAACAATGCCCAGATACAGTTTAATATGGTGGCTGAAGGTACAGTAAACAATCCTACTATCCTACTAATATTATAAATCTATTAAAATTTTAAATGTAAAAGTTTGTGAGGATGTATGAATGTATCGATGGGTGTTTGTTACTCTTTCACGCAAAAACTACAGAACGGATTTTGATGAAATTTGGTATGATAGTAGTTTAGGCTCTGGATTAAATCACTTTCTATCCCGAAAAAGTACATTGTTCCCGTGGGATACTCGATAGAATATTTACGTGGACGGAGCCGCGAGAAACAGCTAGAAACCATATATTTTTTTTAGGAAAGGAAAGCCTTTGTTATTCCAGATTTAATTATAAAGTATATATTATGCCAATTTTCTTGCTGATCAGTATCACAGTCTTATCACCTTGAGTAATATATATTCTTCTTCTAAATATATAAAAGGCAAAACTGATTGACTGACGTATGTTGCATAGGCCAAATCCTTAAGGCTAGAAATTAGAAATTTCGAATTAGGTATTCCTCATATGACGAAGGCATCCTAAGGAAGGATTTTTCAAAATTCAATCCCCAAGGGGGTAAAATAGGGGATAAAAGTTTATATGAAACTTTTTATTCCTTGGACATATTTGCATGATATTTCGTATGAATTGAGTAAGGGAAAAATTATGAGCTATGTTTTAGCTTTTTCTAAAATCCAGCCTCTAGATGGGTAAAATATGTTATATAGAGTAAGGGTAATTTAAAGTTAGGTACCCGAACTACTTTTAT
The DNA here is from genome assembly GCA_905404095.1 of Glaucopsyche alexis. Lineage (NCBI taxonomy): Eukaryota > Metazoa > Arthropoda > Insecta > Lepidoptera > Lycaenidae > Glaucopsyche > Glaucopsyche alexis. The sequence goes on along the minus strand of FR990048.1, from coordinate 21,622,225 downwards.
AATTTAGATTCGCGATTCATATCTGGAAGTATGGTATACAAATATCAACTGTCGAGGCCTCGGTTAAAATTAAGATTATACTTGGGTAGATCTGGGTTAAGGTTAACCCTATGTTAAAATAGTATGTATTCTTTTTCATAAATACGAAGAACGAGAAGAAAACATGATATTTAACCCAGGGTTAACTTAAACCTAGGTTTGCGCAAGTTATAATCAAAGACAAATTAGAATTTAAAATTTTAAATGTATAGTAATTTTTGCGAAAGCTTGCAAAATAACGATTTGGTTTCAACGTAATTGCTCCTAACTGCTGCGAGCTACTCAATTTACATACTGAAACACGTACATGAACGATGTACCTACTCGTATCTCCAAATTTTTGAATTAATAAAGATGTCTAAATGCAAAAATAATAATATATCTAGATCTAAGCTCAAATGTCACAACTCGTCCTTGCTAAGCACATAATTTCGTATATAAATTGATTTCCAATGAAAATAAAGTCATTCATTCGATTGCTTTGCAACAAGAAACACCTAAACCTTTCAAAATGAAATCCGTAAGTTTTTTCTGTTTCTAAATAATTTTTCAATAAATAACTCAGTCTGTACACCAGTGATTTGGATTGCGTTGAAAATTAACTGTGGCCACCAGGCCACGGTGCTCTTTTCAAAAGTGTTAATAGTAAAAGTATTAAAAGTGTTAAAAGTGTTATTCAAACACCCTACCCACTTGGGTAGACCATTTGATTCGCACTCAAAAGAGTGCAGGTTGATTCCCAGGTTGTGGCGAGTACCAATGAGACTTTCTCAGATCTCAAGTACACTATAGGCACACTCTAACGGTGAAAAACATTGTGAGGAAACCCGCAAATGGTTGACCCCAGACGTATTGCTAATGCCTCTCGACTAATGTGTGTTGTGAGAATGCCGTATGTGCTTGGGCAACCATACTACATTTAAAACCACCTGTCCCAGGTCTTTACAAGAGTGTTTACTTCGCTCGGAAAATACTGTATAAATCATCCAATAACATGGATGAAGAGGCCACAGTAGAGAGCCAGCCACGTTAAATTATTCTATCACAATGATTTGTCAAAGTTTAAGGTGTGATCATTCCCTGATATGTGTCAATGCTGATGGTTGTCTTGTTGTACAGTTCATCGTCCTCGCCGTCCTCGTCGCCGCCGCCCTGGCCGCTCCCCTCGACGCCGACAAGAACGCCGTCGTCCTCCGCAGCGACAACAACAACATCGGTGTTGACGGATACGCTTTCGGGTGAGTTTCAAATTGTTTCACGTCATTCAACTCTACCACACTGCCACTGTAACAATATCGGCAAGTGACACACAGTACTTTCTCGCATGTATAGAAGCTCTTGACACTGATAGTATTGTTGTCCACATGTATCTAAGCCATAAGGAATGTCTAAAATCATCCGGTAAACTTGTAATTCTAAATTGGTTTAATCTACTCCTAATTAGTTTTGATGTTATAAATAAATTACTTATGATATTATTAATTCCTGTTACAGTTACGAGACCTCCAACGGCATCGCCGCCCAGGAGGAGGCTCAACTCCAGGGAGTTGGAACTCAAGATGAAGGTATTGAGGTCCGCGGACAATACCAATACGTTGGTCTTGACGGTGTCACCTACACCGTGACATACACCGCTGGTCGCGCTGGATTCGTCCCCAGCGGAGCCCACATCCCCGCTTAAGAAGTAATATAATATACGACCACCAATTACTATTCCAACAGACACAGCATTGCAATCGATATGGATTTTGTTAATAAAGATTTAGGTTACAATTAAGAAACTTTATTTTATTTAATGGTGCTTTCTCCCTTACTTTTCACAAATATTTTGGCGTCAATTAATCTATTTCGGTCGAGGCTCGGAATGTTTAACCACCGACGAAAACAGAGGGGTGTTATCCTTGCTCCCAAACAGATATTGATCTAGTTTTTTTTTTGTTTGAAAGCTGACATGATCGAGAGTGTTCATTATCATCAGCTTGAAAATTTGGTCTTAGAAGACTTCCATAACTCCGCATATTATAGTTTTCCTTTAGAGTAATAATCCCCTCTTTACGTGAAGGGGAGATACCTCAAAAAAATTATATTAACGCAATCTCAACGTAAAGCAAGTCATTGACTCCCAAGGGAGATAATGTTGTATGAAACTCCCAAGAGATTAAAGTGATTTGAATAGGTCTTTTAATACAATAAGAGGTATCTAGGGAGACAATTTTTTTATTTGCTACATATTCAAATTTATAACACATTTTTTGTTAAAATAAAGCCCCCCAAGAAGGGGGGGAACACTTGTTTACAAGTGGATCGAAAAATATGAAAAAAATCATGATGATAGTCCATGACGTTAATATGAACTTTAAAGGAAAACTATAATATACGGAGTTATGGAAGTCTTCTTAGACCAAATTTTCAAGCTGATGATAATGAACACTCTCGATCATGTCAGCTTTCAAACAAAAAAAACTAGATCAATATCTGTTTGGGAGCAAGGATAACACCCCTCTGTTTTCGTCGGTGGTTAAAAATTCTGAGCCTCGACCGAAATAGATTAATTGACGCCAAAATATTAGTGAAAGGTAAGAAGTACTATTTCATACCACCTGCTCGACAATGTCCGATTATATATCACGTAATCTCAACGTAAAGCAAGTCTGACTCCCAAGGGACATAATGTTGTATGAAACTCCCAAGGGATTAAAGTGATTTGAATTTGGAACGTTAAAATTCGTATGAAAACTCCTGATATATACGTATCTATCATAGAGTTTTTCAATAATAATTTGGCATTGCAAAGAGAGTTTATTCGAAAATCGAACTGGCCACCTATAACAAAAGAAAAACGTGATTGAAAAAATTAAAAACAAAAGCCAGTGTTCGGTGCTATTGTCAGAAAGTAAAATAGGTAGGTACCTACATAGGCTGCACTAAAAGTATCGGGAATGGGATATTTCCACTGTTCCTGCCATATTAAAATCTTTTTAATTTAAAACTCCTTGGTTTTAAAAATCGAATACCTTTATTTATTTAAAAAAGATTCTCGGTCTTGTCACAAGATCTTGTTAAACTTGTTTAGTCGTTGAGAAAATGGAATTGACTCGAGAAAATTCTAAAGCGATGATTTATTATGACTTTCGAAGTGGTTTAACACAAAAACAGTGTGTTGACCGGATGATTTCTGCATTTGGTGATGAAGCCCCATCCAAAACCACAATTTATCGTTGGTTTGCTGAATTTCAACGTGGACGTGTCAAGCTCAGTGATGATCCCCGTCAAGGTCGTCCAAAAACTGCAGTCACCCAAGAAAACGTTGATGCTGTGCGTAAGCTGATTGAGGAAGATCGACATGTGACATACCGCGAAATTCAGGCAACTTAAGACATTGGCATGAGTCAAATACAAATAATCTTGCATGAACAATTAGGTGTTAAAAAGTTGTTTTCCCGATGGATACCGCATTTGTTCTGTGAAGAGCAAAAAGCGGCTCGCGTTACTTGGTGCGTCAGAACTCTCGAAAGATTCAACGCAGGATTCTCAAAGTCTGTATACGACATCGTATCAGGTGGCAAATCCTGTATATACGCGTACGAACCCGAATCAAAAACCAGTCACGAGTTTGGGTGTTCGAAAATGAGTTAAAGCCAACAAAAATTGTTCTTTCACGGAGTGTTGCAAAAAAAAATGGTGGCCACGTTTGTCTTCAAAACCGGCCATGTTGCGACTATTCCTCTTGAGGGACAAAGAACGGTTAATGCAGAATAATATGCTAACATTTGTAATTGCCACAGGTCGTTTCTGAACTCCGTAAAGACAACTGCAACCGCCGCATCATCCTCCATCACGACAATGCGAGTTCTCACACCGCGCACAGAACAAAAGAGTTTTTAGAGCAAGAAATCATAGAATTATTAGACCATCCGCCGTACAGCCCCGACCTAAGCCCTAATGATTTCTATACTTTCCCTAAAATAAAGAATAAATTGCGTGGTCAGAGATTTTCATCACCTGAAGAAGCTGTGGACGCCTACAAAACGGCCATTTTGGAAACCCCAACCTCCGAATGGAATGGTTGCTTCAATGATTGGTTCCATCGTATGGAAAAATGTGTCAAATTTCGCGAAAAGCAATAAATACATTTTTAAATAGTAATGTTGTGTCACTTCCTTGATTACCGAAATTTTCAGTGCCGCCCTCGTACTACGTTATTTTAACAGTTCCTTGTTTTAACATTCTCACGTGTCAAATAGTCGTTGAGCGATAGTGATTTGACTCCGGAGCTTATTAAAAAGGTAGCCCTGGGTTTTTATTGCCTCGCAGTAGGTATGAAAAGTAGAGTATGCACCTCTGAGATAAAGCCTGTCTTCGTCTTGGGCAGCTTGAACCCCTCGCTTCACTCAGGACTCTATCTCTTTTAACTCTAGAGTCCCTCGTTACGCTCAGAGTCCAATATGCTGCCCGTGACGTAAGACACTGCTTTATCCCCTTGGTGCATATAATCTGCTATTACGAATTAGTAAATACATATTATATATATATATATATATATATATATATATATATATATATATATATATATATATATATATATATATATATATATATATATATATATATATATATACAAAGTTTCAGCATTAACCGTTTGGACAGTAAGCCGAAGACGGACGGACGAAACCATAAGGGTTCCGAGACTTGAACTGCGGAACCCTACAAACTGTCAGAGTACATTTTTCAAAGCTCAGATGAAACTGCTTTTTTGCGATAGTCATTTTGAGCACAATTAAAAAGGACAAAAAGTGTTTAGTGTTTTGTTAATAGTTTATAAGCCATTTATATTTTAGTTAAAAAATATTTTAAAAAATATAGAAACCGACTTCCAAAGTAAAAGCAATAACATTCTTAAAATCACTAAAAAGTATGAAATAATTCTTATTGTCGAAATAGTTCCCTTGTAAATTCTGCTAAAATATTACTATTTTTCTACTCAATCTTCTTATTTTTGAAATCGGTACCAGCCAATTTGAACGTGAGTTCCTTAAAATATTATTTGTATGTACCTATAGGAACGTAGTTGTGTTAAAATTAATATTTTTATTAGAGGATTTATACAATTGTTTGGGCTGGTACCGACTTCAAAAATAAGAAGATTGAGTAGAAAAATAGTAATATTTTAGCAGAATTTACAAGGGAATTATTTCGACAATAAGAATTATTTCATACTTTTTAGTGATTTTAAGAATGTTATTGCTTTTACTTTGGAAGTCGGTTTCTATATTTTTTAAAATATTTTTTATTTTTTTATTTTCAGTGATATTATAATATTATTAACTAGTACCTGGAAAAATTAAAAATTTGTAAGAAAACTTAACGATCATTAACTTTTTTATTGAGCTTCGTCGATTCCTCATGAATCCCATTATCATCGTTATTAGGGTATATAATTATTAATTATATAAGCTTGGCACAACATAACACTTTTGAGTAGCTCTGAATGTTCAAACAAATCGATATCGGTGTAAAATACTATGATAAATACATAATATATCAACATAATATCATGACGTATGGTTGTGGTGATGATGATTATTTAATAGTGACCTATACTTGCAGTTCTTTTAACAATACAGAAATTTTCAAACGTGTACCTTTAAAGGATACAGGATTTGGATTCAAAAAGACTCAAGAGCACTCCTCAGTGCTCTTGAGTCTTTTTGAATCCAGGGTATACCTTGGCACAATATTTCACTTTTTGGTAGTTATAAATGTTCAAAGGAATCGATATCAGTGTAAAATACTATAAAAATACCTATATCCTCATAATATTATCATGATGTATGGTGTGATTATGATGATGGTGGTGATGATGATTATTATTTAATACTGACATTTCCTTGTAGTTGTATAAACAATGCTGAAATTTTCAAACGTATATCTTCAAAGACTGAGAAATGCCGTTCAGTGCTTTTGGATCCAGGGTATACCATGGCACAAAATTCTACTTTTTGGTAGCCATATGCTCGAGTTACTACAAAAAAAGTCAAAATATCTATCGGTGTCCCTATAAATTTTGAGGACTTCTCTCAATTCCTCTTGGATCCCATTACCAGGTCTACCATTTGACGACAATGGGACCAATTCAGGAGTCAATCCTTTACAATAAAAAAAGAATTTTGAAAATCGGTCCACAAACAGCGGAGTAATCGCGTAACATACACACAAAAAAAAACATACACACGAATTGTAAACCTCCTCCTGTGTTTTGGAAGTCGGTTGAAAATTAAAAAAATATATCGAAGAGCAGGATATTTCTATTACTCGTATTTAAGCCTCTTGACTTCTGGAACTCTTTACAAATAAAATATAAAAACATGAAAAATTGTAACTTCACTCATATTATCATATCGATGATAGCACTAAATTGTCGTAACAATATCTACAAACATAGTGTTTCTACAAATTTTTGTTAACCGTGTATTAAAAAACATTTCGCGCGAACTGTCGTTCCGTCTGTAGTTCGTATGGCGCTGTCGGCGATTTATTCGCGCGTTAGAGACAGGCATACATACTAACGTCCTGCCTTGCCCCGTCTTCTAGATCTCCCCTACATCGCATATTATAATATATTTTTCGCTTGCAAAATAACGATTTGGTTTGAACGTAATTGCTAGTAATTACTGCGAGCTATTCAATTTACATACTGAAACACGTGCACGTATCTCCAAATTTTTGAATTGATAAAAATGTCTAATGCAAAGATAATAATATTATATCTAAGCTCAAATACCATAACTCGTCCTTGCTAAGCACATAATTTCGTATATAAATTGATTCCTAATAAAAATAAAATCATTCATTCGATTGCTTTGCAACAAGAAACACCTAAACATTTCAAAATGAAATCCGTAAGTTTTTTCTGTTTCTAAATATTTTTTCAGTAAATAACTAACTCAATCGGTACACCAGTGATTTGGATTGCGTTGAAAATTAACTGTGGCCACCAGGCCACGGTGCTCTTTTCAAAAGTATAAAGTGTAATAGTAAAAGTATTAAAAGTGTTAAAAGTGTTATTCAAACAGCCTACCCGGTAGGGTAGGCAAGTAGACCATTTGATTCACACTCGAAGGACTGCAGGTTCGAATCCCAGGTTGTGGCGAGTACCAATGAGACTTTTTCAGATCTCAAGTACATTATGGGAACACTCTAATGGTGAAAGAAAATATCGTGAAGAAACCCGCACATGGTTGGCCCCAGACGTATTGACCATGCCTTTCAACTAAGCTGTGTTGTGAGAATGTCATATGTGCTTGGGTCACCATACGACACTTAAAACCACCTGTACCAGGCCCTACAGTATTACAAGAGTGGTTACTTCGCTCGGAAAATACTGTATAAATCATCCAATAACACAGTAGAGATAGAAACGCCAGCCACGTTAAATTATTCTATGATTTGTCAAAGTATAAGGTTTGATCATTCCCTGATATGTGTCGATACTCGATGCTGATGGTTGTCTTGTTGTACAGTTCATCGTCCTCGCCGTCCTCGTCGCCGCCGCCCTGGCCGCTCCCCTCGACGCCGACAAGAACGCCGTCGTCCTCCGCAGCGACAACAACAACATCGGTGTTGACGGATACGCTTTCGGGTGAGTTTCAAATTGTTTCACGTCATTCAACTTTACCACACTGCCACTGTAACAATATCGGCAAGTGGCATACAGTACTTTCTCGCATGTATGGAAGCTCTTGACAGTGGTAGTTGTCCACGTGTATCTGAATCATAAGGAATATCTATAAAATCATCCGATCCGATAGATTAAACCTATTTTGAATTACAAACTTGTAATTAAAAATAGGTTTAATCTACTCCTAGTTAGTTTTATAAATTACTTATGATATTATTAATTCGTGTTACAGTTACGAGACCTCCAACGGCATCGCCGCCCAGGAGGAGGCTCAACTCCAGGGAATCGGAACTCAAGATGAAGGTATTGAGGTCCGCGGACAATACCAATACGTCGGTCTTGACGGTGTCACCTACACCGTGACCTACACCGCTGGCCGCGCTGGATTCGTCCCCAGCGGAGCCCACATCCCCGCTTAAGAAGTAATATAATATACGACCACCAATTATATTCCAACAGACACAGCATTGCAATCGATATGGATTTTGTTAATAAAGATTTAGGTTACAATTAAAAAACTTTATTTTATTTAATAGAGCTTTCTCCCTTACTTTTCACTAGTATTTTGGCGTCAATAAATCTATGTCGGTCGAGGCTCGGAATTTTTAACCCCCGACGAAAACAGAGGGGTGTTATCCTTGCTCCCAAACAGACGAACCGATATTGATCTAGTTTTTTTTTGTTTGAAAGCTGACATGATCGAAAGTGTTCATTATCATCAGCTGTATTAATGCTTGAAAATTTGGTCTACGAAGACTTCCATAGCTCCGAAACTAACAAAGTTATATAAGCCATTATAGTTTTCCTTTAAAGTTCATAACATGGAAGAGAAACTATCATCATGATTTATTTTTTTCATATTTTTCGATCCACCTGTTTAGCTTTAAAAGGGGGAGGAGAATTTATTTTAAGAAAAAAAATGTGCTTAAAGTTGAATATGTCGCAAACGGATACCTAAATAAAAAAATCGTCTAAGCAACCTCTTAATGTATTAAATAACCTATTTAATAATTTTCTACACTATAAGGTCGTCTACCTTCTAAGAAAAAAATCATTTTACGTGTAGGGGCGCCAAAAAAGTTATATTAATTTTACTTTAGAACGTACGTATTTTATTTTACGAATTAGTAAATACATGCTTTGTATATCCATACAAAGTTTCAGCATTAACCGTTTGGACGGTAAGCCGAAGACGAACGGACGAAACCATAAGGGTTCCGAGACTTGAACTACGGAACCCTAAAACTATCGGAGTGCATTGTTCAAAGCTCAAATAAAACAGCTATTTTGTTATTATGCACGAATAATGAATATGCACGTATTTTTTTATTTTTTATATAGATCTATCGTGTTTGGTTAACCGTATGGTAAAATCAGTTTTTGGATATCATTAAAAATAACAAATATATGAACGTTTAAAGTAGTCTATTAGACAGAGAGATCGGATGTGTAACGTGACGTCACATAACACGACTTTCATAGAAAGTTCATAAGTAATTTCGTTTTGCTAAAAAGAGATAGATTAAAAACTTTGAGCGTTCATATCTTACTCATTTATCAACAGATATTGAAAATTTTCTCGCCATTTCCTTTATTTTTCAGTTTAGTATCATATTACATATTATGTTTTAAGTTATTTTTATGTTTTATGCATATTACCTATTGCGGAATAAGATGGAAAAATGTGTAAATGGACCACCTAACGTTAGCCAATTCTTACTCATGGATATCAGTAACGCAATTATTTATTTAAAACATCACTACCATTCTCATTCAAATAGTGATGTACTTTACTCTTGCCCCGTGCGAGTTTCTTACACCGCACCTTCTCGCCGAGTTAGTTCCCGAACCAGTGGTCTCACGTAGGGACAATTTCGTTATTAAATAACCTATATGGAAGTAAAACTTTTTGAATTTTAAATTCTACAATACGTCTCAACGATGATATAGGTACTTCAATTGCCACCAACTTCCTAGTTTTATATATTTCACTCAATTTCATATTGATGAATGACAAAAAAATATTGTCAAACCGTGGGCTGTTGTTAAAAACGACAAATTTGTATCCCAAAAACCGACAACTAATTGAATGACAACTCTCAGTCGATTCGTCAGACGTTTCGTCAGTAGAACGTACACTTTAGACATTGCAGATCGCCGGACTAACAGTAGCCATACACCACACTGCCAATTATTCAATCGGCATGACGCTGCAGGCTTGATCCAATCTGTATTTAGTCCATATACGACGATTCAATGACCTATCTTCCAATAACAATTTGTAAAAAAGTCAAATTCGTATCGCAAAGAACCGGCAAATAATTAAATGCAGATGTTTTTAACAATTAGTTATGTACAGATAGAGAGGTTATTGAAACGCGCCGTATATGGACTTACTACATTGGATCAAGCCTGCAGTGTTATGCCGATTGGACGATTGGCAGTGTGGTGTGTGGCTACTGTTAGTGCGACGATCTGCAGTGTCTAAAGTGTGCGAGACATAAACAATATAAACTGTCAATCCAAACCCATGCGGTCATACTGACTGATCCGATCGGCAGCATCATCCTAGTGATTTAGCGCCCGTTTTACAGTCCCCTAATAATTGTCGGATAGCTTATTCGAAAGTTTGTTTTTGCTTACTTTATATCGAGTGACAGAGACAATACATGCAAATAAGCAAGGTATCTGATACTTATTAGTAGATTGAGAAATAGGCTCTTACGGCCCGTAGCTAATAATAACCTATGATCTATCAATAATTTTTTGTTCAAAACGTTATTTTAAAAAATTTTGTATCGCATAAAATCGGCAAGTGATACCAAATGTGACGTTTTTAAAATTACTGGTAGATAAGTTATTGAAACCGGCCATTAATTTATAGCAACAGCCAGTTAGCGATTGCCGACAAGATACTTACCTACACTAAATGCTGGCAAAAGGATATTTTTAGTAATCTATAGCTCATCGAAGAAAAATAAATCACATAGTTACTTAAATAAAAACTAAAACTTTATTAACAAGATCCATATCGATGGCAATGCTGAAACATCCGTGATGGCGCCAATTGTTGTATTTGTGTTTAGAAGTTTGTTTTACTTCTTAGGCGGGAATGTGGGCTCCGCTGGGGACGAATCCAGCGCGGCCAGCGGTGTAGGTCACGGTGTAGGTGACACCGTCAAGACCGACGTATTGGTATTGTCCGCGGACCTCAATACCTTCATCTTCGGTTCCAGCGTTCTGGAGCTGAGCCTCCTCCTGGGCGGCGATGCCGTTGGAGGTCTCGTAACTGTAACATGGATTTATCATTATTATCGATTAACGTTTTGTGATTCTATAAAAGTAATTAGATGAAGATAAAAAAACATTCTCCATAGCTAGTTTACTATTTAACAAGACTAGCACAAGTAGATGTGGCACACATTACGTATAGAGTTTTATTTTAGATAGAAATTTCGTTATGGTTTGGTTGTCCACGTGTTGGCAGTTGGCACCAGTATCAAGAGCATTGAATCGCACTATCGAAGCTGTTATTATGCTATGTTTATGTCACCGTAAAATTGTAAAAACCGTTAGATTGTAATAAAACTAGTGAAATTGTAAAATGTTGATAGACTTCCGACGCGAATATTCTGCATATAATTTAACACATTAAGTTCGTTTAATTATAAATATATAGTTATGAATGATTTGACATATTTTTATAATTTCGTTAGTTATTTTACAATCTAACGGTTTTTACAATCTTACGGTGACATATACAAAACTGAAATGACTAGGTGGACTTCGGCTTGACCGAACTTAACAAAAAACACCCTATCGGTCGCAGATCTCTCTTTGGGTTGTAGATACCTGCCGCTCCCACATGGGTGACTTAAGTTGATAGATTTGAACAATTTGAAACTCACCCGAAAGCGTATCCGTCAACACCGATGTTGTTGTTGTCGCTGCGGAGGACGACGGCGTTCTTGTCGGCGTCGAGGGGAGCGGCCAGGGCGGCGGCGACGAGGACGGCGAGGACGATGAACTGTACAATAAGACAACCATTAGCATCAACACATGTCTGGGAAAGTAAATGAGATCACTATACTCTGTTTAATATTTGTGATAGTTTAAAATGTAAGAAGTAATCCCCCGTGTTGATTTCCAAAGCAATCCAAATCACTGGTGTACCGACTGAGTTATTCAATGAAAAATTTTTTTTAAATAGTAAAAACTTACGGATTTCATTTTGATAGGTTTTGGTGTTTCGTGTTGCAAAGCAATCGAATGAATGAATTGTATGCTAGAGGATTCAACTTATATACGAGTACCAAAAATACGTCGCTAGCAAGGACGCGTTGTGACATTTGAACTTAGTGCCGCAAGCCACAAAGGTTCCTTCATAGATAAAGGTCCGGCTACGTTTAATTATTTTATTTTAATTATTAGTCTAAAGGACATATGAATACCCAATTGAAAAATATTATAAGCAGCCGGCTAATATTACCAAGGGTTAAACAAAATTTTAGGCAAATGTACTAAATTTGAGATAATCTACGGTCAATACCTATTCTAAGACATCAAATCGTTTGGTAGACCCAAATATCCTATTTAATACAATGACCTAGTCTTACATATTATGGTTTCGTTTGACGTCCAAAGTCCTATAAGAGAGTAGATCGTCTTCTTTCCGCATGTCAACCGCTAGATGTCGTTTACTGTCATAGATCAGCTCCCTGCGCAGCTCCCTCTTCCGGTAAGTCTGTAAACTACATAAGCCACAAGCCGCCATGTTTGATTTAACTGATCATTTTTGTCAAACCGTGGGCCAGTTTTACCCACGAGCTGCGGTACTATTGAACGTACACTGCAGATCACTGGACTAACAGTAGCCACACACCACACTGCCCGTCGTCCAATCGGCATGACACTACAGGCTTGATCCGATCAGTAGTTAGTCCATGTACGGCCCGTTTGAATAACCTATCTACCAATAAGTATTTGTAAAAACGTCAAATTTGTATCGCGAAAAACCGGCAAATAATTGAATGCCGACGTTTTAACAAATAGTTATAGATAGATAGGTTATTGAAACGGGCCGTTAGACATAAACAATAAACTGCTAATCCATACCTGTGAGGTCATACAGGTGAATTGAAATATGTTGGCGACTTCACCCAGATTTGACAACTCTATACGATTTTCAGCTCTATTACAGAGTTCTATTTAGAATGCAGCCTTTTCTGTCACAACTATTTAAAAAAATCTATTTGTTGTACAGTATGATAATTGTTTTGTCCTGTCAATATTTTGCCGGAACCAATTTTTCAGAAGACATTTTATAAGCAAAACTTCACTTAGAAAGTATCGATTTGACAAGTGGCCGTCATTGATAAACAAATTTTAAAAAATATGTATCACGCTGTATTTGTAAACAGAACTTAGAGCGCTCAGGGCCGGCATAACCAAAATGAGGCCCAAGGCCCGTTTCTTCTTCGGTGCCAACCTATCGAAGTAATCTTTATTGCTTTTTAATGTGCTGGTAAAGGTTTATAAGTAGATAGTGTGAGCTGACTATAGCTTAACTCCTTAATATATTGAGGAAACACCCGAAAATATAAAATTGTTAGGACGAAGTTGCTTGAGTTAAGTAATTTGACAACAACTTATTTCTATCACAGCTACTTAAATCGAATAGCCTTCAGGAAGTATACTTCTACTTACACACGTATCAATATACAGAAGGTAATACTACTTAACAAATTTGTTACACAGGGCCCTGCTCAGATAAATATTTTTGCGATATTTTTTTTATTTTTTATTTATCAGGGAGTCTAAAAGGCCACTTTAGGTGAACATAAGATAAATCATATGCAATTCATATTATGCATTTAACGCCATTTAACGCATTTCTATTGAAAACTGTCAAAATTGTTTTCTATCAAAATATAATATGAAACATAATATGAAACACGGGTTTTAGGCCCTCAGAACTCGGAGCAAACTCGTTACCTAGGTGCAAAATACTATAACTGAGAAATTTATTTAAATTACGATCGTCAATTCTCTTTAGGAAAAGAAGAATAGACCTCATGTGCTTCATAAGCTTTACGCGGTTAGTCTCGGCAATACTAGTGAATCGGCCTATAATAGACAGATTTTTATATTGTATACCGTATAATAGGTATGCTCCTAATAAAACAGTTTACATTTTATAAGTAACACAAAATTGTTTTTATTTATTCTCAACTAAGTAAATATGTACACAGTTTTAATTAAAAAATTTGACTCATTGCTGTTATTTTACGAACTCTATGACTAACTGATTGAGCGTTTTGGTATTTCAACAAAAGGAACAAAATAGTTTTCCGTATTCCTGGGTTATGGATGTTTATAATACTAAGAGCATTAAATGTATAATAACTATAATAAAAATCTTAAATATATGATGTATAGATAATATAAAACTATTAAAAGGATTGTACATTTCTGTTGTCTATAGTACCCGTAACACAAGTTCCTCGAGGATACAATTTAATTATTATCTAGCAATATCCCGCCAAAAAAAATACAACTTGCAAGTAAGTAGGTACCTACTCAAGGAACCGTGTGATGAGTTAGATAAATGTATAAAGCACCTAGCATGTAGAAGCGGACTGACCGTCGGAGCCATTGTAATTGTGGTGAAATGCTATCCACCTGTTTTCCATTTGAAAAGTACTTAACAACTTAAGAATTTTGCATATACATAATATTACCGTCAAAAGGCACGGGCCCTAAGGCCAAATACCTTAAGGTTAATCCGGCCCTGCACACTTTTATACACATATACACACATACGTACTATCTATGTGTATACGTGCCAAGATAAATATCATAAGATATACGTGGGTAACGCTGAAAATATTTAGAACTGGCCAGTTAGAAATATTGCAAATGAAAACTTTTTTGATTTTAAATTTTAGAACTCTTTGGTAACCTCATACGTAGTATATTACATTCATTTGCCATTTATTTTGTGAATTGGCGGCAAACTCTTGTCACACGTGAAAATGAACCAAACGCGAGAAAATTTTCGGTCAATGATTTATTATGACTTTCGTTGTCATGGGATACTCATCCCAACTTACCTATCCGGTAGTTGTGGTATAGTATACGGGTATGCGACCCCGGCTTCTCTAGCTATTACTGTCCTATCCCTTGCCCTCCTGGACGGTAATATCCTACATTTCCTATTTCCCACTCTAACTTACCAATCTTCCTTTCCACACCACCTATCCTTCCTTTTCCCTATTCCTACCCTCTCCTCTAATCCATAGGAATGCAATGGATAATCATAAAATTCAGTTAATTATCCAAAATGGCGGTAATGTGGTTCGCCACCCATCACGTCTCGTTCTCGCGGAGGCGAAAAGTGGCCCATGGAGAGCCGCTTCGCTACGTTGAATGTAAGAGGAGAAATGGGTGGTAGAATGAAAGTGGACGAAGCGAAACAAGTATGTAAGGATCGTAGCAAGTGGAAAGAAGTGGTCTCTGCCTACCCCTACGGGAAAGAGGCGGGATTATATGTATGTATGTTCGTTGTGGGCTTACTCAACAACAAAGCTATGATAGGCTGCGATTAGCATTTCTTAATGAAGCCCCATCTCATGCCACTATTTACAATTGGTTTAACGAGTTTAAGCGTGGACGTAGCAATCTCAATGATGATCCGCGTGAGGGACGTCCTTCAACAGTGACTACTGAAGATAACATCAGTGCTGTGCGACGCATGGTAGAGGAAGATAAGAGAGTGACCTATCAGCAGATACGGGCAAGCCTAAACATTGGTATGAGTCAAGTTCAAAAAATATTACACAAAAATTTAGGCGTCAGGAAGCTTTGTACCAGATGGATTCCCCATACTTTAACCAACGACCAGAGACACCTTTGCATGGACTGGTGTCGCCAAATATTAGATAAGTTCAACTCAAATGCTGTATTTGACATCATCATAGGTGATAAAAGCTGGATATATTGCTACGAACCCGAAACCAAAAGACAATCAGCTCAGCGGGTGTTTCCTTTCGAGGATCGGCCAACTAAGGTAAAGAAAGGAAGAAGTCAAGGAAAAAATATGATTGCCTCATTCTTTGGTCGGAAAGGTCATTTCGCGACAGTTGTGCTAGAAGATAGAAGGACAGTTACTGCAGACTGGTATGTCAATCGCTGTTTGCCTGTTGTCTTGGAAAACATTCGTCAGCAGCGCCCTCGAAGCAGGACCCTCCTTCACTACGACAATGCTTCAGCGCACTCCGCAAAATGGACTGTTGAATATTTGACTATGGCAGGGGTCGAGATAATGAGTCATCTGCCATACCGTCCTGACCTGGCGCCCTGCGACTTTCATTTATTCCCAAGAACTAAAGATAAAATTCGAGGTATTCGCTTTACGAGCCCTGAAGATGCGGTGAAGAGAGGAACGGAGATTACTTCGAAAAACAATAAAAGTATTGGCAACTTTCTACATTAAGCCGTTTTTCATTTTCAGTGTTACCTAGGTACCGACTGATCCAATCAGCAGCATCATCCCAGTGATTAAGCGCCCATTTTACAATCTTCTAATAAGTGTCGGATAGCTTATTCGAAAGTTTGTTTTTGCAATGCAAATAAGCTAGGTATCTGATAGTTATCAGTAGATTGGGATATAGGCTCTAACGACCCGTTTTAATAACCTATCTATCAATAACTTTTATTAAAAACTCAAATTGACGATCGCAAAAAACCGTCAAATGATACCAAATGTGAAGTACTTAACAAATAGTTATTGGTAGATAAGTTATTGAAACCGGCCGTTAATTTAATGCAACAGCCAGTTATCGATTGCCGACAAGATACTATAGTACACTAAATGCTGGCAAAAAGATATTTTAGTAATCTCTAGCTCGTTGAAGGAAAATAAATCAGATAGTAACTTAGATAAAAATTAATACTTTATAAACAAGATAAATATCGATTTCAATGCTGAAATATCCCTGAAGGCGCCAATTGTTGAATTTGTGTTTAGAAGTTTGTTTTACTTCTTAAACGGAGATGTGAGCTCCGCTGGGGACGAATCCAGCGCGGCCAGAGGTGTAGGTGATACCGTCAAGATTGTCCGCGGACCTCAATACCTTCATCTTTGGTTCCAGCGTTCTGGAGCTGAGCGCCAAAGTTGAGATGATCTATGGTCAATGCCTGTTCTAAGACATCGAACCGTTTGGTAGACCCAAAATATATTCTATTAAATACAATGACCTAGTCTTACATATTATGGTTCAGTTTGACTTCCAAAGTCCTATAAGAGAGATCATCGTCTTCTTTCCACATGTCGGCCGCTAAGATGTCGTTTACTGTCACAGATCAGCTCCCTGCGCAGCTCCCTCTTCCGGTAAGTCTGTGAACTAGATAAGCCACAAACCGCCATATTTGATATAACTGATCATTTTTGTCAAACCGTGAGCCAGTTTTACCCACGAGCCGCGGTACTATTGAACGTACACTTTAGACACTGCAGATCGTTGGACTAACAGTACCCACACACCACACTGCCTGTCGTCCAATCGGCATAACACTGCAGGCTTGATCTAATCAGCAAGTATGTACGGCCCGTTTGAATAACCTATCTACCAATAAGTATTTGTCTCAAATTCGTATCGCGAAAAACCGGCAAATAATTTAATGCCTACATTTTAACAAATAGTTATAGATAGATACGTTATTGAAACGGGCCGTTAGACATAAACAATAAACTGCTAATCCACACCCGTGCGTTCATACCGACTGATCCAATCGGCAGCATCATCCCCGTTTTACAATATTCTAATAAGTGTCGGATAGCTTATTCGAAATTTTGTTTTTGCAATGCAAATAAGCCAGGTATCTGATACTTATCAGTAGATTGGGATACAGGTTCTTAAGGCCCGTTTTATAACCTATCTATCAATAACTTTTGTTAATAACGTCAATTTCGAGTTTTGCCGGGAATATCAATCAAGTCAAATGTGTGGCAATGTTGTGTTTCTGTATTATTTTTCTAAATTGCCATGGCATTCAAATGCCTCACAAGTCAAAAGTGTGCCAATGTTGTGTTTCTGTAATATTTCTCTAAATTCGTTTTATTTCGGTTTTTAATGTGTAATAGTGGTGGAATATTAACCATTAATTATTCGTTGAGGTGCACTAGTCTGGAAGAGTGATACATTCTACAAAATGCGTGCTAAATTGGGTTTCCCGCCAAAACTCCCTAGGAAGTTTCAGTAAAGCGACACCACTTTACTGAATCGACTGACTTGACTGATTGACTACCATGACTATTTATTTGGACTTTGACTAGACTTTGGACTTGAGGATTTAGAAATACGTTGATGAAAATAATATACTTGACACTGGCAAATGGTGCCGAAGCCGACGCCATAAATAAATAAAAAATAAAAACGTCAATTTCGAATCGCAAAAAATTGTCTAATGATACCGAGTTTCGCCGGGAAAGTCAATCAGCAATGTTGTGTTTCTGTGCTATTTTTCTAAATTCGTGTTGTTGCGGTTTTTAATGTGTAATATTGGTAGAATATTGGCCATAAGTTATTCGTTGACGTGCACTAGTGTGGAGGAGTGATATAGTATAGCTCTACCAGAATCTGATGGCATTTTTAAAAAAATAAAAAATGTGATTTTCATATGGCAATGTCAAGTATGACCCGTCAAATCAAAGTACGTGATCTGTCAACCGCTGCTAAAATTTTGTGATTATGTTCTTGGAATTTGTTGTTTTTGTGAAAATATCCAAAAAGGCAATTCGATCTCAAGCGAGAAATATTGTTTTCTATGTCTATAGTAAAATACAGAAAGAAGAAGGTGTAAATCGAACTCAATCTTATAATTTAAAGTTCGTGGTAGAGTTGACCGGTAAGTTAGAGTGAGTTGTTTTGATACTTTTAGTTTTTTTATATTTTCTTAGGTAATTATTGTGACTTCTTTAAATGTGTTTCCAGTACTACTATAAGGTGAATCGTAGCTGATGGCACATCGAATGATGGTTTGTTTTCCATGCCTGGTAAAAGGAGGAGAGGAGGAAAAAAGAAAATCAACATAAGACAGTTTCGATTTATAGTTGATTAGGAATAAAGTAAACAAGTTCTATACAGTTCGGAAGGAAATTCCAACATTAAATAAACTGTTGCCAATTTAATTGTATGTTATTCGTAATAAATAAGTATATAAAGTAATTCACGATTGATTTATTTTTCATGAAATATCATTATATTACATAGTATAAAACAAAGTCCCTTTTTTGTCTGTCCCTATGTATGCTTAAATCTTTAAAACTACGCAACGGATTTTGATGAGAGTTTTTAAAATAATAGTCTTTAAGTATTTAATAGTCTTTAAGATATTATAAGATTATGGTAAAATTTATATTCAAGTACTTATTATGTAAGTATATTATCAAGTGGTCGCGCATGTCGTGTCGAGGTGATAGGGTCCCATTTTTAACAATTTGCATTGGGCAAACCTAAAAACATGTTCAATATTGTATCAGTAGTATATTGCTGTAAGTAGGTAGAGAATTATTCGCCGAAGTAGTTTTTTCTCCAAGAACACTATTCCACGCGGGCGAAGCCGCGGGCAAAAGCTATTTTTCTATATTATACACCGAACATTCTTCATACAGTCTTATTATAATTCATGTTCAATAATACTAAAGACATAATTAAATATTAACCAGTATCAAGATCGTTTAATCCAATTTCCCCAGTATTGCACACTACAAATTTTTTTTTCCCTATTTGCCATGAGATTCTGGTACACCTATAACTACAAAATGCGTGCTAAATTGGGTTTCCCGCCAAAACTCCCTAGGAAGTTTCAGTAAAGCGTCTACCACTTTATTGAATCGACTGACTTGACTGATTGACTACCTTGACTATTTATTGGGACTTTGACTTGACTTTGGACTTGACGATTTAGAAATAAGACAAAGAAAAACCTCAAACGACAGAAGAGGCAATATGGTCTAAGACCTTAGCCTGTTACATTTCGGGACGAATTATTAAACAAAAATAAATTGTCTAATGATACCAAATGTGACGTTTGACGTTGAAACCGGCATGCAATGCAAATAATTAATGCAATAACCAGTTATCGATTGCCAACAAGATACTAGTACACTCATAGATATATAATATTAAAAAAAGGAGTACACTAAATGCTGGCAAAAAGATATTTTAGTAATCTCTAGCTCATCGAAGGTAAATAAATCACATAGTTACTTTAAATAAAAACTAAAACTTTATTAACAAGATCCATATCGATTGCAATGCTGAAACATCCGTGAGGGCGCCAATTGTTGAATTTGTGTTTAGAAGTTTGTTTTACTTCTTAGGCGGGAATGTGGGCTCCACTGGGGACGAATCCAGCGCGGCCAGCGGTGTAGGTCACGGTGTAGGTGACACCGTCAAGACCGACGTATTGGTATTGTCCGCGGACCTCAATACCTTCATCTTCGGTTCCAGCGTTCTGGAGCTGAGCCTCCTCCTGGGCGGCGATGCCGTTGGAGGTCTCGTAACTGTAACATGGATTTATCATTATTATCGAGTAACCTTTTCTGATTCTATAAAACTAATTAGATGAAGATAAAAAAATATGCTGCATTACAAGTTTACTATTTTATAAGACTAGCTTATATTGATCTAGCACTCATTACGTATTGATTGATTTTAGATAAAAATTTCGTGGTTTATTTTATTTATGGTTTGGTTGTCCATATATTGCCACCAAAGTCAAGAACATTGAATCGCACTATCGAAAGTATTATGGTATGTATACAAACACTGAAATAATTAGGTCGGCTTCGGCTTAACCGAACTTAACAAAAAACACCCTATCGGTCGCAGATCTCTCTTTGGGTTGTAGATACCTGCCGCTCCCACATGGGTGACTTAAGTTGATAGATTTGAACAATTTGAAACTCACCCGAAAGCGTATCCGTCAACACCGATGTTGTTGTTGTCGCTGCGGAGGACGACGGCGTTCTTGTCGGCGTCGAGGGGAGCGGCCAGGGCGGCGGCGACGAGGACGGCGAGGACGATGAACTGTACAACAAGACAACCATTAGCATCGACACATGTCTGGGAAACCAAATAAGATCACTATACTCTGTTTAATGTGTGATAGTTTAAAATTTAAGAGGTAATCCCCCATGTTGATTTACAAAGCAATCCAAATCACTGGTGTACCGACTGAGATATTCAATGAAAACTTTTTTTTTAAATAGTAAAAACTTACGGATTTCATTTTGATAGGTTTTGGTGTTTCGTGTTGCAAAGCAATCGAATGAATGAATTGTATGCTAGAGGATTCAACTTATATACCAAAATACGTCGCTAGCAAGGACGCGTTGTGACATTTGAACTTAGAGCTTCTGCCGCGAGCCACAAAGGTTCGTTCATACATAAAGATACGTCCGGCTACGTTTAATTATTTTATTTCAATTATCATAATATAGTATATAAGGACATACGTATGAATACCTAATTGAAAAATATTTTAAGCAGCCGGCTATAACCAAGGGTTATACAAAATTGTAAGCAGATGTTGTACTAAATTGGAGATAATCTACGGTAAATGTCTGTTCTAAGACATCAAACTGCTTGGTAGACCCAAATATCCTATTCAATACAAGAATATCAGAATCTAAATATATATTGCTTTAGTTTTTTTATTACAGTATTTCCACTTTAGTTTCATTGCAAAGCTTATACTGTCTTTTGCTTCTAACAATAAAATATTATGAACATACATATTGTTAGATTATTAACGAATTCAGTAGAAATTGAAGGATTTAGTCACAGTAACGGTAGTCTAGGTTATCTAGGATTGACTAATGCATTGACCGCAGACGAAAGTCGACATTAGAGAATAATCGGCAATATGAAGTATAACGCAACAGCGTGCGTCCGCAATACATGTCTACTTAATCATTGGATTACGAGTTCCGCAACAGCTGATAGTGCATCAAATTTAAGAGACACTTCATCGGAGTGAAGATATAACCATAGTATTTACGTGTTACTCAGAGACTTTGTTAGAACTTCTATAGAACTGATTAAAGTACAATCATAATAAAATCGTTGAGGAATATAACATCTATTACATTAACAGAGCCTTCCATTTTAAGTCAACTCATTTTGAAAAAATAACAAATGTGGTTAAAGTTAACAAAGAATATGAGTAACCGTTAATATTAAAATACATATAAACTTTCCTCTTGAATCAATATATCTTGCTGAAAACTGCATTCCGTTGAGTAGTTTAAAAAATCTTGACAGCGGAAGCGACTTAATTTTATACTCGATATAAAGATTACTAATAAAATAAAAACGACAAAACTACTCCAAAATCCTACTAGGCTCCAAAACTACTTGACCGATTTTCATAAAATTTAGCACAGACATAGAGTCAGGGTTTGGGTCCCAGGACGTCTTGTATCTCGAAGTCGGGACTTTTCGTAATTTTAGCTGCCTCGAGTTCCGGGACTTTCAGGACGAAACTCGAGACGAGACAAGATTTTTGAAATTCTTATGTAATAATTTTTATTTTTAAATAATTGAAAGAGGTTTAAGGTGAAATTCCATAATTGTGAATTCAGCTTCCAAAGTAATTTATAAGTTGGTCCACCCCCTGGCATTTCCTAACTGTAGGATATGAAAACTTCATAATCATGCTAAAAACTCTTAAGGAAAATTATTTTGAGTGAAATCTGACAACAACTTTTGAAGTAATTCAAAGAAAAATGCTTTTAGGTTAGATGATTATTAAAATTAAAATTATTCAAAAAAATCTTAACCTCTTTAAAAAACCCAAAAAAAATCTTAAGTCTCAATTCCCGGGACTTTAACTGTAGGCTGTCTCGTGTCCCGGGACTTTTAAACTGTCGTTAATTCCCAAACCCTATACAGGGTGTTTTTTCAGTCACTATCCAAACTTTCAGGAATGAATATACTCTTGAATATAATATGTAACTTTTACTATGGGATCAACTTTCCTACTTGAAAAAAAAAGCTGTTTCATACAATATACTATCTATGCCGTAGCCCTTATGTTAGAGTTTTTAGTGTAGAGGTTATAGTTATAGTTTTTTTTATACAAACCCGATATACGATATGTGCCATAGCACAAAGCCATAGCACATGAATCTTCTGGACCTTTGGTGCAAGGCTAGCATCAAAAGTGACTCATTGTAAATTCCATCAATTGTTAAAAAAATACTACAAATCCTTGACTCCCTTTGGAAGTCAGAAGTGCGTTTCTGACACACTTATTGAAGAAAATATGCGACAGGTGCATTCCACGCAATTACGAAACTGTATAATTTTGAGTGAATCTCTCGCATCATGACGAGTTCATGATTTAATTAAATCTACAGATTTTTATCGTCTTACGGTACATAAAAAGGTTTGTTTTTATGTATACATAATTATTATGAAGTTAACATGTTTGCAGAGGTAGGGATATTGTTGCAAAATAACTATGCTCATTTTAATACTTATGAAAATTAGTAACATCCTCGGGGAAGTAACGGGAATTTTACTTTCTTTCTTTCTCTTGGGAAGCCTTAAGGTCTCCGTTGTCTCCAGTTTAGAGGTTTGGTCAAAGGAAAACTTGTTAAGGTTATTGGTTTTCCTATCACCGAACGAAATAGAAGGTAAAAGCATATTAATAAAATAGAATATTAGAATGTGTTTACCTATACCACAGACAAAATGTACAGTTCACTTCGAATTTTCTTAAAAAAATTATATTATGTATAATGTATACCTACAGTGGGCGTACATTGACATCTTTATCTAATTTCGTCCTAATATGTATAATTTAAATAATTTAAAGTTCATGGAGCAAACCTGATTTAAAACGAAACTTAATATGGAATGTTATGTAGGCAATGAATATTATAATAACTAGATGGGTTAGGTGACATCTAGCCCGGTCTAAATCTCGCCTTTAGAGTTTCGTAGTTAGCGTGTCGGAATCCTTATAGTTTACCTTCCAAGCGGTCAGTGCTAGAAAAAGATGAAACTTCGTCAATTCGCAAAAAAAAAAGAAAATATTTAATGGAAGTCATCGAATGTTGTAAATAAAATGCGTGATCCGACAACAAAGAAATAGTGTAGGCCGTACCTTCCTCAGATAAAACTTAACCCGAGTACACACTAGTGACAGCCAATAAGCGATAATAACTTTAAATAAATTAATTTTAATCTTATGGATATTTTTTGCTAAAAATTAATATAACTCAGAAATTGTTTTTTTTTTCAAACAGTATCATATTGTATGATCATAATTAATAGCCATAATTTTTAATCTTCTCTTAAAATAAAAATGGATTGCAATGATTCAAATACCTCGCTAAAACTCGAGAACGGCTGCACCGATTTGAATAATTTTGGTCTTGAAATAATTATGGACGTTTAGGGAAGATTTAAACGGTGAGAAATATTAGAGGTGTAGGTGTAATTATTTATTCCAGTTCGTAATTTCATAACTACGTGTGTCGGGACAATTAGTAGTTATAAAATAGTACATAAGTAGTAAAAATTCAATTATTTAAGTCCAATTAATCCAATTTAAGTCTTATTTATATTTTTAAAACACGTTTAAGTATTTTTAATCGAGATGAACTTTTTAAATGAAAAAAATATATAGTGAGAAACCAGCCTACAAATTACAGCCTTCGTTATTATGCAATAAACACTCAACTCGAATTCGTTTAATGCATTTTAATGCCATAATTTGTTAATCTTTTTCCGATATTAATCTCTGACATTCCTACTCGATAACAATGTCTCATTAATCAATCATACAACTATGTTTATTAAAATTCCAAAATAAGGTTTAAAGATTTTATTGATGGTGGTCTCTAATCATTAGTTTATGTTTAAATTGTAATATACACTGTTCTCGTATGTGTGACTATGTATGTCTTTTTGAAAATAAATTATTTAAGCCTTATGGTGCTCTTAAATACTATGCAAGCAACAGCTTGGCAAGTAGGTATCTATTTATAGTGAGGATGTCCCTCACGGTCACCCCAATAGTGACAAGCATTTTTATCTTTACCCGATTGCGCCAGGAGGAGGACACTAGTGATAGGCTTCTTTTAATTTAATGTAATATATTTATGTAAAAATCAGAGGGTAAATTCTGCTAAATAAAACCTGCAATACAATTACAATTTACAATCAAGTCCCGATACGTTAAATGCCAAAGCGGTATTCTCGTAAACGTTAAACCAGCGTGCAATGCGTTCGTACCTAATTGATCTAAACTTCACAATATCAATATTTATGGTAACATAGACATGTGTCATTTATAATACAATCAAAACAAAGGAAAGTCTACTTTATTTAAATACGAGAATTGAGGTTCTGATAAAAATTCGCGCATTCGTGTGAACTTCGCGGCATTTGTTCATTGACAAATCCATAACATTCATAACATGACGCGACATTATACCAAGTCTGTATGATGGTATCGTGTAATATTTCTCGTCATTTTAAGGGGATCTACCACTGCTTTACTGTCCGTTGATTTTTTAATTATTTTCATGTTTAATACTCGTAACTAGCTAACCCAGTACTCAGTAGTTACTCTGTCAATTTTCACTCCGAAAGAAATAATCGAAACAGTTTTCTCTATGTAAACGAAACTCACCAAAGAAGACTTACGACTGAATACTAGAACGATAGTTAAATTAAGTGATGATCAAGTCCAATGCTGTCCTTGTCGTTTCGGTTAGCAGAGACAGCGACAGCCTGTGAATAGGGACGCTCTTAATTTTGATTACCCTTTCAGTATTCGGTCGCTATCAGAAGTTCATGTAATCGATAATAGGCAAGCGGGCTGATTTTTTTTTATTGCATAAATGAATAGTACTCTTAAATATGAGTTACTTCTCAGAAGAAACCGTATATCAAAAGTCAATATTTTCAATGGTACAGCGATTTGTATACAAAATTTCGCAAGTAGTAAAAACGCTCCATACTAAACTTAACCTACAAGTGACGTCACTTGTAGGTTATGGTGTATGAAATATATGGCCGCAGGAATATATTTATAAATATCTCTGATATTTGTGCGTTTAAGTTCATACTTACCATAATGAATGTTTTTGTATATGATGTAAGTAAACTAATGATGTAGGTTTTGTTTAACAATTTCACAAAAAAAAATTTTTTTTGGAACTTTTTAAATGTATTTAATTAGTAAACTACACATAAAATAATATTTTTTTTTACATTTACCAAGTAGTAATGCCTCAATATTTCTGAATATATTAATGAAACTAAATATTTCAAATGTAGTCCGATCCCCTATTATTATAGGCTTCATCTTAAGAAAATTGTGGTGTGCAATAATCTACGTCCTTAAAATTTACACACACAACTTGTACCTCCTGTGTTACAAGTGCCTATGGGCGGCGGTAATTCCTATGCCATCAGTCAATCCGTCTGCTCCTTTCCTTGTCTATTTCATTAAAAATCATTAACACCTTTATGTATACCACATTCTTGCAATAAATGATTTGATTTGATTTGAAAAAAAAAAACGATTAACTTTTTCCAATAACGATATAAGGGTACTTTTGTAAGGCTGACCTCAAATTAGGCGTGCGCGTTCCTCGGCCGTGTGAGTGGCGCATCGCTTTATCGTTACCGTAAGTTCTAATATATAAGGTCTCCAAAAATCAATTACGGATACTTCAGGCACGTGATCCACTGCTTAAGTAAAGACGTTTAGGCAGAGAAATAATTGTCATACTCAAACTAAAATAATCATCTAATGTATGGGCGACTCTCCGCAAAACGCAAACTCGCCCTTATAAAGACAAAATTTTTTTTTCGAGTATGACAATTATTTTTCTTCTTAAATGTCTTTACTTAAGCAGCAGATCACATGCCCGAAGTATCCGTAATTAATTTTACCAAACTTTATATTTTCTAGCCTAAGGGTCAGATCACATCGCGACGATACGTGACGCTGCATTTTTAGGAAGTTATTCAAAATTGAACTTTATTCACTTCATGAAAAGATACACGTTTCATATTACATCAGTCATACACTACACATGCTCTGTGCAGCGCGGTGCAACTTGACATTCGAACTCTTACAACGAAACGTGTATCTTCTTGCGTAATGGATAAGGTTTAATTTTGAATAGCTATCTTAAAAATGCAGTGCCATGTCTCGTTTCGTTTCCGTGTTAATTGCCTTTAAAGGAAAAAAAATGTTGAACCTGAACCTTTTGTATGAATTCCACAAGCAGACTCACTTGAGGATGATTCGGTCAAAGTATAACCACACCTAAACAAGTTATATAATGGGGTCTATTTGATATTCACAAAATTAAAATGTCATGACGTGTTCAGTCCAACCACAAACAGCCTTGAACGAGTTGATTCTATTTTCCTTTTTTATTTGTAAGAAATTGTTTTAGGATGTCCATTATCATGAGGATAATAATTATATTGCCATTGTTTTGTATTGTACCTACTTTTGACCGGCTCTTTATAAGACGGCCGTTACTTTTACTAATCAGCACATTTCATTTATCACCTCGAAAAAATCGGTTATCAGTTATTTTCCGACACGTAAGCTTTACGATAGGGATGATGACTACATTTAAACTATTTAATTTCATCAATATACTCAGATATATGCATTACTACTTGGTAAATGTAAAAAAAATATTCTAAGCAAAGCAAAAATTTTTCTTAAAGATTTTGTTATTTAAATACTGGAGACAACTAATTAGAGTAACTGGAGAGTTTTATCTCGTACTAGCTTTTGCCCGCGACTTCGTCCGCGTGGAACAGTTACTTTGGGATACCACTAAAATTTACCCGCGACTTCATTTACGTAGAAGGAGTAGCGTTTCCACTTCACGAAATCACGACTGCCCACCGCGCGCCGTAATTTGATTATTTTATTACTGCGATATCTTCTAAAATACTCATTGAAATCTAATGATGAAAACGCCAATTTTCTTCTAAATAAAATGCTTGTAATGAATAACGTATTTACTTGGATAAGGATTTATATCATCTTTATGAAAACACCCTCACAAATAATGCTTAATGTTAGAACTAATTTGGTTAGCATAAAAAGGTTATTGTGAGCCAACCTTAAAAGATAGACATATACAGTCGCGGACTTTTTTTTAAACTTTTAAAGGAAAACAATTCTGTGATACATCCTTTTAGCGAAACTTTAACCGTTTCCGCAGCGTACGCAGCGAAAGGTCTCAAAAGGAAAAAAAACCCCGATTGGTGCTCCGCTCGTATTAAGCTTAGCATGATGTTATATAGCCTAAGGCCTTCCTCGATAAATGGACTATCCAACACAAAAATAATTTTTCAATTCGAACCAGTAGTCCCTGAGATTAGCGCGTTCAAACAAACAAACTCTTCAGCTTTATAATACAAAATTAGTATAGATTTCTCTAAACGATTTTTCGTAGGATGTATTTCGTAGGATTTATTTCACCAAATTGAAAACAGCTTGTTCAATTTTGAATGCCATTTTAAACAGGTGTAAATGGGATTTCTAGTGTTTAGACTCCAATTTGGCCTGGCGCGTGGAACGTTATACGGTTATCAATTGTAAAGTTTTGTTGTCAAATAGTAGGTCGACGCTCCGAAATGCCATGTTTTTTTTTGCATTCACACGTGATATATATGTCACCGTAAAATTGTAAAATGTCGACAGATTGTCAAATAAACATTTCTTCTTACAATTTTACGCATTATTTTTCGTTGTAATTGTTATTATAAAAAGCAAACAAATATAGCGGCGCGGGGCACGTCTTGCCGTTTAATCAATCGGCTCGGTAAATATTACTATATAACGAAAAATAATGCGTACAATTGTAAGAAGAAATGTTTATTTGACAATCTGTCGACATTTTACAATATCTCTAGTAATATTACAATCTAACGGTTTTTACAATTTTACGGTGACATAATATATACGCTATTATCAGATATGAAGGAAAACCTTAAGGTTGTGTCTTAATTTCTCAGAATGACAGGTTGATATAACGTTGGTATAACTAATTAGCCTAATTCATAAACTTTACTTACGATAAGTCGGACGGATTCGCTGGCAAAAGCTAGATTTTAAAACCAGATTTTAGTCCATAGAGATCGTAAAGATGAACAAACTTAAAGTGCTTATAGTTATGAAATAATGATTAAACTTTAAAGAGCCGGTTCAATTTACGTCTAGGTGTATTAATAATAGGAATTTCAATATACGAATTATTATTAACTCTACTAATAGAAAATACGAACTATTTATTTAGAGCAATTTTGAAGGAACAAAGTAAATTACCTTTAAGCTTTGACCTAATGAAAGTTAGCTTTAGATATATTTAATATAATCACGCCTTTTTCCCGTAGGGGTAGGCAGAGACCACTTCTTTCCACTTGCTACGATCCTTACATACTTGTTTCGCTTCCTCCACTTTCATTCTTACCATCCATTCCTTCTCTTACATTCAACGTAGCGAAGCGATTGGTGGAGAGGGTAGGAATAGGGAAAGGGAAGGATAGGTGGTGTGGAAAGGAAGATTGGTAAGTTAGAGTGTGAAATAGGAAATATAGGATATTACTGCTCAGGAGGGCAAGGGATAGGACAGTAATAGCTAGGGAAGCCGGGGCCGCATACCCGTATACTATACCACAACTACCGGACAGGTAAGTTGGGATGAGTATCCCATGACATGACTATATATTTAAAGGTACTATTATTATGCTTAATCTTTATTATATATCTCGACCTGAGACGCATTAGGTCTGATGTTGAATATCACAAGTTTAGAGGAGAGCCAAAAGAAAGATATTGACAAAATCGGGTCAAAACTTTTGTTTATTATCGAATAGGCTAACAAAAATAGTATAATGTTTTAGATAAGTCGTGTACCTTTGTATCAGTACAGTAATAAAACCAGTCACAGTTAAATAATAATATTTTATTAATCAAAAACTACTTTTTTGGTGACATCCAACCTTATGCTTGTACAGAGTTATTAAACGACGAATGTTTTTAATTCTATTTACTGATCCAACTTTATGCCTTCAATTTTTTGGTAAATTCAATGCGTATTGTAAGCTTTTTTAAAACATGTAACATTATGTTTGACCAAAACTAGAAATTTTGTTACGTCCGATCTATTTATGAGGCATTTAAATTAATTATTATTATGTACATAATATAAGGTCGTTGTTAATAAAATAAAATTTAAAAAATAATAAAAACTCAAACATTATGACTTTCAAACTTATGTTTTAAACTAAAAGAATGGAAACATTATTAAAATTAATCTATACTATCTATACTTCTATACTAATATAATAAACAAGAAAAGTTTGTTTGTTTGCATTGAATAGGCTCCGAAACTACTGGACCGATTTTGATGAAAATTGGCACTGATGTAAAGTAGACCATGAGGAAGGATATAGGCTACTGTTTATCGCGGAAAAATGTACGGTTTTAGTTAATTGTGTAACTTAATTTGTTTAATTTTGTTTTTCCATTTGGTTCAGTATCAATAAGCATTAAAATAATAAGGGGCATTTTTGTATGTAGCCCGTCCCCACTACTGTAGCACTACAAGACAAATATGAAATAAAAA
The DNA here is from genome assembly GCA_905404095.1 of Glaucopsyche alexis. Lineage (NCBI taxonomy): Eukaryota > Metazoa > Arthropoda > Insecta > Lepidoptera > Lycaenidae > Glaucopsyche > Glaucopsyche alexis. The sequence goes on along the minus strand of FR990048.1, from coordinate 21,591,815 downwards.
GTCTTAAAAAGTGTGTCATTTTATTGTATGACGAAAAATCTCTAAGCCATTGGAGAAAAAAGTTAATGAGGGTAAAAGGTTAAAAAAAAAGTTTAAAAAATAATCTTTTATTATTGCATAATTTCATAGTGTTGCTAATAAGAAACAATTATTATTGGGAAGTAATGGTATACAGCAAACTTCATAAAAGTGTTACATTTTCATAAACTGCCTCATATTTTGAAGAAATGTATGGAGTAATAATAAAATGCTAAAAATAAGCTCTTTCCTTAATTCTTTCGCACATAATTACTTTCTGGAAATTTTTTCTTATCTCAAATTGCGATACTTCATACTATCGAATGGTGCAATAATACAGAATGTATTTTTTTTTCACTATCAATGGGTTCGAATACTGGCTAGGAAAATATTGAGTTATCAGAAATCTAATGATGCAGTTTAAGTTTTCATCAAGTCGGACTCGACACTTCGTAGGCCTAAATTACTATTTCTTATTTGTTTCACCATGTATATTTTTAACGGGCAATTGGCCCACCACACTTACCCACCACTGCAACTCCTGTGTAGCCAGGATCGACAGTGGTAACCAACCGCAAAAACCCTTTGATATGTTCTCAGGGGTGCCCGGGGACATGCTAAATCTGTCTTGGAACCCGCAACGAAATTAATCAGAAGATTGTAGGAGGAGTATTCCAGTTTCCCTCCCCAAGCAAAGCGGGAGACAGCAAAAATTGTGATGACAAAAAAGTCAGAATTAAAGGGGAAGCACCACGGAAATAACATGTTTTTTTATGACTACAAGACAGAATGTAATTAAATGTTTTAATTTATAATATGACAATTAATTACAATGCATTTATAATGACAAAATAGTGTAGCATTGTTTCCAATAGTACTTATGACAAAAACGTTTGAAAGCCCGGAAGTATTTGTATATGTATTTTCACCATGTATATGTATTTTTTACTTTTTTTCTGTACATAATCATTTTAAAATTATTTTTGCTATTTAATTATATGTATTTTATTGTAATAGTTTTATCAGCATCATTATATTTTACATAAACCAATTTTCCAGGTCAGGATTCGAACCCGCAAATTAGGAAACAAATAGGTACATTTTGTATTATTGCACCATTCGATATGAAGTAAGAAATGAGTAAGTAAGAAATTATCAAAAACCACACCATGCAAGTAAGAAACAAATTTCCAGAAATTAATTATGTGCGAAAAATTTAAGGAAAGAGCTTATTTTTAGCATTTTATTATTATTCCATACATTTCTTCAAAATATGAGGCAGTTTATCAAAATATAACACTTTTCTGTGTTATATACACACTTACATACACTTCAATAGTTTGCTGTATACCATTACTTCCCAAAAATTGTTCCTTATTATATAAACACTATAAAATGGTGCAATAATACAGAATGATTTTTTTACACCTTTTTTATCCTTTAACCCTTATTAATTTTTTCTCCTCAGATTTAGAGATTTTTTGTCATACAATAAAATTACACACCTTTTAAGCCCTTTCATTTGATATATGTCTTACTGGCTGTTTTCCGCGGCTCCGCCCGCGTAAATATAGTATTGGGTATCCCGCGGGAATACTGTACTTTTCCGGTATAAAAAGTAGCTTATGTTTTAATCCAGAGCCTAAACTACTACCGTACCAAATTTCATCGAAATCCGTTCAGTAGTTTTGCGTAGTAGCGTGAAAGAGGAACAAACATCCATCCATCTATCCATACATCCTCACAAACTTTCACTTTTATAATATTAGTAAGATAGTACTACAGTAGTGGGGACAGGCTCCATACAAAAATTCCTCTTCTTCTTTACACGTATATGAAGGTTTCAGCTCACGATCGTTGATAGGTCAAGCCACCGTCGCGCCGAAAACGGCCGAGTGACCGGCGATAATGTCCGATGTCATTTTATCGCGCCGGTGTGCGGTCACAAAGTCAATGGAATACTGTTTCTTCTTCACATAGGCATTTCTGTACAACGATAAAGTAGCACTTTTTAAAGGCATAAGGACTAATTGTGTTTGTAGACCTTAACCAAACAAATAAATTTTTCGAGGCATAACACTATATCTCAAGATACGACATATACATTTTACTTTTACCAACAATCCTTGTAGAATAAAGTCGAATGACAAAATAGTCCCTTTATTACGCGTAAAATATTTTACAAGCATAAAAGCTGAAGTCAACGTTCGACCTCTTAATTAAACCAAAATTTTAAGCATAAATGCCTTATTCCACGATATAAATTTAAAAATTCGACACATACGACCTTATGCATTCCTATAATTATAAGAACTAAAAGAGATAGAATTATGATTCTTATAGCTTAGAAAGAGCGCGAGATACTGGTTTCAGCTGACTAATAAAGTTATTTTATCCGATCTCGACATTCGACCTTATGCGTCTCAGGTCGAGATATATAAAAATGGATTGCAAGTCCAATGTCTCGTTAAAATCGACAACGGCTGGAACGATTTGGCTCAAGACAAAACAACGTGTGTCGGGACAGCCAGTATTGAATATATTAGGTACTCAAGAAGCACGCAAACCTAGTCGCAGTAAAATAAGTTATTAAATGTTTGTATTAAAATACAATTACAAATTAATAGGGTTGAAAGAATTATCATTTGAGTACTAATATTAAAACTTGTTTTAGTAAATTCTTGCTAGTTCAAGTTCTGTAAAGTCTGTGGTAAAACTCGGTCTTAACTTAACTAGTCTCGGATATATAAATCACATCATACTAATAACTGCGTAATACCATACCAGTTCCATAATAATTATATATGATGAGATAAATGACATCATATCGAAGGCAGATTTCCTTAAAAATAGGAAAGAAACTGGTTTATCACTTAAAATTATTATAGATCATCTATTTTTTTGATGAAAAATAAATAATCTCTATAAAAACCTCATCACCTCTCAAATATCCGGCTACACTTATAAAATAAAGGTGTCTGGATTCCGATCTTGAAAAATAATTATGTAGTAACTTGGTATTTTTGTTTACGGCAAAATTCTCTTATCGAGCGAGAATTCGGTTTTCTATTCGAGATTCTAATGAAGTGGGGTGTCGATTAAACTGTTGATGATAATAATATCTAATAATAATATATGATGATAATTATAATATGAGGATAATAATATCTAATAATAATAATATAAGGATCATACAAAATAAAACGATACAAATTTTTAAGATAGCTATTTAAAATTAGACTTTATTCGTTACACAAGAAGACACAAAATTGATTAATAATAGTTAATTCATACCAAAACGAAACGATACGCTATTTAAAATTGAACTTTATTCGTTACACACGAAGATACACGTTTCATTGTAAGACTTCGAATGTCAAGTTACACCGCGCCGCACAGCGCATGTGTAGTGTACCTATGCCTGCACATGTGCAGCTGATGTCACATGAAATTTGTATCTTTTTGTGTTAAGGCCCTCCCCCGAGCAAAAGACCTTGAGGCGGTCAGCCGCATAACTCAGTTCAAAATTTTTCACATAACTTAGTTCAAAATTGACAAAAACAAATTAACGGCGAATATCTAGCTCATGAAATTGCCTATCTATTGGTGTGTGTCCCAAATAAAGTTTACTTGTAAATACTATGGAGACGCTGAAACTATAATTGAATGTTCATTGAATTATAGTTTCAGCGTCTCCATAGTATTTACAAGTAAACTTTATTTGGGACACACACCAATAGATAGGCAATTTCATAAGCTAGATATTCGCCGTTTAAATTTTTTGTTTGGTCAATTTTGAACTAAGTTATGTGAACAATTTTCAACTGAGTTATGCGGCTGACCGCCTCAAGGTCTTTTGCTCGGGGGAGGGCCTTAAGAATAAAGTCAATTTTAAAAATGCATCCCCGCGTCCCGTATTACCTTGTTTTGGTGTGGATTGCCCTTAGTATAGTTTCGTTCGATTACTATCATAAAATTGTTTCTGTTACCTAGGTATGGAGAGCTCCGTGGCCTAGTGAGTAGATCGTTTGGTTCGCACTCGAGAGAGTGCAGGTTCAAATCCCAGGTTGTGGCGTGTACCAATGAGACTTTTTCAGATCTCAAGTACATTATACGGACGCTCTAACGGTGAAGGAAAACATCGTGAGGAAACCCGCACATAGTTGGCCCCAGACGTATTGACCAGTTCATTCCTCTGGACTAGGCTGACTATGTTGTGAGAATGCCGTATGTGCTTGGGCAATCATACGACGTTTAACAACCAACTGTCCCAGGCACTGTTATTTCAAGAGTGGTTACTTCGCTCGGAGAATACTGTATAAATCATCCATTAATGGATGTAAAGGCCTAATTTTAGCTAGGTATGATTAAAAAATAGAACTGTCTAGGTGCTACCTACCTTGTTTCATAAAATGATCTACCGCCTCGAAGGCTCTATTTTTAAATAGAAGAACCCATTAAATACCAATGTATTTAATTTATAGTCCTATTTCTATGGCTACATTTGTAGTGGTTAGTAGATAGTACGGCTTTAAAACGAATGTAACCGTTGTGAATTTAGTGGACCTTCTAGCTCTTATTAAGATTATATTTATTCAATTTAAGGCTTATGAATTAATAACAATGTAATAACAAATACAAATATGGTAAACATATCGCCAATTACAAGCCTCCACATAATATACTCGTAAAACCTACCAACTTTAACTACCTACTTGTTTTGTATTGATTTTCTAAAAAAACAGTTAATTATTAATAAATATCATGCCTAAAAGACTGTCTTTAAATCAGTATCTACAGCTAGTAAAACATAAATAAAAATATTATATTGACATTGCATCGTAAAAGTATGAAATTGAAAAACAACTCAATAGTAAATACCAACAACTCATAGTATGTATGAATAGCCATTTAAGATTACACCATATAGAATAATCCGCTCCAAAATAAATCTCACTGATGTAAAGACGTGTCATATTGATATAATAATTTCTTAATTTTACTACTTAAGTGTTAACTAATTTTACATTTCCTATCTGTAAATTCAATCAAATATGTTCGTGATCCGATCCACATGTACGGATTTAATCGCTGTCTATTTTAGTTTAAATATGCAAAAATTTACAAAGACCGTTCTGCGTTGAAACCTAAAGAGTATGCACATAACTATATCGCTTTATAGAACTAAAGGAAATACACTAAATTATCATAACACTTTTCTAATCTGAGGTACAATAAGAACCTAGGTACTTGAATATGAAACTACCTAATAAATGAATAATAGTCATCAAATTGACAACCTTGTAAAATTGGAATTTGTACCTACTATTCAATGGTGAAAACCAAATCCAAATAGCATCAGTGGTTTTGGAGACAGTCGAGGAAAAACATACCTACATACAGGTCAAACTGAGAACCTCCATTTTTTGAAGTCGGTTAAGAAAAATATGAAATTCCATGACATTAATGTATTTCTTTATTGTATTGTAAACAAGTGATGTTTAACTTTGTAGCATTATAGGGCTATAGTTTCTTTGTTCACGTTTAGATTAAGTTGGATCTGAACATAATACCGAAAATATTTCATTATATAATTACTTCAATTTTTATGACATCATATATTTTTCACACAGTTTCATCCAAACAACTATTGAAAACGAGAGATTGGTAATTGTACGCGCACCTTTACCGCGCATAGACATATGAAAGCCTGGCATTTGCACTTGACTGGCCAGTCGAAATGCCATGTGTTTCGTCAGGTCAACACCTGTGGGCCGCACTAGCAATTACACAAACCGGCTAGTTTTGATCATTGTAACCTTTATGAATTCGCTATGTACTACATATTATCAAAAGCTTTGGAACATCTTATTTGAACTTGCCCCCTTTTTACAATCTCTATCTGTGTTGACACCTAAAATATTTATTTGAAAAATTCACTCGTATATTTAGACGACTATAACATTCTACATACTTACTCGTAAAAGTATTAGTCTGCTAGACGTAACTACATTCTTAATGAAGCAATGTGCATGGCGCTATAGATAGTTGAGTATGCAAAATTTGAGGACCGAATTCCAGCAATGGATTCAAGTTAAGAAAATGTCAAAAATTAATAATGCGGATCTTGCCGGACAAATGTTTGGTCCATTTTTTGACCCCTCTACGTATCACATTTTTATCTTTTCTGTGATTTACATGTTTTACAGATTTTATTAATTAATATTAACATTATTCAAAATGTCAATGGTAAGATCTCAGGTTTTTAATCAATATCGGAATTTAATTAGTTCATATTGAATGACATTGAAAAAATCAACAACTTAATAAATAAGTAATAACAGATGCTTCAATAGCATTTTTGTGAAGGGCAAACGAGTGATTACACTGTACCTATCGCTTTGGCCTATTTATATACCTAATATGCTGAAATGATGAGGTTTTGACTTTTTTAATACGCACAATAATTTTAAAAGCGGCAATTTCAGCCTTCAAATTGCCCTGTCTACAGTATTTCCATACTCGTAATGCGTAAAAAGCAAAAAAATTTAAAAACTAAAAAGTTCTCTCTTCACATCATCACACACATCTTCTTTGGATATCCTAAAATTTGGGTGCGACAAAATGGAAGAACAGGGCCGTTTGCCACTCGATGTAGAGGTTTACCTTGACACCGGGCGAATGTCGCATCGTCTTGAATATATTATCAAATATAATAAAATAGATCTGCCATATGAGCATTCGCAGACCGCGTGATTCTATGATCAAACTGTCTCCATTGGGCGGCACGTCACGGCACGGCAAGACACAATGCAAATCGTTAAGAGTGCTCTACTATTTCCTCGTGATAATTAAATAACCACCGAATTCAGCCACACAAGGTGCAGGCTTGTAGGTCCGTTGCCTTAAGGTTTGTAGGTAGCAAAATTCTTCTTAGACCAGTCTAAAAGAAGCAAAAATCACTCTGCCTTTATACTTCCTTCAATAATATTCTTAATGTAGCAGAAATGCATAGACTAATCATTGGTCTCGCTGGGCGCTCTACAAGCGAGACCAATCAAATATCTTTGCCGAAATGGTTGTATTTAGTTTCATTAAATTTGCCTAAACCTTATTAATTTATTATGATTAACGAATAAAAATATTCTTATATTTAAAAAAAACAATGGAAATAGTTTATATGGAGGGTTTTTAAATATTTTAAATGTATACTTTTATCGAACACGAGAAGATGAACTTATGAATTCATCTAATTTCCATTGTATAAATTAAGTTAATCTGCCTACTTTTTATTTTATAATAAAAATACTTTGCATTATTCATAGATATGTTGAGCTTCCCGAGGCAGTGTGTTGCTACCGAAATATTTCTTTAGATAATAATTCATTTTTAAATATTATATGACATCAGATATTTTTCACACAGTTTCATCCAAACTTTTACTTTTTTTAAATTCTTAAAGGTTATAACTTATATAGTATCTTGATCTGTATAAAATGGCGAAATTTTTCACGAAAGACAATACCTGAAATTTAAGCCCTTGTTTGTTTTCGTGCAGACTGTAGATAAAATATTGGATATTTACTCAAAAAGCCAAAACCTACCGTGCCCATGAAAATGATGCCTCAAAAAATAAACCTACCTGTTACTAATGTGTTAATTTATCATGATGATCTTGTTAACCTTGTATATAAAAATTGATTAATCTATATTGACCTATTCTTTTATAAGATCTTAAGATAGCACACGATTTAGTTATTTGTATAAATAGATTTTAAGGGACAAAATATTGCGTCCGCTTGGATTAGATGCCCTTTTAAATACTTAAAAGGCCGTATATAAGTCGGTATAAAATTAATCATCGTCATAGAGCCGTGGCCTTTGACCTTTAGTTGCAATCTAGAAAGTGTAGATTCGATTCCGGGCTGTGGCATTTACCAATTAGACTTCAAGTACCTTACACGGACTCTCAATAGGTGTAGGAAAACATGTCGAGGAAACTCCTGCATGTGTTCACACGTATTTGTGAAATACGTGTGAAGTCTGACAACACGCAGTAGAATAATAATAATAATAATAATATCTAATAATAATAATATCTATGGACCCTTCACACCACGTCAATCTGGCACCGTGCTAAGTGTCCGAAGAACTTGTGTTACGGGTAACAGACAACGGGAAGTATATTTAATACTTTTATACTATACATATATTTAAGATTTTTATTATATTATACACATATTTAATACACATCCATGACCCAGGAACACAGAAACAATTTTTGTTCCTTTGGCAGGATTCGAACCTGCGACCTCCGGCTTGAGCACCAAAGTGCTGAACCACTGAGCCACAGAGGTCGTCGAATAGAATAGTGGTGGACTATAATTTTACCCTGCTCACTCTGAACAGACAGATGAGACTCGCAGTGGGAGTCAATGGCATAAAACAGACGTCTGAACCTGAATTCTCATAGTTAACGTAGAGTTTTATTTTACTTTGATTGTATTATAAGTAAAGCGACATGTTATCATAAACTGATTTTGTAAAATTTGGATTTGATGCTGGTTTACGTTTACGAGAATACCGGTTTGGCAGTTTTAGCGTATTGGGACTTGATTGTAATTGTATTATTGCAGGTTATATTTAGCAGAATTAACCCTCAGATGTAAGTGGTCGGTAACAATGACAAAGTAAAACTAACAAAATAATATAGTTCAAGCCACAATATAAAATATTTATTATCTGTATGTATTATTTCAATGAAATATCGACGATGACGATATCTGTGGCTCAGTGGTTAGTGGGTTAGCGCTCAAGCCGGAGGTCGCGGGTTCGAATCCCGCCAAGGAAACAAAAGTTTTCTGTGTTCCTGAGTCATGGATATTAGATGTGTATAATATTTTAAAAATCTTCAATATATGTATAATATATACTTATATATACTTCCTGTTGTCTAGTACCAGTTTCACAAGTTTCGGTGTGACCAGATTGACGTGGCGTGAAACGTCCATATCTATGGCCGCTTCGATATTAAAATTATTATTATTATAAATATAATTAACTCTTGCTTCAAATGGTACCAAAATCACATTTATAGTGCATCTGTAGCATATTTGTCTCGTTATTATTTTATACCTTTGTACAGACAACATCATTACTGTCAGGCGGCTGCTGACTGTACGTGATGTGTGACGTACAAACATCCTATCATCAAAACTCACTGCCGCCTTTGTGCAAGTCACGCGCTGCTCACATCAAAGGCAGTAGAGTAACCATGCATGTAGGGAATAACAGTATTTTACCCAACTACAGTGAAGCCAAAAGGAATAGTAATGATTTTGAGTCTCTGTATACATGTATGTTTGTTCCACCGTAACGCCTAAACTATTTGTCCGATTTTATTTAGTACCTTTTGATGAAAAAAGGTGATGAAAAAAACAGGCTCATTAGTATTTTATATTATGGCCATAAAAATAAGTAATTTGATAAAATATTGATGATCGTTATTTTCATTCCAAGCTTATATTATTTGAAATACTATTCTTGTGTGATAGAATCAAATGCTTCATAAAAATAAAAAATAGTCCCTGTTGAGTTGCATTGTGCAGCAACACTGTAATAATTGTTATCGGCATACTTAAATCGACATAATATTATGGCAGTTGTTGACGTCACAGGCACGTGTATCGCTCACTTTCTTGTTGAACATTTAATTTTGTTTGTATTTTCGTTATCTATACTATAGTGTGTCTGTCTGTCTGTCTTTCTGTTACCTCTTCACGCTTTAACCGCTGAGCCAATTTTTATGAAATTTGGTATAGACATACTTTGGGTCCCGGGAAAGGACATAGGGTATTTTTTATCCTGAAAATGTAGTTTTCTGTGGGATAATGTATTTACCCGCGTAAAGAAACGAAGCCGTGCACAAAACCTAGTTTTTTTATAATTTACAAAAATGGTTTTTAGATTTTTTATCAATAACATGTCTAAAATTTTTATATAATATGAAAAATATTTTTAGGCAAAATGCCTATTTTAATCTAAAAAACGTGGTGACCGTAGTGTTTTTGATCACCGATTCTCGTTACCGAACGTAACGGCGCTACACTACTTTTTATATCACTGAGGTCGTAGACAAAAAATATTTAAATAACGAATTCCAACCGAATTATTAGAACTGGCCCGCAATAAATAAAAGCTTTAGTAAAAATAATTACTGTCACAAAATTTACTAAATTAAAATACACCATTGCAACTAATTCATACAAAGATGCAAAAACACCTGTATTAGGCAACTGCCATGGCAAACAGCTGTCAATGTCAATGAAAACAGCTGTCAGGTGCCAAAATTTTACTTCTATTTAGCTACACGCCTGTACACTCTGTTAAGATAGGTAATACCTGTTATTGGCCATATTAATTGTTAATTACTTACTTAGTATTAATTAGGGTACCGAACCTCGAAAGAAAAAACGGAACCCTTATAGGATCACTTTGTTGTCCATTCGTCTGTCTAGTAAGACCCTTTTTCCTGAGAACGCGTAGAGGTATCAAGCTGGAATTTATATCAAATACTCCGGTCTACTGTCCCTTAGAGCTATGAAAAAATCAAACTGCTAAGCCAACACAATTTAAAAATTACAGCCGCTTATGCCGCAAAATTCCGCAAATTTTCGACACTCGCAAGGGAATCAAAACCTACAGGGTCCTTTCGTGAACTCAGAAACTTGAAATTTGGTACGAAGCAACGTCTTATAGCACAGATAAAGGAAAAATTGCGAAAACCGTAAAATGTTAGTTACATCATAATATGATAAAAATATTTTTAATAATTTTAAACTTACTATGACTTGATTGTCGTGATGGGTGAACTTTTACTTAAATACCTACAGGTTTGTACGGAACCCTCGGTACGCGAGTCCGACTCGCACTTGGTCGGTTTTTTGTTATGTATACGCTGTTGGTATAATAATAAAGAAAGTAAAAAGATAATAAAAATGAAGTTTTAGTACCTACCTAATTATTTCTGAATTTTAAAAAGACTAAATTTTTACAATATGTAGGCAAATACAGAATTATTCAGTTTCTTCTGGCGATCATGTAACGACAACACTATAGACAAAGTCCGTGTATATCTAAATAAGCAAAAAGAAATTACTAATATTACTTTTATTAACGTCTTTAAAACAGCCTCTTCTATAAGGTATAACTAAAATATCAAAAACTTTACGATACCATAAACTAAAGAATTTAATAAATTCACTGAGCACTTAAAGAGTGGTTTTAATAAATGGCAACCCACCTGCTTCTCATAGACATGTGACGTCATGATCGAGGGTGGCCAGTCGTAAAACTTATGAATTTATGGGGAAAAAATACCCTGTTTTGAGGGAGACGATGCGTTAACCACTTTTTATTTCCGCAACACAAGCGCTTTTTGCGGATATGAAAACTTGAGCGGCCATGTTTTTTACTTTCATGGAGTAAGTAATAAATTACCTTCTAAGTTGCTGGTAAAAATATCTTCTACATTCAATAGATATAATATAAACAATATTTTGTACCAGTTTTGTATTAACTAAGAGCTCCGTGGCCTAGTGGGTAGACCGTTTGGTTCGCACTCGATAGAGTGCAGATTCGAATCCCAGGTTGTGGCGTGTACCAATTAGACTTTTTCAGATCTCAAGTACATTTACGGATGTTCTTACGGTGAAGGAAACATCGTGAGGATACCCGCACATGGTTAGTCCTAGACGTATTGACCAGTCATTCCTCTGGACTAGGCTGACTGTGTTCTGAAAATGCCGTATGTGCTTGGGCTATTATGACATTTAAAAACCGACTGTCCTAGGCACTACAGTATTTCAAGAGTGATTACTATCGGATGAAAAGGCCTAAGTTTGTATTAACTGAAAAGTCTTTGATATTATAGTTATTTTTTCTTTTTCTAGAACAATGGTGCATAAAAGACAGGATACATGAGTAAGACAAATTGTTATTATTATTTTATGTAGAAGGAAGGACTTTATCATAAGGATCTGAGAGAGCACTGAAGTATAATACAGTGTGTAATTAGTATCAAATGTAGCAATTAGGTTTTTTGCTAAGGTAGCTTGATTAACGACCCTCCTACAAAAGATTGTTTACTGCCACCCCTACACTGAAAGCTATAATAGTTAAAAACAATATAGTTCAGGGTTGTATTTCCTCAATTCTCCGAACAGCAGTAAAGGGCTGTCACTTTAGTTTACTTTTTATTTATATTGGATTTGCCGTCTTTACCTAAAAGATTTATTTATACAAATTTGTTGTCTTATTAATAAATGGATTTTGCCTGCGACTTTGTACGCGGTAAAGGAAATCGTGCGGGAACCTTATATTTTTCCGTAATAAAAAGTACCCTTTGTCCGTTCCCGTGGTCTAATCTACATTTGTGCCAAATTTCATCAAAATCGATCCAATAGTTTCGGAGTCTATTCGATGCAAGCAAACAAATCTTTACTCTTTATAAAAGTACTAATATTAATTAATAATTTTATTTATTTATAATAAAACAAAACCACAAAGACACATATTATTAATATATGTATATCCTATGCGTTGAAAAATTCGCTTGACAGACAAGGACAAAACATTGTATTGCTAATCTACTAGTTAAATATTTTTATTACTAAAGGGGTAATACAGCAGTCATACACACAACAATTGTTATTGTTAATATTATAGTTGTAGTATAGCTTATACCAGTGGTGGCATAGAACCTTGGCCTAGCTACTGAGTGTAATAAATAAACCGGGAGACAACACCTTGTTAACTGGAAATAATTAACGAGGGAAAAATAAAACGGCCAGTGAGCACCCGGCTTTATAGCCCCGACACGCTTTTCTCTATCAAGTGTCTTCTAAAACCTCCTTTACATCTTAATGACATTTGAAAGAAGGTATATAAAGTAAAGGAAAATTACATACTTTATATATTGTCGTAACGCCTTTTTTCATGAAAAAAATGTTTTAAACACTCCAAATGTTTTAAAATTTATTCCAAATAAATGTTCCTACATTTATTTCAAAAATTTGGGTGTTTCTATTAGTGTATTCGAGAAAAAAGTTCTGTTATCAGCTAACTAAACTAGTGAGCTTTTTTGATAGGTCTTTTATGCTGTGGACCTCCATTTTGTAACCTTACTTTACTTTGATAAAAACTTCAAGGAAGTTACAAGAAAAATCCAACGATCGGCATACTTTTAAACTTGAGAACTATTCCAATCTGATATCCGAGACCAATGAGTTTCAAATAAAAAGGATTAAATAAAGTGTATGGTTGAAGGTGACACAAATTGGAAAAGTTTGAGAAAGAATTACCGCAAGCTGAGATGCCACGTAAAAACTTAAGGTGCCGATTTGTTTTACCAAGTCTATAAAATTCTATAAAAACCAAGACTTTTAAATAATGAAACTGAACCTTATTTTATCACATTATTTTTTCATTCCTTGTTTAAGCAAACGCCTCAATACTAACATAATATTATATTATTTTGAAATAAAAATAAAAGTCAATAATTTGACGACCTCTGTTGAGGTGGTTGAGCGTGTTGGTGCTCAAGCCGGGGGTCGCGGGTTCGAACCCCGCCGAAGGAACAAAAATGTTTCTGTGTTCTTGGGTCATGGATGTGTATTAAATATGTGTATAATATAACCAAAATCTTAAATATATGTATAGTATAAAAGTATTGAATATACTTCTCGTTTTCTGGTATCTGTAACACAAGTTCTTCGGATAGTTAGCATGGGGCCAGATGACGTGGTGTGAAGCGTCCATAGATATTATTATTATTCATTCCTCATTTAAACAAACGTCACAATATTAACATAATATTATATTATTTTGAAATATATTATTATTTTCGTTATACTCGAAATTAACGATTTCGTGGGCAAAATCTAGTATGTAGATACTAAATAACGTAAATTGTTTATATGGGATTCCATTATTAAGGTTCCGTAATACTTAAGGAACCCTTATAGTTTCGCTCTGTCCGTCTGTCTGTCCGTCTGTCCGTCTGTCCGTCTGTCCGTCTGTCCGTCTGTCCGTCTGTCCGTCTGTCCGTCTGTCCGTCTGTCCGTCTGTCCGTCCGTCCGTCCGTCCGTCCGTCCGTCCGTCCCTCCGTCCGTCCGTCCGTCCGTCCGTCCGTCCGTCTGTCTGTCTGTCTGTCTGTCCGCGCCTCTAGCTCCTGTAATTATGAATATAAATTGATGAAATTTGGTGCAGTTATAGATTGTGTATAGATCACGGTTTCGGGATCATAAAAAAGTAATAATTTTATATTTTAGGCGCTCTCCATACATGTGAAGTGGGGATGAAAAATATTTTTTCACTCTACCCTATCGTGTGGGGTATCGTAGAATAGGTCTTTTAAAATAAAGTTAAGGTTTCATACGTTACTTTTTTATAAAGTTGACCATTTTCGAATAATCGGCCTCCAAAGTAGTCCGTAAGTTGGTCCCCCCCCCTAGCATTTTTAAACTATAGGAGATAGAAACTTGCAAATTTCCATGCTGATAGATTATGCTAAAAACTCTTTAGGAAAACTATTTTGAACGAAATCGCATCATAATTTCTATTTCTAGAGCAATTATAGAAAAACAAATTAACAAAGCAAAGAATAATTATACATAATGTGAAATAATTATTTAAAATAATGTTTCAAAATTGGTTGCATAATTTAAAAAAAAAACTGAAATTAATAATTAATTAAAAAAAACAAATTAATAATAACTAAAACACGCTGTCAGGTTTGAACCTACATTCAAGGACAAACACTGTGATTAACTAAGCTGCGGTAATCATATCGATTGTTGCGAATTTGTTTCTTTCCCAGAATTAGAGCTAAGTTTTGAAACACATGTGAAATTTTAATTAATAATTAATTTTACGAATATGTGCCTCTTTTACCAATTATTAGAATAATTAAATAACACTGAAAACACATTAATGTGTATTATTATTACCATAGTATTATTGTTTTTTAATATAATTTAACCTTTAATATTAAAAGCTTCAATTTGCTAGTAACTTTACGAAAACTATAATGGCGCTAGTCTCCTGTTTAAATCGTAGATTGTTTTTGAAAAATAATACTAGATGTCGCTGTGTTATTGGATTTAAATTCTGTATCACGCTATCGAAAACCTCGCTGATATGTATAAGTAATAAGTATCTGGTTGCATTTTTTTTTTCACATTGAGATAGGCGATAACGTAGTTTCGTAATAGACTAAATTATGCTCAAATGTTAAGTTATTAGCGAATATTAAAATTAATAAAAACTTTAAAATAAAAATTTATCATTAAGAACATCTGGTTACTATTCACAATAATATATATTTTTACGGAACCCTCCTTAGACATGTCCTGACATGCTCTTGGTTAGGTTATTGAAGTATAACATATTCCTGTCTATTGTCTACTAGTATGTAGGTACTATTAAGTATTCTGTGCTACTAGTAAAAATCTCAATATTTAAAAAAAATATATGACCCGACTGCGTTATTTTGACGTCATTTCGATGCATGGGCGTAGCCAGGGGGGGGGTTTAGGGGGTTCAAACCCCCCCCGAAATGGGCCGGCTGGTCCATATGGATGACCTATAATAACATATACAGAGGCATATTTAGAAATTTTGTGCCCCATGCCAATTAAAATATTTTGCCGCCCCAATAACCCTATCTGAAAGATGATATTTTAAAGTTATTTTAGAAAAAAAAAATCAATAGCCTGAACTTTAATACTAACTTGTTCTATATGTAGGTATGTGTTTATGTTAAATGCGTTCAAACTGAGAAAGCGAGCGATGTCTGTACGCTTTAACCTGTTAAAATCTTTGTATACTTTAAGCCCTGAAAGAATGTTGTTCATACTTTAAAAAAACAATAAAATCAATAGCCTAAAACTGGGATCGCGAATCGCTATATGGCACGCGTGCCACCGAATCCCTTAACGTATAGCATACGACACAATATTTTGGGCACGTCACTGATCACAAAATTTTGTAATTATGTACTACGAAAAAAGTGTGAAATAAGTAGGTATTATATGACAAACCTAACATAATAAGTTATATGTCATCTATTTTGCAACATCAGAAATTACACTATTTTTACTATAATTTAAATTACAAAATGATCCTATTTTCACAGTCTTTTAGGGTTTAAAATTTGAACAGATTTAACCTATTAAATAGGGAAAAAAATTTGCTCGCTCGCGTTTAACATAAGGAACATAATATTATATTATTTAGTAGCGATGTTCTGTTTTAGCCGGTTCATTTTATAATATTTTTCCGAAGTTCACCGTTATTCAGTGTTTAAGTTTAACTATTGAATAGATTTTAACCTATAGAATGGGAAATAAAATTTTCTCGCTCGCTTCGCTCACTCGTGTTTGGCTTACAGAACATATTACTATAAAATTTAGTACCGACGAGCAGTTTTAGGCTTTTGATATTTGTATTTTTCAAATTACACCGTTTTTCAGGGCAAACCCTGAAAAACTGTGCTTAATAGCTTAAATAGGTTAAAACGGAAAAAATGGGCGCCAATTATTCTAATGTTATATTATAAAATGATCCTATTTCCACAATCTTTTAGGGTTTAACGTTTGAACAGATTTAACCTATTAAATAGGAAAAAAATTTGCTCGCTCGCGGGTAACATACAGGCCATTATATTATTTATTATCGATGTTCTGTTTTAGCCGGTTGATTTAATGGTATTTTTACGAAGTTCACCGTTATTTACTGTAGTGTTTATATTTTAGTTTAACGTTTGAACAGATTTGAACGTTAAAACCTGTAAAATAGGAAAAAAAATTTGCTCGCTCGCTTCGCTCGCTCGTTTTTTGCTTAAAAAACGTATTATAAAATTTAGTACTGACGTTTAGTTTTAGACTATAGATATTTCTAGTTTTCCGAATTACGTACACAGTCTTTCAGGTTTAAACAGGTAAAAACGAAAATAAAAAATTCTAATATGCCCAGGGCCTCTAATAGGTTAAAGACGGCTCTGGTTATTTAATGTACTTGTAGTCGTTTTATTTTCTTGAACCCCCCCCGAAACTAAATCCTGGCTACGCCCATGTTTCGATGTATCCTATGTCACTCTCACGACTAATACGAACCTCTCAAGCGAACCTCTAAATGCGATAAGCCGTGTAGGTACATACATACACTCGAAAAATATAACCCTCCCTTTTAAGGAGTCGGGTAAGAAAATGTTTTTTGAATAGTAAGGACCACAGGAGTAGGGCAGAGCTACGGCGTAGCGGGTCTACGCGTCTACACGGTGTTTACAAAAACAACATGACTGGCTTAACGCTCCCTCCCATGTCTTTATTGGCCCTCGTAGGCTTGTTGTCTGGGATGGCTTTATGCTACAATTCAAGAATAAGTAAATTTTATTGATTTTATGTAAAATGTAAAATTTTGCTTATGGATTGTTTATCATGAGATATTGGAACTACTTTTTCCGTCAATTTTGTCATGAATTTTAGCAACATTTTTGTAGTATATGATAAAATTTACAGCTACTGCGCCATACCCAAGCAATCAATTTACATTTTCTGAATGAACACACTCTTAAATTTTTAACTTTATACTGTTGGATATATACAAAAAGTTATTTACGTGCTTAATATGCAATTGAAAATAATATAAAAATTATAAAACATAAAAAAATTACGTATAAATTAAAAAAAAATTGAAACTATTTCTCTCTTGCATAACGCCTCAAGGCATAAAATAAGTAGTGAGCGAGGTAATGGGCCGGTGGCAGTTAACTGTTACAGCCAGGTACATAAATACTATGTAGGCAAAAAATAACAAGTACTAGGGAGAAATATTGTAACGCTTAGAATTAGGCGTGGCGCAGACGGGCCACAAGCATTGCCTTGCGCCTTTTCTCGTGTTACACATTTAATATAACACGTGTAGCCGATCGGGGCAACCCAAAAATGTATGACAATTTATTAATAATAGGATTAAAACGAACTACAACCTCAACCAGGGGTTAAAATCGAAAATCTGGTTGCAAGTGTTAAAACATCCTGATTGAAATATGAGCTGGACAATCGACATCAATAATTTCTTGTTCAGAGTTGTTATTCAAATATGTCCAGCACCTCCAAAATTTACATTAGCGTTATCGCCAGTACGCACTTTTCTTTTAAATTATACTTTTCAAGCGTTGTCAGTAGATAATTGGCAATGGTTATCATTGACTATTTATTGACATGATTAAAAATCCGGCCTCGAATCAAATCCGGGCGGAGGTCGGTCTATATGCTTAAAATTCGGTCTAGATCGGATTTATTCGGTCATATTATGTAACGAAAAGTAAATAAAAAGTAGCCCATGGAGAGCCGCTTCGCTACGTTGAATGTAAGAGGAAGAATGGATGGTAAGAATGAAAGTGGACGAAGCGAAACAAGTGTGTAAGGATCGTAGCAAGTGGAAAGAAGTGGACTCTGCCTACCCCTACGAGAAAGAGGCGGTCTCTGCCTACCCCTTTGGGAAAGAGGCGTGATTATATGTATGTATGTATGTATGTATTATGTAACAACTGTAATCCTACCCTCAACCGAATATGGTGGCCAGTGGTCACATTGCCAAATGAACCTAGCCTACTTTTGGAGATGTCCATAATATTATGAGAGATAAACTTATTCTACTTCAACAGCTACCTAATAGCAATCTTGCTCAAACTACTTCAGTATATTCCGACAACTTAAATTAAAAAGCGCTTCCAATCAGGTAATGTCAGACGTTCGGCGCCAGGGAAATGCGCGCTAAATTTTGTACACCTTTTTTAACGGAATTATATTTTGAAATTTATGACAGTACACAGCGAGGAGCTTAAAAATCTTGTGCTATCTGCTGGCGGGCAGCCAAACTACCTGCGCAGTAAATATCGCCATCTACCCGCACGCCCGGCCCGCGTGTTCACTGTCAACTGGGAAATACATACCAAATAATTAATAGATCTTTCATAATCAACTGTAGAGTCCTCTCTTTAATCGATGTTCATGTCCTGCAGCATAGACGTAGAACAAAAGGCAGACACCGCTTCAGTAATATGAATAGTGAAGCCATCAAAGTAAGACGGCCGCACCGTAGCGACACGTGCCGCACGCACACATTCACAGCAAAGTAAGACGATCGGCTGCCAGTACGCCAGTGGCAATTATCCGTAATCTCCACACAAACGTAAGTCGCTGCCATTGTTGTGCTTCACTCAATGCTTAGCTCACCTTCCGTCCGCATTTCTTTCTATGTCCAGGTCCTGCAGTTATTGAAACTCGTAGATTATTGTACAGGATTTATTATCTTTCAATTATTATAACATGTGTCTCAATGGCCGTCTCTTGCTAGTCATCCCCCCAGCGTTCATCCAGAAACAATTGACGACAATGAATAATATGTTTTTACTTTTTATACAAATTAAACATTACTTTGAACATCATTTCATATGCTTAAGATGTTTTTTTAAATTAATTCATGGAATACTAAATATTTAATAAATAATAATGATTAACTCATATAGACATTTAAACCATTCAATAAACATTTTAAAATTATAAGCTTACAGTACTTATAAACTGTAGAAGAATTACCTTTATAAGGCTTTACGTAAAAAGATAGCTGTTTTTGTAATTAGAGCGTTAAAAAGACGTAAATAAACTGTCGTAGTAGTAACTTAAGCGCAGTCTAAGACCAAATAAAAAAGTGAAGAGAGAGTTCTGTGAGCCACAAAGTGAGGCCAAGCCGGTCTAAACTACGCCTCGTCGTGTAATTATACAGCGTCAGGTATATGTTACGAAACTACGCCTCAACAAGTTGAGCTGAAAAACCGAGCTGTCACGGTGTGTGGTTTTTATATAATATGTGGTGAGAAGCGCACTACAATATTCCAATAAAAAACCGGCTTCTGTTTTACAAAACTCTGTCTTCACATTTTTACTGAGAGCTCAGTTACAAGGGTGATGACGTTATTTGAGTAAATGAACACTGAATTTATGAAACCATGAAAATGAACACCATTTTAAACCTATATCTATGAAAAGTGGAAGTAGATGATCGTAACAGAAATTAGTTTAGTAACACAAGTCTCCACAACACGGGGAATTCTAGTGTGGGACTAGAGGTATACTAAAGGATTTTTATCTTACTTTTGAAACAATAAATATGATTATTAACCTGTAAATACTGTTCACTCGTTTGTAAAAAACTATCACTGATAAAGATGAAAAATGTTTGTATCTACAAGGTTTTTTGTCTGTAAATGTTTTATTTTCTAGTAAAATGAGTGAGCTCTAGCCAGCAGTAAATTTTCTCCTGGCATATTGTTTGTCTGTTGCTCGAGGTGAAGCTAAGGTGAATTGTTTCAGCTTTTTACTATAGCTTCCTCGATGATGTAAGGTTTGGATGCGGCAGTAGATAAATACCTCTTTATTATATATTTTTCTTAGATTTTCGAGGTTAAATGGTTTATAATGAAGGTTGACTATTTTTCAAGATTTACGCTAATGCGTATATTATGCCAACGCATTTAATAATATTTCGAACTTAAGTTTAAGCTATTAGAACTTTTAAGGGCGTCACAGACGTTGAAGAAACTATAATATTTTATCTTAAGGTGCCTGGATATATTTCATATTACGTATCATAAATATCAATAGTTTATACAAACTTTAAAGCAAGCAATATTTTATCTTAACATAAAATATTATAGTATCTTCGCCGTCATTTGAATACAAAAGGTAAAAGCTAAAAAAGTATTTTATATCATCTAACTGATAGCCTACTGAACTTGATACAAAAAGTAAGTAACCTATATTTAACTGTTCACATTCATTGCTATGTATAAAAAGTTTCACGTCCATTATTCTTAGGTCTCCGGTAAGGTCGAGCGATTTCACTCGAATGACTCAGGTAGAAGATTAAGACTAGTCTAGACTTGTGCGTTGTCTTAATGTTTTCAATTCTATAAACCTACACGTGTTTTCAATTTAGATAGCATCGTTTCAATTTGCTTGACAAAACTTTAAAACAAACTGTTGTATGTAAATTAAAGTATCCACTCCAATCTTAATTCTTAATACAGTAATTGTCATTTAAATTAACTATCGTCATAAGTCGTGACTACACTGACGCGGTTACACATCTAACATCAAGATAATTGACGGCGTCTCCTAAGTGAGACTTGAGCATAAGAAAGGGCAGGTACAAAAATATCCTAAAAAATTAATTTCCTCATAAAATGAAGAACAATACATACAGTAAAGACACACTTGTAAGCCGAGCGACCGGAACAAGTGGCGACAGGTGGCGACCGGAAATGGCCGCCACTTCCGGCCCTGTCGATGGCTGCGCCATTAAAGAATACTCGAAGAAACGGAATTTTCTCTCTTTTCTAATGATAATGTGTACGAAGCTTAAAATATCTGTATTTTAAATTTTTGTGTAACTTTGAGGTGTCGTGATTTACAATATTGTTTAACTATAAAATTATTATTCATAAATAAGTACCTACATAATAATACATTATTTATAAAAATAGCTTATATTTTTTCTAAGTATGTGAATCCGTGGGATGCAATTCTAATAATCTACATTCTTACAATAGCTTTATTGACCTATAAAGTATGAAATAACATAGAAATATTCGATTAATCGTAATAAATTACTCGATACTCTGTATTAGCGCATCTACCGCCCTCGACTGACATTTACGAATACCAACACAATGACTTCGAAATGTCAAAAATAAACGCATCTATTTTATCTTTCGATGATCTACGTTTATATGTATTTGTTTTGTAAAGTAGAGGACAAGTACTATGCGAGAAAACCATAATATACATACCTATATATTGTGCCATGTGCCGTAATTTTATATAACATACTTAGATTATTTATTGTTTTTTTTTTATAGAAAACCAGCTGCAGGTTAGCGGGGTCGATAAGGGGGTGGATTAATAGCCTTATTCACCTCGTATTAAGGTGAAACCTTAGCGTAGTTTCGTAGTTACAGATTTTTTTCCTTCGGCGTAAATGGAAATAGTATAAACGACATTATTACTATACTTCTGTCCATTGCGAATAAGTTTTCTTGATACTATGTCCACTGTCCAGTTGCTTCTAGTTGCGACAGAGTGCTTTTTCCCTTCGTAGACTGTTGTTGGAAGTGTCCACTACACTATTACCGGCGATGGTAATCAACTAATCACATTCGATCAGATAATCTGTTGACTTATTCGCCCACATATCATAAAAAATACTGTTATCATATTTATATTTTATAGGCATAATTATTATATTACTTATAGTATCTAGGTATTGTATTTTATATTAATTATTTTGATAGTGTATATGTTACGGGTAATACTAGAAGATAGAGTAAACCTAGGTTTACTTGGGTTTACCTAGGATTACCCAAGCCTTGTGGATAAAGTCCGAATATTTATTTATATTCGGCGTTTACCCGTATATAACTAAGTTTACCCAACACAGGTTGGGTAATGTTTGGTGTTGGTCGTAATAATAATGTTGATAGAGAAAGAGGAGATTTTCGGAACGTGCATAAGCACGTTCCGAAAATCTCCTCTATAACTGCCATAAGGCAGTTATAGAAATTACTGATGATATTTACAAGCTAGGAAACGAACGTGGAATTATCGAAGAAATGTTCTCAAGGAACCAGTTTTCTGATCTGATCTGAACTGATCATTTCAACATTGAAAATCATATCGACAATGAAAATATATCACCAATATATAAAAAAGCAATGATTGTTTTGTGTACGTTTTTTTCAATTAAACATAAGCTATAAATGCACATGGTTTTTAATTTCATTTATTATTCTAACATTACACAGCCTGTCTTGGCTAGACCAAGGTGAGTATGGGTAAATTCCGAATTAATAAGTATTTCAATTATTATTCAGACCAACACCGAATATTACCCAACCACTAACCAGTGTTGGGTAAACTTAGTTGTATACGGGTAAGCGCCGAATATAAATAAATATTCGGACTTTATCCACAAGGCTTGGGTAATCCTAGATAAACCCAAATAAACCTAGGTTTACTCGATCTTCTAGCATTACCCGTAACATATATATTATTACATATTATAATATTTTATTTATGTTTTAGTATAAACATAATATGTAAATGTATTTGTAATTGTGCACGTTCTATCTGCTTTCTTTTATCAATTTTCTCTCTGCTGGCTGTAAGAAATTTCTTTTTAGAAATAAGTTATATATAATACCTTTGTGTCATTTTTCCATAGTTAATAGAATCAGGCGTTACTTTGCGGAAATCCATAGCATAAAATTAATTAATATTATGTTTATAGCAGTTTTTCCGCTAAATAATACCCACAACCTGCAAGCAAATGTGTGAGTGCACGCGCGTTACGCATGCTTATGCGTGCACTCACACATTTGCTTGCAGGTTGTGGGTATTATTTAGCGGAAAAACTGCTATAAACATAATATTAATTAATATTTTTTTTTTCATTTTTCCATGTAAAGTGTAATGTTTTAAATATTTCTTGTGTACAATAAATTGTTAAATAAAAAAAATAAAAAATACTCCGCAACATTGAGCCGACTAGTTCTTGAAGTGGCTAAAATATTAGACAGTAAATGTTGTTGAATACATCAAGTACAAAAGTGCAAATAAATGTTATCATAAGGATTCTCCTTTACTTTTGATCGTAAACATTTTTGGCTATAGCTATTATTAGCCATATGCTATTACCAGATGTTGCCCGTCTACACCGGATGCGCTCTTGATTTGGCAGCGCTCGCCGCACCGCGTTATCGCAGGTGTGAAATCACCCTAATGTGCAATTTCCTAAGGTTAGAATATATTTTCCGGAATCCGTAGGGCCAGGGAAAATTTAGAGCACTGAAAAGAGAACTCTAGGCTTATTATACATACACACAGGTGGAAATTGAACATACAAGTGTCGACATAAGTCGAACATAAGAATGTCAATGACATATAATATTATGATAGCTCGACACTTCGATTTTCAGCTCTATTGTATTAGTGCAGAGTTCAATTTTCAGTGCTCTGAATTTTTCCGGACCCACCAGCTACCGGATCATATTATAGTCCCAGCCTTAGATCTTGTACAAGATATCCCACCAAAAACATTCTGTAAAAAACTAGCCAAGTCTCGATGGAGCTGCTTGTTTATCTCTAAAAAGTAATGAAATCTAGACTAAGTCGTGCCAAGTCTAAGGATCCTTACTGCGATTTATTTATTATTATAGTTAATATTGTGTAACTTAACCGTTGAACATTCTTTATACGTTAGTGGGTACAAGTCAATTTTGTTTACACGAAATGTTATATCTGTTGTAACTACCTATGTTTGTTATGCGAGATAATAGCCCATACTGGTATTGGTAATTGGACGCTAGTGTCTTATTTTAGGCTGTTGTTGATTGTATAACACATGTATTGGAGCAATGGTGTTATGGAGCCCCTTTTGTACCCTTGTGTACTCTTCAACGGCCAAGTCACACAACATTAACTATAATAATAAATAAATCGCAGTAAGGATCCTTAGACTTGGCACGACTTAGTCTAGATTTCATTACTTTTTAGAGATAAACAAGCAGCTCCATCGAGACTTGGCTAGTTTTTTACAGAATGTTTTTGGTGGGATTTCACTTCTTTTTGTAGAAACGTAGGAATATTGATTTATTTTACTAGATTTTAGTGTAATTTGTTTATTTAATTTGTGTAATGTTCGAGTGAAATAAAGTTAATTGTTCGACTATTTCTTCTTGTAAACTTGTAAGTATAAGTATAAAAGCCAGTCTAGTCTTATCCAGAGTTTTCCTTTGATTTTATTTTTATGCGTATTAAAAGCAGAA
Source organism: Glaucopsyche alexis (assembly GCA_905404095.1). Taxonomy (NCBI): domain Eukaryota; kingdom Metazoa; phylum Arthropoda; class Insecta; order Lepidoptera; family Lycaenidae; genus Glaucopsyche; species Glaucopsyche alexis. Next base: position 21,566,848 of record FR990048.1, on the reverse strand, counting down.
GGAGAGGCATTCGCCCAGCAGTGGGACGCTACCGGCTAGATTAAATTAGAAGATGTGTCCCACTTCACTGGATTTTTGCAATGACAGTCGATTTTTTTATGTACCAATAGTAGAGGCATTGCCATATCTCTAATCAGCTGAGACCAGCTGAGGGTTCTTCATCAGATACTTCAGACCTTCGATTTTTGACATCAAATGAAGTGGCCCACCAAGTTGAATATTTTTTGTAAAGGCAGTATGTCGATCTCTAATAGTTTGGTTGGGCTCTTGTGTTTTCTAATAAGGGTCACCAGGTACTCCAGATCTTCGATTATCCTAGTTTTTATAGTTTTTCCTTTATGTGGCCATTAAACCCTACCTCTGTACCAAATTTCAGCTCTCTGAGTTTATGGGAAGTACTAGTTCTATTCTGATGATCATGAGTGAGTGACTGGGTGAGTGTCATAAATGCGAAACTTTGCTTTCGTTTAACTTCGGAACTAAATGACCTACAGACTTAAAATTTTGGATTTTGAGTATGTGATTATACTTTACTGGATGACGAAAATTTCTGCGTTCTGGTCTTATCCAGAGGTTCTCAAATAGGGGCCTAAAAATACGGCGAAATGGTTCCAGTAAATAATGGTACGGCAGTGTTTGCTTCGCGCTCGACTTGGCGGGGGTACTGCCGTGCTCCCAGATCGACGTTCTGGTCTTATCCAGAGGTTCTCAAATAGAGGCCTGAAAATGCGGCGAAATGGTTCCCGTAAATAATGGTACGGCAGTGTTTGCTTCGCGCTTGACTTGGCGGGGGCACTGCCGTGCCCCCAGATCGATTATCCTAGTTTTTATAGTTTTCCCTTTATGTGGCCATTAAACCCTAACTCTGTACCAAATTTCAGCTCTCTGAGTTTATGGGAAGTACTAGTTCTATTTTGATGATCATGAGTGAGTGTATAAGTGAGTGAGTGAGTGAGTGAGTGTCGTAAATGCGAAACTTTGCTTTCGCTTAACTTCGGAACTAAATGACCTACAGACTTGAAATTTTGGATTTTAAGTATGTGATTATAGCTTACTGGATGACGAAAATTTCTGCGTTCTGGTCTTATCCAGAGGTTCTCAAATAGGCAGTGGCGTGCGCTCCATAAAGGCAGAAATGCAGTGCTTTACTTACTTACCATTCACAGATATTTTAATAAAACGTTCGGACGTTTTATATGACTTTAATTAATAGTAAATAAATGAATAAACAAAATATAATAACTTAAAAACGCCTAATATTTTATAATAGCACCTATTTACAAGTACATTATGTTTGGCAGGCGTTTAGCGACATGTTGGTGATGCGACTCCTACCTTGTCGTGTAGCAGTAGATTTGTTCGCATGTGTGTAGTAATTTTAGTGTCCGTACACAGTTCGCAAACGCACACACCTATGAATATCCCAAGGCGCGAGTCGTCCAACTCCTACGGCATGCTTATAGACTTCGGCGAAGTTCGGCAGTTGTCGGGACACGGAAGTAATCGGGTATATTCGTGGCACGGTGGCCTATAATGCGAGTAATTATAATTGACGTAAAATCTAATTACTCACTACGCACATGATGCGTTTTTGTTTTAGTAAGGTTTTATTTGTTTAAATATCAGATTCAAGGAAGCCATTTTTTCATGTGAAAACGCATTGTTATTTTTCGGTTGCCATTATATTTAATATTTATAGTTTTCTTAAAAGATTTTTCATTTTAACATTTGAAAGTGTGTACATTTAACAGTTTATTACTGAAGTTCTATAAATTTTGTAGGTAGTGATTTGCTTTTTAATTGATTTGAGTGATAATAAGTTCTCACAATTGTCATTCAGTAAAAAGATTCAAATTGTGTCTACTAAAGGTAGGTGTGTATCCGAGTTACAATAATTAAATCAGCAAAAAGGGAATGTAACTCGAAAGTTTCATGTTAAAAGTTATGAAGTTCTGTTAGTTCTGTTGGCATGGTTTCCGATTTAGAAATCCGTCGCTTGGCTGTGGCTATGCTAATTGCAGGGGGGTGAAACTCTCATACATGCACAAATTAACAGAGAACAGAGACATCTAAAAATGAATATCCGGTACTAACAGTTTGAAAGTTTTCGGATAGTCACAACAGATGCCACTAAGCGACTTCTACATCGCGCTATCGGTAACACAAGGCGTATACAGTATAAGGGCTCGCGAACATTTTACTATGCAGCAACCATATCCCACTATTAAAGAGGAACTTGGTCGTTGTTGTGTCTACGACATTCGATAAAACTTAATTTCTGTCCATAATTCAGTTCAATAAAAATTATCAGGCGGTACTACTTCCATCTAGCGGGTTTGATAGTAACTAAAACGGTACAACGCCATCTAAAAACGACATTCCGAAACTTTTGTAAGACTCAGTTTCAATTTTAGAGTTGCGCATCTATACTAATATATATCTGTATTATCTATGGCTAATTGCTAAAAATCTATAAAAGAAAAAGTTTTTGTGACCGACTACTCCGCCGCATACACAGTGTCATAACCGTGTGCACGCCGCTGCAAATAGGGGCCTGAAAATGCGGCGAAATGGTTCCAGTAAAGGATGGTACGGCAGTGTTTGCTTCGCGCTCGACTTGGCGGGTGCACTGCCGTGCCCCCAATTCTAACACTGGGAAGTGATATAATCTAAAAGTGGTACACCGGATCTGCTGGCGACTGTACGTGTTACATCTTTTTTCAACTAATATTATAAATTTGAAAGTTTGTGTGTTTTTTGTTTGAATGGATGGATGGATGGATGTTTGTTACTCTTTTACGCAAAAACTACTGATCGGATTTCGATAAAATTTGCTATGGTAGTAGTTTAGGCTCTGGGTTAAAACATAGGCTACTGTAGTATATTTTATACATACTCCCCCTTACTAATAAACGCTGTATAAGCTTTGAATAGTTATACAGTGTTTTGTTCACGTCACACGAGTCACATTTTTAATTCGATAGAAGAAGACCAAACACTGTGTAACTATTCAAAGCTTATACAGCGTTTATTAGTAAGGGGGACTGTATTTACGAGGTCGGAGCCGCGGGTAACGGCTAGTAATCCATATACCCAAATAATTGAAGATATACCTTTACAACTTCCGTGCTTGTAGTTGTAAAGACTTTTCATTGAAGTGTTGTAAGGTAAAATTGTGCTGCAATGCATTTTCAACTACACTGCTCACAAATAAACTTGTTACTTCTATTATAATATAAGTAGTCTTTATTACTTGTATAGTCGGGATATATAACACAGCTAATTTACAAATAATATTTAATAACAGGAAATCTTTTCAGGGCTCTAAGCATAAAGTACGCCGGGGGCAGCATCAACATAATTCGCATGTAAAGTATCCACATAGGCTGGACGAGCGCCAAACGGCCGCACAACTTACCTGCCGCCGTCGTATATATTTTTTGTTATTTTTATCATAATTGTAATAAAAACTTTTGTGGGTTTTAGTACGTTTTTTTACAGATTACAGTCGTTAGGATGGGTAAAATGGACAAGGACAATTTGAACGCGTCCGAATTCCAATTCCAAAAATTGAAATATATTTGATCAATTGACAACTACTTATTCGTAACGGTATCGAAAGAGAATTGTTTGAATTTTATGACAGCGCCCATACAATTGACATCCGATAACGTTACGATTATCAATTGTTCTTGCTTGAGCTACAGTAGTGATGTTTCCACTACGAAACGATCTTTTTATAGACCAAAGTTACTGAATGACTTGCTATCAAGCGAAAGGGCTTGAGCTATTAGACTGAGATTCGAGACCCACCTGACTACACTTATATTCTTACTGATAAATACATATTAGTTACGTAGTAACTATTTATTTTATTAATAGGTGATATTAGTGAGTACAATGAACGTATGCATACTCACTAGTTTATGCGGGAGTCAAATATACAAAAACTGAGTAATAGGTACGTATGTTATAGTAGAGTAATGACAATCAAACATAATATTTTGATATGAAATTTACACCGACTATTTATTTTTATAGAAATAAAAATCATTAAACTTTCAAACCTTAAATTTCGATTTACACTGAGTTTAGAGAAAAAACATATTGTCAAATTTGATTCCTAAAATTAGTCTAAAACCTAAACATAACGTTAATACGTTATCAGAATGTAAGGCGTGTACAATTTTACGCAACTTTAACACCTTATACCTCATCATTGGCCCACGTTAAAAACTGGCAAATGTGTTATATACAATTGTGCATATGCTCATTGTAAACCCTAAAAATACAGTAGGTATGATATTTATTTTATCAGTAAGAATGTAAGTGTAGTCAGGCGGGCTTTAGATCTCTGACTATTGTGTATATTTGTTAAGTCTTTTAAAAAACAAATAAGACGTATATTATGCGTTTAGTACCGTATACATAAACATGCGTTTAGTACCGTCCGGCGTCCATACCGTAATTTTAATATCATAATACAAAGGTTAGTGTTTTAGGTGACCGGCACTCGGTGAGTCGGTAACTCACGTCGCCCGCAACACTCACGTGCTGATTTACGGTCGCAACAAAAACAACAACAGCAAAACCTGTTGTAAGTTTACAACAAATAATATGTGAAATATTTTGAATGCCGTAAATTATCGCGATGTTGAAAATTGAAGTAAAAAAAAAGTGTTTTTTTAATTACGCAACCATTACCACCGAAAGGAAAATTACAAAATATAGTATATCCCCAGAATGAGACTTTTGAAATCTACCGGAAAACTATTGTTTTAAATGTAAAACAAATGTAATGACATACATTACCAGAATAGTACCTAAATGCCATAAAATGAACTTTAAAATACACATACCTGAACACACAATAGACTTTTATTTGATTTTCCGTCTGGACCGCGACAATTTTTCGAATACTTGCGAACAATGGGTGAAAACGGTGAAAGAAAATTCCCTTTGAAGTACAACCTAATACCGCCGCTGACCTCCGAGTTAGTCCATGTGTGAAATACAGGTGAATAGAGGAGAAATAGTCAATAGGTGCATTTTTATTTTATTGCAATAAAACTGGTTTGATATTACTAGAGTAGTTAAAACACTTTAAATGCATAATTTATTAAAGGGCTATAGTTACATTTTAAAACTGAGCAATGACTGCACAGATGGCCTAGTCAAGATGCATTCGATAATTTCGACGGCGAAGTTCGAAAACAAAATGTATGGGATTTGACGTAAGGCATCGCAAGCGACATGTCACTTAGCGATGACTTATGTCAAATCCCATACATTTTTGATTTCGAACTTCGCCGTCGAAATTATCGAATGCATCTTGACTAGGTCCTCTGGTTTGAACTAAAGGCTCGTGATTAAGCTATCTACTACCTATACATAACTTACTATTATATTATGTAAAATCATAACAATATCTAACGCTAGCGATCGAGCCAAAGCTGAAGAATCCATCGACTCAGCAGAAAAAGTATACCAGTGTAGCTGCTTACCCCGCACCCCCGCGGAAATCAAAGGGGGAGATGGAGAGCCCCAAGGCTGAGAAGAGCCCCAAGGCCAAGGAGAGCCGCAAGGCTGAATCTCTTCTACCGGTCGAGGACAAGAGCAGGAGGTGCGATGAGGAGGGCTTCACTCTGGTGGAGAGAAGAAAGAAGAGGAAGCCTGCCGTCCGCAACCATCGTGGCACCGCACCCTACGTACCCGAGCTGCGCTTACGGTGTGAGGTACCCGCAACGCAGCTGTACGTGTCCCGCCTGCACTGGTCCATGGAGGTGGAAGACGTCGTGAGCTACATCCGTGAGAAGACCACCTACACTTTAAGGGTTGAGCGTCTACAGTCTCGCCACAAAGTGAACTTCAGTTCCTTTGTGGTAAGAGTGCCGACAACACTTTTGTCTACCCTCGAGGTGGAGGCGTTCTGGCCGTCGGGTGTAGTTTACCGAAGGTTCCGGGGAAGACTCCCCAACGAAGCGCGGATCACGACGCCGAAAAAGACAATACCAACGTGATAAACTAATATATTTTAGTGTGTTTGTGTAGTGTGAGTTTGAGAGAGTGTGTGTATAATATACCATAGTATAGAATTGTTAAATGTGTATCCGTTGTCTGATTGCCATAACACAAGTCTTAACTTAGCATGGGATTAGATTGATGTGATGTATATTACATGTTTATTCTATTGTATGTTATTATGTGTGTTTAATAAAGAATTTGAATTTGAATATCTAACACTACTTTGATGAATAAAATGTGAAGGTGAAAGTTTATCGAATAAATACTTGATAATAAAAACTTAAACTATATTATTTTAACTTCTCTTCTTGATAAGAAGGTAATTAACCTAATACTATTTATCCAGCGCCTTAAGTAAGGGTAGAGGGTAATAAAGCGGTGTCATTGCAAGTCGGCACAAGTCGGTAAACTCGCGTTAGAGCTATTAAGGTGTACCTTCACCTTCAGCCGCTGGTACAAGTTACAAGTGATCATCTTCTTTTTTGTTTTCTTCGATTAACAAACACTGATTACCACTAGGTAATCAGTGTTTTTAATACTTCGAAGTAACCACTAGGTTACTTCGAAGTATTAAAAACATAATATTATGTAATAACTCACAAGTCTGAACTCTCCTTCATCCTCTATTGGACAGGGTGTAATTTGAACGATTGTAATGTTTGTTTCATTTGAAAATGTTTTAAATAATTTACGCAAGTAGCAACACCAGAGGAGTTACAAGTATGTATAACTCCTCTGGTGTTGCGAATGTCCATGGGCGGCGGTAATTGCTTACCATCTGCTCTGCTCATTTTTTTGGTTCATTTTATAAAAAAATACATAACGCACACTAAGTGAGTGTGGTAGTGCGTCAGTGCCATACACTTTTATCTCTAACTTCGTCATCGTAATTAGCGATAAAATCGTGTCTATTTGTGTGCCTATGTGTTTATTTTTTATTTATTCATCAGGATTTTTATAATATCGTCTAAATACCATTTTTATTCATCAATTAAGGCATTGTAATTTGTTAGAGCCGTTTCAGCAAAAGGAATTTTGCTTCAATTACATTTTAAACACCAAATCTTGACAAAACACTTAGAACTTCAGTCACGAGCTTCAAAAACTTGAAGCTTATTAGTGACTAACTGTTGCCCGTGGTTTCGCCCGCGTAAATACAGTACGTATCCCAGAGGAGTTGTACTTTTTCGGGATAAAATGTTTGTGTTAAAATACCTATATTTTAATCTAGAGCCTCAACTACTACCATACCAAATTTCATCAAAATCAGTTTATTAGTTTTCGCATGAAAGAGTAACAAACATCAATCAATCCATCCATTCATCCATCCATCCATCCATCCTCACAAACTTTCACATTTATAATATAAGTAGGATATTTCCGTTATCTGTACAGTGTCAAATTTTCTCTTCAGCTCATGACTAGTACCACCTTCCACATATAGCCCGTCCAGACGGCTTTAACTAATCTTATTACTTGAACGGTTATCCCGAGATTGAGGCATTGTGGGAGACGGCAGGTGGATTTCACTTAACGCGGTGGACCAGAGTAAGCCTAATGGCTATTTAAACTGAACAATCAAACCCAACTCAAGACGTTTTATTGTACATCATCATGATCATTGATACTTGCCTTTTTTATAAAATGAAGATGATACATACACCATTAAAATGCAAATGCAACTACGCAAAACAACAAAATCAAACAAAAAGCACCCAGGTAAGATTCCCGGATACTCATACCGCTAGATAAACAAAGTGAAAACTAGCGTTGCTATATTTTAAATAATATAGCAATGCAAGTATCGTATTTCACTAAAATAAAAAACCAGACAAGTGTGGGTCGTACTCGCGCACGAAGGTTATCCGTATAATGTACTTGAGATCTGATATAAGTCTCATTGTAGACGCCACAACCTGGGATTCGAACCTGTACCTACTCTCTCGAGTGCGAATCAAACGGTCAACCAACTAGGCCACGAAGCTCTTGTTGTTATAGCACAAACAGAAATACATCATCTGTGAACATTTCAACTGTCTAGCTATCTCGGTTATGAGACACGTACACGATACGTGGTACATATAATGCAGAAGTTCTTTTATGCTATGCCTTTTTGATTTTATTTCGACGAATAGATGACAAAGAAATATCATACTTAAGTTATCCATAACTAAAAACTACCACGCCAAATAACTGTTTATCAACTTGGAGACTCCTTCGAATATAAATAACATAAGTTATTATCCATATATTTTCTGTAAGCGTTGTTAGAATAATCATAGATAGTTGGTAATTAAATACATGATTGATATTTTTAACTGTAGCGGCAAGTATATCGAAGGCTTTAGCTAGGGTTTGAAAATCACTTCGATTAACATTGTCCACATATTTATTTATTTCACTTTCATCTTCAGTTACTTCGTACACCTGACCGCAACAAACCCTCACATTATTTAAAATTAAATTTAGTTTAAATCTTATGATTTTTATATAAACCACTATGGCGAAATCACCAACGGTGCAATCTGCACTGTACATGGTACAGCCTGGTGACAGACAGACTGACAGACGGACAACAGAGTCTCAAGGGTCCTTTTGTACCCTTTGGATACAGAACCCCGTAAAACTAATATATTTTTAAAGGGTATCAATTCCCTCTCCATCTTAAAGGTCCATCAAAACATGATTGATACCTCGTATAAAACGAATAAAACTGAATAGCATAAACACGTAAAGGTGATCCCCCAGTATAATAGGTAATAATCTTGACGGATGACGCTACAATGTGCGCAATTTATCAAGCGCACATGTGATGAATCGATTGGCAGATTTATGAAATGTAACCTTATCAACACAGTTATTGCCGTTTCTAGTATTTTTAAAATAAAACTGAAGGGTGTGTATTTTAAATATTTGAGTAGTACGTTTTTGGAGGAACACCAAACGTCTATGTAGGTAAAGGTTTATTCAATATTATGGATCGGAGAGTTGCGCTTAAAAAGAGTTTAAAAATGGTGTAAGAGCTAGAAATTGACTACAAAAAAAAAATAACTCCCAACACTGATTTCGATGACGGTTGCCGGTTTCATTGAAACCAGGCCAGTTACGTAGGAGTAATTTTTATAGTGTCCAAGTGTGTGCGCAGTACACAAGAGCACTCTCGCTTATGAGAGTAAAGGACGACTAACCGACACGACTGGCGAGAGATCAGGTGCAGGTCCGACTTTTTACATGCCCAATCGACGCATGGATCATCTTTCTTGTCAGACAATGAGGTGATCAGCCTGCATTGTCCTAACCAAACTTGGAAACAACATTCATTTTTGGTGTTCCAATACGGGAATCACGTCCACGACCTCCGAGTCGAGAGCCAATGCTCTAACCACTAGACCACGGAGGCTACTATGACTACTAGCTCAGATTTTAGAATCTAGATCAAGCTGTGAGAAAAGTCCAAAAACATGCACCGACCACACAATCACTTACAGGTTGTCGCCTTCTTAATATATTTGTTATGCTAACATATGGAATATTCTAGAAGGAAACTGTTCGCACAAAGGAAAATAAATCTCCCATAGCCTTCCCATTCGGAATCAGTCGCATAAATAATGTTCCATTTGCAATAACCGGGTGTATGGGACGTTTGCACAAAATATTTGCATGTAAAGCAGAAAAGCAATCCACTTACAGCGACTTTTACCTGCACGCTCGTCTGTTACACGCTACCGCTGTAACGGAACAGAGATGGCGCGGAGTCGGCAAATTTTTAATTCCACATTTTTTTTATATTAAGCTGTATTTTGTTATGACACTCTACATATTTATAATAGCTGTCTACGCCGATTTCACTGACGGTGGCCGGTTTAATTGAAGCCAGTCCTGCTAAGCAGTAGTTATTAAATAAACTAGCGTAGAAACTATAATATGTACTATTTAAAATTATATTTTTTTATATAAATATTATTTGCTAAACAAGAAATTTTACCAATTCACTCCGCTCTACAATTTAGACACTACAGGCTTTCAACAAAATAAGATACAACATCTGAAAATATAGTTATTGCAAATCAAAACGGTTTTCTCTCTGCGAAGGTATAGCTAATGGACGAATGGAGAGACAGATTTTTTATACCTACGAAACCTTTTAAACCATAAGAAAAATTTGTTGAATGTGAAATTTTTAAAACATGGGCGACTCCACGGCTCTCATCGGACACAATTTGTCGAGGACTTACCTCTTCATAAAGAGGGTTGGATTTTTTCTTTATTGTCCGGATTATTGAGGAGGCTCCTGAGAGGTTTACGCGATCTCAAGATGGCTGCCGCTCTTTACGACATTATCAAACTTGGATTCACCTCCGTTATTAAGTTATTGATAGAGGATTTCTCGTCTCTTTTATGAAAACGATAAAGGTTCATGTAAGCTTTTGAAAGATTAGTCTTTATGGAAAGCACGGTTGGTACATTTTTTAAATTTAGAAGCAATAAATTCGTTTAGAGCGTTTCCGGTTTCATCTTGCTGTATCTTCTGCTGATTAATTTGTATTCACATCAAGATTGCATCTATACATTTAGTTTTTTATCATATATTTAATTTATTCTAGTTTCTAAATATAGGTAGCTGTTTAGCTATCAAATGAGACCTTTTTTATGTTCCTAGGACATTTACATGAGCAGTGGTGGTCAAATTAGTACGAGAGCCTAGAGATGGGCGTTGAATGAACGAACTGTTTTATTAAACTGTTTATTTGTCATGAACGGGTAAACTAGTTTAGCGTCTACTGATAAACTAGTCTATGCGTGAACGGTTGCCATATGCCGGAACGGTGCGTGCGACAGAGACCATTCGTCGCGACGCGACGACACGATCGACGGACGGGCACGGGGCACGACGACTCGGCACGAGCAATACGTCTATCTCTGTTCTTTACAGTAATGAACTTGCCTGCCTGCCAGTCCTAAGCCTGGAAAAAGTATGAAGGGAAGTTCATTTCCACCGCTCACAGATTAAAACGTCTCGTCGTTCGTCGTCATCACTAGTCGCGTCGATCAGCAAACGCCAACAAGTTTGTCAAAACAGTTAATGCGGAAAGTCGTTCATTCAACAAAACTACTTTGTTTGTCTTAGTTTATTGCTCAGTTCAGTATTCGTCGAACACGTAAACTAGTCGAAAAAAAAACTGTTTTTTCAACTAGTTTACGATGAACGATAAACGGTCTCGTTTCGTTGATCGAAAAAGCGTCGACGACCCACCACTACGAGAGCCCGGGTCTTGGTTACCAAAAAATAAAATGGCTTCCATTTTACAAACATGACAGAAAATAAAATTTGAGAGGCAATTTGTCGATAAGAAATTCCATATTTTTTACCACTAAAGGCTCCGATATATCTAGATATAATTTATCAATATACTCTTGGAAGAAAAAAACGCGGTGCACTTACCTACTCACGGGCACGATCATACGACACTTAACGTTTTCGGTTTGTCATTTCGACGCTCCAGAGGTTGGGTCAATAGAAACTCCTAGGATATTGAAACCTATTTTTAATATAGTCCTTTTATAATAAATATAATTTAATATTGTTTTGATTCTACCTTAATTTTGAATAAAACTAGGCGTCCGTAAATCAGGTTAGATGCAATAGACGTAGCCTTTGCAGCGCATTCTCGCTCTGACGATAGAATACTGCAAGAAATAAATTATCATTAGAGTAAACGGATACGGTGGGTGCACAACAGGAATTCACTCTGTTTGGATATGGTATTAAATTATTTTATCGAAATTTTTGAATAACATAGTATTTTTTTTTTCTTCACTAAATGGATTGTGATTCGTGGCTACTTCCGCGAAAGGTAAATTAAATTATTATTATAGTTATAATTCATTTATTTTCAATCTGGTAAGGTTCGAGTAGATTTCGTACACCTATCGCACAAAACCACCAAGTTGTGAAAATTAAAATTCTATACAATAGGCTAGACGACTGATTACTAAACTATACATAAAAACATTATAATTTTTTACATTTACGAAGTAGTAATGCCTCAAAATTTCTGAGTACATTAATGAAACTTAATATTTTAGATGTAGTCGTGTACCCGATTACTTTTCAATTTTATATTGGCGTCAGAGCGCACACACAGAGCGTCTTAATGTCTTTCCGACGGCAATCGCCAATTTAATCATACTATGTTCCATATCACAAACTATTCCTGGTAATTCCTATCCAACATTCGTAGGTCGGGGTGGTGACAGCGGCGCGGGCCGCACTTACGGCGAAACGGTACAAATTGAAAACTCAACGGACGGCAAATGCCGTGCGACGTTGATTTGTTTAGTGTTTTAGCTCACGACCTACCGGCTACGAGATTGTAAAAAATATGCTCAATGCTTCTAGCTTTAGCTTAAATCTAGCTTTCGTTTGGTGTGTTATGAGAAGAATTCTCATTTTTAAACTTAATTTGTACTACGAGACAAGCCAACGTTTCTAGTTTTGGCTAGAATGAGATTGTACTATATTAGAAAGACGTATGTGTGCAGATCAATAAGCAGGTTACAACCATCAGTGGTCATAGAAACGGACATTTTCTACAAAATTATGGTTCCTAACAGGCTAAAAGAGGGGTGTCTGAAGAGTTTGACCTCGGAATCCAATTATTATTATTTTGAATAAATTAATATCAAACCATCTGAGCATGTGTTAAAAACAAAAAATTTACACTTTTTTTTGTACAATTACAGACGACAAATAATGAAATAAACCTTGACGTCACGCGCGAAACCCAAAAATAACCCGCGGACACCTATTTTCAGGGTCAAATTAAAGTTATAAATAATGAAGATAGAGTTTCGAAAATTAAAAGTTTTTTACTGTAAATTTCCTGCTGTTTTAGAGTATTTCTTTAAAATGTTTAATGTTAATAGTTTTTAAACTATTAACGAAAAAAAAAACAATTTTTGACATCTTTAATTCGACTTAAAAAAAAGCAACAAAAAAATAAGTAAACTTTCTAGTTTTTTTATCCATATAATACAATTCATTCAGAACGTTTTACTTTAATTTATTCAAAGTAATTTGATCCCGATTTTTTTATATTTCCCATGCTTGAGGCACTCCACTACTCGTATAAGAGAAGTACAATATTTTCTCAATGTAGGTTACTACTTATCAATCTGCCTAATTTCTTGGAAATCCTTATTTATTGTGAACTCCTTGGAAGCCCAACATTTCTATCCACATTTGTGAACATTCGGATCGCATCAATCTGCCGTTTCCTTCGCCTCGTCACTCGTCCATCATTAAGCAAGTTTCAGGTATTTTTTACTGTTCGGGAAACTCGTGAAAAGTAATCGACAGTAAGAATTAATGTGGCGGCACTAACTCGGCCGTCGCCTCTGACTTTTAAAAATCTCTCTTTCTTAATTTTTACATCATTACAAGGTGTTATATTTCGGTTTAGGGATGAACGGTGGTTATGTCGATTAAATAATAAAATGTTAATTCTTAGGCTTTCGTACTCAAAAATGGGGCCTATTTGATTTATTACTGACACTTCGCTGTCTATCCGTCTGTCTACAACCAGCCTGTATCTCTTTAACCGTGTTAGCTAGACAGTTGAAATTTTCATTTTAGATGTATTTCTGTTGATGTTATATTTTATAACAACAAATACTAAAAAAAGAATAAAATAAATATTTAAGGGGGATATTCATAAACAAAAAACCAACCCTTCTTGCGCGAATCCGTATCGCACTTGTTAAAGTATGCAATCCATCTGGTTATAAATTTTAAGTAAGGTAGTGTAGTATGTATAATATTACAGTTTCCGTTAATGTTAGTATATTATCCTACCTAACCTTTATCTAACCGTCCTCATACCAAAAAAGTAGAGTACTATAATTGTACTATAATAAATTTTATCTGATAATATTAACTATAGTATTAATAATTACTGCACTATAACTATGGTTATACAATCTAAATTAGGTATGTATCATAGAATAATAATAAAATTTAAAAACACAAAATTTGACATTCATAAAATCCAAAACCACAAAAAGCGTTGAATAAATTATGCGTGTTATCGATGTTTATAACGCCGCGCCGCACTAGAGTTGCGAAAACCTATTAATAATTCGCGGTTGGGAAAGTTTTAAAAGTGTTTTCCTCCTGCCGGGAGGTGTGAGGAGGTGCTGGAGGTGTCGGACCATCATTAATTTCCACCTCCGACCTGATGATATTGTTGAATTTTTAATAAGACTTGCTGTACACGATAAGTTTTAACGGGAGATTTATTTTACTCCTTTACACCGGGGTTTAAACCGTGTGGTCGGTGATATAAAATTTAAATAGATCTTAGGTACCTTCGGAACAATATTATAGAAGTTTGCGTAACTTCGTTGCCCGCAATTAACGGAAATGGAACCCTATTTTTATACGGAACCCTAAAATAAAAGTAGCCTATGTTAGACCTTATAATATCATCTATCTGCCAGCGAAAGTCCCGTAAAAATCGGTCCAGCCATTTCAGAGATTAGCCGGAACAAACAGACAGACAGACAGACAGACGGACAGACAAAAATTTTAAAAATTGATATTTTATTGCTAGAATCGAATATACTTTCATATGCATTAAGTAAAAATCTGTTAATTCAAAATTACAAACAGACACTTCAATTATATACATCTGTGCTGTATAGATGTATAGATAAATCACAACCTCAAAGTTAACAGACAATGATCAGTAGCACACATTAAAATCATGAGATTTACGAAACAATCAATATTGATTGTATCATCATTATTTAAATTCAGTTAACATTGGCCTAGAAGCTTTCTAAATTCTATGACACATAAAATATAGAGTTTGCACAAGAATATTTGTAATCAATTTGTCAAATGTTAATCTGCACGGTAAATAGAAAATTTACTGTAAAAATATCTCCACTGCGGTATTGTTCATAATATAATATCCTCATGTTCTTACTTCTTAATGTCACGGCCATTTTCCTGAGTGAAAATTTAATAGAGAAAAACAGGCACAATCAACAGTTTATAACAGTGAAACTGAACCTTGTATCTAAGGAACTAAGGTGCAGTATTCCAGCTGCAGGGCCTGTTAATTTTGTAGTGAGATGCTAGTGAATGTGACAGGGTTCCCGGGAGTTTAAGGTAGAAATGGCTTCTTGAAATCCGAAGGCAATTGTTTCCACATGTGCATTTCTATTTAAATTATAATACACATGAAATTATTTAAGAATGTTATGCTTTCTTGGAAATACATTTTTGTGCTATTATTGTTTGTAAGTTTCGTATAATTCGTTTGTGTTGTTCGAAGGTGAAGTATTCTCATCTATGACTAGATTTAACGCTTATTTTATTTAGGTCAGGTTAGATTTCTTCTTTCTCGACGTTTATGTTCCAAACGTTTTGGGAATTTTATACTGGTAATAAACGAAATTGTTTGTATTATATTGGCGTAATGCAACAAAAACTTAAACAGTTTAATTATAGACTAACATGGATTGGATCTAACTTCCAAGTGCTCGATTGTGTGACTTGCATATTTGGATTATTGACCTCGTGACCTTGAGAATGTCATCATGGTCATCAATATTGCTGATCACGATGACCGCTTGTAACAGTTGAAAAGTTTTTAATGCGTATTTATTTCACACCTGCTATTTATTTTATGTTTATTTATTTATTCATTTAAACAAATATTTTCATTTACAAACATAAACTATGTAACTTCCAACAAAATATGTTGGTGACTTTCTGAACATATTAGTGGTTTAAATTCTGTTAGACTTTCAAGAGATTTAAAATTCTCTCACGGTCAATAAATTTCCTATCCACTATTCAGCGGCGGCCATAAACAAGAAAGAAAAAAGGTACTTAAAACTTTTCCAGCGAGTCGTCAGTTCCTTACGGACGTGAATACAATTTTTCAAGTCGTAGCTACGTAGCGTGGCGTAGGTGAGCATTAAGTTTCAGTAAGCTCGTTTCTTGAAGATTACTGTGTTTAAGTAGTTTTATTATCAATATATTAGTGGCAATATGAGCCTGAAACAACAACACAGTTGTAGATTATCCGTGTGTTTTTTCAATTTATAATATTACTAGCGACCCGGCCCGGCTTCGCACGGGTACAATACTGATACTAATACTATAGAATGTCGCCCACTTCGCAACGGGCCGTGCGACAGAAATCGTAATATTTAAATTTCGCCATAACTTCAAAACCAAACGTCCTTTTTTAATCATTCGAAGGCCAAATATTATCTACATAAACTGTACTTAGTGATGAAATAATTTATTTTGATAAGGATTAATAGCATGAGTAAAATAAACGCGTTTAAATGTAGTCCAAAAAAAATTCAAGATTTCTAAATAAAAAAATGGTTGTTGTGCCTCACTCGACATAGATAGGTATAGTGTGTCGCGGACTTTTTTGTAGATATTTATAAGATCTACAATTAATTAGAACATTATATGGTTCTATCTTTTATAGTTTAGGCAGCGTACGCAAAATAAGTAACTTTTCTGGTTGATTTTTTACACCTTATGTCCGAAAAACCCAAATATCTTACGGAACCCTATTTTTTTCCAAAATAAAATTTAGCCTATGTTACTCGTGGATAATGTAGCTTTCGAATGGTGAAAGAATTTTTGAAATCGGTCCAGTACTTTTTGAGCCTATTCATTACAAACAAACAAACAAACAAACAAACAAACAAACAAACATACAAACAAAGTTTTCCTCTTTATAATATTAGTGTAGATTACGACTAGATATCGCGCGCGACTTCGTACGCGCAAAAAGAAATCCCGCGAGAACTATACATTTCCTCACGATAAAAAGTAGCCTATCCCTTCTCCGTGATCTACTCTACATCTGTGTCAAATTTCTTCCAAATCGGTCCAGTAGTTTCGGAGCCTATTCAATGCAAACAAACATACAAACAAATAAATCTTTCCTCTTTAAAATAATAGTATATAAGTATAATCAACTAAGTGGGTACCTAATACCCTAAAAAATAAACCAATCAAAGTATTTTAGTAAGTTAGTTGAATTATAATTTTGTATCTTCCAAAATATGATCAAGGCCCGACCAGGTTCAGCTTTGAACCGGTCCTCCTTCGTATTACAATTATAGTAATTTGTTTTTATAGTCCACTACAATGTTTTTTCTTCATCTATCAAAACAGGAAGACGCCTAAAGCGCTTCCGGCCGATAACAGCATCCGGAGCGAAGTTGGCGAAACTTTCGTCGAAGTTTCGGGAAAGTTTTCGCCGAAACAGGTGCTCGTTTCGGATAAAAATTTTCACCTTTTGTTAGCTCCGAATCTTTTTGCGAAAGTTTCAAGACGGGATTGTGTTTTATGAGAAATTATTGCGTTCACAAGTGCTGTGGGGTAAACTTTTTTAAAAGCGAGGAAGTGCTTAGGTGTTTTTACTTTCAATGAAAAGTAAAAAATCTAGAAAACAATAATCATAGGTAAGTTACATTGTGAGAATTTCTCTTTTCATTAATTATTCTATTGGATAAAATAAATAAAATAGATATTTCGTTATTATAGATTCGTGGGAAGGATTTCGTTACTAAGCTAATGGATTTAGATATGAATAATCTTACCTACAAATAAAAACTAAGAGCTGTGTTTCATTAACTGAGATTGTAGCAGTTAGATTTAATTTTTAAGATATAAATTACATTACCTATCTCAGTTAATTTAATTTTCTTTTCATTATTCAGTACAGGCGTTCATTTATCACTTCGTCTTCGGATCAAGTGAATTCAGTTCTACATTAAACAACAATTTAAACTCAGGTATTATAATAAATCTTCCAAATCTGCCCCCAGCCACCCCACTCGATAATTTGCAATACCATTTTAAACACGGCCTTAACTTTTTAATTTTGAACCTTACTGCTAAGTTATAAGGGTGAGGGTAGGTGTAGAATATTTGTGTAATTGGTCGTAATGGCCGCCGGGTTAGGGCCGGTACACACGGATAACGGCAGATATTAATCCGTCAGATCATGATTAGATTCGGCGGCACGAAGTAATATATTCTCCAAGGTGTCAGCCTAGTGCTGCTCCGACAAGGTGTTCCATACATCGATAAGTAAATTAAGCATATTAGAAAGACAAGACAACTATTCGATACAGGGCAAGCTTACAGTAAAAATTCTTATAACGCGTTTCAAATGAGAATAGGAACGTCAATAACCTTTTTCTTTCAAATGTCACTTGAAAAGTGCGATTTTCAGTAAAAGTTAAGCGCATTTAAATATTAATAGTCTTGCATCGAATTTAAATAAAAACGATAAATAGTTATCAATTATCTAAACATAAATTTAACTATCATAACAGTCTAAATACGAAACAATATGGCGCCGACTCGATCCTATTCTCATTTGAATCGCACTATACAATACCTACTAATGCATTAAGTTTCAAAAGGCATGTTACATAATATGTATAACTTGGTATAACCATAGACTAATGATTGGTCTCATAGACCAATCATTCATATATGGGTATAACTTAATATTAAATTGTTGTCGTTCAAGAAAGTAAGAAACTTTAGAAAAAAGTAAACATCAATTGAAATTATTATTATTAATGTAAAACATCCAATGCGGCTGGTCATACTGTTAACTACGCTACGGCTCATTGGTTTAACTGTCGATAAACACAAACTCAAAGCAATAGTCGACATCGTAAATGTCGATAAACTGGCATCATATCGATAAACAGGTAATATCGACACGTGTAGATCCCTCGGGCACACGGTGCAGGGCGGCGATAGCTAGGGACGTGCCGCGGCAAGCGCGCCGCGTCTTAACAGCCACCTTCATATCGATAACTCCTGTAAACTTATAATGCATCCGTCTTATATAGTGTGTGTAACTAGGTATGGACTCCGTTTGCGGGAATAGTGGGTTCTAACGTTCTCTTTATCTGAGAACGTCATATTAAGTTACTCTGTTCGAGTCTTGATATTTCTCATACTATTATAAAAGCTTCACAATTGTAATAAAATTGTTTAAATCCATTTCTATTTCTAATCCTACTGCGTAAATATAAATGTGAAAGTTTGTAGGATGGATGGATGTTTGTTACTCTTTCATGCAAAAACTACTGAACGGATTTCGATGAAATTTAGTATGCTGCCGTCCTCAAACTAAAAGGCGGCTAAATGACAAAAAGATTGTTAATGTTGTCTTGAATTTCTTATGACAACATTAACGATTATTTATAGAAAATAACTAGCATCAATCTCAAAATACTTAATCCCGTGTTTTTTAGCTCTACCTCAAAAACTTTTTTGTCATTTAGCCGCCTTTTAGTTTGAGGACGGCAGTATGTGTAAGCTCTAGGCTATCTAGGCTACTTTTTGTCCCGATAAAGCGCAGTGTTCCCGTCACCCGTGTGATACCTACTGTATTTACGTGGGCGGAGCTATGGGCCATAGCTAGTTTCTCATACGTGACAATATCCACCTAAGTACATTCTTAAATTGAAGTCATACTATAAATATTTTACTATGTCTCGAGCTTCGGCTCAGAAAACTGAGAAAGTTCATTACAATCCATTACGCTTAAAACGCTCGAACGGTATAGATAGGGAAATGCGCACTCTACCTTCTCTGGCTACGCTTATTTACCTACTAAAGCAAACTTTGGCCCAAAAAATATGCTTTTCGCAATCGAAATGACGGTTAGAATATTAAGCTGTTGAAAGCCTGACAAATGCCAGTCGACATAATCGGCTCAGACAGGTGGCGAGCGACGTATTTTAATTTGCAACTAATTTCCAGCGCTTAACAGTTAAAGCGGATTGCGAAGTTGATAATGACATGAAGTTGCGGCCCGGTGAACTGGCAACTTGTTCGCGACCACTTTTTAGCTAAACCTTATACGTACAAGTGCAAGTAGCGTAAGGGTTTAGCGATGAAAAGTTTGAAAAACAATGTACGCGAAACGTCAAGGGTAACTCGCCATACAAGTGAAGCGGGGATGAATTCTTTTTTGCTGTAACCAATCGTGTGGTGTATCATTATATACCTAGGTATTTTTTAATTAAATTTAGGTTTTTAATGTACATTTTCGAGTCATCGGTCTCCAAAGTGCTTCATAAGCCAGCATTCGCCACTGAAGGGCTGTGTTCCGCGGAAAATAGCGCTGAGAAAAAAACGTAAGCAAAATGGCGACCGCTGGCGTTAAATGGCGGATTATGTTAGCAATATTGAAGTTAGCAAACGTGTCCTGACCGAATATGTTTTTTTAGCGCTAGCAAGCGCTAACAAGCGCCTTTTTCCGCAGAACACAGCCAAAGATATATACAGCGTGTCCCGACAGCTATATCGGAGCCTTTAGTGTTAACAAATATGGATTTTTATCGACAAATTGCCCCTCAAATTTTATTTCTACAGACTTCATTTATTTCAAACCCTTTTTTATCGAAAGAACTGTGTTAAGTAGGTACCTACTTATTTCGCAAACGTCGAATCTGCGACCCCAAAATTCTCTAATAAGTATACGAAGGTGTACAAAAAGCCATTGCACTGTACGGTACCAAGCGACTACCCTCTAATTTGATAAAATTATACCTACCATGATCACAGTGAAGCGGGAGCCGTCTTCGAGCACCTTGAATGAAACTAATTGAAATTAAAGGGATCAGTGTTTGGGGGTGGGTCTGATTGTACATACGCCATGTTTATTAATTTTATTATGTTTCTAATATTAATTTTGTGTTGTCTCTATTACAGTTAAATCGTTTTCACATTACGCTATAACAATATTGCTTATCCGACCGAAAAAAAATTTATGTCGTCGGCATAAGTGCGTTTTTAAATGACTTCCAAAAAGGAGGCGGTTATAAGTACGTTCGGTTGAAGATATAATATGTATTTTTTGTATGTTCAACGATCTGGGGACCGATTTTCAAAATTATTTTTTCCCATTATCTAATACGATATCCGTAATCCGATATCGCCGTAGACAGAGAAAAGAAAACGCTCTTACTCTACAGCCCACAATCTACATGCTAAAGGACACGATTTCGTCCTTTTGTAATTGAATAAGGTAGGTTGCCAAGAAGTTATTAGTAGCCAAACAGTAAGTACCTAACCCTATCTATACTAATATTATAAA
The DNA here is from genome assembly GCA_905404095.1 of Glaucopsyche alexis. Lineage (NCBI taxonomy): Eukaryota > Metazoa > Arthropoda > Insecta > Lepidoptera > Lycaenidae > Glaucopsyche > Glaucopsyche alexis. Next base: position 21,545,651 of record FR990048.1, on the reverse strand, counting down.
GCTGAAAGGTTTGTTTGTTTGAACGCGCTAATCTCAGGAACTACTGGTTCGAATTGAAAAATTATTTGTATTGGATAGTCCATTTATCGAGGAAGGCTTTAGGCATATAACATCATGCTAAGCTCAATACGAGCGGAGCACCAATCAAGAATGTTTCAAAATCGGGTTTTTTTTCCTTTTGAGAGCTTTCGCTGCGTACGCTAAAGTTTCGCTAAAATTATGCATGACAGAATTGTTTCCCTTTAAATGTTCTAAAAAAAAGTCCGCGACTGAATATGTATATCTTTTAAGGTTGGCTTACAATAACCTTTTTATGTTAACCAAATTTGTTCTAAAATTAAGCATTATTTGTGAGGGTGTTTTCATAATGATGATATTAATCCTTATCCAAGTAAACACGTTATTCATTACAAGCATTTAATTTAGAAGAAATTTGCCGTGTACATCATTTGATTTCAATGAGTATTTTAGAAGATATCGCAATAATAAAATAATCAGGCGCGCGGCGGGCAGTCGTGACTCGTGAGGGGGAAGCCTTCTCCTTCTACGTAAACGAAGTCGCGGGTAAATTTTAGCGATATCCCAAAGTAACTGTTCTACGCTGAATCTAGATAAATAATAAAGTTTAAACTTTTATAATAATAATATTTGCCAAACAAAACGGCAACCTAAGTAGTGAAATTTCAAAAGAAAATTAAACACTTTAGTTATTAATAGCAAAAGTAAACTTCGACGACGAACAAAAGTAGCTATTGTCGTCTGAAGATCGCATGAGATCTAAATCGGTAGAACATCGTTTAGGCACAATCGCAGAGCCAAGCACCTGGACTACTTAACCCGTTTGTAAACCGCTGACTGCCGGCTTCGGCTCTTTTACGTGGGAAAGTGATGCTAGTGATGTGACTGTTACGATGTCGATAAATACTATCGATAGTGAAAGCATTACAAAGCAAGCATTTACAATGATATTATTACAAAATATATTCACGCTGTTAAAGTTCGTATTTCCTATTTACTCACTACGGTAGCTCGACTCAAAGTGGATCTTGGCCTTCGATACGAGAATTCCCCAATTATCCTGGTCTTGCACAGTTTCTCACCAATTTTTATTTCAATTTTGATATAAGTTGACAAGAGCACAACTTACTTATATACAAAACATAAAAAGAGTAAGATTAGGTGGTCCGTGGTGTGTTTGAAGATCATGAAGAGACCTCCGCTTCGGCTCTATCAGGCGAAATACCAAACACTATCAAAATTAAGTGCCTATGCTGGATAGTTTCTAAAATAAATACAATATTGTTATGGACATTCCGTATTATTTCAACTTCGCAGAACATCGACAAGTGGCTCACAACACTAGTTTGTATCGAGTGCAAGTGGTCGTTAAGGCTGAAACGTCGATATATGGCCCATCGAGCACGCGCGCGCTCTCACCGCACCTCACTAGACTGGGTCAGTGGGGCAGGTGGCGTCCTTGCGTTATCCACTTGCCACCCAAATACGACGAGCACTGGACGTTCGTCATCATCAGCATCATTAACATCAACGTATTTACCTTTTTTTTTTGTTTCCGGGGGGGTTAAAATGCTTTACGCATACCACCCAGGCGCAGGGGGCACCCAAGTGGTGATGTGGGACTCATGGTATACCCACTAAAAACCCCCCTCATCTTCCTCCTCACCGCCCTCTGACGGGGCCACGGGAACGATACACTCATCCGCGACCCCGCCGGCGGCAGCCGCCTACAAGCGGCTCCATCTTGAAAGCCCGAAGGCCCTCCACGATGGGCGCACTAGATGGTATTAGGTGCGCTTCCTCCTCGGCCTCCACCAGTACTGTAGCATTTAACATATTTACCTGCACATTGGCCCAGGAGTTCCCAACCAGTAGGGTGCACCACCCTAGGGGATCGTAGAGAGATGTCAAGCGGGGCAAATTAAATATACGTTTTTTTATCACAAATATTAATAGACGTCTCTTCAGTCGCTATAAGGAAGCTTTCCACAAGTAACAATATTTATTTATTTCCATACAATTGAGTTTTCAACAAAAATGTCACAATGAAAATATTATTATTTTATAATCTGAGGGGGCTACATGAAACCAAGGTTGGGAAACCCACACGGCATTAGCCGGACTGCGGACAGCTGAGGACTCAGGTCTAATATTCCATCAGGTTATATATAAAACCATTATCAACATATCGGTATTTTCCAAGTTATTTGTCACCAAAATTGCAATTGAACAATGCACTAAAATTCAATACTCGTGTGACGTGAAGTAATTGTTTCTTTTTTACTAGAATGTTATGTTTTAAGAGGACGCACAAGAGATTTTAGTTGCGGAGATGCCTATTGTTCTCACCATTTTAAAATCTCAAAATGAAATTTTATGTAGGGATTCATGACCGCTTAGACCTTTGTTTAGCTGCAGCACAGTGTAATAAAGAGATACAGTGGTCCAACGCGTTTGAAGTCGCGCGAAATGCCGCTTTTGTGTAGGTATTCGTCATTGCTGCAGGGTTGTCACAATAATGTGTTTTATTATAATCTGTTCTACATTTTGTGTAGGTATTCATAGTATGTGTATGTGTATGTAGAGTACTAGGAATAAAACAAAAAAAAATATATATATAGAAGTATTAATGAAGAGTTTTATTATAAAAAATACAAATGCGTATACAAAAGCTCAGGGTTAGCATGATATATATCGTATATATATCATGATATATATCAATTGATATTTATGCTTGATATATTATATCAAAATTGATATTTATATTTAAAAATGTAAAAGAATGTTTTAAATGTAAAAAATCTTACATCAACACAGGTCTTATTTTCCGAGAGTTTCACAAGCCTAGGTCATCAAAAACTTGCTATTTGACACGACATTAACTAATCATAGCCGTCGACGCGGCTTGTAACGGCATATGACACCCACGTGACCCCCTGTTTTTCGGAAGAAAATTCCTTGTTTGTTATTATACTATTGTTATACCATTTATACCATGTGTCAAATTAATTCGACTGATAAAATTAATACACTTTTTTTCTTCTGGTTATAAACAAAAGTCATTTTATGGTTTTATGGTTTATTTAAATTGATACTCAAAAGTATCTATCGTTGATTTTTAATTGATTTGAAAACTTTTAATATCAATAATAAATAAATGAGTTTAATTTTACTTCCCTATCTTCAAATTATCAGACATACAAATTATTTCGATTCAACTATTACGAAAAAACATATCAGAGTACCTATGAGATTTGTATGTAATTTTGAAAATATCAAAAAATCAAAAATATCGGATATATATTATAATCAAAGATATCTGATATTTTGATATTTATTATAAATATCGGATATTTACGAACCCTGCAAAAGCTACAAATGCGAAACTGAAAGGTATTTTCGACATTTGGATTTACTAGTTTTTAGATTGCGATTGTTGAATTTGACGATGTAGTTAGTAAATTCTCATACGTAGATACAATTTTATTAAAAATTCTGACGGGAAACAGGCGCATGGTTTTGTATTAAAATTAATCTTCTTTAGCTGTTCATATAATTGACCATTGTAAATAAGTACCTACATACAACTCAAACGAAACACTGTCGCAAACCACTTAAAACAATCAAATTAAAAAGCGTCAACCCCGGCTGACGTGTCCCAAGCGAGTGTATGGCAGCTTGGGCTCGCTACCGCCCCTCTCTCACCCCGCACGCCCCGCACGATTGCTCTGTCTAGACGTGTCCGTTAGACGACTGTAGGTAATAGTTCTATAGGCTGTGGCTGCAGCTTAACACAATTGAACAGCGTTTTTGACACAGAATAATGAATCAAAAGAGATTCCCATTTTACTGACATTCGGAAACGATTTAAGGTTCAAATTTTATTAATATGATTGTTTAGCTTTACACTGTATCATCCGCAAATCAGTAAACTTGACGGTGTTCTACAATCGTCTCAATATTTCAAATTACCTAAGGATCCTATACCTATAAATCACTAATCAATTTAAATAATAACACAGATATATTCTGAAAAATTTATTCGTGATTCTCATTACGTCGTAATAAAATAAAAAAACTCTTCTACACTACGTGATGTGCGCACGCCCGCACACGGCTGACAAATATTATACCATGTAACATTCTTACAGTTTATAATAGCTATAACATTAACATAAAAGTGTGGGATTGCGACTAATGAAGGCTACATGTGATACCTTCGTCAACTTTTGGGATTTTGGTGTCATTTTGACATTTGTAGTATGGTAAAAACCAAGATGGCGTAAATGTTTCTTGTATGAAGATTTGTTCTGTCAAATGTACGTCATAGCCATCGAGGTTAGAGAACAGGAGACCGATCGCTACGTGCTGAAGCATTGCCCGCCTGTCCCTGAAAATTTGTAGAATTTATAAATCATTTTTCAGCCACCAGCCGCGCTCCAGTCGGTAAGTAGTATAATTTTCTTTACGGCATTGGTGGCCCGTTTTTATTGAGATAACTTACCGATCGCAGCGCCTCACTTATTTTGTCCGTATTTCTGGGATACTATTTTCTACAGCGATCGGTCTCCTGTTCTGTAACCTCCATGGTCATAGCCTATTTGAGTTTTGAAATATTTGTATGCAGACTTCACTCGTCGCCGTCCCTCTGTATGTCCAATAGCTTATAGCTATATACCCTTATTTGTGATAAGTAATTATTTGAAAATAACCAAATTGTAAGTACATATGGGTACAGTAAATTCGGAAATTGTTATTAAAAACCCAATTACTTGATCAATTTACTTGATTTTGGGCGATTCAAATCTGTCGCAAGTTTTGGAATATATTTTTTTGGTTGTATACTTATTATGAATTCTTAGTTCTTTACACATCAAAGAAACGAGTTACTAACAAGTTACGGTTTCCGAGATTCTTATACAAGTGTTTTGTGTTAGGAACCTCTACTTGAAAAAATATCTCTTAATATTACAAGATTTTCTCCCTTTGTTTTTTTTACATATTATCTGGTATCAAAATACAATCACGCAAATAAGAATGAAAAATTATCAATTTGGCATTATAATATCATAGTAGCTTGTAGAGCGTGAGATCTAAAGTAGTCTGTGTGTTAACTATGTATTTTAAGCACTTTATACCGCTATCGTATTGTGTAATCGAATATATTGGCACAAATAAAAATACTGGCTTTTAGATATTATTTAAGTAGACATTAAAAATATGTCCAAAAACATTTGAAACTAATTTAAAATTATGAAACTAAAATCTCAAAATCGATAAGTCAGAACCTTACTTGTAATTTCATTGATAAAGTAAAATATATAAAAAAATACAAACTATTATATTAAGATTCTTTTGGACGGAAAAACATAAAAGATCGAAATAAAACCCATGTCTTATAAATATTGTCTATGACTGCTAACCTAACTAAATCTAATTTGTAAAGTCGTAGCTTATACGTTAGAACAGAACCCGACCGAAAAGAATACATATCTTATACATATACCTTTAAAAAGAGATATTCGGCAATTGTCGGTTTTTTCTCTCATTCTACCCCATCGTGTAGAACGAATAGGTAATTTTAAATAAAGGCGAGGTTTTTTATACAGTGAAACCGTTTTATTTAGTGAACCATTTTCGAGTAATCAGCCTCCAAAGTGGTTTAGTTAGTTTAGGGCATTCAAAATGAAAATGAAAAATTTTACTTCCAAATTAAACTTAACAAGCTATTTTCGGAAAGTCAACGGAAAAAGCTACCACGCACCGGTTCAACCCTAACACGCCGAGGAGAACCGGCGTAAGAAACTCGCACGGGCCCATTACTAAACTATAAGAGTATTGTAATTTTCCGTGCTGATAGATCATTCTAAGTTAAGTATTATTCTGGTCCGCAGCGACAAATATTGACAGTAATCAGATATCTCTTTTGAATAGTTAATGTACATTCTTTTTTGCCGGGGACTGTCGAACGTCGATAAATGTCATACAAAACATACAATAAAAATATAAAAATAAAATATATCAAATATATTGTAGGAGATATACAAATAATGTTTGCGTTAAACAAATCATAAGTATTTATAGTTTAATCTACTAAATTGTAATCAATTGCCAAAGTGCTTAAAGTGCGCTTAGATTTCTATAATTATTTTATACAGTATAATTTTGTAACCAACATAATTTTATCCAGATGCAACTTCAACAGGAAAGGATTTTTTAAATTCACTGGAATGTTACTCGTACTGTCTGGTTTTGTTTTTATATACATATTATATAAATCATATTTTAAAGAATTCATTTCGTATAAAATAATATTTATACGCTTTATAAAATATTAGTCTCCATTACTTTTTGTGTCAATAAACTAAACAGTAATCTTCGTACAAAAAAATACAATTGTTGTTTTTAAATTATTTTAGTGGGAGTTAACAAACATATTATCATAATTTTTGTATGAACATAAAAGCTATTTGAATGTTTTTTTGATTTAGTTCATTTGCTTTGATTTTAAAAATATTATAAACTTCATTTGTGCTTGACAAAAAATGGAATACGTAGCACACACGCTTGTCTCGTACAGAATCATGTGAACCTGTAAAGTTATTGGGAATTTTGCTACTGTTGAGCGCATTCTTTTGTTTCAAATTTTTATTTAGCTAAAAGTTAGCCCACGGGTTCGTAACATGGCTAACTTATGCTAATTGAGCTATATTTTTTTGGCAAAAAAGTTTTAGTTTTAAGTTGTTAAGTTTTATCTTTTCGCAGTAAGCTGCCTTGCCTTTAGTATTTAAGGACTATAATAGTATTTTATCGCTGGCTATTTCGAGTAGTTGCCAATTGCAAAAAAAAATCTAAATATTTGCTATATATATCTATGGTCTCCAAAAATCAATTACGGATACTTCAGGCACATGATCCACTGCTTATATAAAGACTTTTAGGCAGAAAAATAATTGTCATAACTCAAACTAAAAAAATTCTCATGTATGGATGACTCTCCGCAAAACGCAAACTCGCCGCCCAAAGTATCTTCCCGTAATTGATTTTACTAAACCTTATATAGCAACACTGCTTAGAGTAACACTTTAAACTAAATCCTGCTTTAATGTGCGTTGTGTGTTAAGTTTTGTTGTTGTTGTGGTGTTGTTATATGAAGAACTCCCTGCGCTTAGTGACGCGTGCGCCGGTGGCGGCCGCGAGTGCCGCCTGGTCCGCTCCTCCCGCGCCCTCTGCACCACGCTCCTCCTGCAAATTTCATTTTTTTAAGAGGACACAGGGCGATAAAATACAAATGGTGGACTACCAGGTCTAACCTAAGTCCTAACCTTCCTCAAAATGAGTGAAGACCCGAGCCCTAGCTGTGGGTACGATAGTTCTCGGTCATGATGATTTTCAATTGATTGAGATACACAATTTGTAAGTTCTATTTAAAATACAATTTTAAATTAAATTAAAAAATAAAATGATTAATAATGTTTTATACATGTATGATTACTTTGATATAGGTAATTCATCGCGTTACCTGTGTTAGATATTCTCCCTTGTGACGCGACAGTGCGCGCACCAACACGATGGCGACCACGATCAACATCAGGAAGATGAACGCCAGTATAGCTGTATCAAAATTATGTGTTAAAATATAAATATTAATACTCATAATTTTTTTAAAAACTATACTTTTTAGATTCGTTTACACTAACTACATAAACAGTAATATAACTTTAGTTACACGGCTTTTGACTGATATAATCTCAGGTCGATTTATTTATAACACTACTAGCTGTAAATATAGTAACCCTCGGGAACACTGTATATAGCCTATGTTTTAATCCAGAGCCTAAACTACTACCATACCAAAAATCGTAATCCGTTCAGTAGGAATATAGGAGTAAGGGAAGAGAAAGTGCCACCGTCGCCGAAAATCGGTGTGGGGAGTTATCACAGACATCTAATAATTGACTAGACCACGTAGTATGTACTTCGCGTGTAACTTTTCCGTGTAAGGAGGAGTGAAATTCACTTCTTTCAGCGCCATTCCCTCTCGAATATTCTCGGTGCCAAACGTCAAACGAAAACTAAAAAGCTAAAATACGCGACAGAGCGGCGCGCGGCTACGGCCTTTGTATCGTTTACTCGGGAACGAGGAGTTATCACCACTAAATCGCTCTTGTGACGTCACAGTAATTTGAAAAATAATGGCACGCTTGGTGTCTATACAGATGATGAGACTTACGTGGTCTAGTCAATAGAATATGACTGTGGGAGTTGTAGTGACATTGCCTTGCTACTCACTGGCTAGTATGGCCTCGTCAGTGCGGTGCAGCTGCAGGTCATCAGCGAGGTCGGTGGGGGGCGGCGGGCGAGTCTCCGCCGTCTCGGGCGGGTGTGTCACCGGCTCCACGCCGCAGAAGTCCTCGTGCAGCACACCTGAAATATATTAGGTTGGGGAAAAAGTTTCTTCGCATTTTATATAAAAATTCAAAAGGTTTTTTTATAAAGTTTATTTACAAGTGACTAAAGTATATAGGTGCCATTTTGTTCGATAACTTTTTGCCATCTTGTTGGTAGGTACATGATCCCATTGCTATAAAATTTTTGGGGCTTCTGATGAAAAAACTGCGACAAGTGGTTTTGGCAGTCCTCTTGTGATGTCAACCTGACACTGCCTAAGGAATTCTGCAGCGACCGAAACAGGTGGAAATCTGAAGGTGCAAGGTCAGGACTATACGGCGGATGCATTAACACCTCCCAGCCAAACTCCCGTAATTTTTTCTGAGTGGCTAAAGATGTGTGAGGTCTAACGTTATCATGGTGAAAAACCACACCCCTTCTGTTGATTAATTCCGGCCGCTTTCTCTCAACTTCTTGCTTTAATCTCATCAGTTGTTCGCAGTACAGTTCAGAATTGATGGTCCTGCCTGGCGGTAACAGCTCATAATGAATAATGCCCTTCCAATCCCACCACACACACAGCATCACCTTGTTGCGAGTTAACCCAAGTTTCGCCACAGTCTGTGAAGCTTGACCGGCCTTTGACCACGATCTTTTTCGCACGTTCTTGTCGTACGTGATCCACTTTTCATCACCAGTTATCAGCTTCTTCAAAAATGGTTCGGTTTCATTACGTCGTAATAAAGAATCACAAATGAGTACACGGTTCATTAGGTTTCTTTCAGTGAGCTCATGAGGCACCCAAATATCGAGCTTTTTTGTGTACCCAGCTTTTTTCAAATGCGCCAAAACCGTTTTGTGGTCAATCCCCAGTTCTTCAGCTACATCGTAACTACTAATATGCCGATCTTGCTCCACTTTTTCAAAAATGGCAACAGTTTTGTCCGTAACAGGGCGACCAGAGCGACGTGTATCTTTGATATCAAAATTTCCGGATTGAAAACGCTTAAACCAAATTTGCGCTACTCTCACAGATACTGCATTAGGTCCATAAACATCACAAATTTTTTTCGCGGCTTGTGTTGCATTTTTACCTTTTTTGTAATAAAATTTTAAAATGTATCGAAATTCTTCATAAGAATCACTCATTTTAACAATAAGAAAAACAAATGAAAATCTCAAATTTACCTAATTTGAATTTGGAATTGTCTTCTGTAAAATTCAAACTTTTTAATGATACCAAAATCAGCCAGATACAATTGGTATAGCCCAAGATATTTTATGACAAGTTCATACATACTATAATGCGAAAAGACTTTTTCCCCAACCTATTACGATCTTTAATGGAATACGAGGCAAACGAGCATACATCATAGCATCGCCAGATTAAAAGCTATTTTGGTCGCCCATGGACTTGATTAAATGAGGGTGTTTGATATTTTTTCTGCCGTTAGGGGACAGACCCAACTCACTCGCGTCATTTGGTATCGTAAGTGGTATCAAAAACGGTCAAGAAGAGTGTTCGATTCTTTTTCTGTCACCAGGCGGCGTTTGGTAGCAAGACGGTCCTTGTCGTATCAAAAAACTTTCAGATGTCACGACGTTAAAAACCCTTATTGCATTAAGTGTTCGAATTTCGAGCTGCACAGAGCTGCGTAGGAAACGTGTATCTTCTTGAGTAGTAAATAGCAGTGGCGAAGGCTGCTTCTCCTTCATAGGGAAGCCGGAGGCTGTATAATAGGTATGGATTTCTATGAAGGTTTGCAAAAGGTAAGTGACAAGGGAAGCCGATAGGAATGGAGTTATAGGAACCCTTCGCCACTGGTAAATAGAGTTTAATTTTGAATGCTATAGCGCTGTGAACGTCGCGTCACGTCTCGTCTCGATGAACTGACTCTTAGGCTTCAATACAAGTAGTAAATTACCTCCCAAGGACCGCACATTCGGCGGCGGGTCCTGTTGGAACAGCAACTTCAGCGGGTATATGTCGTCGAACTCCACGCGACTAACGCACCCGACGAAGCCCTCGTTCATACTCTCGTTTCGGCCCACGTACATGTACTGTATGTTGTTGAACTGCGCGTCGGCCGACTCGCGGATGTTGAAGTGGTACTCTTGAGTCTCGTAGTTGTCCACCTGAAATAGTATATTGGCAAATTATCATCGCTCGAAGTTCGAAAAAACGCTATTTGACATAAGTACGATAAGTGTCATAGCGATGCATAGGTCACTTAGCATTGCTTATGTCAAATCCCATACATTTTGTTTTCGAACTTCGTCGTAATTAGCGATGGCAACTTAGCTAAAGACTCATTTTCGATGTGTGCGTACAAAAAACTGCGCAAGCTATTTTGTAAGACGTCATCATGAGCACAAGTATCTGTTGATAACTGTAATGATGATGATGAGATTTTCACCCCCAACTTTTTCACCCCATCCCCTGTTTTCACCCCTTCTACTGTTTAACCTTACTACATTAAAGGTTCGAAAAGGCTGGGAATGTTATTGAAATAAAGACAGAAACTGAGACATACAATCAATTGACGTTTTGTATGAACTTGTCATTTATCTCAAATCCCATTATAGTTAATAACATTATACAAACGAGTTACAACTAGTCACCTGTAACACCATGGTGGCGCCGCTGTTCTTGCGCGAGAGGCGCACGTCGTGGTACTGGCCGAGCCCGAAGTGTTTGCCCTGGAATATGATCTCCTGACGCTCGAAGCCGAAGTCGAACACCACTCGGAAGTGACCTGCGAAATAAGCAGCCATTAAACATTAAAATGCTGAATGTAGAAAAATAAACAGTGACATGACATGCTCCTCTTACACCGTCTGATTTTAATGCAAAGTTTTAATTTAGTTTTACTTTTGTCAACATATTAAAATTACAATTTATTTCCAAGCAAGACATGCTACAATAGAATTTATATGACATTGTTCATTTGCTATGGAGGAGGTTTAAATTAATTTGTAATATTAAATAAATTCATATTATTTTTTCCTTACGCCAAAAGTTGCTTGGAAGAAACTGATTTATATCCATGTTATATCTCTTGGTGTTTGTGCCATGTATATATTATGTAATTTAACTCTTTATTTGTTGCAAACACAATAAAAAGTACACATGATTTATGTGCTTTCATTCGTTATAAAATATTACATACCGTTATTAGAGACCATCATCGTGAGATATTCTCCGCTGATGTTCGAGTAGAAGCCCAGAAGGAAACCCTTGGGGTTGGTCGTGGTGAAACCGACGCGGATCTTCTCGTTGATCGTCGACCGCCATGACCCGAGGAAGTCGTATTTCACCATAGAATTAGGTCGGAGGTTCACACCGATTTCTGTAAAAAAAATTACATCAGCAATAGGTTTTGCTGTTACAGCCCTTGAAGTATATATGTCACCGTAAAATTGTAAAAACCGTTAGGTTGTAATATAACTAGTGAAATTGTAAAATGTTGATAGATTTCGGACGCGAATATTCTACCTATAATTTAACAATTATTTTTCGTTAGATTATAAATATATAGTAGTAGTAGTATCTTTCGACATATTTTTACAATCTCGTTAGTTATTTTACAATCTAACGGTTTTTACAATTTTACGGTGACATAACATACATATTATAGTCACGCCTTTCCCGTAGGGGTAGGCAAAGACCACTTGTTTCCACTTGCTACAATCCTTACATACTTGTTTCGCTTTGTCCACTTTCATTCTTATCATCCATTCCTCCTCTTAGATTCAACGTAGCGAAGCGGCTCTCCATGGGCCACTTTTCGCCTACGCGAGAATGAGACGCGATGGGTGGCGAACCACATCGCCGCCATTTTAGATAATTAATTTTTTTTTATGATTATCCATTGCGTGCCCACAGATTGGCGGAGAGGGTTGAGTTTGAGTTTTTGAGTTTGAGACAGTAATAGCTAGGGAAGCCGGGGTCGCACACCGCATAGACAGGTAAGTTGGGATGAGTATCCCATGACTGCATATACGGTATAAAATTGTTACTATTCTCAGATCAAATAAAAAACCTAGATTGCGCATGGCGCTTGTTTCAACTGAAGCCTCAAAAACTACGCTACTTTGTGTAAACACACGCGGTCACGCACACTCATGCAAAAAAGTACGCTACTTTTCGTCAGTATCGAACGAGTCGTCGTGCAGTGATTTTGCCACAAAAATGCCGTCCTGCGCTATTAAGTGGTGTAAAAACTGTACGAAGGCGAACAAAAAGTGTCAGGGAATAACATTTCTCATAAGTAAATACACACAAAACTGTAGTTTGTTTATGATAATTTATCACAATTTTGAGGTTACTCCAAACAAATAATGACATTTTCATAATGGCGGATCGAGAGAGTGTTGCCAGGATTTCATATTCTCAATAGCCTAAAATAAGGTAAGTAATTTGTAGGCAAATTCTTAACAAAATTATGAAGTAGAGAGTCAGACTGTATTTTTATTTTTTAATTAGGAAGTTTTGAAGTTTGAAGCAATTTAAGGTAAATGCCCCTATATTCGGTATACGGAAAATATCGGGAACGATAATTCCACCGTTTGTAGACCGATTTTCAAAATTCTTTTTTTGATATAAAGGGTATAATCCCAAGTTGGTCCGGTTTTCAAAAAAGTGGTGACCTAATGATGGGATCGATGAGGAATCGAGGGAACTCCTCGAAATTTTTATGGAAATATATGGTGATTTTGACTTTTTCTGAAATAGTCCAAGCATATGCTCCCAAAAAGTAAGATTTTGCTCCAAGTAATACTCTGGATCCAAAAGTGCAGAACAGAACTCCTGACTCCTTATAGATACATGTTTGGGGATTTCGTTGTTTAAAGAACTGCAAGCATATGCCACCATGTCAATTAAAGTAATCATCATCATCACCACCACCACCACCACCACCACCACCACCACCACCATCACACCATACATCATCACATTTTGATGATATAAAAGGTACTTCTTATAGTATTTTACACCAACACGGAGATCTTTGAATATTACTCTGTCTAAACGACACTATTGGACCTATATGGACCTATTTGCAAAATTATTTTATAGCTGTAAAGGGTATAAATTCGAAATTGGTCTTTTAGTCACTGAAGTGGAAACTTGATGATGGGAGATACATGAGGAATCGAGGGAACTCCTTGAAATTTATATGGACACATATAATGATTTAGATTTTTCCTGAAATAACACAAGCATATTATGCTTCCAAAAAAAAAATTAGGCAAGTGGTACACTGACTTGTCGGTGACCGTATATTAACTACCCTATTACCATAATATTATGTATTGGTACACCTAATTCGAAACTTTTCATCTTTACCAATCCTTTATCTTAATTTATCTATAAATAAATAATAAACAGAATTATCACTTTCAGTTTTTTTTTTTCATATTTAAAGACGTTTTGAACGCAATAAAAATATTTTAATCTAACCCATTTTTAAAATTCCATTGTTGGGGAGAGTTGTGACAACGACACAAAAACCTGGCGCGAAATATCGCGCCAGGTTTTTGTGAGGCCGTGTTACCATTTTTACGTAAAATAGAGCTCTGCAAAGTTTTTTGACATAAAGCTATGGAAAACGAAACATAAATGTCACAGAAACGTTAACATGGCCGAATTCCTATACAATTTTCGAAATTTTATTATATTGTTATCTCGAAAACTACGGATCTTATAATTTTGAAAACTTGCGAAATTACTGCGACGATAAAAGAACTTTAAGCGGTCAAATTACCATAAACCAATTAATAGTACAAATGTGGGATGATATTCGAAAGTTTAGCCAATATATCTACGGTAATGAAAATTTAGTATGGCAACAACGGCTCACGCACACAATGCATAAAAAACCGGCTTCACTTTGTTGTTCGTAGAAGTCCATCTATACTTTTTATTTGATCTGAGTTACTGTTGTAGTGAGTGCCTCTCCTCCCTACATATAAATATATTGTAATGCTGATTAACAGTGAGTTAATAAACGTTATGCGCGAGCTCAACACATTTTCATTGGACTCCCCAAGCCTGCATATTGCACTGTGTAAATTAATTTGATTAAATAATTGAAAACAAAGTGTAGTCAGGTTTGAATGTCGACGTATGTATAATGTATTAAGACTGCAAAGAATATATGCGATATCTTAAAAATTAAAAAAAACTTGACAGTCGTTTTGAATTAAAAACTTTAAAGCATTAAATATCGACTTTCAAAGGCTGGCAATAAACTTATTACTGCTGGTATGCCCATAAACGGCGGCAGTTACTATCAGGCGATGTTCACTCACCGTCAGCACATATCGGTCCCTTGAAGGCGGTCCAGCGACAGTCGCAGTTGTAGGAGTCGTAGCCCTCGAGACACGTGCCGTTGTTGAGGCACGGCGCCGACCCGCACTTGCCCGTGCAGCCCTCCGCCACGCCGTATATACCTGCACAGGAATACATACACAACTAACGTACATGGGAATGGGAAACTAAAGTACACAATGGCATATAGGCCTATACAGCATTGCCTAACATAGGAATGACCGAGTAGAGCAGGGTTTCCCAAGCCTTTTCCCTCGGACTATAAATAAGACATCAATGCCCCTGTGATATTAAATTGCAAAAAAAGCTTTCTTAGAGATATTTATTTATTTCAATTCAAATCGCTTTTTTATAAATAAATAAATATTGTAACTTGTCTAATAACGAATGTCGAATGACAAAAAATACATTAAACATACGTTAAACATCCCTCCCTGGTAGGGAGGCGCGCCCCACTTTTTGGGAACTATTGCAGTAGAGGCTTTTCTAGCTGTCGAATATAATGATGATAATAACTTAATTACAGCCAAATAAAGAAAATTTTGTACATTGACTTCAGGCGCTTCAGGGTAATGCCCGCCATTCCTATCCTACATAACTGAATGTTATATAGGATGATTCTACTTTGGATCTCGACTTTTCTATGACGTAGCTCTAATAAGTGCTCCGTATACCACAGTGCGAGCGATTCAGCAATATTATACATACGTATCAACCTAAAAAATGTAATGACTAGACTTTACCCCGTCGCGCCAAGTCGCGCAGGTCCACCAGTCGGCCGTTCAGCAGTAGCGCGCGGAGACAGCCCACGAAGCCGTCGGAGCGGTCGAGCGCCGCGCCCAGCGCCAGCGCTGTGGTCAGCTGAAGCGCGCGCGCCGGCTCTTTGGCCGTGCGGATCTCGTTCTTGAGCGCGCCGTCTACTATGAGGCGGGCTTCTTTCCTGTTGAACAAGATCTTGTCAGATGGGGTAAGATCTGATGGGGTATACGGGGAGAGAGGCCCAGTGACATAGAGTATATTTCACTTAACCCATACATCGTTATATGAAACATTTTTTTCTTCAGCTTGTCAGTTTATAGTAAGCGCAGTACAAATGGATCTAATATAGAGCAGTTTATTTATCCTAATTTCATTTTCATTTTCATTATGTGATCACTACTACATAATAAATTCGTTGTAGTATCGCTACATACCTGTTGCGCTCGATGTACACGGAATGCCAGCGGTCGTCGGCGAGTCGGGAACTGGTCTCGACGGACACGCCCAGCGGCGTGTCACCGGCCTGAAGTTGCAGCTGCAGCTGGTCGCCGCCGATTAGCGCCAACTTCAGGTAATCCGTCGGACCCTAAATATAAAACATATTTTACCTTTAGCAAACAAGCATGGTTTTAATCCGTAGAATATTAAATAGGTATTTCACACGTTAACCGTATACGAGCAAAATGTATGCTTGGAATAACTTTGTAGATTAGGAGTTCATTTACTGAGAAAACCAGTTATACCTTTGAATGTAACAACACAGCATTCTCCTTGGTAGTCCTGAATTCGAAGTAGATGTCTCCACTGTGACCCAAATCGAAAGTGGGCAGCGTGATCATTGAATCCGAAATGCGGAATGTTATTGCGTTGTTGAACAAGTCTGTAAATATAAACACAGGGCATCATAATTATTGACACAGAAAACATTATTTATTTTAATGTAAAATAAAATAAAAATAATTTATTACGAAAATTTAAAATAAATTAAAATAAAAATAATTTATTACGATATAATTTATAAAGCAGTAAAAAGTCTATGAAGTATATAGCTACAGAGGTATTTATTACACTATTAAAAATAAACATGTTTTCCCTAGTGTAATAATGCCCTTACCGTCTCCATCACACAGTAGTGGTCCAAGGGTAAAACGTCCTTCTTTCTCATCAAGATGGTTGCCGGTGTCTCCGAATCTCAGCTGCTTTACGGGCAAATACTCTTTTTCGATGATATCTCCTCCGTCCATTTTTAAATCTATTGAAGAACATAAGCGCATTAGAATGATATAGTAACAATTACAATAATACAACAAACATAAAATTAACAATAAAACTAGAGGCAAATAAAAAACTAAAAATTAGTACTAATAAAAAAAAGACTTACCTACAAATAATCTATCTCTAAAATAATTAGAATACGATATAGTTAAAATAATAAGAACGATATAGTTAAAATAGTTAAACGATAGCTCGATATAAAAAAAATACACAGACGTCTTGATAGAAGGTTAATTTCACCTGTCACCGTCGTAAATGCACAACGCAAGCGCTGCTTCACGCCGGTTTTCTACGAGACTGTGGTATGAGTCAACGTGTACGTACCATCAGCGACATTGAGCAGGCTGAGCTCGGCGTCGCAGTTGCACCACTTGGTGGGGTCGATGCAGGAGCCGAGCACACCGCACTCGCACATGCGGCTGCCCGGCGGCGCGCCCGCCCAGTGCGCCATGCGCTGCCCCGCGCGTGACACCCACCACGCGAACGGTCGGAACGTCGCCTCGTCGCCTGAAACACGCCATTATTACAGGTCGCGCAACGGTTTATGAGCGCTCAGTGAAAGTGGAGGGGGTCGTTCGCGCATGTGACCAATAGCAAAGAATATAAATTATATTACTAACGTACTGTTGCGAACCAGGGCTTGTTAACGTTACCAAATAACACCAAAAAATTAAGTTAATTAACGGTAATTTTATAAAAATACTTTGGTAACGATATTAATTTTAACGTTATTTGATACTTAACAATATTTTTAACGTTATATACTAACGTTATTTTATTTTGTAAATAACAGTATTTATGGTATATATAACGTTATAATATAGGGAGCGTCGGTAGCGCAGCGGTTTTATCCATGTTTGAGGTAGGTAGGTAGGTACAATAATATTTAAGAATATAACAATATAATAGCCGACGCGACGAAGCTAGTGCATGTTCGTTCTATCACTTCGAGGCGGGGCGCAGGCAGGGAAATACGTAACGTTATATAAAATAACGTTAATTAATAACAATACTTTTTCTTAACGTTACTTTCATGTACCGATAAAAATAAATTTATTTTTCCTAACGTTAATATTTATTCCTAACGTTATTCTGTGAAACACAGGTAACATTAACAATTTAATAACGTTAATCAAGCCCTGTTGCGTACACAGGGAGCACAAAGAGACTAGCGCCATCTAGCGTCAACGTCAACGTAGCGTTTGAGCCTAGTGCTTTAGTAGTGTGTGAACATGATTAGTGCTAGTGAATAAAGTCTTCAAAAGAGTCAGCAGGTCTTTCTCTCCAAATCCTTCGAACCCCAACACGTAACAGTACCAATAGCGTGTCGGCAGCCACGTTCGGCATGCGTTCGGCTCATCCACACCTCCCCGCCCGAGCCCGCTACCGCCAAACACACCCAAAAACTGACTTCTGCGCATGCCCCCTCTACTTTTGTCGAAAGATCTTAATTCGTTGCGCGACCTATACATCACTTTTTAATTGTAAAAATACGTCACTCTACAACATAATATAGTCTCTTTGCCGGCATATTTTGTACTCGTTGTTGCCCGCGGCTCCGCCCTTGTAAATACAGTATCGCTCGGGAACATTGTATTTTTTCGGTATAATAAGTAGCCTATGTTTTAATCCAGAGCCTAAACTACTAACATACCAAATTTCATCAAAATCCGTTCAGTAGTTTTGCGTGAAGGAGTAACAAACATCCATCCATACATCCTCACAAACTTTCAAATTTATAATATCAGTAGGAAATTATTGTCTGTACATATTATATATTTATTTAGAAAATAGAGACGAAATTTTAATCTCTTGAATTTAGTTTAGTGTAACAATAGAAGTTTTTTACAAACAAGCATTGTCCGCAACCACAATCAAATCAACATCATCATAAAATTATGTACTTGGTGTATGACACAGTACTTAGGAACAGGGAGCTCCGGATCAACTAGATGCAGACCCATACTCACTGGGCGAGTTGAGCAGTCTTGAGTGTCGGCAGTGGTAGTCGAGCCGCTGCGAGCAACTCGCGGATCTGTTGAGCAACGCCTCGAGCTGCGGCCGCGACGCGTCGTAAGATATGTCCTGTCGGAAACTGCCCGGCTCTTGATACCCGTCGACTACGCCGCGCTCCACAGTAGGTTTAATTGCAGTCACCACACGGCCGTCAGCTGGAAGTACAAAAAATAATAGTATCAATTTTTACTTTGAGATAAAAAAAGGATTTGTTGACGATCAACATCTAAAGGTAAATAAATTGGTATTCTACATACCTCCTGTAGGTAAAACAAAATTTAACCGTCAAACTTGACATTATTGTAAATTATGTTACTTACCATAAAAGTGGCAAGTAACAGGGAAAGCGGGCAGAGGGCCGGAACCGTCTACATCAATGTGCACTTCAGAGGACCGCGACAGCGCGCCAACATTTGCGTACGCCTGACACGACAGCGGGTGTACCGCTGTAAAACAAAGGGCAATGAGTTGACGATAAAGTAAATAAATAATTAAAAAATTTATACTAAATATTTGTTGTCCTTTTGAACAACAACATTAAAAATATATAACAATAATATCAATACGTACGCGCATGACACACGGCGCCTGCGTACCCGGTGTGCTCGCACTCACACGTGAAATCGCGCGCGGTCTGCGTGCACACGCCGCCGTGTTCGCACGGGTTGGGGTTGCAACTGCAAAAATTGATTAAAAATGATTATAAACAATGATTATTATATATGAAGGTGTTGTTTGAGTACTCGATTTAGAGAATTTACGAGTATGTAGGTCTCAATGAGCGAGAGATAGAAAAGTACGCCTACAGCGCCCCTTTTTATCAGGCGCTCCAGGCGGTCGCCCAACAATCCCCCTCCTAACACCGCTACTGTATTGGTATACGAGTATACACTGGGTAGTCAAAATATGATCTCTCTCAAGTGGCAGAGTACTGCTGTACTTCATGAAATATAAATGGTATACGTTACCGGTCAATCATGTGGCAAGCGTCGAACACGACTTCGTTGGGGCAGCAGTACTCATCGTTTGTCCAGTCGGTCGGCAGGCGGTAGTTACCGTCTACGGCGATCTTACGCATACAGCCCACAAAACCGCGGGGAGGAGCTTTACCTCCTAAAAGGTAAAAAGGTAGCAAATCAGTTTAATACATACTTTTATCTTTTACAAAACTGATATTCTCTTTTCATGGTCATTTGTTTTTGTAGTTTGAAGTCCAGTTACTTAGATAACATAATATTAGCCACTCTTCAGTAATTCCACATCTACTCACGCCTAGCTAATTTTGTGTATTTTTAACTAAGTATCAAGCAAGTGTATTCAAAAGGTTCAATTTAAATTTTTCGTACAATTATCATAACCAAACCTTCTATAAAAGTTACAAACGTACCAGCAATATAATAGGAGCTTCCAGTCATAAACCTCAACCGTTTTGTCGTCTTCACTGGTCTGTAGTCTACCGCTAGAATCAGACTATCAGTGGCCATAGTGAGTAGTAGAGAGTGCCAACGTCCATCGTTGAATGTTTCGGCATAATTGTCGAGTTTTACTTTCGGTGAGCCCTCTGTGAATAACTCCACTTTGACTTTACCCTCCTCTAGGAAAACCTGAAATGTTTACTTCATAATTTTTTTGTAGATCAATTTTCCTGTTTACGAAAGACATGGTCCAAAACCTATACAAAAAAGAAACAGAATCGACAACAACGAAATGGTTGCCAATGAATTCGCTTTAGGCATAACTTCTATCCTTTTTATTCGGAATTACCTTTTTTGTGAATCAAATATATTATACGGTTCGGTAAAATCAATTACGGATATTTTGGACATATTATGATCTATTAAAAAAAGTTTATTATTCCTTAACTAAATAATATCTATAAATTAGGGTAAAACACAGAAGAATTGTACAATTTAACAAATATATGTGCGCAACCCCTACACTAAGAGTTCTGGTGCTATAGGGGTTGATTTTGTTGTATTGCTTATGTAGAAACGTTTAAGCAGAAAAATAATTGTCAAACTAGAAAAAAAATCTTTATATGGGCGAGTTTGCGTTTTACTGAGAGTCACCCATACATGAGATGATTTTTTACTTTGAGTATGACAATTCTTTTTTGCCTAGAAGTCTTTACATAAGCAGTGGATCATGTGTCCGAGGTATCCGTAATTGATTTTCAGAGACATTATATAATAATAGTTAACACATAGGCAAACATTTCGTTCGACTCGTAAATTTTGGGCCAACTTCTTTTTAATTAATAGCCAGGTTATGTATGATATAGAATTTGTAACTTTTTACATTTGAAGTAATGTCTTCTTTCTTCAATTGAATCTCTCTTATTTTACATTTGTTTTTTTTTTCTGAGTAAATAATTATACAGGTATACAGACATGATATACCAAATGAATATATTCAAAAAAGTTTTGATGCCTTGTGACAATAACGATTATTTTCAAGTTTTACTTCTTCATGCTTACTTACTACCTTACAACTTACCTTAACATATCCATCAGTTTTGAACTTATGGTATAGTAGGAGGCCATGGAGTTCGTAAGTCCGGAACTCGAACGACGCATTCAAAGTATTCGAGCCAGAGTAGCCGCGCAGTTTGGCATACGAACCCTCCTTGAGAAACGTTACCGGGACTACAGGGGGCTCCTAAAAGACAAAACATTTTGTAAAATGTTATTTAAACATAATGGGCAGTACTTTTTAAAACCGGGCATTATTCACTTTTTATTGAATGCCCTGTTTATGAGGATTTTTGCCGGTAGTTTATCTGTGAATAGATAAACTTCCTGAAAAAACCTCCAAAATCGGACTTCAGAAGACAATCAGATATTTTATATTTAAAGTCTAATATTTGTGTACTATTATTATTTTATCTTAAGTTTTTACCTTTTTATTAAGTGTAGGATCTATGGCATTACATAATGACTTATTTCTCGTTTAAAATATTTTACATATGCATAACGTAATATTAACAAGAAAATTATTTACATAAAAGTCTTTTTAAAAATATATTTAGTAATAAATAAGCGAATAACAACTTACAGGACATGCATAAAGCGTGTTAACTTTCTGGAACTTGAAAGGCTCGCCTGACTCGTAGCCTTGCTTCAAGTCTTGTATTACGTTCGTCGCATTTAAGTACAAGTTCTCTATACATCCTGTGAAGTTTTGAGCCACTACCAATCCTTCTTGGGAATTCGGAACACCGCCAATGTAGAACTGTAACAAAAGTAGCAATGTAATTCTTAACACAACTACATCATCATCATCATCTTTCATTCTTTCTTAACTTGTTCATAATAAATAATAGAAAGTTTATACTCTGATTTATAATTTCAGTTACTAAAATGACAGATAAAAAATTTTCTCTGTCTCTACTACCTTGACAAATAATGAAAAATATAAATTAAAAAATATATACTTTAGTGACAGGTTAAAAATGAGAAAAAAAAAAGTTCGAACAATGGCCATTGACTGCCAGCATCATTGATTTTAAACGTTATCGTTATTGTAATATGGAGCCAGATGTTGTCTATGAGTTGGTACACTTAGCTATACCCACCGCTCTATTAAGATTCAGTCTGGAGAACTCTCCCTTGATCCGGCCTCGTACCACGACGCGGTCAACGGAGAAGATGAGGTCACGGCGGTTGCGGGATATAACCACGTCGTGCCAAATGTTGTCGTCTAGAAGACTGCCTACAGATAGCGATGTGGAGACGCCCGATCCTATAAAAATAATAGAATAACTACTCTCCTGTTTTAACAAATAGGTGTAGTTTCATAGTATTATGTGTCTCTGTCTATTTCTATCTGTTTATCTCTTTCGGCCGAATACTGAAACGTTAATCAAAATCAAGAGCCCTCCTATTCACATGCTGTCACAATCTCTGCTAGCCGAAACGATAAGGACAGCATGTGACTTGAGCGTCACTTTATTTAACTATCTTTCCAGTATTCGCCGGTTTTCTCTCACATACGAGAGAGAGAAAGAGATAGAGTGAAAAAATGCGATACAAGATCATTCCACCTTTAACACAAAATTATACTACTAACTTCACCACTGATACACAACAAAATACTACATACATACATACATACATACATATAATCACGCCTTTTTCCCGTAAAGGGGTAGGCAGAGACCACTTTTTGCCACTTGCTACGATCCTTACATACTCCTTTCGCTACGTTCACTTTCATTCTTACCATCCATTCCTCCTCTTACATTCAAATTTTCACCTTCGCGAGAAACGAGACGTGATGGGTGGTGAACCACATCGCCGCCATTTTGGATAATTAAATTATTTTTATGATTATCCATTGCGTTTCCACGGATTGGTGGAGAGGGTAGGAATAGGGATAGGGAAGGATAGGTGGTGTGGAAAGGAAGATTGGTAAGTTAGAGTGGGAAACAGGAAATATAGGATATTACCGCCCAGGAGGGCAAGGGATAGGACAGTAATAGCTAGGGAAGCCGGGGTCGCGTACCCGTATACTGTACCACAACTACCGGACAGGTAAGTTGGGATGAGTATCCCATGACATCTAACATAACAAAATACTGCCGACTTTAAATTTTACAACAGCATAGGACGTGTTACACATTTCCTTCCCATATTTCAGATAATCACTACCACAAATGACAGAAAGCTTAAAGATAAGGGTAGAGATATACGCAACGGAATCCGGAAGGCCGTAGAGAATTCTGATCATTGGAAATAGAAATCTATGCTAATGCAATAGAGTTGAAAATCGAACACATGAGTGTCGAGTTAAACGTCAATGTCATATATGACAGCTCGACACCTGACACTTCAATTTTCAACTTTATTCTATTATCGCCGAGTTCTATTTTCAATGCTCAGAATTCTCTACGGCTTCCCGGATTC
This sequence comes from Glaucopsyche alexis, assembly GCA_905404095.1. Classification (NCBI taxonomy): domain Eukaryota; kingdom Metazoa; phylum Arthropoda; class Insecta; order Lepidoptera; family Lycaenidae; genus Glaucopsyche; species Glaucopsyche alexis. The sequence continues at coordinate 21,521,954 of FR990048.1, read as the reverse complement.
CGGTGCATATAGTCCCAGCCTAAGTAAGCCTATACTTGTTGGAATGATCTTGTATCGCATTTTTTCACTATAGCTCTTTCTCTCGCTCGTATGTCAGCTTAGTTTTTTTTACCTAGGTCGATGTTCAGCACGAGCCTATTGTCGCGCAGCTGCAGTGCTATGTAGTCGGACTGCGTGCCGCGCGAGTACATGAGCGCGCCGGACGCGACGCTCGTCTTAAACCGGAAGCGGATCACCTCGCGCGACGCCGATATCGGGTCGCGAAGTAGATCCATTTTGATGAGGGATGATCCGTTGAAGTACATCGTGTCGGCCACTTTAACAAAAAATATATAAATTATAGTCGCCCGCCGCGTCTGTCTGTTTGTTCGCGATAATCTCGAAGACTACTGAATGGACTACATGAAGCAGTTTTCATCTCACCACAGAGGAAGGTTTAGGTTTATAATTTCTATAGAAATGACAGGCCATGTATGAAAACCAACGATTCCCGATAGATATTAGCGACGTGGTTTTACTGTATCTCGATATTTGACAGGCAGATTATTGTAATTACGTAAGCATTAGGTACGTTAGAATGGATCTTCCAAAATTAACCCCAATGCCGTGGAAACGGATCTCCAATGTTTGTATCAAGATAATACTTGTATAAAAAAAACAGTGGCACCCTGGGTGCGCCGAAAAAAGTGAAAACATACAGGCAACAATGCGGCGCGCACACGCCCCTCTAACAAAAAATGCCCAACGCGCCTACAGAAGTTTGTACTTCAAAAATCTTACCATAATCACAGCCATATATTTCAACTCGCATGGATATCTTATCACGCCACCTCATAGGGTTTATTCGGAGGAACTGAGCTATAATCGGTACTTCGAACTCGTTTTTCACTATCGTATTCCCATCGTGATTTCCTTCGAACATCTAAAACATAAAGCTATTTTGAAACTATAAATCTAAACACATTTTATCAATCCACCAAATGTATTGAGTAGTTTATTCGGTGGTTTTATACTCCGACCACTAAGCAATAAATTTTATATGAATAACTCAGAACTATATCAATTTTATCTTTATTAATAATCCCTTGGCGCCATCGCAAGTTTAATATTATAATATCTGTCTGAGTATAAAACATGTTTTATGTGCATCATATTCTTACATATTATACAATATACATTAATAAATCTATATAAATATAAAATAAAGTCGTGTTAGTTACACTATAACTCAAGAACGGCTGAACCGATTTGGCTGAAAATTGGTGGGTATCTTAAAATCGGACATAGGATACTTTTTATGCCGAAATAATTGCGGAAGTTCAGGGAAGGTTTAAACCTTACTGTTTAAACCTAAAAAATATTGGAAAAGGTGTAGATTGTAGGAGTAGGTGTAGGACTAGTGGGTTGCATTGTAGGCATAGCTGGGCACCGTTAATCAAATAATTAACTTCGTTAATCGTTAATCCGCTACAAAAAAAGTTAGCTTCGTTAAACGTTAAAGCGTTACATTTCGGAAGAATTAACGCAAGTTAACGTTAATCGTTAATCCGTTAATATGTGTAAAATTGCATTTTTATATCGTTGCGTTAGTGAGTGAACTTATAAAACCTGTTGGTTCAGGTTCTGGAAGTTAACAGGTTATAGGTCGGGATATTCCTCTTCATGTACATTAACATGTTGAAGTCAAATGTGGCCATGGATTATCATCAGAACCCCTGGAATCCGATTCCATGTCTTCCATGATATGGTTTTAATTAGGTACTACACTGCACAGTTCACTTTTTCTATCTAACTAAATTACACTGCACTCTTCTTTATTAACACGCAAATAGTCACTGACTTTCTTCTCATAACTTAGGTAATATATTGTAGCCTAAGGTCTGACTTGGCTAGTTCTCATATACGAATTATTATGTTCGATGGTTAGTTTCTACCAGCAAGCCAAACTTACGGAACAATAAAGTAAGAACCGACAAGTAACAGGTTTAGAACTTCCGAAGGCTATCATATTTTATGTTGTTATAAATAAATTTCAGGACTGACCATTGAACTTGGCTCTCATTTCACATTTATGTTTTTGATAGGATATCATTACTTTTTGTACAAAAATTATTAGTAGGTACTTATTTAAAACAAAATTAATACCAAAGTTAAGTGTTCCTAATATAATCAATTAAGTGAAAAATTATAATAAAATGATAAAAATTTACCAGTTTCTTTATCATTTTATTATAAATTGACGATTTTTGAACGTTATAAATTGACGATTATTATTTAGATATTAACGTCCAAAAATCGTCAATTTATAACCGTTTGAGATGTGTTTATGAAATTTGGAGCACATATTATGTATCTCGCAAGTCTCAATATATGAGCCAAATTTGACACGTTTATGTGAAATAGTTTTTGAGTTATGAGGGGGTCAAAAGTAGGCATTGGATTAACGATTAACGGACTTCTGTTCATATTAACGGAAGTTAACGTGTCCGTTAACATTTTTAAAAGTTAACCTAAAAGTTAATCCGTTAACCAAAATGTTAACTTCGTTAATTAACGATTAACGGATTAACGAGTTAATGCCCAGCTATGATTGTAGGTATAGTTATTTATTCATTCCAGTTCATATTTAAGACAGAACAACGTGTCGGGACAGCTAGTATGTTATATTTGTAATTTTTAAACAAGAATCATCATGAATGTGGCCTTACAATACAATCTAGTAGATAATGTAACCAAAACCACAATAATAAACATCATATAACTGCACCTGCATATAACCATCCGCTCCCGATACAGTACGCCAGCCCTCCCCATCGTCGGAGTACTGGACCATATACTCCGTAACATATTCGTGAGTCGCGAAACGCCCCCTAGTGGCGATAGCGCGCAACTCTTTGCGTTTTTGGAGGTTAATTGTTAAGTGCTGGTAGTAAGAGCTCTCCTGTGACGTCCATGCTGAAGATCCTTCACCGATGTTAGAGGAAAATTAGTAATCATGCACTGTTAGTACTTCTTAATGTAGAATAATTAATTTGAATATATAGGCATACAAGAGAAACAAGTGGATTAAACTATTTTTTTTTTCCTGGAGTTACAGTTAAAAGTTTACTTTAAAAGATAATTTATCTTATAAGAGCCAGCTTTTAAAAAGATAAATAGAAACAGATTAAAAATGCTCAAAACCATAACAAACTTGATTTCATTGTTATGCTTTCAAGATAAATCATAATCTATTTTACCAAGGAACAAATAAGATACAAACTTATATATTCATGTATTTAATCAACTCGTACTACATAAAAATATTTATTAGCTCCTACTCAAAGAAAACTAAACTAAAAGAATCTAAAACTAAACACTACTAAAAACAGTGCAAAGAAAGTAAAATGTCATGCAGACCACCACCTAGCTCGCTTTTGGTTATTTGGCGTTATTCTTGCATCTTAATTACCTTAATCTCCCCACCAGCAGCTTTATATTTAACGTAATCGAGGCCATTTGAGCCATAACTGATATGGTACTCCTGTACAAACTCTTGTGAGTGCGCTCGGCCTTGTGTCGCTATCCTGGTTATATTCTTCACTACACCCAAATCTATTATGAGCTGCTGATCGAAATCACTCTCAGACGCCGTCCACGCGTTCAAACCTTTCATAAAATTCCATTGTCAATAGTAGTCTTGTAATGCTAGTTATGAAGCAGAATTGGGGAGATGACTACATGTAAAATATTTAATTTATATAAATATCTCAAGGTATTACCACTCGATGAACGTAAAAAAATGTAATATTTTATGTGCAGTTTATTGTATACATTTAAAAAATATCTAAAAATTCAATATAATACAAAAGTAAGTATGAATTCAAACACAAATTTCGGAATACACTTTTACCTAATCGTGACGTCACTTTTGTATGGATTGTTTTGACTTTGTAAACAAATTGCTGTACATATTAAAATTTAAAATATAGATTTTGTTATATGTTTTGCTTCCTCTAAAAACTAACTTATATTTACGAGCACTATTCAGATTATTCAGATTACATGAAATAAAAATATTTGTTTTAATACACAGTTTTATTTAAGTATATTTTTGTAAACTAACCACTCCAAGGAAACAAATATACCAAATTACTATCTAAAACTAAAAATTTAACAAAATTTGAAATTAAATAAAATTAAACTACCACCAAAATTATTAAAATTACCAGTCCCTAAAACAGCTAGTTCATTCTTTTCTTGCAATCTGCCTGATTCGCGGCATTAAGCTAGAGGTTATGAGTTTTTTTATGTCTTGAATGAATCTAGCCCAATGGCTAGTTCTAGTTACAGAATATAAAAACCCAATTTAAACTCGATACTCAATCATTTGAGCTGAAACTGATACTAATAACATATTAACATTTAAAAAGATTTAAGCTCTTTATTCATAAAGCTAGTTGCAAAACTATCATCACAATCAAACAAAGGTTTTGCTTCCTTGATTAATTCATTAAAATCAATAAGTTTGAAATTTTCAAGAGGATAATTATAGGGCTTCTGTACAGACACTGCAACAGCATGATTCTCATCTAGAAGAGTTTCTTCAAATACCCAATCTTCTTTCAAAACATTATTCTCAGATAGCTTTGTATCTGTCACCACTTCCCCCAATTTCAATGGAGATTTAATATAAAAACTTATCTTCTGCAAAGGAATTGTTATCCCAACACCAATATTCTTTACGTAACTTTCTTTGAGACACCATATTCGGTAGAAACAAGAAATCTGCTGCATTTCACTTGAATATTTACGAATTGTGCTCCATTCGTGGTCAGAAAACTGTCTTTTCATGAGTCTAAAGAACTCTGGTATATTTTTGTTTGGAGGTGGGACAATTTTCATGATGTCTACACCTATTTCCTTTTCAGTGTTGCCAGCCAAAACCACATAGTCTCCTTGGTGGGAAACGTTAAAGAACGAAGTGACCTCATTGTTACAAACAATGACTGGTTTTCCATTTGTATCTCTATCAAAACGAATGTCCTCATAGGGAATGTTAGTTGATAAATGAGCAAACTTCCTCATCATAAGTCTTCCAATTAAGGAGCTCTTAGCATCTTCTTGAAATATAAACCGTGAAATGCGATGCTTCTCTTCAGATTGAATAAAGCTTGAAGCTAACAGTATTTGATTGTGTGTGGGATTCCACTTGAAGGTGGGGAAGGCCCATCTCACATTTGTTATACTCATGATGGCTTTTTTTTTTTAAATTATTCGCAATAAAATCTTTGGTCCAAGTTTGTCAAATTACAATGAATGTGGACCTGCAGAGTAATTATTCCTGTTTCAGGGTGTCTTCTAGATTTAAATAATATCATTAAATATTGCCAGTTGCAACACATACATGCAAAATAAATGCAATATTTTTGCAAAATATACTAAAGTAAAGCACTTTTACTGCACACAAATAAAATTAGAATAATGAAAGTATTTTATGCAATCACATATAAAGCGCTTGTTACAAAATAACTTAAAATAAATAAATTCTGCACTCTGTTATGATTTTACTTATATAAATACAAAAACATCTACATAAAACAGAAATTGATTATCTCATCTACTGTGTGCATGGCAACCAGTTCAAATAAGACATAAAATTGGACTAAGTTTTGTACCAAAAGTAACAGCTCAAAATGACTTGATGATTAATTAATATGCATCAGAGCTCTCACAATGGAATTAAAACAATATTATGCTAATGCTATTGTACCAATGTATGAACTTAACATTTAAAAGTATTTATATATTTATAGCAAATTATAGGTAGTAATTTACTTTATATTAAAAGAAGATGATGCTCACCATACAACTTAGCATTATCCGGCCCTCTGTCTCTCAAGCTTGATGTAGCAGTCAGTTTAGCAGTCTCCACTAAAGGTTCATTACATTCATAGTCGTAGTAGTATTTTGCAGAATCTGAAACACATGCAATCAAGTCACCACCATTCAAACGCATGACATCAAAGTTTTCTTTAAAAACCAAAAACACATAAATGTAACACTAACCTGCTTTGGTATATTCAACATAGCAGTAAAGCAAAGTAATGAAATAAAACACAGAAACCCTCATCATAATTTCATATTCGTTCTTGTGGATTTATTAAAACAAAAAGCTACAGCAACGGTCAAATATCAAAATTATGTTTGATCATTACAAACTTTAGCGTTCGGAATTCGGAAACCGGACAACACCCTGTAAATTTGACGTTTTCAACTGTCAAATTAGGAATTGCATGGAATTGACATTTCTTGATAATTTTTTTTATAAATACGGCGTCTTTGATTTATACACTCTTCCGCTACGCCTGCAGCACTTGAAGGCGAAGATTCTTGTTCGCGTTATATATATAGTGATAATATATCTCTACCCTCCATAGTTCGCGTTGTCACGATAAAAGTCCGTGTTTGATCAATGGATCTAGTACCTATGGATAGAAGACTCCGAATTTTGTAATTATTGTTAAAAAGAACTGTATTACCTTCGTAATAGAGTGTATTTCACGATGCACGTCTCATAGAGGCAAATCCGAGCCGAGCGAGATAGCCAGAACCGATCACCAGACCAGAACGAACCGTGTGTCTCGTTCCTGCATGTTGCTATCCAGAAAAATGTTGGTATTTATAAAAAGTAACTTGAAAAATCTTAGATAAAACGAGTGTACTTTATTATTACTTTAACAAATGTGTATAACTATATAATATTCTAATTAAAAAAGTTAGAAATAGTCATTTAATACTAAATAAAAATGCAGTTTACAATAAATCCTTTTCCTTCTTTTTTTAACCCCCGACGCAAAAAGAGGGATGTTATAAGTTTGACTGTGTGTGTCTGTCTGTCTGTCTGTGTGTCTGACTGTCTGTCTGTGGCATCATAGCTCCCGAACGGATGAAGCGATTTCAATTTAGTTTCTTTTGTATTAAAGGTGACTTACATACGAATGTTCTTAGACATGTTTGATGAAAATCGGTTGAGCCGTTTAAAAGTTGTGGGGGGTGAAAGCGGGGAAGAATAACCGAATGTGCAACTATACTTGAGTGGAGTCTCAAATATGAAAGCGCACTGAAAGAGAATATTGATGACTTAATCGAGCTTCGTTTAATAAGAAAATTGGTGGTGGGGAGATCAGCCGTTTGAAGATGACCAGCTCTTTTCTAGTTGATGAGGGGATCTGACTAACTTTCCAATGTCCGATCGATTCAAAATTTGGTACCGTGTTACTTCAACGATATTCAAAGAACATGGTAAGATAACCATGACCTGATCAGCCGTTTGAAGATGATCAGCTCTTTTGTAGTTGATGAGGGGATCTGACTAACTTTCTTATGTCCGATCGATTCGAAATTTGGTACCGTGTTACTTCAACGATATTTAAAGAATATGGTAAGGTAAACATGACCTGATTAGCCGTTCGAAGATCATCAGCTTTTCTTTATTAGTTGATGAGGGGATCTGACTATCGTCCACATGTCCTATCGATTCGAAATTTGGTACCATGTTACTTCAATGATGTTGAAAGTATGTATATGGTAAGGTAACCATTATTTATACCTACTTTAAAAAGGATAAAATAAAAGTAAAATTAAACATTTTAAAAACCCCCCGACACAAAAAATAAACTCTAAAAATTAATAAATAATATTTTAAACCTATTATAATTATATTATCACATATAATATTATGTGAGTTGAAATAATTTTATTTTCCAATCGTCGTCTCGTCGGGGGACCGTTATGTGAGAAAAACAGGTGTAGTCGCAGAATGAACAAAAGAAATTACTCCGAAAAAAATTCGCTCATACCTAAATGTAATTCGTAATAATTAATTAGCTGTTGTTGTAAAAATACTTTATAAACTTTAGCGGTCCCCCGACGAGGCGACGATTGGAAAATAAAATTATTTCAACTCACATAATATTATATGTGATAATATAATTATAATAGGTTTAAAATATTATTTATTAATTTTTAGAGTTTATTTTTTTTGTCGGGGGGGTCTTTAAAATTTTTAATTTTACTTTTTTATTAGATGGTATCATTTGCAAGACAATAGATACGCCATCACACATATTTTATGCTGAACACCGGATAATATTAAAATTGAAAATAGTTTTTATTTCTTACTTCATGTATCTCCGTTACTATTATTTTCCTATTTGATGATTTAACAGTCAAAATGGTGAAAAAATGTTGTGCATATTCTTGTCGAAGTGAAAGTTATGCTGGTTGCAATATTTATTAGTAACATTAGTAAGTTAATTGTAATGTTAGTCTAGTTATTCTAGTATAAAAGTGTTAACATTATAGCAACTGACGTTATTAAGAGTTAAAACTGTACCTACTACGTTTTGTTATAAACTAGTCAGTAGCGACTCGCCTAGAATCGTAGTAAGTACTGAGAAAAAAACGTGTGTAGTCGAGTAAGGCCTTTAATGATAATATTATACAGTTTTTATAGATTTCTCAACAATGAAAAAATGCGACAAAAATGGCTCAATAGTGTTTAAGTAAGGCAGATAATTAAGTACATAAAAATCTGTTACATATTAATGCAGTCGTCACTTAAAACCTTCATGATTTTACACTATTAAATTTCGTCGACTTTTAAAAGCCTCAGCTGTATGTCAATTAGTGTTTTACAATTTGTCTTACACAGCTTTGCAGTTTGTCCACACAGCAGAAAATATTATTGTCACCCTACTAAAAAGGGACACACGGCCTCTCTTCCAACCTCTCGCCCGGCTCGTTTTTTTGCTCACAGTACTCGGTGCTGTTGTTATTTCTAAACAACAGCACCGAGTACTGTGAGCAAAAAAACGAGCCGAGCGAGAGGTTGGAAGAGAGGCCGTGTGTCCCTTTTTAGTAGGGTGACAATAATATTTTCTGCTGTGTGGACAAACTGCAAAGCTGTGTAACTCGCGACCTAGAAATGGTCGCGATAATCTAGAATTCTAGATCGCGGGAACATGGAAGAGGCGGTTAGCTAGTGTGGCGCGCGAAGTTTAGCCAACCGCACGAACTTTGTTGTGAATCGTGATAAAACCCTTTGATATGCGGCAATTTACCGCCAGTAACGCGAAGGGCATTCGTATTCGCGATTCGCGAAGATGATTTACGATAAGACGAATTCTTTGGCCAGACGTGTCGCGACAACGCAAATCTTCGCGTTATCGCGATAGTGTGGCCCCAGCATTCTAGCCGAAAACTTAAAAAGACGCTTACACTCAACAAAATAGCCTATTTTTCACAACACTACCTACTTACACCTTTTTATGTTAAAATCACGAAGCATAGATACCAGGAGTCCGAACGGTATAGGCTTTTCCATAGTAATTATGTACACAATAATAGGACCAGATCTTAGTTCTCTTTTCTGCCGCTAGCTGTGCGAGGCCGACGAGTACCGAGTGTTGCCAATACTATTATGCCGAGTGTTGCCAATACTATTATTTATTACAATTATTTTTAAATTACCGTTAGGCAATTACCGTGTTCTACGGTATAGTGCGATTCAAATGAGAATAGGATCGAGTCGGCGCCATATTGTTTTGAATTTAGACTGTTATGATAGTTAAATTTATGTTTAGATAATTGATTATTATTTAACGTTTCTATTTAAATTTGATGCAATGCTAATAATATTTATGTGCACAAAAGTTTTTCTGAAAATCGCACTTTTCAAGTGATATTTGACAGATATAGGTCATTGACGTTCCTATTCTCATTTGAAACGCGTTATATCTACTTTTCGAGAACAGTTTCTAAGAATTTCCTAAAACTTTTATTTAATTAGATTTAAATCCACGTTTCTCTATTTTCTTCCAGAGCTGTCAATAGCAACATTAATTAAACTTCCAGCGTAATTTCAAACGAGTGCTTGTCGATCTGTCGCGCGCTCTACCGGCAAAAATCTATCCCCGTAATTGAGACCATTATTTTACACATTACGTTCGGACTCCTGGTATCTATGCTTCATGGTTAAAATCAAAAGGTAATTGACATATGGTTTTAGCCAGGGCATGATAGCTCCTGACGTCACAGCTTGTTAGAGAGAGAACGTAAATTGGTCAATACTTGTGAAGAAACGAGACAAAAATGTTATGTTTTGTCCCTTTCGCTGTAACCGGGTTTTTGGCACAGAGTTGTCAAATTTGACATTCCTGTGCCAAACAAATGACTGCGAAGAGTGAGGTTTCGTGATAATTGAACTCTTTTGTGTTTTTTGGTGTGTTTTATGTTATATACTCTTTTAAGATAGAGACTCTGTGTAGTTTTAAGTATTTTAACAATGTGTGGATGCAGTATTTTGAGGTGCATAAGTCGCAGCGAACGAAAATGTGCTGCCGTAACTTTTCACTCATAATTAGCTATAGTTCGTGTTTTTTTAGTTTGTGATTGCATATAACATAAGAATGATGATATATGGATGTAAATACAGTTATATTTTCCATAGAAAGTGAGATGAAATCTGTATTTTTTACATAATTCGTAACATATTCTAAAAACATATTTATCTTAGTGTTGCTATTTAATTTAGTACCAAAATATACTGACTAAAGTTCTTTCGGTAAAAATTTAGTATAATATCCCACGATTCCACGATTTGGGGAGGAAGGAGTTAAGAGGGAAGGGGAGGGGGAGGGTTGAACCCCTACTCCCCTCATCAGGAAACCCACAGTTACTGAGATATTACTTAGTGGTTGAAGTTTTAGGGTTATAAACTAAACGACTAGTTTAGTTGTAATTTGGAGTGGTAAACATAGTTGAGTGGTTGGGAGTAATAGGGTGACAGCTAACCCTAACCGCAAACCTCACTAAACATAAATTTTGGATACATAGGTAATTAATCAAAGAACAAATTTTCCATCTTTTTGCTAAAAAGTGGCCCCGTGCGAGTTTCTTACGCCGGTTCTTCTCAACGGGCCAGTTTCTTATTGATATATTATGTATTTTAACTGTTTAACTTTTTAAATGTGTTGAAGTGAATGAATAATGTTTGAAACATCTACTTAAATAAAAACTATTGACTTTTTTGACATTGTTTAATTTTTATATTAAGAGAAATACCTACCCTACCTAACAGTATTAATAGTAAAACTTTTTGGTAGCTTATGCTTGGTCTACTTCAGAAAAAGTCAAAATCACCATATGTGTCCATATAAATTTCGAGGAGTTCCCTCGATTCCTCATAGACCTTTTATGTAAAGTAATTCATTCATTTCATTCAAAATTTTTCTTATTATAACCCCTAATCTATACTAATATTATTAAGAGGAAAGATTTGTATTTTTGTATGTTTGTAATGAATAAACTCAAAAACTACTATGCCTATTTCAAAAATTCTTTTTTTTTTAACATTGGAAAAGGTGTATGTTGTAGGAGTAGGTGTAGGAGTATTTATAGGTGTAGGAACAAGTGTAGGTGTAGGAGTGGGTGTAGGAGTATGGGTAGGAGTAGGTGTATGAGTTAATGTACGAGCAGGTGTTGGAGTAGGAACAGGTGTAGGAGCAGGTGTAGTCATTTATTCATTCCAGTTCATATTTAAGACAGAACAACGTCTGTCGGGGCCAGCTAATAAATATATAATATAGCTAGCTGTCTCGACACACGTTGTTCTTTCATAAACATGTACTGGAATGAATAAATGACTTTACCTATAATGCATTCTACATCCTAGTCCTACACCTACAACCTACACCTTTTTCATTATTTCTCACTGCCTAAGCCTTCCCTGAACTTCCACAATTATTTTAAAATCAAAATGAGCCAAATCGATCCAGCCGTTCTCGAGTTTTGAGTCCCTCGTGAACGGGATAAAAAGTATCCTATGTCCTTCTCCTGATTTCAAGATAGTCCACCAATTTTCAGCCAAATCGGTGCAGCCGTTCTTGAGTTATAAATATTTTTACCACGTACATAATATTTTGTTAATTTAACTACCTATTACTCTCGGTCTTGGCCTAGAGTTAACTTATTAATAGGTCTCGATCGAGACTGAGAATCCAGGTACGATCGTACTTTAATCGCATGTTTTCTTTTAACCTCTGACTAATAAAAAATAACTAGAACAATTTAATCGCCAGTATTAAAATATAGAAATTTACTTATTTTAATAATGAGTGGTGCAAGGAAAAACTCGTTCTACGATTCTTATTTATTACCTACTGACTACGACGAGAAAACTTACGTGTGCATCCTAAGATCAAGACAAAAATACTACAACTGAAGGCTATGTTTGTACATGGCAACACATAGTGGGTGAGCGAGATGCACTCTAGTGGTTACAAGAGCTGCGAATCTATAGGTACTTTATCTTAGGGTTTTAGCCGTGGCAAAATTTACAAAATATTAAAAAAAAAACTGTCAAAGATATGTCAAACATGTGTCAAACGCTAGTTACGTCAGATTCGTCAGAGTGCTGCAGTTTTCTATTTTCTCACAGATAAATTAAAAACTTTTAAAATCTGTAATTACCACTGTGTTATCGATTTTGTGCAATTCGACATGGCTTGAAATCTGATTTAACAAGATAAATCTAAATAATAGTGCATTCTGTTGCGGAAATTAAACCGGTACAAAACTTACTATTTTATCCCGTAAGCATTTGCAAGTACTTTAATCTATCCCGTTACTTTTCGTATTTCTTTGGCTAAAGACAATTTTTTGCAGTAAATAGTTCCTAGCATTAGGTATTCATATTATTCAATGGCATTTTGCTTATTGTTTAATGTTAATACAGCCGTGAGTCATTAATGTAAGTTACTGAGCTTAGTAATGACGACATTTTGGTTGGCCATAAAAGAGTATTCGAAAATCAATACAATGTGATGATACACTGATCCTAATAAAGTTTTGCCTTCCCATACCTAAGTAATCTATTCCTAGATGGATGATCTTGGTAAACTAATGGCTTATATCATTCTTACTCCAAACATTTTTTAAAAACATTTCATGGGATTGAAACTTCACCTCATTCAAAATAAAAAAATCCTTAGTAAATAAATCATCATCCTAAATCAGTCATTAATTTCAGAATCAGAGTAGGTAATTTTTTTATTTCATTAATTTCAGAATAAAACCAAGTAAAGATGTCTAGCATGTCAGATCGTAAAGCTGAGCTGGAGCGGAAAAAAGCCAAGCTCCAAGCTCTAAGAGAAGAAAAAGATCGTCGCAGAAGAGAGAAAGAACAGAAAGATGCTGAAGAAGCATCGGTAAATATTTTTGCTTTTTAAAATATAAATAAATACTACACTTGTATACTATGTTCTTTCCTCATTTGATACATAGCTATCAACTCTTATAAAATAATTTATGTATAATTTGTTCCACAGTTACGTGCCAGTGCTGCATCCAGCATGGACAGTCGAAGGGACCTGGATGAAATGCTGTCATCACTTGGGGTTGCTCCAGTTAAGGATGTGCTCTCATCTCTGTCTTCAATGACATCGTTGACACCGCCGCAAACAGCCTCACCAGATGCCAGTCTACCGCACACTGATAAGTCAAATCTGCCTCCACATGGGTAAGCACAAAATTGTCTCCCTACCTGTCTTTACACATAATTCGTTATTAAGATATTCAAACATTTGTATTGTAAAATTCCTTGTTGGCATAAGGGGCATCACAGATGGTGAAAATTTCTATAATATTTTAAATTAAGATAAAATATTGCTTACTATATAGTTTGTGTGAACTATCACAGACAGCTAAGATACTATATGTATTATGTACACTGATGGTGCCCAAATTTTCGGAAAGAATTCTAAATGTGAATGAAGAAAATGTATTTTTAACAACATATTACAGCCCAACACCTTATAAGTAGATAAAAGCTCTGCGATAATACATTTATAGTCACTTGGTCAGTGATTTCCTAGAAAATTGGAAATTATTTTCATGAAAGATTCCCAAGCTGATTTTTCTAAATTACTAAGCTTTTCTTTAAATATATCATCTTTCATCAATTGCCTGATTTGAGGGCCAACAAATATTCAAATATCTTTAATTTTACTTCTTAGGTTGCTTCACTTAGCTTAGGAAATTTTTCTTTCACATATAAAAAGCCGTCACCACGCCTATCCATAGCTTCTTCATAAGCCCAAGCTTTATGTGTAAAGGTGGTAAGCAAAGGCGACACAACTAAGTGGTAGACGAACTATTTTGCGTAAGTGACAAGTAGATGAATACTTTTGCGTTATATTGTTTTTTAATTTTTAATTTTTTTTAATTTTTTTGTTATGTAAAGTCATGAACGAATTTCAGTTATGTTAAAATAAACTTTAAAATGTTCCTCAAATCGTGGTTTACTTTTTATTAAACATTCTTAATTATTTTACCAATATTTACTTTCTATATTTTACGCTTTGCTTTCCATACTATTTTGCATCGGTGCTCTTAATGGTGTCAAATTTCTTCACTGAGTTTTGAAAGTAATGTCACCACGAATGTAACAAAACTTGTCAGGATCATTTTTACACTTTCTTGACATTATTTAAGAATCACTTAACTCTAAAAACAGAACAAAACACTACACTCTTCAAATTAACAAATTCCCTGAATGTGAAAGTGAAACAAAAACAGTTAATTTTTAATTTTGTGGGTTGTAGTTATAACACGAAGACTAGTCCTGATGATAACTATAACACGAAAACTAGATGGAATCAAAATAAATATGGTAATAAAATGCAGAAAGGTAGGTAATTTAAAATTAGCAAGCACCTTTCTTGTTACAAAATTTTGTTGACCAAGGTAATTTTCTGCCTCAACGTCTATACTTAAGCAGAAGCTCATTTGCTTAAAATATCTGTAGTTGATTTTTACCGAACCTTATAATATATCTCTAGGCATCTTTAAAATATTATACATAGTAACTTTGCTGTCTATGACACCCTTATTAATTAAATGTTCATTTTTATTTATCTATATTAACATCTTAGAATCCAAGTTATTTTACAGCAAAAAAGGTATCTTACTATCATTACAGTTAAAAACAGATTTATCCCAAATTTTAACTATATTTTAAACAACTATTTGATAACTATATTAATCTGTCACATGTATTTTTCAGAGGCCAGAAGAAACCACTTCAGCTTCAAGTGGTCTCTGTTCAATCAACAGACATTCCACCTAAAGAAAATGTTACATATGCTAAGCAGACCCAAACCACAGCAACTGGGGTTACTGAGCTGCGAGATGGTAAGTTAGATTTTATGTAAAAGAAAAAAATATAATTTTTATACATTGAGATGAAAAAAAGTTAGAAAAATTCCCATTATATATTTTTATAATGATTATGCATATTAAATGATGTTATAGCACTGCAAACCATAAATGCAAATAATTGGGACTTGGTAAGGCATGCAGTCCAATATATTTTGTATAAATTTATACAATAAATAATCCTCTAAAATGTATAATAATTAACACTTGTCCACGTGTTTAGTTTTGTAATGTATTTAAATTTAACTACGTAACATTATTCGTTTTGTTGGATTTGCAGTTTTACTTTTGCCTTTTGAAGCCAATTATTTTGACAAATGAAAATTTTCAAAATTATCTTAATTGTTACAAGTTTGCATTTGAAATTTTATGTTAATTTATGTATATGGTGTGACGTTGAATAATCAACTAATTTTTCTTAATATTTTTGGTTTCTTTATGCCTAACTCATAACTTAATTTCACAACATAAAAAAATCTACTTTAATATGAGTTCTTTTCAACAACTAACACTTTTTGTTAACATTTTTTATTTTATAACTAAAACTTGATAACAAAGAGACCAAAAATTGTGACAAATTAATGTTTGGGTGATGGTTGTAAGTTAATCATTTGCAAATATTTTCTCTTTCTTTTGCCTGTTCCTATTAGACAATTATTTTTTAGACATTTCCTTAGCTGTTTAGATTTGCCCGAACCTATATTTGTTAACTTCATAGCGTATTTGCAAATGATACTAGTATTACCAACGACATCTAGTCCACATTGCAGTATTTACTTTTCACATATCGTTTTTTGCTTTGTCCATTTATCTGTTGTCTAAATTTTAATAGGGCATTTATCGGATATCGTAACATAATTGATATTTTTTTCTGTGGCCATGATAGAGCCCTCTGCGAGTTCTGTAGAGATACAAGCTTTCGTTAAAATACATACAAGATCTAGTCATTGAATCCTTAATAGTTGTATAGATTTTTACATTAGTAAAATAATATTATAGTTACTATTTAGTATGTTTATTTTTAGATAGAGAAAATAAACTTTTTGACATATTTACTATAAAAATCTTTTCAACTATATAATTTCAGACAATATTTAGACACCAGACTACATGTTTTATTTGTTTTAGCTTTTGTGACGTCTTCTGTGTATTTTTCTGAGTATTACGGATTACCTGAAAACAGTCACAGTGTGAATAAGTATCCTACTTAATATTGTTAAATGTGAAAGTTTGTGAGGGTGGATGGACGTTTGTTACTCTTTCACGCAAAAACTACTGAAGAAATTTGGTATATTAGTATGTACTTAGTAGATTAGGCTCTCGATTAAAACATAGGCTACTTTTTATCCCGAAAAGGTACAGTTTTCATGTGGGATACTGTATTTATACGGGCGGAGCCGCGGGCAACAGCTAGATAAAAATATTTTTGACATTGAATAATTATAATTGTATTAAATTTTCCTTACTCTCCTTACAACTACACAAAACTATAAGTATTATAATAACAAATCGAAACTTATTTAGGACAAGCACGACTAATGTAAATTGTAAAGCCATAATATCAAGATTTATTTGTCTCCTATATAATTTCATGTAGAAGCATAGTAATAATACTGGAAGTGTTGTGAATATCAAAAGCCAACAAAAAGTAAATCGTTTTTAACATTAACCATATTACCGGTTCTTCTCGCCGGGCTAGTTTTCGAACCGGTGGGCATCAGCCGCATCACATAGGACAATTCTATAAGTGTTATAATATTATAACCTACATGGAAATAAAATTTTTGAGTTTGAGATTATCAGTAGCTAATAATAAACTTTTTTTTGATTTGCATGATAATGTAACACTAACAAATATCGCGGTAAAACATTACCGTAAAAGTAAATACTGTATGAGTCTTTGGTGCAATGTTTGTGTTTGTGCTACCATAAAAAAGGCTGCTCTTCCAATGCATCACCGCTTGCAGGATACATGGAGGACTGGTGGCGGCCTCGTAAAGGTAATTTCAACTTTATTAACACGGTATTATATCTCATTTTTTATATTCGTATGGGTCATTGCAACTTAGAAGTCACTTTTCATTTTGTGGTATAATTAAATGTTATGTTTGGTAGTTAATATTTGTACCACGGGTATAGTGTTGATTTCATGTTGATTAGAGTTTTTTCAAAACTTCTATTTTTCATTTCATGTATTAAAACAAAGAGTACAAATTGCACGTTGTGAAAGAAATAGAAATAAACAAGTGAGGCAATTCCTAAATAACTAAATGAACAGTGTAAAATCTTATTATAAAATATTAATTCACTTTCTCCATAATAAATATTTTTTTATAAAACTAAGCACGTTTTTTATCCACGCATGTTTGTAATTAACAATACAAGTGCATGTTTTATTAAATTAATAACACATTAATTTTAATTAATTAAAGTTTTTTTTATATATGATATAAAAATTTAGGAATCGAAAATCTCATTATGAACTTTATTTAAAAATAAATGTTACAAAATAATTTAAATATTGTAGGTCCCGTAGGTGACTGTAAATATTTAACTGATGAAATATTTTTTACTTTGTCCCATTTTAGCTCACGCAACTGATTACTACGGTAAGTCATTATTCCTCCTGACAGTATCTAACAACGGTTGTGTACTGTGACGGTTAACTCGGTGTTGGTCATAGATCCTTCATATAGATCTGTACATAGAAAGGATTCTTTTCTATCACGCTTCTAGAATTTTCTACTAACATAGTATAAATATTTAAAAGGTATGAAAATGTTAGATTATTCGATGCAAATGCGAGCGTTCAATTTGCAGTATTTTTATCACTGGTATATTTTTCGTTTTTTTTTTAATTTTTAAATATTTTATATGTTGAGTAATCTTTCATTTTGTTAACGTTCGAGCGACAATCGGAACTTAAACATCTAATGATGTGGTCAAATCACTTCCAAAATTGTGGCCTTCCAGAGTTCTCCACGTGGCCCGTGAGCCCAATGGCCGCAGATATAAAGATGTATCATTATATGTGTGTATCAATATGGTGGTGGTATGGGGTTGCCATATCATCTCATTCATTTACCCTTCAAGTACTAACATACACTGCACAAGTTAACACTTGCGACCCATTTTATACAACTCTAGGACTGATATATCACTTTTTTTAATAACTTGCAATATATCGAGTATGTATTTTGTTTTTCCATTCATTTTGGGTAGTTTACAGTCTTACGGTTAGATGAAATGGTGTCAATGTAGGCCATGCTGTAAATTATCAGGCATAACGCAATATATTATTATGTATAGTTTGAATTTATATTTATTAAAGTCTGCAGATACTGACATATTTTTTTGTTTTCCTCCCTTTTTCAAGACGAGTACAATCTAAACCCGGGTTTAGAGTGGGAGGACGAGTTCACAGGTAGGTTTCAATTCCGAATCTTAAGAACAATCATTGAACTAATATACCCTTGTAGAGCCTGTGCTGCCACATAGCATGTTCTAACCATTATCTCAATATAACGCTATATACGAATATCATCTAGCACTATTATATATCACTATCTACACAGCTAATTTTCATTGCTTCTCTTTATTTAATTTGCAATTTTTGCTGATATTTAAATTTTGTGACCTATATTTTTCTCCTATACTGCCAATTAAGCTATATAGCCTATGCATGTGACAGAAACTATATGTATGCATGACGAGAAGTCATCATATTATTGGATTTTATATTTATGTTTATATAAATGTATCTCTCTAGTGGAGAGCTCGGGAAGTATTGCATTCTATCAGTATATTTTGAGCTTTCTGTCACTCACGATAAACGCTTATTAAATTTTTCTGTGTGCGTGTTCTCAATAGCACAAAATAACAATATAAATAATTATTTTGATACATAACATAGTGATTTTTTCTTTGCACTATTTTCGATGTTCAATAGCAATCGTGTTCCCTTTGGTCGTTTTAAATATATTTAATCAATCGTCAGATAGTAAAGCTGTGTAATAAATGCAACAATTAATACAGATTAAACTGTATTGAGACTCTCTCAAAGCTTATTAGCTAATCTTACGCACTTTTACTTCTGTCATTTAAATTTTCATGAGTTAATCTTTGATACTTGCGTTCAATCAATAATTATTATGAGTTTATTAAAAAACTCGTTAAAAATTTGTAGCTATTCGTTTTTTTTTGTAACTGCTTTAAAGTTTTGTGGAACTAATATAAACTAAAAAATGTATAATTTTTAGCTTTTTACTGTTTCTTTGTTAAAATAATATTTCTGATTTTCTGATCTTATTTTAATAAAACGTAAGTGTCATTATTGCTTATGAACATGTAAGCAGTATTTGTCACTACTACAGAAAAAATATATTCGTAATAATTATTCATAAACTTGTTGTGTAAAACTTTGCAAAGTTTAATATTATGTAGTTTTGAATGTTCATAAAAATGATAAAAAATAAACACATAGAAATAATATTATGATTTTACAAGTTTGTTTAGTTTTGATATGTTCATAAAAATGTATAAAAAGAACATCCTAGAGGTATTATTGTGGTTTTATATGTTTTAAAGATAAAACTAAAATGTTTAATAGTACAATAACTGAAATCTGAAATACTGCTTACATGACGATCTAAATAAATCTTCTGTAGCATCATAGTCTAACATACGGTTTTCAAGGCTAGTAGTTAGTATTTCATATTTCACACACTGACACAACACATAGTATTGTGAAGTTATAATAATTTATTAATAAAAATATCTATAGCATATACATATTTATTCATTTAAAAAAACTAGTATAGTGCCTTGGGGTAATTCCGAAAATGGGGAATTTCCGAAATTAATTAAAATCTACTAAAACAAGCAAAATTTCTTTCAATGGGAACATTAGTTTAGCGGTCAATTTGTTTGTCTTGGCTGCATCAATTGCCGCCCGGTAAAATCAGCGACAAGGCGCACGTTATGTAAATTTTTTTTCGATTTGTTTTTTTTGCGTCATTTTTGTTGATTCGCAATAACTCCACATGTAAATATTGTATATTTCGAAATTCTGGTAAGTAAATTAAATATGAGTTTTTATATATTATAGCTAATCGTTTTTTATTGATATTATATGCAATGTATATCTAATGCACAGGTTCTGTAAAGTCGAGATTTCAATAATTACGGAATTCCCTCACATTATGTCGTAATTTCCCCCATATCATTAAATCATGACAATGTTACAAAACCCTACATTTAAATAATAAATATACCATTTATAATTTCAATATTTATGACAAATTAGCCATCAAATAATGATATAACTCAATAAATACATTCATTTATTCAAATATTGATTATTTTTAAATGACAGACCAAAACTTAAACCTATAGTCAACTCGATGGAAAACCTGTCGGAATTACCCCAAGGCACCTTACATATATTTCTACAAATACAAAAATGTTATTGCTATGTTGTAGGCAAAATTACTACGGCAAATATTTTAAAGCTTCTGAAATATTAAATAACTTCACAAAATTATTTCAAAATGCAACTGACTTAATACAAATTTGAAATTGGAAGTTTTCATAACTAGTCTTTTAACGCCTAGATAAGTCATCGTAAAAAAAAGTATATATTGCTAGTATCGAGATAAGTCAGTTGCATCCGCACTACACACCGCCCCGCGCACAAGGGCCATTCTTATTCACCGTCCAGTGCTTACATTCGACGGGGATGGCGCGCGGCAAGGCGACGACGAGGAGGCGGCTTTCCACGGTAAACTGCCGCCGGGGATCCTGCCGCACGGCCTGCCGACCGTCAAGGAGGTCCAGCCGGCGGTCACCGCCGCCCCGCAGGAGAAGAAGGAGGAGGAGAAGGAGAAGAAGAGTGAGTGTTCTTTTTTAATTTTAAAGTTAGGATCACGAAGTATAGATACCAGGAGTCTGAACGTAATGTTTAAATAATGGTCTCAATTTAGGGGACAGATTTATTGCCGGTAGAGCGCGCCATTGTTCAAAAAGTACCAAGCACGATTCAGAACTGTGCGCTGATTGGTCCGCCACAATAGCATCGGTACGTCTAAAATTCTAGCGCAGTCAGTGGCAGAAAAGAGAACTAAGATCTGGGTTTATTATTGTGTACATAAATACTATGGAAAAGCCTATATCGTTCGGACTCCTGGTATTCTATACTTCGTGGCTAGGATAATAGGTATGATGAGGATGCCCTGATGCCTTATAAAGGGGGTACTGCAGATTATGTTGTAGCTTACGTAGCGCTGGCTAGGACGTGTCCCGTTCACTGGTGATATGACATACCTTATTACCCAAAGTTAGATGGCAGATGAATTCTTATTAGTAGACCACGTGAAATATGTTATATGAGGTTTATAGCCTAGTTGCGCTAGCAAAATGTAACAAAAGTAATTGACCTTCAGGTCAAATACAAATCAATTCAAAGTGTTTATAGCCAAAGCTATGTATATATGTTTATAGCCAAAGCTATGTATATACTTATGCTGAATATCGCCTTAAATGCCGTGTGCATTTGGTAATTTAAAATACTTAAACATACATGGAAGGAACATTACTGATTTGTACCATAGTATGTGATAAGATGTTCATTTATTCATGTTTCTGTGGCAGTCCGCGAGCTGAGCAACGACGAGAAGCAGACAATAATGCTCTCGGCGGAGTTCCAGAAGTTCATCAGCCGCGCCGGCCGCGTCATCGAGCGCGCGCTCGCCGAGTCCGTGGACATCTACACCGACTACACCGGCGGCGGCGACAGTGAGAACGCGCAGTAAGTTGCTCACTTATATACACAATAGCTCCCCACATCGATTGCCGGGTTCGTTGAAACCAGGCCAGCTACGCAGGAGTTATTTTGTAGTGCCCAAGTGTTTGCACTGTACACAAGATCACTATCTGTTCCTTTACTCTCGAAACCCAGTGGGACGGATGACCGACACGATTGGCGAAAGATCAGGCGCAAACCCGACATTTTACATGCTAATCTGACGCATCTTTCTTGTTCGACAATCAGGTGATCAGCCTGCATTATCCTAACCAAACTAGGAAACAACATTTTTTATTTTTGTTGTTCCAACACGGAAATCGAACTCACGACCTCCGAATCCAGAGCCAAGCTCTAAACCACTGGACCTGGTTGTTGCACACTTGTACTGTATGGGTGATGAACTGCAGTCGATTATTGTGTATCCCTCGGGAACACTTTCGGGATAAAAAGTAGCGTATGTTAAAAGTGGTGAAGTAACAAAAACAAAACGTAAAAATTAACAATTCATGTAAAAATTTATGACGGTGAATGTTTGTTACTCTTTAGTCTTTCACGCAAAAATTATTGAACGAATTTTGATGAAATTTAATATGATAGTAGTGTTACCCCTAGCACGTAACAGTAGTTTAGGCTCGGGATTTAAACAGGCTACTGTTTATCCCTTAAAAGTACAGTATACCCGCGGGATAGTTAGGCTAGTTTCTCTATGAATCTGTAAAATTACGCAGGGACGACAAATCGGACGCGCGTCTCTCGCTCGTGCGGACGTTCTACGACGAGCGCTGGTCGCGCGCGCGCTGCGTGACCTGCCTGGACTGGTCCACCGCGCACCCCGAGCTCATGCTGGCCGCGTACCACAACAGCGACGACGCGCCGCACGACCCCGACGGCGTGTGTCTAGTGTGGAACACCAAGTTCAAGAAGGACACGCCCGAGGACATATTCCACTGTCAGTCGCCCGTCATGAGCGCTACTTTCGCCAGGTAAGAGGCCATCCACGTGTTACGTTACGCAAAATTTCGACTTTTTGAACCTGTCAAAATATTTATTTCTTCA
Source organism: Glaucopsyche alexis (assembly GCA_905404095.1). NCBI lineage: Eukaryota > Metazoa > Arthropoda > Insecta > Lepidoptera > Lycaenidae > Glaucopsyche > Glaucopsyche alexis. The sequence continues at coordinate 21,498,838 of FR990048.1, read as the reverse complement.
AATTTTTCTCTTAAAGAAGATATGGGTCCTAACCTATATATTTATCTGCTCGTTTTTGCAATAAAAATATTGTTTAAAAATCAGCAGCACTTCCCCATAATAATAAGCCATAAGATAGTATGCTATGCAATTAGCTAAAGTAAACTAGACGGGCTGTTTCATCGTTCGTTCACACCCCCCCCCCCCCTCTCCTCCTCCTCCGCTGTGACGTCCGGATGATGACTACATGTAATAATAATAATAATAATAACTCCCACACCGATCTCGGTGACGGTGGCCGGTTTCATTGAAACCAGGCCAGTTACGCAGCAGTGATTTTATAGTGCCCAGGTGTGTGCGGAGTACACAAGAGCACTCTCTCTTCCTTTTACTCTCGTAACCCAGTGGGACGGATGACCGACACGACTGGCGAGAGATCAGGCGCAGGACCGACTTTTTACATGCCCATCCGACGCATGGATCATCTTTCTTGTCAGACAATCAGGTGATCAGCCTGCATTGTCCTAACCAAACTGGGAAACAACATTTTTTTTTTGTTGTTCCCATGTGGGAATCGAACCCACGACCTCCGAGTCGAGAGCCAATGCTCGAACCACTTGACCACGGAGGCTGTTAATATATGGACATGTAAAATATTGAGTTGAATTGATATACCTATTCAGTAAAATTGAGGTATTACAATTTGATAAATGTAAAAAAAATAAAAAAAATTATGTGTAGTTCAGTATAATTACTGTCATCTAAAAAGTTGAATAAAAGTTTTTTTCTTTGCTCAATAAGAAAACAAAACATACATCATTGGTTTACTTACATTATATGGAAAAACATACATTATGGTAAGCATTAACTTAAACGCACAAATAAGTACGGCCTTATACTTCATACACTTTAACCTAGGCGTGACGTCACAGCTAGGTACGACTTAGGTATGGAGTGTTTTCACGAGACTTTCGAAATTTTGTAAACAAATTGCTGTAACTTTGAAAACATTGACTATTGATAACCTGTTTTTTCTGAGAAGTTACTCGTATATTTTAAGAGCACTATTCATTTATGCAATAAAAAAAAAACAGTCATCTAGCCTATTAGCTATAACACCCACTGTAGGTGTTGTGCTATGAATAGACTAGCGCGATCAAAGTCATACAACGGTTATGGATTTTAACCAAATAGATTTCGAAGAAAACGAGAATGTTTAGGTGTCGGATGAGCTCTGGCTTCTGATTGGACAAGACTAGTTCATTGGTTTGATATACACTGTGTATTATGTATGTAGTTTTAAAATATATATAATATAAATTCTAATAACTAATTCTTTGAAACAGGTTTCATCCCAACCTAATCCTGGGTGGCACATACTCTGGTCAAATAGTGTTGTGGGACAATCGCGTTCAAAAGAGGACGCCTATTCAACGGACACCGCTCTCTTCTTTGGCGCATACTGTATGTGTTATTTATATTATTTATTATAATACAAAACTACCCAAAAATAAATATAATTACTCTTTAACTATATAATCGTTATGGCTAACGTACTATATTAAGTGTACTAATAACATTGGGTTGCCAAAAACAAGTGATAAAGTGCACTTTTTAAGTACATTATAAAAATTATGTAAGTAGTTTGTATTTTATATAATAGGGGCCTATGAAGTCGTAAATATTATGATTATATGGCAACACCAAAATAACAATATTTTTTTCAGCATCCTGTATACTGTCTCTCCGTGGTCGGCAGTCAGAACGCTCACAACCTCATCTCTGTGTCTACGGACGGTCGTATGTGTTCCTGGTCACTGGACATGCTGTCCCAGCCGCAGGAGACACTAGAGCTGCAGCATAGGCAGAGCAAAGCCGTTGCGGTGACTTCAATGGGCTTCCCGCATGGTGATGTAAATAACTTCGTGCTGGGTAGCGAAGATGGAAATGTTTATACAGGTCAGTGTTTCATATACATATAAGCTACAGGCTACTGTTTTGATCACTAACATAGAAACGTGTACAAATGCGCAAACCGATTATAAAGAAAATAAAATCTGGCACTGTATATTTTTTTGCATAAATAGTAGTGTGCGCTAGTTTGAATTCAAAGTACAAGCCACAGAATATAAAACACAAGAGAAAAGAGCATAGCTAGAAACTTCATAGAAAACAGCTGTCGCCAAGCTCACATAAAAACACTGAAAATTAACCAATTATATATATACTTACGTATTATCTGTGACACCGATGGCCGTTGCCATGGTGACAATATTGTTATGTCAGTTAGAAATACAATTCAAATAAATAAATATTACATCTTCTAATTCTGTGATTACTTTACAATATTTGGCGACGAGGATGACTACGGATCTACAGAAATGGAAAAGAATTCGCGCCTCTCTACGCGCTCAACTTACAAGGTTAGAAAATTACCTAAATACGAACGAAATTCCAACATATGCAGAAACCCAGACTAGACTGCAATGCTTACGTGAAAACCACGAAAACTTACTAAGATTTCGAGAGTTACAACAGAAAATAGAATTTGAAATACCAGATGAAGAATTAGAGAACGAAATAGATATAAGATACGATATTGAAGAAAAAATTACATTCATCAAAATTAAACTCATAAATATTATGCAAGACCAAGCCGAACATAATAATTTGACATCAGCATGTATTTCAAGTTCCCATCCACATACAGAGGAGGAACTTAATCACACAAGGAGAGAACACATAAGTACTTACTGCGAAACGAAACAGCAATACATATATTCACTTCCCAGAAAAGAAGACGACAACGGAATCTGTTCAACATACAAAACAGAGGAAAATTCCAAAAATGAGTACACAGTCACACGGAATATACAAGCCACAAAAAATATTGAAGAAGCATCTACACATTTCACTGGGAATAATACAATTAGTGGCATCATATACGGGCCGTCTAGATCTACACCTTTAGAACAGAACGCATTGATAGATTGTATTCCACCAGGAAAAATAATAAGCATAGATGCAGACAAACGCCATACTATTGACAACGTGCGTACATTTAGAGAAGAAATAAATACACAGAACACTTGGAAAATAAGAGCAATAGAAAATTATACAGATACAAGAGGCAAAGAATTTAAATGTACATATTACGCACTGCTTATATACAAGAAAGAAAAAGAAAATACTGCACAAACATATAAAAACAAGCTGAAAAAATTATTCTTCACATTTGGCATCCCATACACACTTGTATCCGACAATGGACGTCAATTCACGAGTTTTATAAATAGATGCGGAATTGTACATAAGACGTTGGCTCCCTACCACCCAGCAACCAACAGACAAGCAGAACGCTATAATATACAGATTATAAGGAAGGCATTACGCGCAATGGAGTGGGAGGAAGGCGACATATTTAATAAGTCAATTAAAGTGAAGATGCGACTGAGACACTCCCCCATGGCCAATGTACAGGGCCCGTACAAATTAATGTTTGGTCGCGATGAACGAATATCAGTTCTCGCGATGCTTCGCAAACCGCTGTCGTCTACGACAAGGACCAACTCCGACATACCTACTGCTAAGGCATTCACGCCGGGTGATCGGATCCAAGCTAGAGTCTACGCAAACCAAAGACGGGAGTTCGGGACTATTGTACGTCGCTTGGGCCGGCTACACGATGAAGTCCCAGTGAACACAGCCTACAGCCTGGCGCCGACACCTTCAGCTTTTGCCTGCGCCAGTCGTTCAATACTGGAATAGCGGCGGAGAGCTGATATATACTTACGTATTATCTGTGACACCGATGGCCGTTGCCATGGTGACAATATTGTTATGTCAGTTAGAAATACAATTCAAATAAATAAATATTAGGGTGAACGTACCAATTATCAGCACTTTAAGAGATACTTCAAATTTAACCCCGATTATTATAGAGCGAAATACGTTTTTACCCACAATGATGAGTTTTCTGGGTTCATTATTTAATAAATGACTGATTTTTATTTCATAATATAGTTTACCTTCTTCCACATTTTATAAAAATAATCATAAGTAAAAAATTACCCTGTCGCCAATTATTAGCCCCCTCGTCACCAATTATCAGCACTGGGGTACCAAATTATCACCCCTGTGATAGTGGTGATGAAATTCGGTAGTTAATTCTACTAATATTATAAATGTGAGTGTCTGTGAGGATGGATGGATACATGTATGGATGGATGGATATTTGTTACTCTTTCACGCAAAAAATACTGAACGGATTTCGATGAAATTTTGTATGGTAGTAGTTTAAGCTCTGGATTAAAACAAAGGATAAAAAGCACAGTTTGTTCCCATGGGATACTGTATTTACGCGAGGGGAGCCGCGGGCAACATTATGAAATAAAATAATGTTGAGAGAATAATCTCTTTTTATACCTTGCCTGATAATCAGTTTCATAAAAATTTGTCTTTAAAAAAATATCACATTAATTCTTATCAATTAATCAAATCTTTCTCATTAACCTTAGTATATAGTTATTCCAAGTTTAAGTGTAGTATTTTTAATTAAATAAAAATTTAATTAAAATACTTCCACTAATATTCTTAAGTCTTAATGAAGTATCAAAATAAATTAGTAAATGACTATGGTAAAATTACTATTGAGTTATAGTTTATAGTACAGGAAACTGGAGAGACTTGATCCCCCCTTTTGTTTTTTCCACTTATTTTATATATAATATGGATCCTATTTAAAATAATTCAAAGCGGCCAAGTGCGCGTCGGACTCGCTCATGAAGGATTCCGTAGCAGCAAGTAACATAACATAAAAGTTCTTGTAGAGAGTTGATTGAAAGAAAGGTAAATTGCAGTTTACGATTTATGACGTATTAAAAAAACTTCTTACTAGATCTCGTTCAAACCAATTTTCGGTGGAAGTTTGCATACTAATTTACATCATATATTTTTTTTGTATTATCATTCTCTTATTATAGAAGTTACAGGGGGGGGACACACATTTTACTACTTTGGAAGTGTCTCTCGCGCAAACTATTCAGTTTAGGAAAAAAAATGATATTAGAAACCTAAATTTTTGAAGATCTATCCATAAATACCCCACACGTGAAAAAAATTTTGAGTTTCAATTCTAAGTATGGGGATCCCCCAAAATTATTGTTTTTTTTTTTTCTATTTTTGTGTGAAAATCTTAATGCGGTTCATAGAATACATCTACTTACCAAATTTCGACAATACTATAGTTCTTATAGTTTCGGAAAAAAGTGGCTGTGACATACGGACGGACATACAGACAAACAGACAGACATGAATCCATAAGGGTTCCGTTTTTTGCCATTTGGCTACGGAACCCTTAAAAGTAGTACTGAAAGACGTGTAGTTTATCTAGGTTAAAGAATTTGCAACAACTAACCGAATGTCAGTCAAAATAAGTATTAATTTACCTGCTAAAACTCAAGACACGTACTTATTTGTTATTTTACTTAAGGCTGCGCTAGTCGGTTTTATCTCCATACAAATGACCCAAATTTTTGTGTAATATCGATTTTTATTGCACTTATCTAGGTCGGTAGCCTAGTGGGTAGACCGTTTGGTTCGCACTCGAGAGAGTGCAGGTTCGAATCCCAGGTTGTGGCGTGTACCAATGAGACTTTTTCAGATCTCAAGTACATTATACGGACGCTCTAACGGTGAAGGAAAACATCGTGAGGAAACCCGCACATAGTTGGCCCCAAACGTATTGACTAGTTCATTCCTCTGGACTAGGCTGACTATGTTGTGAGAATGCCGTATGTACCTACGTGGGTATACGACATTTAAAAACCAACTGTCCCAGGCACTACAGTATTTCAAAAGTGGTTACTTCGCTCGGAGAATACTGTATACTTAAATCATCCATTAACGGATGCAAAGGCCTAAGTTAATCTAGGTCGGTATGTGCTTATATTTCTAAAATTTTAATAGCCTCCAAACATCGGATTTTTAGTGCAACTTTGACCGTAAAAAAAAAACAAACGAAGAATGAAAAAAAAACAAGCACATACCGACACAGTTTTATTATTCCGAAATTGAGATAACTTTACTTCAGACATAAATATTATATAGGTAGTTTGTTCATAAAACACCAACAGCTGAGTGTTGATTTGCGTAATCTGAGGACACCTTTTCTAAAATACTTTACAAAGCAAGTGGCGAGGGGTTCCTATAACTCCATTCCTATCGGCTTCCCTTACCGCTTACCTTTTGAAGACCCTCATCCGAATCCCTACCTATTATACAGGCTTATACAGGCTAGGGCTTCCCTATAAAGGAGAACCAGCCTTCGCCACTGCAAAGCAATATAAATGTGTGCACTATAGCTTCTCATATAAGTATAAATAACTATTTTATGGCTATATTTTTCGTCGATATTATGTGAAATAACAAGCATTTTCCCCACGCACCGCACTGAGTTCGAACCGTTGACTAGCGCACTCTTAAGTCCCCATATAAAGAAAACTTAACACATTCAATGCCACCACATTTTTCTAGTAGCGATGCCGCCGTATAAAAAACGCAAACATGCTAGGTGTGCTCTCGGCACTGCAGGATGAAATTACGTAGCACGCTAGGCGTGTTCACTGGCACTGTAAAGAGGTAAAATCATAAAAAGCGTTATTTCGACTTCAACCGTGCTTATTCATTAGTCCTTCTTGAGTTACTGAAGAGATATTTTGTTTTTAGCATTGTTTGTGGTTTCGAAGGTTTAATTATGGCAGTAAATAAATTCCGAGGTAAGTATTTATCGTAATTTGATCAGTGAATGTCAACCTTTGGTTACTTATTTATGATTTTTTTAGAGAATAGAAAATATGAGCTGGAAACAGGGGAATATGATAATGATGCGACGCAAGCAGATAGTCCCCCATCAAATAAACGTCCAAAAGTAGAAGGTTTTTGTTATTATAAAGTATCTCAATAATTTTTGGAGATACGCAAAAAAAAAAATTTAATCAAAGTTGGTTCAAATCAAATAAAATTTTCGTATCTCCAAAAAATTTTGAGATGCTTTACAAAAAGAAAAAATTTGGTTTTTTACCTGAATATATCGGAAAAATATAAAAAATAGGGGGAAAAGTTTGGTATAAAAAAGATGGGAAATTTTGTCCTCTACAAAATAGATCTCTTCTGTTTTTAACGAAAAACTTACCGTTACGACTGAAACGTTCAACCAAACAAACTCTTCAGCTTTATAATACTACATATACATATATGTAGTATAGATACCGGGCAGTGTTTTGTCTTCTACAGATGAATTAAAGGTGAATGTTTTATGTAATTTATTTTATCTTTTTGTTCAAATTATAAAAAAACATTATATTTTATTATTCGTATTATAAATTTAGTAAATTGACCAAACAATATAAAAGGTTGAGAACGCATGTAGATGAACACGCCTGGCATGTTCGCGGCATTACATAATAAATTATTTTCGATAACATGAATAAAATATTAGATCACGGAACCACTTAAGAATTCATTAGCTTACGGCACAAAGTTTATGCTCTGAGCGTTTCGGTGAAAAACACTGTCTTATCTTTGAGATATTGATGAAAAACGGAGAGCATGCCCGGCGTGCTCGCGGCATGGATATAAAGATTAGTGTGGACACGCTAAGCGTGTTAGTGGCACTGAATGTGTTAAACTTAAACTCTATAAAAAATATTATGCAATTTAAAAGAGTATAAACATTGATATAACATTCATTTGTTCCATAGTAGACCACTAGTGCTGATAAATTGGAATTTACAAAATATTGGACCCAGATGTCAGCACCATATGTTTTATCATTAATTTTGCTATAACTTTAACTCTCTTTTACTAGATAAGCCTCATAAAACATCTCAGTTATGAGACAGACCAAAAGTTTGAGTAAAAAATATGGAAAAGGTCACAAATAGCATAATATGAAAATAAGTGAGCTTACAGTCGATCACAAGGAATCCGCCAAAAAAATTCAAACTGTAGGACACCAACACTCATTTACTTATATGTCGCTGTTTTTAAGTCGAAAAGAGTGGTGTCGCCGGCAGTAGATTCCAGAAACATTATATTTTTGTTTTTATTAAGTGGAAACAAATATTAATAAGTGAGAAGCTTATAATTCTACTATTTGTTCGGGATACTGATAATTTGGTACAGTGCTAGCAATTGGGTGTGTCACCCTACATCTTCTAATTCTGTGATTACTTTACAATATAAAGGTAATAACTTCTCGAAATCACAATGTAATAACGAATATTAAGAATGACACAAAAAACAACCATAACATCACAATAAGTAAGGAACCACAAAGCAAGTTAAGACTTAAGTATGCCCATTTGCACTAAACTTAAGGATCGCCTAAGTTCTTTCCTAACTTGTTTAGGCTGCTTAGGCCATTCCTAAGTCCACTTAGGATATTCTTAACTTTATGAACCCGATTAGGAAGTGCGTAAGCGTAGGCAACACATAAGTCGGGAGTTTTATCTAGTATTGTAGATTATTTGTAACTATTGATATAGTTTTATTGATATACTATTGTCAGAGATCTAGCCTTAGACGTATTCAAAGATGTATTATATTAAAAAGAGGGATGTATTGAATAAAAAGAGGTATATTTTTAGCAGATTTTTTATTACAGTGGTTTTAAAAATTCAAAGCTTAAAATAGTCAAATCGCAATCACCATGGCAGGGGATTTAATATTTATTGAATTTCCTTGAATTTGTAGAAGTCGATTTTTATAATGACATAATTTTCACACGCGAGAACTAGAATAACAAGATCACAACCAAACTGCTTCCAAAATTTCGATGAAATCGACTTCTTCAAGCGGTATAGGATGTGCAAAAGAATTATTTCTCTTTATTCGTCGTGGCATCGTGAGAAGTTACTTTCGATAGGATGCACGGGCCTTCGTCGCAGAACAATCGCACAAAATTTATTTTTTCCTCCGCCGTAAAGTTTGCGGTTTTTACTTTTTCTTTTAATTTATTTTCCATAATAGGCATATTAATAACGATTCGAAATCAATCGTAATGTATAATTTTAGTCAACAGTAAACGTATATAATATATCTGTTTATTCTATGAAACACGCACCGAATTTGACACAATATGACAAGACAATTGACAGCCTTTTGGTGAATTTACGTTACCAAACAAAATAAACCAAGGTCTTATCTTTTGTCACTTTTTAACACACGACAGAATCAATGTAAAGAGAAGGCCAAAATATTTTCTATGGACTACATTACTTAGCCGGTTTATAAAATCATAAACAACCAATCTTCACATTCGTTCAATCATTCACTTAACTAAGCAATGCCTAAGCTACGACCTCTAAAAGTTATATATCTGTTAGTGCAAATAAAATGTTTAGCTAGGCTGTTCTTATGTTTAAGTGTATCTTAACTAGGACAAGCCTAACTGACGTTTAGTGCAAATGGGTATTACTGTCCTTAACTATGGCACGCGGGCCACGGCCACATGCCCTTTCCTCTGTTTTAGGAAAGAGCACGTGGCCATGGCCCGCGTGCCATAGTTAAGGAAAACGAATATAGAGGTTAGGTTATCCTCAAAAACTTTCGATCCACATAACAAAGTTGATGATGAATAAATGCGCAGGTTGTCGTCACGGCGCACGCGCCGGCGTGACGGAGTGCGTGGAGGCGCACGCTGGCGCCGTGACGTCAGTGGCGTGCCACGCCGCGCCCGGCGCCGTCGACCTCTCCCACCTGTACCTCACCGCCTCCGTCGATTGGAGCGTCAAGCTGTGGAGCCTCAAGGTGCGTTAACACGAAACTAAACACGATAAAACCACTTTTGACTAGATAACGCAAGTCTCATCGTCTGTATAGAAACCAAGCGTTCCATTATTTTCTACCGTGCTGTGACGTCACAAGAGCGATTGTGTGATAATAACTCCCCGTCCCCGAGTAAACGATTCAAAGGCCGTCGCCGCGCGCCGGCCCGTTCCGTTTTTTACTTTTCGTTTGACGTTTGGCACCGAGAATATTCGAGAGGAAATGACGCTGAAGGAAGTAATTTTTACCTACTCTTTTACCCTCGAAGTTACACTTGCGTGATCTAGTCAATAGATGTCTGGGGATAAAATCTTTATATGTATTCCCTCAATATGCTGGCGGTTAATGCTATAGTGCGAGCGTGACAGCATTATTGTTTACTCGCATGCAATACAAATAAGTAAAATGTAGGAAATGTCAAATTTATTTGCACAAAATAAATTATCTTTAAGATTAAAAACTGTTATGGCAAAATATTATCATAAGGATATTTTGCCTCCTGTTTAGATACTCAAAAAATATTGACTAATAATTAACAGCCTCCGTGGTTTAGTGGTTAGAGCTTTGCTCTCGACTCGCAGGTCGTAGGTTCCATTCCCGCATTGGAACAACAAAAAACCCTCGTTTCTAAGTTTGGTTAGGTTGCAGGCTGATCACCTGATTGTCTGACAAGAAAGATGATCCATGCGTCGGATGGGCATGTAAAAGTCGGACCTGCGCCTGATCTCTCGCCAGTCGTGTCGGTTATCCGTCCCACTGGGTTATGAGAGTAAAGGAAGAGAGAGAGTGTTCCAGTGGCGAAGCGTGTATAGATGCCGATTCCCATCGGCTTCCCTTTTATGTTGGATACATTTCAGTAACTATGACCATAGTGGTTATATTCTCTTTGACTATGACAAATTAGTTCGAAAACTAATAATTTACAGCAATGACTTATATATACATAAAATTAATTAGTATTATGTTTATAGCAGTTTTTCCGCTAAATAATACCCACAACCTGCAAGCAAATGTGTGAGTGCACGCATAAGCATGCGTAACGCACCTCCCTTCTCCCACACTGCTTATGCGTGCACTCAGATGCAAGATCGTGCAAACACCACCACCACACAAGCAACAATGTCGGCAAGATCGTGCAAAGCCCCACACCACCATGCAGGTTGCAAAACTCGACGCGCGTTTCGCCCCGAACCCGGAGCATCCTCAGGAAGTGGACCTGCGAACAAAGTTCGTTAGTAATGCTGCCAAGCAAACCGCCACCTTATATAGACTACTGGCTACTAGTACCCCCACCAAACATATTAATGAGCGGTGACGTAGTCAAGCAAGTTTGGTCATTCAACAATGCAAGTCTATTGTTGTTCTTTTCTTTAATTATTTCTAATTGTTCCAACACGCTCAGTCGAAAGCCTTTGTCACATTTATGTAATACCTTATAGGAATGGCCATCGGGTACACTATGACCACTATCTAAAAGGTGTTTAGCAAAATGTGATTTATCACGATGACCATTTCTATAAGCCGCGATGTGTTCTTTGTACCGAGTCTCAAAGTTACGTCCAGTTTGACCTACGTATACACTATCGCATTCAGGACAATCGATTTTATAGACACCGGATTGGTACTTTAAATCAATCCGGTCTTTATTATGACACAATTGATTTTTTAAAGTATTATTTGTCCTGAATGCGACGTGCATATCGTTATTTCTCATTATTTTAGATAAACGTGCAGATACCTCACCCATGTAGGTCAAACTGGACTTGTATCTAACCACTTCCTTATCAGGAGTCCCTGCGTACAAAAACTTAACCAATTCCTTTTTAATTTTATTATTTAAAATATTATTAATAATTTTGGGATTATACCCATTCGACTTAGCAATTTGGTAAATTATGTTTAACTCTTTCTGATAATTTTCTTTACTAAGAGGAATGGACATTAATCTGTGAACGTAACTATGAAAAGCCGCGAGTTTATGTTGCCAAGGATGACATGAGGATGCATGAATAGTAGTATTAGTATATGTCGGTTTGCGAAAGATTCCAAAACTGTGTTTATCGTTATCTCTAGTAATAGATAAATCAAGGAAATTAAGTGTTTTATTGTCTTCGCATTCTAATTTAAATTTAATTTTAATATGTTTTTTATTAAGATTTTTAACAAAGACGTCCAGTTGTCTCTCTGTACCGGTCCAACAAAGGATGCAATCATCTACATATCTATAGTAATATAAAATACTTTTGTCATTAACAATATTTCTTTGTTCAAAATCATTCATAAATATTTCGGCCAGCAAGGGACTCAGTGGTGAGCCCATTGCTAGACCGTCTTGTTGAACAAAGAATTGATTGTTAAATCGAAAGTAGTTTTGTTCCATGCAGATTTTAGTAAGAGTAAGCAATTCCAGACCTTCACCAGGAGGCAAACGTTTTTCCAATTCATTCCCCAGAATACCCAACGTTTCCTCACACGGAACATTAGTAAATAAACTATCTACATCAAGCGAAACTAATTTGCAACGAGGTGGCAAAGTCACATTTTTTATTTGATTTACTAATTGCAAGCTATTTTTAATTGCATAAGGTGGCCGAAATGAAATCCTTTGTTTAATAATGTAATTTAATGACTTTGCCAACTCGTATGCCGGTGCACCTATATATGAGACAACTGGACGCATTGGGATATCAGTTTTGTGAATCTTTGGCAAACCGTACAGTGATGGTGCGTGAGGATTCATTGGAATAAGTTTTCTCTTCGCTGATTCGGTACCAAATAAATATTTATTATTGTTTATGGCTAATTTAATCTTAGCCATAAACTTGTTAGTTGGGTCAGAAGGAACTCTTAGAAATTGATCACACCGAATCACGTTATTTACTTTTTCCAAGTAATCGTCACGCTCCATCACCACTATTGTGTTACCCTTATCTGCTTTAGATATAACCAAGCCATTATTATCTATTGTTTGTTTTAATGACCTCAAAGCTACTCTTTCATGGTTAAATGAATAACCGGAAGGAGTACCCTTGATTTCATTGGCTAGTAAACCCTTAACCATGTTATCCTTTTTATTAACTACAGTTGCTATCTCTGATTCAACCGCCAGCATTTCCAAAGCATTCTGATTAATATTAGGAGTAATATTATATTTAAGACCCTTTTCCAAAAGTGACATGTCATCCTTGGCAAATTGGACATTGGTTAAGTTTTTGACGCGAGGATGAAAAGAAAAAGCTTCAGACTGTGACTCTGTATAGGATTGTACAAATCTATTTTTATTTACTAAAGTCTGAAGCTTTTTTTGTTGATTAATATATTTAGCATGCACTTCGATTGATGCGAAATCACGTGCTTTTTCGTCTAACCAATCGAATTCAATGTTATGTAATTTATATGAGAGCTCGGTATAAAGAACTTTGAGATGTAGTTTTAAATTATCTCTAACGGTAAACCAGTGACGTATCTCTTCATTAAGCCAAATGGCTTCGGCTTTTTTAATAGCCCTATTGGCGGCTCGACTGTGCGTGTTGGTTTTAATATTAATATAGTTAGGAACAACATTTAGATGTTTGCATTGTTGATTGAACCAAACATTTTGGGCGGCGACTCGATGTAACTTTGTTAGTTTAATGTATTAAACGTTGTAACTTTGTTAGTTTAATGTATTAAACTAACAAAGTTACATCGAGTCGCCGCCCAAAATGTTTGGTTCAATCAACAATGCAAACATCTAAATGTTGTTCCTAACTATATTAATATTAAAACCAACACGCACAGTCGAGCCGCCAATAGGGCTATTAAAAAAGCCGAAGCCATTTGGCTTAATGAAGAGATACGTCACTGGTTTACCGTTAGAGATAATTTAAAACTACATCTCAAAGTTCTTTATACCGAGCTCTCATATAAATTACATAACATTGAATTCGATTGGTTAGACGAATTATTATTTTTAAACAAAAAATTAAACCGACTTCCAAAGTAAAAATACACAAAAAAGTATGAAATAAAACTTAATCTCTAAATAATTCCCCTTTCAAATTCGGCTAAAATTTTTACTATTTCTCTACTCAATCTTCTTAATTTTGAAATCGGTACCAGCCCAAACAATATTCTACAATATTTTATAGAACTTACGTTCATATTTGCTGGTACCGACTTCAAAATTAATAAGATTGAGTAGAGAAATAGTAAAAATTTTAGCCGAATTTGAAAGGGGAATTATTTAGAGATTAAGTTTTATTTCATACTTTTTTGTGTATTTTTACTTTGGAAGTCGGTTTAATTTTTTGTTTAAAAATAATAATTTCACCCTTTTTAGAGATATATTTTTTTAAGTTATTATTAATACGTCTTAAGAACGTCTAAACTAAACGATCGAATGTATAATTGAATACGCGCCAAGCTTCCATAAGGTATTGCTATTAAGATGATGATGATGATAACTGTAAGTTATAAATTGGCATATGCTTGCAGTTCATTAAATAATGCCGAAATTTCCAAACGCATATCTTTAAAGACTGAGGAGTTCTGTACAGTGCTTTTGGATCCAGGGTATACCTTGGTACAATATCTTATTTTTTGGTAGCATATGCTTGTGTTACTTCAGTAAAAGTCAAAATCACTATATGTGTGGGTATAAATTTCGAGGAGTTCCCTCGATTCCTCATGGATCGCATCATCAGGTTCCCACTTTAGTGACTAAAGGACCAATTTTGAACTAAACCCTTTACAACAACAAAAGAATTTTGCAAATAGGTCCATAAACGGCAGAGTAATGTTCAAAGATCTCCGTGTTAGTGTAAAATACTATGAGAAATACCTTTTATATCATCATAATCTGATGATGTATGGTGTGATAGTGGTGATGATGATGATGATTACTCTAACTGACAGGGTGGCATATGCTTGCAGTTCTTTAAACAACGCCGAAATCCCCAAACATGTATCTATAAGGAGTCAGGAGTTCTGTTCTGTACTTTTGGATTCAGGGTATACCTTGGAGCAAAATCTTACTTTTTGGTAGCATATACTTGAACTACTTCAAAAAAAGTCAAAATCACCATATGTGTCCATATAAATTTCGAGGAGTTCCCTCGATTCCTTATGGATCCCATCATCAGGTCACCACTTTGATATCAAAAGGACCAATTTGGGATTACACCCTATACATCACAGAAAAAATTTTGAAAATCGGTCCATAGGCGGCGGAGTAATCGTTGAACATACAAAAAAAATAAAAAAATATATACAGCCGAACGTATAACCGCCTCCTTTTTTGGGAAGTCGGTTAAAAAGCACGTGATTTCGCATCAATCGAAGTGCATGCTAAATATATTAATCAACAAAAAAAGCTTCAGACTTTAGTAAATAAAAATAGATTTGTACAATCCTATACAGAGTCACAGTCTGAAGCTTTTTCTTTTCATCCTCGCGTCAAAAACTTAACCAATGTCCAATTTGCCAAGGATGACATGTCACTTTTGGAAAAGGGTCTTAAATATAATATTACTCCTAATATTAATCAGAATGCTTTGGAAATGCTGGCGGTTGAATCAGAGATAGCAACTGTAGTTAATAAAAAGGATAACATGGTTAAGGGTTTACTAGCCAATGAAATCAAGGGTACTCCTTCCGGTTATTCATTTAACCATGAAAGAGTAGCTTTGAGGTCATTAAAACAAACAATAGATAATAATGGCTTGGTTATATCTAAAGCAGATAAGGGTAACACAATAGTGGTGATGGAGCGTGACGATTACTTGGAAAAAGTAAATAACGTGATTCGGTGTGATCAATTTCTAAGAGTTCCTTCTGACCCAACTAACAAGTTTATGGCTAAGATTAAATTAGCCATAAACAATAATAAATATTTATTTGGTACCGAATCAGCGAAGAGAAAACTTATTCCAATGAATCCTCACGCACCATCACTGTACGGTTTGCCAAAGATTCACAAAACTGATATCCCAATGCGTCCAGTTGTCTCATATATAGGTGCACCGGCATACGAGTTGGCAAAGTCATTAAATTACATTATTAAACAAAGGATTTCATTTCGGCCACCTTATGCAATTAAAAATAGCTTGCAATTAGTAAATCAAATAAAAAATGTGACTTTGCCACCTCGTTGTAAATTAGTTTCGCTTGATGTAGATAGTTTATTTACTAATGTTCCGTGTGAGGAAACGTTGGGTATTCTGGGGAATGAATTGGAAAAACGTTTGCCTCCTGGTGAAGGTCTGGAATTGCTTACTCTTACTAAAATCTGCATGGAACAAAACTACTTTCGATTTAACAATCAATTCTTTGTTCAACAAGACGGTCTAGCAATGGGCTCACCACTGAGTCCCTTGCTGGCCGAAATATTTATGAATGATTTTGAACAAAGAAATATTGTTAATGACAAAAGTATTTTATATTACTATAGATATGTAGATGATTGCATCCTTTGTTGGACCGGTACAGAGAGACAACTGGACGTCTTTGTTAAAAATCTTAATAAAAACATATTAAAATTAAATTTAAATTAGAATGCGAAGACAATAAAACACTTAATTTCCTTGATTTATCTATTACTAGAGATAACGATAAACACAGTTTTGGAATCTTTCGCAAACCGACATATACTAATACTACTATTCATGCATCCTCATGTCATCCTTGGCAACATAAACTCGCGGCTTTTCATAGTTACGTTCACAGATTAATGTCCATTCCTCTTAGTAAAGAAAATTATCAGAAAGAGTTAAACATAATTTACCAAATTGCTAAGTCGAATGGGTATAATCCCAAAATTATTAATAATATTTTAAATAATAAAATTAAAAAGGAATTGGTTAAGTTTTTGTACGCAGGGACTCCTGATAAGGAAGTGGTTAGATACAAGTCCAGTTTGACCTACATGGGTGAGGTATCTGCACGTTTATCTAAAATAATGAGAAATAACGATATGCACGTCGCATTCAGGACAAATAATACTTTAAAAAATCAATTGTGTCATAATAAAGACCGGATTGATTTAAAGTACCAATCCGGTGTCTATAAAATCGATTGTCCTGAATGCGATAGTGTATACGTAGGTCAAACTGGACGTAACTTTGAGACTCGGTACAAAGAACACATCGCGGCTTATAGAAATGGTCATCGTGATAAATCACATTTTGCTAAACACCTTTTAGATAGTGGTCATAGTGTACCCGATGGCCATTCCTATAAGGTATTACATAAATGTGACAAAGGCTTTCGACTGAGCGTGTTGGAACAATTAGAAATAATTAAAGAAAAGAACAACAATAGACTTGCATTGTTGAATGACCAAACTTGCTTGACTACGTCACCGCTCATTAATATGTTTGGTGGGGGTACTAGTAGCCAGTAGTCTATATAAGGTGGCGGTTTGCTTGGCAGCATTACTAACGAACTTTGTTCGCAGGTCCACTTCCTGAGGATGCTCCGGGTTCGGGGCGAAACGCGCGTCGAGTTTTGCAACCTGCATGGTGGTGTGGGGCTTTGCACGATCTTGCCGACATTGTTGCTTGTGTGGTGGTGGTGTTTGCACGATCTTGCATCTGAGTGCACGCATAAGCAGTGTGGGAGAAGGGAGGTGCGTTACGCATGCTTATGCGTGCACTCACACATTTGCTTGCAGGTTGTGGGTATTATTTAGCGGAAAAACTGCTATAAACATAATATTAATTAATTTTATGCTATGGATTTCCGCAAAGTAACGCCTGATTCTATTAACTACTTATATATACCTTTCTTATCGTACAAGCTATAGCGCGATGTAGGGCCGCGCGAGCGCCATCTATGCAACAGACATCACAATGTTACATAAGCCGATCAATAAGGGCTTTTCGCATTGTATAAAAGACCTTATTTCGTTCGAAATACAGTTGAAATTTAAATATGCCGTCCTATTGGACGACCAGTTCGAATTTTGAAAATCGTCATTATATAATAATCATTATTGCGTTTGTTTTAAGGTTAAATTTAAACTGTAGGCCTAATGGCACTTAATACGTTTTGGAAATGAATGACAAAATATTCTTTATAATTTAATTGGTCGAAATGATCATTCAGTAAGCCGCTCGGATACCGGTTATGGTCTCTCATTGGTTGAAAATCCCAAACATTAGAAAATTTAAAAAATATTTCTGCCATTTTTTGCATACGACAAGTACGACAGTCGACTGCATATTGTTTATTATGCGTAAATGTAATATTTTGTAGTGTAGACTGTAGTGTAAAATAGTATATTTATGTTGTGAAGTTGTGTAGTGTACCTATTTGGATTGTAAATTGCATTATTGTGGTGAGTAGATTAGTGTGTGAGTAGAATTCATTAACTGGCTTTTCCAAAGCCGCCTTTTGTCATTCTCGAAAGACGCTGTTTTATAATATCAGTGCTTACTTGTATAATGAAGGTGAGCTGCGGTTGGTACATCTCGAAGAACGAAACTCTAACTCTGTACCGAAATAGATAGAATCCCACGAAGCAGCCTTAGGTATGTAGGTACTATGTACTTGCTTAATATGCATAAAGACCATAGTGGCTTCCCTCTGCGGAAAAACCACCCTTCACCACTGGAGTGTTCTTGTGTACTGTGTACTGCGCACACACTTGGGCACTATAAAATTACTCCAGCGTAACTGGCCTGGTTTCAATGAAACCGGCCACCGTCACCGAAATCGGTGTGGAGAGTTATTATTTATTGATATTGACTAATTTTATATCTGTTACTCTTCTCTAGGAGAACAAGGCGCTGTACTCGTTCGAGGACAGCGGCGACTACGTGTGTGACGCGCGCTGGTCGCCCGCGCACCCCGCGCTGTTCGCCGCCGCCGACGCCGCCGGCCGCCTTGATCTGTGGAACCTTAATAGGGATACCGAGGTAAGATATTACTAGCGCTGGATTTGCTTTTCGCTGATGAGCGCTTTGGTTCAAGATGGAAAAGATATTTTAAAACATCTGACGTTGTTTAACTCTAAACAGGCTACTTCACCTTGTTTTTATTTATATCATGAACCATTCATAATTGCTCCATTGCACAAAAAAAATTACATTATTTCGAAACCTAAAAACCGACAAAAAAAATATTTAAAAAATACACCTTTTAAAAAACCGTCGAAAAAACTATTCGCCATGTTGATGTTATTTGATAGATTATATGTATGTACTGTGACGTCATACTCGTACTATTTGTAATCTGTGCTATAGTCCGCTTAGAGAAAATGGCGGTGTAACCTTCTGTTTGATGTTTTGACATAAATACTTTTTATGACGTCATGAACTATTATTCACAGAAACGCGTTCCGTTTCACTACTGTTGTGTTTATATGTGTTTAGTGTGTTTGTATCGTCATATCTTTGCCGGAAGTTACTTCAAATCAGTAGAAATTAAAAACAAAAATACATATTTTAAATCAACTTTATTAATCAATCTTAAGCTTTTAATATATTATGATATCGCTAGAATCTATACTAAAGAAAATACTCCTTCAATATATAATGAGTCAAGTAGCCTATTGCAATAATCGTATCCCACGTGTAGGTGCCGGTAGCGAGCGTGCAGGCGGAGGGGGGCGTGGCGTTCAACCGCGTGTCGTGGTCGCCGTCCGGCAACCTGCTGACCGCCGGGGACGACGCCGGCAAGATCTGGGTGTACGAGCTCGCTGAGGTATATAAGACTTAAAACTCCAACCACACTAAGGCTCAATAAAAAATCCTTACATGGACCGTATTATACCTACTATTCTTTTTGTAAACTCTTATTTTTTAGAGCACTATTTATTTATGTAATAAAAAAATACAGTCAAATACCGTATTGCGATTATTATCAATGTAAGTGTAGCAAACACTTATAAACTTTATGCAACTATTTTAGCACGAAAATATAATAAGCATGGAAATTAACGCCAAGGTATTTTCAATGAGTAAAGTGTTGTTTTTTCGCAGCACGTATCTCAACCGCGGCACGATGAGTGGAGCAAGCTGGTGTACACGCTGCAGGAGCTGAAGCACAACCAGGCGGACGAGGACACGGACCGCCTCGGCCTCGCCAGCGGCCCGCCCTCGCTCACCAGCCTCGGCTCGCTCGGTGCCAACCCGCTCAGGTGACCCTAGACACTAGCACTTTGTAGAAGCGCAACCAGGCGGACGAGGACACGGACCGCCTCGACCTCGCCAGCGGCCCGCCCTCGCTCACCAGCCTCGGCTCGCTCGGTGCCAACCCGCTCAGGTGACCCTAGACACTAGCACTTTGTAGAAGCGCAACCAGGCGGACGAGGACACGGACCGCCTCGGCCTCGCCAGCGGCCCGCCCTCGCTCACCAGCCTCGGCTCGCTCGGCGCCAACCCCCTCAGGTGACCCTAGACACTAGCACTTGCAGAAGCACAAACAGGCGGATGAGGACACGGACCGCCTCGGCCTCGCCAGCGGCCCGCCCTCGCTCACCAGCCTCGGCTCGCTCGGCACCAACCCCCTCAGGTGACCCTAGACACTAGCACTTGTAGAAGCACAACCAGGCGGACGAGGACACGGACCGCCTCGGCCTCGCCAGCGGCCCGCCCTCGCTCACCAGCCTCGGCTCGCTCGGCGCCAACCCGCTCAGGTGACCCTAGACACTAGCATTTGTAGAAGCACAACCAGGCGGATGAGGACACGGACCGCCTCGGCCTCGCCAGCGGCCCGCCCTCGCTCACCAGCCTCGGCTCGCTCGGCACCAACCTCCTCAGGTGACCTTAGACACTCGCACTTGTAGAAGCACAACCAGGCGGATGAGGACACGGACCGCCTCGGCCTCGCCAGCGGCCCGCCCTCGCTCACCAGCCTCGGCTCGCTCGGCACCAACCCCCTCAGGTGACCCTAGACACTCGCACTTGTAGAAGCACAACCAGGCGGACGAGGACACGGACCGCCTCGGCCTCGCCAGCGGCCCGCCCTCGCTCACCAGCATCGGCTCGCTCGGCGCCAACCCGCTTAGGTGACCCTAAACACTAGCACTTTAAAGTATCCAGGCGGCAGTAATTGCTTACAATTAGACGAAATATATTTGCGCCATAATAAACATGTGAAACATTTTTTTTTCTGAAGTACCTGCGAACTACAAATTTCATTCAAGTATTAGGAATATTATGCAATGATTATCGTAGATGGCGCAACCTACGTTTAACGTAAACAGTATTTTATTCATCATCAATACTCTAAACCAGTGTTTTTCAACCTTTTTCATGATGCGACCCCCCTTGTATGAAAAAATATTTCGCGACCCCCAGACCCTTCGCTTTTTTATAATGTATGTATGTGTACGTTACAGTGATACAAATATTCATTCCATACGACGTTTTTATGCGTCTCCATAATAAGGATTCGGACCTCCGGCGACCCCCCTACAGAAGCTTCGCGACCCCCCAGGGGGTCGCGACCCACAGGTTGAAAAACACTGCTCTAAACAGTTAAACGAACAATGAAGGTGTAACTCCTCTCTTCAAAAATCTGTGCTTAAGTTAAGGTCTAAAAAAAAGAAATTAAGTTCCATTAAACAACGCAAAAAAAACTAGACAGAAGTCGCGACGAAATAAGGTATTTTTGTTGGTTATGTTGTATTATGAACAGATTACGCACAATTATAGAAATCAACGGTAGCAAAACAAACACTGAATTTTACACTTACCGCTTGTAAATCTTATAACAACATAATCATTTGCTTTGAAATTATTTTAACATAGTCTGGAGTGCTAGGTAGTCATTAAAGTATTTATTGCGACGTACAGCTATTTCTTATAGCTCACAATGCTTTGGAGAAATTTTTACTACCAAAATGCATAACACTGATGCATACTATTTCCTATTTTCCGTTTTTTATAATGCAGATAAAAAGTAACAAATGAAATGTCAAAATTTGTTTACGTTAGGCGGTGCCTCTAGCGGAACTGTTTGGCAGTTTTTTCCTAATAGGCAAGCGGACTGATTTTTTTTTATTGCATAAATGAATAGTACTCTTAAATATGAGTAACTTCTCAGAAGAAACCGTATATTAAAAGTCAATATTTTCAAAGGTACAGCGATTTGTATACAAAATTTCGCGAGTCTTTATACCAAAAAAAAAAATTTTTTTTTTGCGAAATTGGTAAACAAAACCTACATCATTAGTTTACTCACATCATATACAAAAATATTCATTATGGTAAGTATGAACTTAAACGCACAAATATCGGAGATATTTACAAATATATTCCTGCGGCCATATACTATAACCTACAAGTGACGTCATTTGTAGGTCGACTTTAAAGGCAAACCGTTTAACTCAGTCTTCGCCCGCGCGGTACAGCGAGGGGCGGCCGCCCGCACCCCTCGCAGTCCCCGTAGTCGCCATACCCCCGCACTCCTGTACCGCGCGGGCGAAGACTGAGTTAAACGGTTTAGCTATAGTATGGAGCGTTTTTAGGAGGCTCGCGAAATTTTTTATACAAATCGCTGTACCTTTGAAAATATTGACATTTGATATACGGTTTCTTCTGAGAAGTTACTCATATTTAAGAGTACTATTCATTTATGCAATAAAAAAAAAATAGTCCGATTGCCTATTATCAACAAGTCAAATTTTTTTCATTTACGTAAAAATGTTTTAGATAACTGCTGCGCTGGGATGTACGTTGCGGATGGAAATTATAATCAAATGATGAGACTGCGCTGAGACAAGTTTTGATACTGGAAGGGAACAGGCAATTGTTTAATGTATTTGCTTTGAAAAAAAAAACATTGAACTTTTAGGTACATAGTATTATATTATTTATTATTTTTTGGAACAACTCTATATACCTAACTGTTGGTTAATAGTAAACAATCATAATTAGATCCTAATTCTTCTACTTCCATCTAAATGAAATATGTCTAGTAAATCATAATATTGTAAACATATAAATTGTACTTATGTCACTTGATGTAAATTATTCCAGTACTATAACTTTAAACTATATATTAACACCTAACACAGAAATAGATTAACTTTACAAAATTAGTTATTAAGATGAGAATCATCTAATAAAGCAGCTTTTATAACTTTCTATATTTTTAGTTTGCTCATATTAAATGTAAGTAAAGACTAACGGCCGCACCCAGAGACATTTAATGCTAACTTATGGAGCTTCTTAGTAGAGATTTTGATAGAAAATATTGTATGGACTTTATGCCAAATTCACTGTTGAGAAGCTTCTTATGTAAAACTAGCTGATGCCCGCAACTTCGTTTGCGCAGAACTAACGGAAGCGGAACCCTATTTTTAAACGGAACCCTAAAATAAAAGTAGCCTATATTAGACCTTATAACATCAGCTATCTGCTAGTGAAAGTCTTGTGAAAATCGGTCCAGCCGTTTCAGAGATTAGCCGGAACAAACAGACAGACCGACAGACAGACAGACGGACAGACAAAAAAATTTAAAAATTGTATTTTATTGTAAGTACCGAATATACTTTCAGATGCATTAAGTGAAAAGCTGTTAGTTTGAAGTTACAAACAGACACTTCAATTTTATTTATCTGTATAGATGTCTCAGAGTGCGGCCGTAAGAGCTTGTTATGTTGTATTACTTTGAGTAGAGGCAAAGTTTTTATTTTTTATTTTTTTAAAGATATATATTTTATTTTTAAATATATCATACCTTGGTGATTTGTTCAATTGAATATTTTTTCAGAGAATTATTCAACTGTAGTATTAACCTGCACTCATACCCCCTTACTAATAAACGCTGTATAAGCTTTGAATAGTTATACAGTGTTTTGTTGATGGTTCCCGTCACACAAGTGACATTTTTAATTCGATAGAAGAAGACAAAACACTGTATAACTATTCAAAGCTTATAGAGCGTTTATTAGTAAGAGGGATAAAGATTATGTATATACAAAATACATGTTTTATAATATTTGTCAGTACTAGCAGAAAAATATTAAAACCAATTTAAAAAAAAGCCTATGCATTATTGCATTAAAAATTTGTAATAGAGTTGTAACTATTCTTTTAAAATAATTTGGTGGCCAATATAAATACAGCACACTTATAAAGCACACATATTATTCCTAGAAGATGTTACATTGAAGATATAACTTTATTTAATTAAAAATAACATCATAGATGTAGGCATTATTTATACTATGGTAACAAGATGTAACTATTATTGTTGAATGTACCACTTTATTGTAAAACATAACATCTACATAGTTTAGGAACAAAGCTGGTACTTATTTTATTGTTTATAAGAATTAAAATAAATCCTTTGCTTCATAATATGCTTTTTACTTTAAACCTTTACTTCCAATATTTGTGGTATATAAGGGAAGGTTAAAAAGTTCTGAGCCTAGGGTACTTAGACTTTACTAAGTTAGTTTCATGATTTTGTTATTTATGATCTAAATTTCATAAAATTTGTTTTTTTTTATATGCTATTATGGACATATAATTATAGCAGTGACATAAATTACACGGTAACAGGTCATTCCTAAGTACCTTCGACTCAGAACTTTTTAGCCGCATCTTGTACATCATGTAATAATACCATTCTGTACCGTCATTACAAAATTATCTTGAGTCATTGGCTACTGTATAAACTGAATTAGGGCCTAAACCACAGAGCTTTTGGTAGCTCAAGATTTAAAAATAAGAACTGGCCTTTCCAGTGTGCATGCAACATTGTTTCTTTAGAAACTTCTAGTGGTATTGAAAAACAGTTTTTGTTAAATACACTTTATTGCTACTCAGGAGTGAAGGGGATGTTTATTTTCCCCCTAGACAAATTCACTTCTTCCCAGCAGCTGCAACACAAGCTTTTTCTGTCCATTATGTCAGTATAAAGTTTGCCATCCAAATGATCCATTTCATGTTGTGCTATTCGGGCAGACCAACCTTTAAATGTTTCACTCACAGCTTCACCTTCAGCATTATATCCTGGAATCACAAAATTGTCTGACATCATTACCCACCACAGACCCACCACAAAATTATAATAATTATTATATGATGCCAAAAACTAACTGTTTATAAACTAGTCTATATCATAAACCAAACTATGAAAAGTCTTCCCTTCACGTAAAGTTTAAACATATTGTAGAAACCAAGTCCAATTCAAGATAGTTCATTAAAATTTTGTGACTGTGTGTGGATAATTTGTTTTTATTTTTATAATTTATTGGACTGAGATCCCAGACCCCCCAGACTTCCCTTATATTCTTATTCATATCCTATTGTAGTATTAGCATGGCGTATAATATATGCATACCCACTAGTTTATGCCATGGTCCAATTTTTAGGTACAAGGCGCTAAAGTTGTGGAAAATGTTACTTTACAGCTTTACACAAATTTTCACATTTTTGTAGACCTAATAGGACAATGTTCTAGAATCTAGATAGTGACCAGGAAAACCCCTGGTTATTTAGGACATAAAATGAAAAAGACAAATACCTATATTGCTACTAATGCGACCATCAAAAATGACATCAAATCCAAATTTTAGACTTCCAAATTAAGGTCCAAAAACTTTATGCAAAAAATTGAAGCCTTAAATTTTTGCACTCTTGAAACTTATAAAGACCAGTCTAAATATGGTCAAGAAATAATATTATCCAAATATACCTCATTTATAACAAAAATATTTATTGTTTTATGAATAAACAAATTACCTTTTATTTCTACTTCATTGTATCTAGCAACATCTGCAACAAAAGACTTCACACTCTCACAGGCTTCTGGATAAACCACTTTCTTGTAATCAACTATCTTTAATGTGGGATTTATAAATACCTGTAGAAAAAAATATTACTTGGTGTCACTGTATATTGTAGGTAAGTTTTATTAATTAAATAACATCAACAGTACTCACTCACAGTAAATGGAACTATTTTAATATCTCTTAGCCGTATTATTTCTGGTGGTACACAAGCAACTTGTTTAGCGGTGTATTTCATAATAAATATTCTAGAGTTTATTCCTATTTGTGGGGCTGACATTCCTAAGCTGTCATATTTACTAAGCACAAAGTGTAGCCTACTTATTATATTTAGTGTCTTTTCACTTTTTATTTCATTTTGCGGCACCGGCTCACATACTTTACGTAATATAGGATCACCTATTTGCACGACATGTTCGTAAGGAGGAATGGGTCTTGCTCCACACCGACTTACTTTCGCATACCAATTTAGTCCATTTCGGAGAACACCCATTTCAGAATTACGCCGGCAGTTTAGTTAACCTTAATATTTAATTAATACTTTTTCGGATGATTGTCTATGTAATTTAGGTACCTATCACTTATCAAAAATCATGGTAAAAAAGTTGCTACCTACCTACCTACGAAATTCGAAAATTTACGTTATCTATACTTCGTGATTTACGTGTAAAACCATGAAGCATAGATACCAGGAGTCCGAACGGTATAGGCTTTTTAATAATAATTATGTACACAATAATAGGACCAGATCTTAGTTCTCTTTTCTGCCGCTAGGCGTGCAAGACCGACGAGTACCGCGTGTTGCCAATACTATTATACCGAGTGTTGCCAATACTATTATTTATTACAATTATTTTTAAATTACCGTTAGGCAATTACCGTGTTCTACGGTATCTATTTTCCGAGAACAGTTTCTAAGAATTTCCTAAAACTTTTATATAATAAGATTTCAATCTTTCCAGAGCTGTCAATAGCAACTTTAAACTTCCCGCGTAATTTCAAACGAGTGCACGTCGGACCGTCGCGCGCTCTACCGGCAAAAATCTGTCCCCGTAATTGAGACCATTATTTTAACATTACGTTCGGACTCCTTGTTATCTATACTTCGTGTGTAAAACGTTGACAATTGACATTTTTTTTTGTTTAATTCGTCCCGAAATGGAACAGGCTAAGGTCTTAGACCATACTGCCTCGTCTGTCGTTTGAGGTATTTCTTTGTCTTAAGGCGTGACTCCTGTTCGAAACATTACACAGAAAACGTGAAACAAAAACATTTGTTTTCATACACAAGCTGTCTCCAGCTACAGAAAATGTTTTTGGTCGAAACAAAACATTTTGTCCAGACACGATCTAAGTTCCGACGAGGAAGACGTATTAGCGCTCACAGTTTTAGTGATTGTAGGTGTAGAATCTAGGAGAAAAGAGGAGTTCTGAAAAGGCCACTTTAGGTGTTTCATAAAAGTATTTTTTTCAATTCATAAATATGTGCGCCATTTTACGCATTTCTATTGAAAACTGACAAAATTTGTGTTTTTTAATTAAGTCAGGCCGTATATTATGAGCGATCACAAAAACAAACACAAAAAACACAACAAACAAAACTATAATCCTAAAAAACCTGTACCTAGGTGTCATGTGAACGATGTGAACACTAGATAAGAAATGAAACATTTCTTCCCCTCTCTACCCGCGCGGGAATGTTTTTCGTCCGTCTCCGAAAACAAAAACATTGTCTATTCCTAGACAAATGTGTATAGCCACGCCCCAATGTTTCATGTTTTCTGTGTAATGTTTCGAACAGGAGTCACGCCTTTATATTTTCTAAATCGTCAAGTCCAAAGTCTAGTCAAAGTCGAAATAAGTAGTCAGGGTAGTCAATTAGTCAAGTCAGTCGATTCAGTAAAGTGGTAGACGCTTTACTGAAACTTCCTAGGGAGTTTTGGCGGGAAACCCAATTTAGCACGCATTTTGTAGAATGTATCACTTTTCCACACTAATGCACCTCACCGAATAATTAATGGTTAATATTCCACCACTATAACACATTAAAAACCGAATTAACACGAATTTAGAAAAATAATACAGAAACACAACATTGCTGATTGACTTTCCCGGCAAAAAACCTGACAATTGACAACCAAGAACCAACTTCAAAGTCCTGTCATGGTCCAAGGTCCTGTCCATGAAGCATAGATACCAGGAGTCCGAACGGTATAGGCTTTTTAATAATAATTATGTACACAATAATAGGACCAGATCTTAGTTCTCTTTTCTGCCGCTAGGCGTGCGAGACCATTTACCGTGTTCTACGGTATCTATTTTTCGAGAACAGTTTCTAAGAATTTCCTAAAACTTTTATTTATTAAGATTTCAATCTTTCCAGAGCTGTCAATAGCAACTTTAAACTTCCCGCGTAATTTCAAACGAGTGCATGTCGGACCGTCGCGCGCTCTACCGGCAAAAATCTGTCCCCGTAATTGAGACCATTATTTTAACATTACGTTCGGACTCCTTGTTATCTATACTTCGTGGTCCTGTCCATGAAGCATAGATACCAGGTTTGGGCTGAGTAGGCTCTGGCACATTGAGGTACATTCTTTACCTTTAGTCATTGCTCTGACAACACTGTAAAAAATACAAATTACAATTGTCATATTTGCTGAAAGTGTTATGTGGATCAGCGGCTTTTTCAGAAAAATGAAACTTTTATCGAAAACTTCTTAGCGCATGCAAATAATATTTAGGATATTTTGTTCATTCATTTTGCCCTTATTTTATCTCGACCGTTTTTTGAAGTTTTTAAATATCTAGACTTGTTTATTACACACTATAGAACACAATAAGTTGTAATAAACTAATTTATTTTTTAATGAATATTTATCAAACGTTTATCACGCAATAAAATAACCAAAGTTCACATTCAAAGTAAGTAGGCATTGCATATTTATAGTTTACTTTCATTTGAATTTGGTAAGGTTATGGCTAACCTACTCCAAAATAACATTTTAAAACTTTTAGGATTAAAATTAATTTAATGATAATAATATCATGCGAAGATAATTTATCTTATGACAAGAAATTTTCATAGAAAATAATATAGTAAAATTAGATTAAGTTGTCTAATATTCAAATAAATTTTCTTTATTGCTACAGATGTTTAAATCCCGGATTTTATCACAAACATCAAGAATTATTAAACGCATGATGTCGAGCGCCGAATCTGATGTGTTGTTTGAGTCAGTAAACAATGCTGGAATCATTGTCCTCAATAGACCAAAAGCTTTGAATTCATTGAATACATCCATGGTAACAAAACTGCTACCACAGTTGATTGAGTGGGAGAAAACTAAAAGCCTAGTTATTATAAAAGGTGCAGGAGAGAAGGCCTTCTGTGCCGGAGGTGATGTTAAGTTAGCAATAGACCCGGTAGAAGGACCTAAATTCTTTCACACCGAATATAATGTTAATTATCTTATTGGAAAATACTCAATACCCTACATAGCATTTATGAATGGAATCACAATGGGAGGTGGACTAGGAGTGTCCGTTCATGGACGATACAGGGTAGCTACTGAGAAAACATTAATAGCTATGCCCGAAACTAAGATCGGTTTGTTCCCTGATGTTGGTGGTTCCTACTTTTTACCAAGATTACAAGTCAATCTTGGTCTCTATTTAGGATTAACTGGTAAGCATAAGAATTTTCAAAATAAAATTATGATTGAATTAAATTGAATTCTGTATTAAATAAAAATAAACTACTTCATAGTTCATGTTATTCTTATCAATACAGCCTCCATGGTCTAGTGGTTAGAGCATTGGCTCTCGACTCGGAGGTTGTGGGTTCGATTGCTGCATCGGAACAACAAAAAATGTTGTTTCAAAGTTTGGTTAGGACAATGCAGGCTGATCACATGATTGTCTGACAAGAAAGATGATCCATGCATCGCATGGGCATCTAAAAAGTCAGACCTGCACCTTATCTCGTCAGTCGTGTTGGTTATCCCACTGGATTACGAGAGTAAAGAAAGAGAGAGTGCTCTTGTGTACTGCGCACACACTTGGGCACTATAAAACACTCCTGCGTAACAAAACCGGCCACCGTCACCGAGATCGGTGGGGAGTTATTAAAAAAAATATTCTTATCAATATTTATACTGTAGGTGACCGACTTAAAGGCAAAGATGTAGTTAAGGCTGGTATTGCAACACATTTTGTGTCAAGTTCACGTTTATATGAGTTGGAGAAGCTGTTGTCGCGTTGCACCAGTGACAGCGAAGTGCAGTCATTGCTGAACAAGTTTAATGAACCACCAGCTGAGTTCACACTAGCAGATAATATCAAACATATCAATTACTGTTTTGCTGCGTCAACAATTGAGGAGATTATTGAAAGATTAGAAAAAGTTCAAAACGAATGGTCAGCAAAAACTCTGAAGGTAAACATAGATAGTTTGTGTTTCTTTTCATTGTGAATTTTATTTAACCTGAAACAAGATGATTGCTTTTTGATGAAATATAATATCTAAAGTGCAGTTGTGGAGCACATAGAATTACGTACATTGACTTATAGCTATTTGTCTCTATTACTTGAGCACATAATCTACATCTACACTAATATTATGAAGAGGAAAACTTTGTTTGTATGTTTGTTTGTTTGTAATGAATAGGCTCAAAAAGTACTGGACCGATTTCAAAAATTCTTTCACCATTCGAAAGCTACATTATCCACGAGTAACATAGGCTAAATTTTATTTTGGAAAAAATAGGGTTCCGTAAGATATTTGGGTTTTTCGGACTCAAGGTGTAAAAAATCAACCAGAAAAGTTACTTATTTTGCGTACGCTGCCTAAACTATAAAAGATAGAACCATATAATGTTCTAATTAATTGTGGATCTTATAAATATCTACAAAAAAGTCCGCGACACACTATACCTATCTATGTCGAGTGAGGCACAACAACCATTTTTTTATTTAGAAATCTTGAATTTTTTTGGACTACATTTAAACGCGTTTATTTTACTCATGCTATTAATCCTTATCAAAATAAATTATTTTATCACTAAGTACAGTTTATGTAGATAATATTTGGTCTTTGAATGATTAAAATTGGACATTTGGTTTTGAAGTTATGGCGAAATTAAAATATTACGATTTCTGCTATACGGCCCGTTGCGAAGTGGTATGCGATAGGATCACAATAGCAATATATTTGTGCTTGAGTGAAAGAAAGTAGCGATGAGTCAATGTACGAAATTCTATGTGCTCTATAACTGCACTTTTGCTTTTGTTTCTTTATAAGTTCTTTTTCAGTGTTAAAAGAATTTCATTTAAAAAAATTATTGATTTGTTTACTTTTTATTTCTTTCTAGACTTTACAAGAGATGTGCCCTGGTTCATTGAAGATAACACTGAGAGCTTTACAGAGAGGTGCCCAAATGCAACTGCCTCAATGTCTCCGCATGGAGTACAGACTTGCCACACGCGCTACATTAAACCATGACTTTCCTGAAGGTTTGTTTTAACATTCAAATGAGTTTTTTAAACTTCTTAGCAATGACATCACTATAGTTCCTTCTTAGCAATAACCAGTCTATTTATTTTGCTAATAGGTAGTAAATGGCGAAAGTATTTAATAAATATTTCTATGTATTCTTGATATTTATTTGATGAAAGTACTTTTAACTCTCTTTGTAGGAGTTCGTGCACTTCTTATTGATAAAGACAACAACCCACAATGGAAACCGAAAACTTTGGCAGAGGTTGATGATGATTATGTTGAGAACTATTTCAAGAAACTCCCAGCCAATCAAGAGCTGCAGTTCTTTGACAGTAAACTATAATCAGCTAAGTTCTAATAATTTATTATGAAATAATTATATTGTGTCATAAATCATAATGAACCTATTTTTAAAAATCATACTTTATTATACCTACATTTCAATTAAATAATTTTAATATGTTCTAAAAACTATCTATCCCACACATAAAGGAGTGAGTGTTCCTAGAGATTGTGAACGCTAATCGCGTGTGATGCCACCGGCCACCGCACAAGTTACGTATTTATGTGACATTACACATTAAGATACCCACCATATTAAAAGTATTGATAGTCCTGCGATTTTTTGCTATAAATCTACAGGAACGCTGATAAACGAGACCTTAGCCAGCTTTGCACTATTTCCGCTGGAAAAATACGGCGCTCACGTTGCGTCGCGTACGCTTGTAGCGTTCGCATTGTTCAACACGCTATAAGACTGCGTACGCTCCATGTGGTCAGCCTTATATTCAGATTTCAGATGACTACAGTCAAAAGTAACAAGAATAAAATAACTTCGCTACGATTGTGCATAACATTAACGATTTTAAAATAGCTGACTTTACTGTCTGTTA
This sequence comes from Glaucopsyche alexis, assembly GCA_905404095.1. NCBI lineage: Eukaryota > Metazoa > Arthropoda > Insecta > Lepidoptera > Lycaenidae > Glaucopsyche > Glaucopsyche alexis. The sequence continues at coordinate 21,466,911 of FR990048.1, read as the reverse complement.
ATTTAAATAAGTTGTCAACATTATAATAAACAGGGTTCCTTTTATTAGATATACTTTAGTGCCATTTACATAGGTGTTGTATTTGTTTTTATGAATATCAATTATCAAATAATTAACAACTTCAAATTATGATGAATATGTAAAGTATATTTTAATATCAATTTCTCAAGGAACGGAGTATGTTTACAGAGTAAATATTTAGTAACATTTCAACCAAATGCTAATAAAATTCAAGGCTACATGATAGTTGGTCGTAAAATGTTATTTATGAATTTTAGGTAGGTATATGTATGTCACCGTAAAATTGTAAAAACCGTTAGATTGTAAAATAACTAACGAGATTGTAAAAATATGTCGAAAGATTAAAAACTATATATTTATAATCTAACGAAAAATAATGTGTTAAATTATAGGCAGCATTTTCGCATCGGAAGTCTATTAACATTTTACAATTTCACTAGTTTTATTACAATCTAACGGTTTTTACAATTTTACGGTGACATATATATTATCAAGTTTCGGATTCAGTTTATTTTAAGTTAAATACGTATTTTCCTTACGTATTAGTACCACCTCATTAAATCTACACTAATATTATAAAGAGGAAAACTTTGTTTGTATGTTTGTTTGTTTGTTTGTAATGAATAGGCTCAAAAAGTACTGGACCGATTTCAAAAATTCTTTCACCATTCGAAAGCTACATTATCCACGAGTAACATGGGCTAAATTTTATTTTGGAAAAAAATAGGGTTCCGTAAGATATTTGGGTTTTTCGGACACAAGGTGTAAAAAATCAACCAAAAAAGTTACTTATTTTGCGTACGCTGCCTAAACTATAAAAGATAGCACCATATAATGTTCTAATTAATTGTAGATCTTATAAATATCTACAAAAAAGTCCGCGACACACTATACCTATCTATGTCGAGTGAGGCACAACAACTATTTTTTTATTTAGAAATCTTGAATTTTTTTTTGACTACATTTTAACGCGTTTATTTTACTCAAGCTATTAATCCTTATCAAAATAAATTATTTCATCACTAAGTAAGTTTATATAGATAATATTTGGCCTTTGAATGATTAAAATTGGACGTTTGGTTTTGAAGTTATGGCGAAATTAAAATATTACAATTTCTGCTGCACGGCCCGTTGCGAAGTGGGCGACATTCTGTAGTATTAGTATCAGTATTGTACCCGTGCGAAGCCGGGGCGGGTCGCTAGTAAATAATATAATCCAGATGTAACGCACGCAACTAACGGATTGATCATTGATGCTACCTTTTAAACATGTGTGCCTAAGGCACTCGAGAAGCACTGTCGGCAAAGAATATGTATTATACTGTCGCACTGCGCACAGTGTTCTATTTCACTCAAAAAATTTCCCTGTGCTGTTTATCGCATAAATCGGTGAAGAAAATACATTTTAAATGCAAGAGTAAAACACCCACGTGTCTATTTCAAATACTTTTTTTTTATAAAAAAAATATATCATGGAAAATATGCGCCTAAACGTCCTTCATCAGACTATATTAATCAAATATATATATATTGATCAGACACGCTTATAGAATTTATTAAGTCTTTTTTTTACGTCGAGGTCACGAAACATAAATTATTTTTTATAAAAAAAAGTATTTGAAATAGACACGTGGGTGTTTTACTCTTGCATTTAATAGTAGATTGTTAGCCTGGGGTTGAAAGGAATCAATTCCCGAGGTAGTTAGGCTATAGTCCGAGTAGGAATTCATTCTTTTACCCGTGGCATACACTCTACTTTTCATTTAGAATATGAGGAAAATAAAACTAGTTGTTTATCTAAACTATTTATTGATAATAATATATTAGTAATTTAGTATCCCGGCAATTTGTGTTGACTTTTTAATTTTTAAATATGGAACTTACGCTCGCCGCGCCACTCACGGCTTATTCCGCTCAAAGAAGTTTGCGCTAAATTCACACTGGCTTTTTAGAAAGTCATGTCATTTTTAATAGTTTTTTTTTACATAAAACTCACGAAGTATAGATAACAAGGAGTCCGAACGTAATGTTAAAATAATGGTCTCAATTACAGGGACAGATTTTTGCCGGTAGAGCGCGCGACGGTCCGACATGCACTCGTTTGAAATTACGCGGGAAGTTTAAAGTTGCTATTGACAGCTCTGGAAAGATTGAAATCTTAATAACCTCCTGGGTGTCAGGCGCCGGGTGCCGCCTTTGAGAGCTAGGGCAAGAAGCGTCAGGGGCCGGGTGCCGCCTTTGCGGGTAGTAGTTATATTTTTTTCTTTCATTTAAAACCCTACAATTTTTAAAATTTTTTTGCCACACCACGCTGGACATAAATAAAAAAGAAGGAGATATTGGGCATTTGCGTATAGATTTAATAAAAATTTTAGAGGGAATTTTAAAAATTTCTGCGACATACCGTCGTGCCGGCACCCGGCACGCGACACTGAGTACTTGACAGCTTTCGGTTAGTATGAAAAAAATTTCAAATTTCAATAATTTCAAATAGGAATGTAAATTGAACACTTTATTAGAAATAGTATGTATTCTAGTGCCTAGGAATGTCATTAATTAATGATAGAATTAAGTACATTAGTTACAATGATTGTTTTTGTAAGACAGTCCCGTCAAAAAAGCCTTTTTTCCGAGGGTTTTTATTCCCTCATTGTGCATTGAAAACAAACAAAAGTGGCACAAAATTGATTTAAAATATATTGAACTATTTAAAAATACAAAAACATGTGAATAAATATGTCCCAGCTACAGTTTATTGAGCAACAAACCATGTCCTGTTTTTCATAAAAACTGTAATTTGTGTTATATCTCTGAGATCCAATTGTAGTAATAGTACAAGATGTTTTGTACTGAAATTAAATTTCTAAAGTATCCACCTATGTAAATAAAGCAAATTTTACAATATTAACACATAAATATGGCATTATTTGGGGTCTGAAATTAATAAGTTTGAAAAAAAAAGAACTCGTGTATTTTTTGCATCAAGATTCCTTTTATTTAGTTAGTTATTTTAAAATTATAATTCCGTCATCACGTAGGCAATTTAATCTAGTTTCTAAATATGTATAATATATATAGGTTTAAGTTACAATTTATCAATATAATCTTGAAAAACTACAAGGCGGGAGTCGCGCCCGTGATTCGCCAAATTGGCCCGCGATGGCCCGACGCCAGCTCATTTCGGCCATTTTTCGGCCCGACGGTCTAGAGGTTAAATAAAAGTTTTAGGAAATTCTTAGAAACTGTTCTCGAAAAATAGATACCGTAGAACTCGGTAATTGCCTAACGGTAATTTAAAAATAATTGTAATAAATAATAGTATTGGCAACACTCGGTATAATAGTATTGGCAACACGCGGTACTCGTCGGTCTCGCACGCCTAGCGGCAGAAAAGAGAACTAAGATCTGGTCCTATTATTGTGTACATAATTATTATTAAAAAGCCTATACCGTTCGGACTCCTGGTATCTATGCTTCATGATAAAACTCTTCACAGATGACAGCAGTTCTATTTTTGAAGTTTTTTTTTTTTTTTTTCTTCTTTCTTTTTGGCAGCTTGACACAAGGGATATTTTTGAAGTTTTGAGGATATATAAACTCCGATTTTTAATTCAAGATCAAAAAAACTACTACAATATTGCCACTGCAATAAAATATTTGTGCAAGAGTATATTCCTTATTTCTAAAAACAAGGCTTAGATATTTTTAATTATTAGTAATTTTAATCAGATGATTTAAATAAGTAACCGGAGTTATTTTATTTTACATAAATTACAAAACGCCCTAATAAAATCTTAAACATCAGTAATTTTTGGTAGTATACCTGGTATTTTACTGGTATCACTTCAGGTATTCATAACATTTGGTGCAATAATTTACAGGCTAAAGTAACATACTTAATATAATTTAAATATACATGTACCTAATTTACAAAATAGCAGAAAAATTGTGTGTAGCTCGCTTTATGGTCGTTATCTTATCGCCGCCATTTTTTTCGGCCATAACACCATGATATTGTTTATCCCTTTGAGTATATAACCACTAGAGAGAGTTTTAGCCAGCAATCGCGTGTCCTTTTTCTGCTTGTGTGCATTGCAATAGTGTACGTGCAGGGATGTAACGTATATCGATATAATATCGATAAACTACTCGACTATTCTAGTAAAAACCATTAATATCAATATAAAAGCTTATATCAATAAGGATTATTTGACAAAAACCTTGTTTAATCATTATGTTGACCAGTAATGTCAATAATAAATAAAGTAGGGGAGACCGAGGGGTGTTGACACAATTTTTACATTTTGTCTCATATACCAAACACTATTGCCAGAAATGGTATGATATTAGTACCAAACGTTAGGTCATTCTTTACACTTGCAAATGACTAACATAAAGAAATTTTAAGTGTTAAATATTGTGGTAAAAAATCGACTTAACCGCAACAAGTCAACTTGTTTCAATTCCCCTCATACAGAGGTGAAATGAAACAGGGGTCGAGGAGAGTTAAAACATATGATTTCTGTGAAACAATAAGGGCTGTAAAATAAAAGTTGTGATATAGTTTAAAGGCATGTATTAAAATTTACCTATTCAAGCACATATTTTGCTGTTTTACGTATCTATTCACATTTTGTACTGATATATCGCATTAGTAGAAAACTACAGTTCTGATATACAATATGATTAACTCCTAAAGAAGTTAAAAGTATCGTAACGTCATTATTCGTTAATTAAAATAATAGTCAGATAAACAAAATGTTTTACATTCATTGAAAAGCTTTAAAATAAAATATTAAATTTTAATAAATAATTAACTTTCTGTCGTTTCTTTAGAATTACAATCAGTTTTGATAATTATTGTTTCATATATTTATGTAACAATAATCTCACAAATATCAAAAATGTAAATGGAAAACAAAAAAAAAACGACAATCTGCCAAAAATGAGGCAAAGTTACTTGATACTATATCTTTTGCTGCAAAATTATATATTTTACGACTTGCCATACCTCTGTCAGTCTTTATTATATGATCAGTAGGCATGCTGAAACAAAATAAATAAATTAAAAAGCATTTATTTAATTGATACAACGTTAATGCTTTTTAATGCGTAAGTTTAAGTGCGTAGGCATGGTAAAAAAACGTAAATAACTTACTTTTCACGATTTTTGTCACATGGCACGCATAACTCCATAAATGCGCGACTCATGCCACCGATGCGTATTGACAAGTCAGCGGGTGGAGGGGAGTGGTTGAAATGCAACGTTGCGAACTCGCTAACAGTTTTAAGTTCTATGAAATCGGTACTGTTTCAAATCACCTTTGTGTCAAAACCCCTCGGTCTCCCCTAACATATTGCAAAAAGGTTGGCGAAACCTGAAACATTCACTTGACAATGACATAAGTCGCTTTGACACCTTTGACAGTGACGTATCTGTAGTAGCTTTTGTGATCTTGAATTAAAAATCGGACAAATTCATTTTTTTGAATTTTTTGATTCAATGAATTTGTATGAGTTTTTCCCTCCCTATGAAAGGAAAGTAGCGTTTTTCACCCAATAATCAGATCAAAACAACACTACTTTCCGAGTATGAGAAATGAAAAATGTATTTCTTCAACTATGTATGCGATAAACAGCATAGGGAAATTTTTTGAATGAAATAGAACACGTTAGTAATGTATATTCTTTGCTGTCGGTACACGCACATCTGTGTGAGTCTAATGATATTAGAAACAGAAAAAATACAGCGACGCGACCGAGACGATAATATAAGTGGTTAGGGGTTAGATGTTGTTTGTTACTTTCAAAGTTGCCAAGTATTTCTCATACTGGTAGAATTTACAGGATAAATACAAAAATATGAAATATTTTCAACTACCTAATATAATAACGAATTCCTAAATCCTAACGTAGTCTGAAACTTATCTAGATTCAACATGTATGATGTAACCTTATCTAAACAGTTGTTTACAATTATCACAAAATATTCATATTTGTTAAACAACACTGCGACGTCATTGATAACACTATCCGATATCTTCGGGTCTAAAAAGGCCACTTCAGGTGTTTCATCTAATATATTTTTTAACTCATGTGCGCCATTTTACGCATTTGTTTCTATTGAAAACTTTAAAAATTTATGTTTTCTAATATGATGAAAGCAGATTAATCATGTAGGTAGACATTTTACTATTTCATGATTTTTTATGGAAAAAAATATATGAAACATAATATGAAACACCTGAAGTGGCCTTTTTAGACCCCCAGTTATCTATGGCTATGACCCAGCAAATTATACCCGACCAAAACATATTGAGTTAACATATCTACTCAACATTACGAAAACATGCAATTGGTCATCATATCGAAAAAATAAAAATCGCTTTAAGTTCGCATTTAGCTAGAAAGCTTTTGCCCGCGGCAGCACTCGCTGTAAATTCTGGATGAAGGAAGTATAAATATTTTTTTGTAGTCGGCTATTTAACTGTAGCCGGTCCAAAATGATTTCCTTTAGAGTTTAGACTCCTCCAATATCTTATATAGTCTCAGGAATCCTTTTTGCGGGTTATTGTAGGTGGTTTTGATAGTGGTTTTAAATAAAATAAATGGAAGGATCAACAAACACACTTTACATATTTTTTATCAGGTACTTAGAATAACATAATATTTTGATAACATAATATTTTAAACTTTTGTACATCAACACTGTTATCTGTTACGCAATGTACTACAATGTAATAATACTTGTTATATAACCTAGGTTAATTGTTTTATAATATTATAAATAGCTAAAGTTGATTTTTTTACTAAAATATATTTTTCTATATGAATATTTAATATAGTATGAATAAGATAAGCGCACTGAAAACGATCAAATTTGTTAGACAAATTTTCGACAAGTTATAAACAGGCTGTAAACCACGAAGTATAGAATACGTCCTGTACCCCAAGCAGGAACATTTTGCGGTATCGTTACGTTACGTGTACGTAAGCGAGAAATATGAGGTATAGTGTATGAAAATTTTAGTTACTTTTACGTCCGCTAGAGGCGCTTTCATGGTTTTCATACAATATTTCTCGCTTACGTACAGCGTACACGTAACGATACCGCAAAATATTCCTGCTTGGGGTACAGGAGTCTATAACGGTTATCTCTACCTTCCATAATAACGGTATAGGCTTTCCATAGTATTTATGTTAGTATATAATATACCTATCTATGATTTATGTACACAATAATAAACCCAGATCTTAGTTCTCTTTTCTGCCACTGGCTGCGCTAGAATTTCGGACGTACCGATGCTATTGTGGCGGACACGATGTGTTACTACTAATATAATATCAAATTATTTGTAGAACAAATTGGATCGTTTTCAGGGGGCTTTATGCATAAATTTTAATTGGCTGTGCTGTTGAAATTAGAACACATTAATTATTATAATTAGAGTCCGACCGAAACTGGTTTTCCGGCCGAAACCGAAACTGAAACCGAATATTCGGCCGTGGCTTCAGTTTCGGCCGAAACCGAAACTCACGTGGTCAAGTAGAACATTCCTTAAGACCAGGTAGACCAAGCGAAATAGGCATTTAACGCTTCCAAGAGTTGCCCGCAATTGCCGCAAAGCGAGCCGCGCGCCTACGTCGCCGGCGTGAACTTACATGAACCCAAAGTGTTACAGTGTAGTCGTGTCGGGAGTAGGTCAATTTATTTTATTATTTGCATTGAAAAAGATAATAAAATTCATAGATAACTGTTTTAATGCAACACATAGCACACATAATTTGAATAGATATTATAGGTACTTATGTAAAAAATGCTTAAATTTTATTCAATTACTAGCTTTTCCCCGCGACTTCGTCCGCGTGGAATAGTTACTTTAGGATATCGCTAATATTTACCCGCGACTTCATTTACGTAGAAGGAGAAGCGCTTTCACCTCACGACTACCCGCCCGCGCCGCGCGCCGTACTATAGCGCGCATGATTATTTTATTACTGCGATATCTTCTAAAATACTTATGAAAATCAAATGATGTAAACGGCAAATTTCTTCTAGATTAAATGCTTGTAATGAATAACGTATTTACTTGGATAAGGATTAATATAATCTTTATGAAAACACCTTCAGAAATAATGCTTACTTTTAGAACAAATTTGGTTAGTACAAAAAGGTTATAGTGAGCCAACCTTAAAAGATAGACATATACTGTCGCGGACTTTTTTTTAGAACTTTTAAAGGGGAACAATTCTGCCATACATCATTTTAGCGAAACTTTAACCGTTTACGCAGCGTACGCAGCGAAAGCTCTCAAAAGGAAAAAAAGACCCCCGATTTTGTAACATTCTTGAATGATGCTCCGCTCGTATTGAGCTTAGCATGATGTTATATAGCCTAAAGCCTTCCTCGATAAGTGGACTATCCAACACAAAAAGAATTTTTCAATTCGTACCAGTAGTTCCTGAGATTAGCGCGTTCAAACAAACAAACAAACTCTTCAGCTTTATAATATTAGTATAGATTTTGACAGTTTCTATGCAGTGGGTTCTGTTACAAGTATAAAAACACGCTGTGTTCGATGTGTGCATGGAGACGAGTACCTATCGTTAGCTCGTGTGGTCACTAAAGTACGTGTCGTTTCGTGAGATAAAAATACTGTATCAGGTACATAGGTGTTGACGATTTGATGGTACCTACTTAGGCAGACACTTGCAAAAAATGTATTCCTACTGCCGAGTCCGCACGTTTGCCACTTGCCGCAAAATCCAAACCTCCACAAACGTTTGACTTTTTGAAAATCCGGATTTTTGAATTTTTTCTCCCAAAAATCCGGATTATCCGGATAATTCAGATTTTTTCATTTTTTTTAATTTGTTGCATATTTTATAAAACTTCAATGTTTATTGTACTACTATTTTGTAGCAAAAAATACACTCATTAGTAAAAAAAAACAGTTACTTTTTTATAATTTAATTTAAATAAATTCTTATTTTAAGTTGTAATTATTATAATTACAATCTGAATAAATAAAAACATAATGAGATTATATCAAAATTATATACTTAATTATATTTATTTTTTCATTTTTATAAATATTTTTGATTACGTTTGAAATTCTAGAATGTTCAGTTTTATAGTTAGTATTTTATTTTGAATAAGGTATGTATATATTGTTATTTACTAAATGTTCCAGCAGTAAAGAATTATAAAAAAGTGGAATAGCCTGTGATCTTTTTAACGCTTTTTTTATATAATTATCTACGCCACAGTTCACCACTACCGTTTTCGTAAAGTTCCATTTCTATGAGAAAGTACTAACGTAGGAAAATTATTACAGTTTAATAAAACGTAGGAAACTGAAAATGTCATTACCAGGTTTTTGGGGGTGCTGGATACGAAAATGGCATTCATTTTGAAATTCCAATATGGCGGACATACTTAATTTTATAAAAATAATATGGTTGTCCTTTTGTTGGTTTCTGGGGGTGCTGATTACAAAAAAGTCATCCATTTTAAATTTCCTTAGTAACCCCGCAACCTCATATTTTCTTCATGATGGAAGAAAAAGAAATTTGAAAATCCTGAATTTTCCAAAATTTCCATAGCTTTATACATCCCTCGTATCTCAATGTAGAGCATTTTTTTTATAAAATTGATTCTATCTCGGAAACGGTGCATCCTATTGAAAAAATAATGAAAATTTCCTCCCCTTAAAAACCCCGCAACACCATATTTTCTTCACGATGGAAGAAAAAGAAATTTGAAAATCCTGAATTTTCCAAAATTTCTATAGCTTTATACACTGTTTGTGTCAAAGTAGAACATTGCCATATTTTTTTTCTATAATCGCTTCTATTTTAAAAACGGAAAAATAATACTATTACTGGAAAAATAATAAAAATGTCCTCCCCCTTAACCCGGAAATCGCATATTTTTTTCATGAATGCCAAAAAAAGAAATTTGAAAATCCTGAATTTCGAAAAGTTTCTATAGCTTACATAGCTGGTACCTCTACAAACTACATGTTAATTTTACGAAGATTGGATAGTCTCCATTTTGGAAAATGAAATTGGAAGACAATTTTATAATCAGCATATGAAACATGGAAAAAGACATCCATTTTTAATAAAAAAAAAATATACGCCATTTTGGAATTTTAAAACGGATTTTATTTTCATATTATTCTGCACCCCCAAAAACCTTGAAAACGATACCCATACCAAAGAAAGAAAAACCTCCAATAGTATCCAAAACTGGGATTTTCCGTAGCTTGAAAATTGAATTTTTAGCAGCTATTAATTTATCAATCAAATCTTTATTAGCTACTTACATGGTATAATGGTCACCAACTCATCGGTGCTAATTGGATTAAATTTCGCTACTTTTTATCTGCCGATTTTTGTATTTTTTGTCACTTGAGTGATTTCACCAGTTTGGTAATTTAGTCGCCAACATATTAATTCGCTGCCAAATTCAGCAATACAGTATGCTCACGTACAGTCACCAACTTATTTTTTGTTCACTCGATTAATTATATCCCTTATTCAAATATTGTACGTCTAGAGTACTAATTACAATTAAAATATGTAATTTTCATAGAAGTAACCAAGATTCGAAAAACTCGAAAAATCCGGATTTTTAAATGAAAATCCGGATTTTTCGAATTTTTCGAATTTCGAAGTATCCGGATTGCAACCCCTACTTGCGAGTGACTTGGTGTGTTCTGCAAAGGCAAGCATGACGGATGTTGAGCACGTATCCTTATATTTTATTGTAAATAGAACAGCCTCCGTGGTCTAGTGGTTAGAGCTTGGCTCTCGACTCGGAGGTCGTAGGTTCTAATTTCGATTCCCGCACTGGAACAACAAAAATTGTTGTTTCCAAGTTTGGTTAGGACAATGCAGGCTGATCACCTGATTGTCTGACAAGAAAGATGATCCATGCGTCGGATGGGCAGGTAAAAAGTCGGACCTGCGCCTCATCTCTCGTCAGTCGTGTCGGTTATCCGTCCCCCTGGATTACGAGAGTAAAAAAAAAGAGTGCCTTTGTGTACTGCGCACACACTTGGGCACTATAAAAATACTCCTGTGTAACTGGCTAGGCTACAATAAAACCAGCCACCGTCACCGAAATCGGCGTGGGGAGTTATTTATTATTATTATTGTAAAAACAGAAATCGAAATAAAAAAAAACGAAAAGTACGGCAAAGAAGATGGTAGATGTTACAAATTCATAAAAACCGTTTACTGGCTTATTCAATAATGTACTAAGGCTACTCCACGCATTAGCTACTTTTTTCTCATAATACACAACACAATAATATATCTATGGACGCTTCACACCAAGTCAATCTGGTCCCGTGGTAAGTTCTCGAAGAACTTGTGTTACGGGTACCAGACAACAGAAATATATTTAATAATTTTTATATTATACACATATTTAAGATTTTTATTGTATTATACACATATTTAATACACATTCATGACCCAGGAACACAGAAATTTTTTTTGTTCCTTCAGCGGGATTCGAACCCGCGACCCCCGGCTTGAGCACCAACACGCTCAACCACTGAGCCACAGAGGTCGTCTCATCTGGCAAAAGCAACGACGTGGCGACGATAATGTTATTGTGTATGGTTATATGTATAACTAGCCGATGCCCGCAACTTCGTTTGCGCCTAACTGACGGAAGCGGAACCCTATTTTTTAAACGGAACCCTAAAATAAAAGTAGCCTATATTAGACCTTATGACATCAGCTATTTGCCAGTGAAAGTCCCGCGAAAATCGGTCCAGCCGTTTCAGAGATTAGCCGGAACAAACAGACAGACAGACCGACAGACAGACAGACGGACAGACATTTTTAAAAATTGGTATTTTATTGTAATTGTAAGTACCGAATATACTTTCAGATGCATTATGTGAAAAGCTGTTAATTTGAAGTTACAAACAGATACTTCATTTTTATTTATCTGTAGGTAGGTATATAGATTTAGTTCAAAAATAAAAAGAAGCATAAAAAAATACAAAACAAACTTTCCTATAAATTTTTATTGTATTATATGTCCATGACCCGGGAACACAGGAAACTTTTTGTTCCTTCGGCGGGATTCAAACCCGCGACCCCCGGCTTGAGCACTAACACGCTCAATCACTGAGCCACAGAGGTCGTCTCATCTGGCAAAAGAAACGACGCGGCGACGATAAAATGTAACATCTTATTGTGTATGGTTATATGTATAACTAGCTGATGCCCGCAACTTCGTTTGCGCAGATCTAACGAAAGCGGAACCCTATTTTTTTAAACGGAACCCTAAAATAAAAGTAGCCTATGTTAGACCTTATAATATCAGCTATCTGCTAGTGAAAGTCCCGTGAAAATCGGTCCAGCCGTTTCAGAGATTAGCCGGAACAAACAGACAGACAGACAGACAGACAGACGGACAGACAAAAATTTTAAAAATTGGTATTTTATTATAAGTACCGAATATACTTTTAGATTCCTTATATGAAAAGCTGTTAATTTGAAGTTACAAACAGACACTTCAATTTTTTTATCTGTATAGAATTAGTTCAAAAATAAAAAGAAACATAAAAAAATACAAAACAAACTGACTTTCCTTTAGATTTTTATTGTATTATACATATCCATGACCCGGGAACACAGGAAACTTTTTGTTCCTTCGGCGGGATTCAAACCCGCTACCCCCGGCTTGAGCACCAACACGCTCAATCACTGAGCCACAGAGGTCGTCTCATCTGGCAAAAGCGGCGGCGACGATAAAATATAACATGTTATTGTGTATGATATGTATAATTTAGTTCAAAAATAAAAAAAAAACAAAACAAACTGACTTTCCTACACTGCGTTAGAAACGAAAGAATTGTTCGATAAATACGCGGGTAAGCCGTGCGCTAGCAAAACTGACATAGGTCTGTCCTCGTCAACGCCTAGCGGGCGACTGTGGGGCGACTCAAGCGGCTTACGCACGCTGCATTTCAATAATTATTTAATGTTAAAATAATTAAACCAACATGCAAAATGTAACCACAAATTATTCTTCTTTAAGTTATTAGCTTTTCGTAGATATGATTTTTGAAAGTAAAACTATCATGAACTTCATGAACAAAAAGAAAAATATTCAAATTTAGCCTCCTCTTCGGAATTATTTTTGATCGAGTGAAGTTTTCAATATTATGTTTTGAACCACAAATTGTAAAAGAACATTAAGTAAACAACAATGTGTATTTATTTTGGCTTTTTAAAGTTACTATTTGTTTGTTTATTATCGATTCAAAGTCATGTAAAATTGGGTCTACACGGCCTTAAAATACTGAAATTTGGTGCATTTTATCCATTATTCTGCATTAATTAGGACATGAAATGGAAACACGGTATATTAATTTTGTTGTAATCATTTATTTAATGTAATATTAAGTAAAAAAATATTAATTATATTTTAATTATGTTTTCAAATTCAGTTGCGTTGTCTAAGCGTTGCCACAAGAAACGAAGTTAGGCGAGCGTGCACGAAAACTTCCGAAATCAGTTTCGGTTTCGGCAAAAGTTTCGGCCACTTTTGGCCGAAACCGAAACTGCCGCCGGAACTTGATTTTTGGCCGAAACTCGGCCGAAACCGAAACCGAACTTTCGGTCGGACACTAATTATTATACCTACTTAAGAGAAGCATTTATTTTGTAACGTTTTATAAACAAAGGTAGGTAGTACATTAGTATACGCATTTTGTATGTGGCTGACAATAAAGGCGATCTTAATATTATTATTTTTCTTTATTTATTTAGTAATTACTATTTCTACTCCGTTTGATATCAAGTGCAGTAGTTAAAATCTAGCTTTATGTTAAAAACAGATTTATGTCTGACTGATTGAATTATCTAGTTACTAGTATAATAATGAGAATACCGAATAAGATGACTTCACAATCTGAAACAAAAGGTAATAAACTTATCAAATAGCAAATTATATGGGTGTGACAAAGTACTAAGGTTATTCGACTTACCGATAGGTACGACTGGTACGAAACTTCTATTATGCCAAAGCTGCTAATTATAACAGGTCTCTGAAAATAAAATTAATGATAAGGGGGCGTTCATAAATTACGTATTAGACATTTTTAAGGATTATTTACCCTCCTCCTCCCTTGGTCAGATCAGATATTCGCCTCGACCCCATCCCCCACTCCCTAATTTCACCTGAGATTATTCATAATTTTTAAAATTAGCACCCTAAAGTTAGGAATTATAAGAACCTTACACCCGTCATTGTCAAGCAGTAAGCGAGCTAATAATTATGAATTAAACTAAGAAAACTTTCGAATACGTCAGCTTTCAGACACAAAAACACAGTTTATCTGTTTGAGAGCTACAATGCCACTTACACATGTGATTTTACGTCCGGGTTTAAAAATCTATGCTTCGTTTATTTATGGTCCAACTGAAAAACTTTACAACAACAAACAACTTTAAACTTGTATTTCGGAAATAATATATAGATAGCTGATAACAAAGTACCTACCTGACTTTGCCTCATGGCCACGACCAGCATCTTCTTGATTTTCGGACCTGACTTGCCGCTGCAATTGTGCCACCCAGAATGGAACATCGCAGTCGGTAGCACTGCGGCCTTATATAGGTATGTAAAGAAAAAACTATTTATTAGTATGTAAATAAACTTGTTTTTAACTATGTAGTTAGGATATGCTAGCTACTTCATTGACACATATGGGACTGTTGTGTTTTTTGGGACTGTATAATTCTTACCTCTACTGTAATGTCGCCAGCATTCCACATTATGAGGCCTGTGCTAATCAAAACCGCTATAGCCGTTGACAAGATGGCGAGGGTATTCATCAAAGTTCGGTCCGAGCTCTGAAACATCTTTAGCTTAGTCTTTTATCGACAGAATTAGTTGGTTTTACAGGATTAATTAAGTAACTCTAAATCTCTACCAAAAAGCAATTTAACGTACTATCAGGGAATCGAATTCATAAGCAGATAGAGAGTTGTTTTAATTTATTTGTATTATAATGACAACATGCAGTCACAATGCAACTGTCGATGATGTCATCATGTCCATGTCAGTTCGATATCATATTAATTACTTACGAACAAATTACGACAGTCAAACTGCTTATGAAATTATCTGCTTATGTGCTTATGATTCCCTCATAGGTACCTACATAATTCTTTACCAAAAGTACCAAATATCAATATAACTTACCACCAATTGAAGCATTAGCAGACACAGAACTGACACGTTTACCAGAATCTGCCCGCTGAATATTATATTACACGTAACTTGACATTCTTTTGTGCACCTGGAAAGCTTTCAACACTTAAGTATTCTCTCAGACTTTTAGTTTTTAAACTTGCTAACAAAAAAGAGGCATAAGTCAATCGGCAATCCTACCTTAATGTTTCATCGTGTAATTTGAACCCCATTCTTATTGCTTCTTCGTACATCTCCTCTTTTCGCTCTTGAGATTTTAATTCGTTGTCATCTCTAAATACGTCATTAAGACTGTAAAAATAACTTTGCAAATTCTTGTATTGTTGGCCTACTATTATAGAAATGCAGGTCACTAAGGCATAAACGGCTGTTACCCTTATCATAAAGATCCACCAAACCAAATAGCTGACGACTCGTAAGATCTCAGCTCTGAGGCTTGTATCTGTAACTTCTGGCCAAGCTGTGACTACAGTTGTAAATGTGCCCTCTGCAACAAACAATCCAACTGATTGAGATTTGAGTGTACTGTTGGTTCTTGGTACAAATTCATGTTCATAATATCACACAACTTTTTTATATACACTTTTCCACTTTATTTAGATTTTTACAATCTATACTAATATTATAAAGCTGAAGTTTGTTTGTTTGTTTGAATGCGCTAATCTCAGGAAATACTGGTTCGAATTGAAAAAATATTTTTGTGTTGGATAGTCCATTTATCAAGGAAGGCTTTAGGCTATATAAAATCATACTAAGCTCAATACGAGCGGAGCATGAGTTTATATAATAGAGTATATATTTCTTTGGTTTATATAGCCAAAAGATTTTATCTTGGGAGATGGAGATATCAACTAGACCCATGTCGCGTATTTTAAAAGATGACTTAGGACAAGAAGCCTATAAGAGACGTACTAGTAATTTCTTAACTGATAATTTAAAAAAGAATAGGGTGGTAAAATCGAAACAACTACTGAAGCGCTACGCAAAAAAAAATAGAAAATTTTTGTTTACGGGTGAGATTTTTTTTACAATTGAGCAACATTTTAACAAACAAAATGACCGTATTTATGCTCAAAACTCTAAGGAAGCTTTCCAATTAGTCGACAAGAGTGCAACGTGGGCACTATCCTACTTCAGCGATGGTTTGGTGGGGTATTAGCTATGAAGGAGTGACTGAGCCATACTTTTGTGAAAAAGGTATCAAAACATCGGCACAAGTGTATCAAGATACCATTCTTGAGAAGGTAGTGAAGCTCCTTAACAACACCATGATCAATAACCAAGAATGGTCCTTCCAGCAAGACTCGGCGCCGGGTCATAAAGCTCGGTCTACGCAGTCTTGGTTGGATTTGGAAACGAACGTTTCGGACTTCATCAGAGCTGAAGATTGGCTGTCGTCTAGTCCGGATATTAATCCGCTGGATTATGATTTATGGTCAGTTTTAGAAAGTACGGCTTGCTCTAAACGCCATGATAATTTGGAGTCCCTAAAACAACCCGATTGGCAGTGAAGAATTTTCCCATGGAAAGGGTGCGTGCTTCTATTGATAACTGGCCTCGACGTTAAATGACTGTATTGCAGCCAATGGAGACCACTTCGAATAAGCTTTTTATATTTTAAATGGTTTTATATTTATGTATTAAACTAACACACTGTAAAAGTAATAAATGTTATTTGCAATAGTTTTTTTTTTCTTTGTTTCAGTATTTATGGCAAACATGATTTATACAGTATTCTCCGAGTGAAGTAACCACTCTTGAAATACTGTAGTGCCTGGGACAGTTGGTTTTTAAATGTCGTATGGTTGCCCAAGCACATACGGCATTCTCACAACATAGTCAGCCTAGTCCAGAGGAATGAGCTAGTCAATACGTGTGGGGCCAACTATATGCGGGTTTCCTCACGATGTTTTCCTTCACCGTTAGAGCGTCCGTATAATGTACTTGAGATCTGAAAAAGTCTCATTGGTACACGCCACAACCTGGGATTCAAACCTGCACTCTCACGAGTGCGAACCAAACGGTCTACCCACTAGGCTACGGAGCTATTTATGGCAAGACTAGGTATAAACACGACCGGTTTCGATTATCTCATCATGGTGCTTCTAGTAAAATTGTCGGTTAAGCTTTCCTTCAAGTCTGTAAAAAATATATTAAATAATAAATCTTGATTCTGCAGTTAGGTTAGGTTAGGTAGTTAATATTTCATTCTATAAGTACCTTACCTGATCCCAAAACTTGCTTTATCCCATCGAATCCATATGAAACCAGTGCGAAGGCAACTGTTAAGTAATACAATACTAAATAAAACTTATTTTTCTTTATCGTAGCTTTTTGTATAGCATCGTCATTATACTGTTCCTTTAAGGGCCAGGCCACACGGTGCGGTACGGCTGCGGCGCGGCGCCTGAGCGGTATCGCAACGGGTCTTTTACATATAAAAATGTATGGTATGCCACACGACGCGTCCGGCGCCGCTCCGGCGCCGCTCCGGCGCCGCACCGCAGGCGCACCGGACAGCGGCGCGAGGCGGGGCGAGACAGATGAGGCGGGGAGGGGTGCACACAGGGCGACGCCGCATTGATCGTGTGGCCGCCAGTGCGGTGCGGAGTATTGCGGTGCGGTGCGGCGCCGCGCCGTGTGGCCCGGCCCTAACGTTACGCACAGTTTGTATAATAAATTAGCAATATCTTTTTGGTAACACACAACATTCATATAGTAGCCAAAAAGCACAACATGAGAGAAACAAAATACGATCCTATCGGACGCCTGCTTTTCGGACAAGTTGTCCTGAGTAACAAAAGTCATCCATTCGCTAAAAATAAAGAATAAAATTAATATTGTGTTTAATTTTTGTATGTAATTTTTTAGTTTAATTGTTAATATTTCTTGCGGCCATAGATTGGGCAGATCACAAAAATAAAAGAATCTGCAAATTTTCGTCATAAAAACAGCTAGTTCGTTTAATTCCGACATAATTTTATTCGCCGCTAGATATGATAGTAAGTGAATGACTTGGAGGCTCTTTATACTTCTAGAAGATTATGATTTTAATCCTTTCTTAATTACACTTAAAATGTATTATTAGGGAAATTCCGTCGACCCGGAGTATAATTAAAGCAGGGACGGATTTCAGACGATACTGATACTGCAACAAACTTTTTATATTTTTCGAAGGCGACAAAACATTATTATTTTTAAACAAAAAATTTAACCGACTTCCAAAGTAAAAATACAAAAAAAGTATGAAATAAAACAATTTTTCTAAACAATTCCCCTTTTAAATTTGGCTAAAATTTTAATTATTTCTCTACTCAATCTTCTTAATTTTGAAGACGCTACCAGCCCAAACAGTAGGTATCCTACAACACATTTTATAGAACTCACGTTCAAATTTCCTGGTACTTAGGTACCGACTTCAAAATTAGGAAGATTGAGTAGGGTAATTATATTTTTCAAGTAGGTGTAGTTTGTCCCTGTTTTATATGAATTTCTGAGCAAATTCGTAATTGTACAAGTAAATAATTTATTAACGGTCTCATTAACCACCTGTAATCATTATGTAAGTCTAATTTGCACGTAATATATTGTTATTAGAATACCTTTAACTTGTAATTAATTTACCTAATAACTTTTAATAAGTCGCTAATTTTCGATTAATTACTAGAGACATTGAAGTGGTAGATAATGAATAATAGGTAGGGAGCGAGAACTTTGGTTCACCTTTGCGCGAACTGGTGAACGTGAAAGAGGTTCAAGCTCATTTCAGATTACGCTATACAGTGGACCCCCGGTAATCCAGCCCCTGTATAATATGGCACCCCCTGTAATCCGACATGGTTAATTATTTATTTCCCATTTATAACAGGAAGTATGACAATAGCGTGGTCGAATTTTTATTTATTTAGATATAACTTAATAAATACTCGCTACATACTATATTTGATAGTATTAACATTTATCGTAAATAATTAGACACGCGATAGCGTGTCAAGCCAAGTTCAAGTAACAGAACTGGCGAGCAGCACCGTGTGTAATATTACACGAACCATTTGGAGCCACTTTTGACCCCCTCATAACTCTTAAAACTATTTCACATAAACGTGTCAAATTTGGCTCATATATTGAGACTTGCAAGATACATAATATGTGCTCCAAATTTCACAAGCATTCACAACACTAAAATCAGGTGTTTGGAATGCCAATGGCTTATCAAATCACTCGGAAGAGTTAAAAATATTTCTTAAAATCTACCAAATAGATGTCTTACTAATATCAGAAACTCACTTCACATCCAAAAGCTACTTCAGTATACGAGGCTATAACTTGTACAACACTAACCACCCAGACAACAAAGCACATGGTGGTTCGGCCATTCTCATTAGGTCAAACATCAGGCATCATGTACTACAAACTTACTGTAAATACCACATCCAAGCAACAAATGTTGTAATAACAGACTGGATCAGCGACCTTACGATATCAGCGCTCTACTGTCCACCGAGATTTTCTATAAAGGAAGCAGACTTCAAAGACTACTTTCAATCCCTTGGGGACAGATTCATCGCAGGCGGTGACTATAACGCAAAACATACGTTCTGGGGCTCCAGACTTGTCCTTCCCAGAGGCCGCGAGCTCCTTAAATGTATTCAAAAAAGAAATTTGAATATAATATCTTCTGGTCAACCGACATATTGGCCAACAGACAAACGAAAAATTCCGGATATCATCGATTTTTGTGTCAGCAAAGGTATCGCAAAAAACATCATATCATGCCGGAGCTGCTGGGACCTATCTTCAGATCACACTCCAATCATAGTAGAACTACATACTACCGCCCAAGAACGTGACAAAAAGTGCGTCCTGCATAATAAAATAACTAACTGGGTCCTATTTAGAGAGATCTTGGACAAAGCGTTTCAGGTACCAATTAGTCTTAAATCCAATGACGATATAACAGAGGCGGTTCGATATTTCACTAGCAGTGTGCAAGATGCAGCATGGTCTTCAACGCCCCCTCCATCACGTAAAATCGTGGATAGCTATGTACCTAAACACATACTAGAGAAAATAAATAAAAAAAGGAGACTACGAAAACACTGGCAAAAAACTAGGGACCCTGTTGCAAAAAAACAACTCAACTACTTCAGCAGACAGCTGAAACGCACTTTAGACAAAGATCGCAATGATGGTTTCAATCATTATCTCGCTGGTCTGGATGCTACTGCGTCCTCAGATTACTCCTTATGGAAGGCCACCAGAAAACTAAAAAGACCCGTTAATGTTTCCCCTCCAATAAGAAAACCTAATGGCAGCTGGGCGCGTACAGACAAGGAGAAAGCTCAAACTTTTTCAGAACACCTTTCAAACGTCTTCACGCCTCATCCATTTGAAGGCTCCTCCGCAGACGCAGCAGAAATTACTGACCACATCAATACTCCCGTAAATTCCGAGGAAATACCTGAAAAATTTACGAAGGCAGAAGTTGCCCGAATCATAAAAAAGTCGGACCCAAAAAAATCGCCAGGATACGATCTTATAACAAACCGAATACTTCAAGAATTACCTGAATCTGGAATAACTTTCCTTACGTCATTGTTTAACGCCATGACTAGACTGCATTTCTTCCCCCAGGAATGGAAGATTGCACAAATTATAATGCTGCTAAAACCAGATAAAAACCTGAAGAAGCAAAATCATACAGACCCATCAGTCTATTGCCTATTCCATCCAAAATATACGAATCACTTTTATTGCAGCGTATACAACCTATACTCAAAGAAAAAGAAATAATTCCTGACCATCAATTTGGGTTTCGCAGTAAACATTCCACAATCGACCAAGTGCACAGACTAACAAAAAGGATAATGGAATCGCTGGAGGAAAAATCTTATTGCGCCAGTGTTTTCTTGGACATATCACAAGCTTTTGACCGCGTGTGGCATGAGGGATTGCTTTACAAACTGAAGAACGCTCTACCAGATTACCTGTACAGAATCATAAAATCTTTTCTACAACAGCGCCACTTCATAGTACAAAATGGAGAAGCACTGTCTGAACTTTGCCCTATAAATGCAGGAGTTCCACAGGGTAGCGTCCTTGGTCCAACACTATACTTATTATTCACAGCTGATCTACCAACATCCGAATCTTTAACTACTGGAACTTTCGCTGACGACACAGCTATACTAGCTGCACATACTGACCCAAAAAAAGCCTCACAATTACTCCAAGAAGGACTTAATGTTATATCTCACTGGCTCAAAAAATGGCGCATAAAGGCCAATGAAACAAAGTCGGTCAGTGTAACGTTTACTTTAAGAAGAGGATTATGTCCCCCAGTCACACTAAACAATATTGAAGTCCTCCAGGCAGATCATGTGAAATACCTTGGGCTGCATTTAGATAAACGACTTACCTGGCAAAAACATATATTTACTAAGAGAAAACAACTAAGCTTAAAATCCAGAAACATCTACTGGCTCATTGGACGAAGGTCCCAACTATCCCTTGAGAATAAAATTCTCTTATACTGGGTGTCCCAAAAATACCGTCTCATAGTGACATGGGAGATAGATTAGCCTTATATCTCTCGGATAAAATAAAAATGACCTTAGTAAAAGTTGCTTAGTTTTCGAGATATTTGGATTTTTTTGGTTTTATTCAAAATCTCCATTTTTAGTTAGTTTTTATTTCCGCATTAGTACAAATTCCTTTAATTTATTCATTTTTATTTTTTTTAAGTATCTCGAATAGTTGTTTGATGCATACAAAATAAATTTTTGTCAAATAGTAGTGTATTTTTTAAGAAAAAAATATTTTTGTGTTGCGTTTTAGCTCTCCCAAAATTTCGAACAAAATTTTGACAATCTGCCGTGAAAAAAAAATGTACTAAAGTAAACTGGAAAATTATTTTAAAAATTACTCAATTTATTGCAGATTTAGAAATGGTATAACACTTACATAAGAATTTTACAGAAACTTAGAAATTGCCATTTTTATCATTAAAGTCTGATTCAAGCCAGACTCTTATGTAGTAAAGAAGATGAAAAAGTACCAGGAATTTTCATCGCAATCTTATTATCTATCGACCTTTATTATCTTTTGTATCTGTAGACTTGTAAAACTGAATGTACTATTGCAACCCTAATTTGTTATTTCGTTCTTTCCTTCGCTGTTATGGGGCACTGTGATAGTAAATAAAATTAGAAAAAAACTTTAGAACTTAGATTTATTACAGTAAATGCTCGAACTGTCGACCTCCAACACGAATGCACAATCGACATCTTCTGATAAAATTATTCTTTAATCTTCTCAAACTTATCTGAGATATTTCTTGAGCCGCTGCGGTGACTCTGTCGCGTAGTTCCCTTTCGTTGCGTATTGGTTTACCATAAACTTTGTCTTTAAGACATCCCCAATAAAAAAAATCCAGGGGATTAAGATCAGGGGATCGTGGTGGCCATAAGATTGGCCCCAGTCGCCCAATCCACCTTCTCGGGAACCTGCGGTCCAGGTGTGCTCGAACGTCTCGAGCGTAATGTGCTGGGCAGCCGTCGTTTTGAAACCACATCGTTCGTAATGATTCATTCCAGTGGCACATCCCCGAGGAGCGTTGGCAATTGGTTTTCTAAAAATTCCAAATAGGTGTGACCATTTAATATTGGAGGCAGCTCCACTGGTCCTACTATTGTACCGTTGTAGATTCCGGTCCATAAATTTATTTTAAACATGTGTTGCGACCGATCTTCTCTATTCTCGTGTGGGTTTTCTAGCTGCCAGCTATGAATATTATGAAGGTTTAAATAACCATCTCTTCTACATTGCGACTCGTCACTCCACAGTACTTTATGAAAAAAGTCGGGATCTTCCCTATTTTTTTCCAACATTCGTTGACAAAATTGTACCCGTCTGGCATAGTCACTCGTAAGGAGAGTTTGCACTCTTTGTATGTGGTACGGATGATACCTGTTCCTTTTTAAAACGCGATGAGCAGATGATTTCGGTATTCCAGTCCGACTTTGAATCAAACGAACCGAAGTTGACGGATCTTCGGTAACTTGCTGTAACACGACATCTTCGTCGGTTGTTTGCGGTCTCCCTTCACCACCTCGAGTTCCTGGGACTCTACCCTCTCTGTAGGCAGAATCCAATCGTTCAATCACATGATACGATGGCGGTGTACGGTTTGGATAACGTTCCGCGTACAATCTTGCAGCTAATCTTGAATTTAAAGTTACTACGCCTCGATTAGAAACACGCCTGGTTTCCCCATAAATTAAGTACATGTCGGCGTACTCACGATGAGTAAATTGAGTAGCAGCACCTCGTGGATTTTCCATTCTTAGCACAGTAAAACCAGCCAGCTGTCTGTAAGAGCGCAAACCGTCGTTGTTGTCACCAAATCAGTTCAACAATAGTCCAAATCGAAAGCAAATCAGAGTCCAAAAATAACGCCTAGTAATAAAAAAAATGAGAGAAACGAGAGCAGTACAAAATAGCACGTGTATCGCACAAAACGGAAGAGAACGTACTAAAGTCCACGAGATCGTTCGTGGAACACGGTGTTGTAAAATGTGGGAAGAGAGTAGCGTATATTGCGCGCTCCCTTGCACTTATTAGGCCTTTAACAAACATTACCGTTGATCATTGACAGCTATCTCACTCAGTTTTTAACCTAAGAACAGGATCACAAACGCCGAACACAAAGGACAACATGTGGCCTTTTCATTGTGTTTGAATATTGAATATTCACTTCATAGTTGAGTCCGGCTTGAATTAGACTTTAATGATAAAAATGGCAATTTCTAAGTTTCTGTAAATTTTTCATGTAAGTGTTATACCATTTCTAAATCTGCAATAAATTGAGTAATTTTTAAAATAATTTGCCAGATTACTTTAGTACATTTTTTTTCTACGGCAGATTGTCAAAATTTGGGTCGAAATTTTGGGAGAGCTAAAACGCAACACAAAAATATTTTTTTCTTAAAAAATACAGTACTATTTGACAAAAGTTTATTTTGTATGCATCAAACAACTATTCGAGATACTTAAAAAAAATTAAAATGAATAAATTAAAGGAATTTGTACTAATGCAGAAATAAAAACTAACTAAAAATGGAGATTTTGAATAAAACCAAAAAAATCCAAATATCTCGAAAACTAAGCAACTTTTACTAAGGTCATTTTTATTTTATCCGAGAGATATAAGGCTAATCTATCTCCCATGTCACTATGAGACGGTATTTTTGGGACACCCAGTATAAGGCAATATTGAAGCCCATATGGACATATGGAATTCAACTATGGGGCACTGCATCTCATTCAAACATAGAAATCATACAAAGATTTCAAAACAAAACGCTGCGCATGATAACCAACGCTCCCTGGTTCGTGCCAAATGAACTGCTACACCGGGACCTGGGTATACCCACTGTAAAACAAGAAATTGTACGCCATATTAAATCTTATAAAGAACGCATCGAACAGCATTGGCGCTCTGGCACAGTCATTAATGGAAAGTAACAACAAAGCGAGACGACTAAAGCGCAAAATACCCCAAGACATAATATTGCAATGACAGTAAATATTGCTGTCTAAAAAAGAGGATGTGACACAGGTCACATACCGAGCGCGCCAATAAAAGCACCGACCAAAATACTGCTGAATGTCCCATGCAAAGGAGACAGATTGTAGCAAACAAAGTACAAAAAAAAAATCACAAACACATCTCAAACGGTTATTTAGATATTAACGTCCAAATATCGTCATTTTTATCACTGACTGACCTATAGATCAAAACTCTAACCCAGTTCCAGATGACCTGTTTAAATTTAGCATGTAGATAGGTAATTAGGTGAATACAAAGGAATAAATCAGAAACTGGTAAATTTTTATCATTTTATTATAATTTTCACTGAATTGATTCTGTTAGGAACACTTAACTTTGGTATTAATTTTGTTATAAATAAGTACCTACTAATAATTTATGTACAAAAAGTAATGATATCCTATCAAAAACATAAATGTGAAACGAGAGCCAAGTTCAATATTATGATAAACTTATGCCTTGGTTGTTGGTAGCCTAAGGTCTTACTTGGCTAGTTCTCATATACGAATTATTATGTTTGACCAGCTATTTCTACCAGCAAACCAAATCTTCGGAATAATAAAATAAAAACTGACAAGTAACAGGCTTAGAAATTGCGAAGGGTATAATATAATTCATATAATAGGTTGGAGAAAAAGTCTTTTCGCATTATAGTATGTATGAACTTGTCATAAAATATCTCGGGCTATACCAATTATATCTGGCTGATTTTGGTATCATTAAAAAGTTTTGATTTTACAGAAGACAATTCCAAATTCAAATTAGGTAAATTTGAGATTTTCATTTGTTTTTCTTATTGTTAAAATGAGTGATTCTTATGAAGAATTTCGATACATTTTAAAATTTTATTACAAAAAAGGTAAAAATGCAACACAAGCCGCGAAAGAAATTTGTGATGTTTATGGACCTAATGCAGTATCTGTGAGAGTAGCGCAAATTTGGTTTAAGCGTTTTCAATCCGGAAATTTTGATATCAAAGATGCACGTCGCTCTGGTCGCCCTGTTACGGACAAAACTGTTGCCATTTTTGAAAAAGTGGAGCAAGATCGGCATATTAGTAGTTACGATGTAGCTGAAGAACTGGGGATTGACCACAAAACGGTTTTGGCGCATTTGAAAAAAGCTGGCTACACAAAAAAGCTCGATATTTGGGTGCCTCATGAGCTCACTGAAAGAAACCTAATGAACCGTGTACTCATTTGTGATTCTTTATTACGACGTAATGAAACCGAACCATTTTTGAAGAAGCTGATAACTGGTGATGAAAAGTGGATCACGTACGACAAGAACGTGCGAAAAAGATCGTGGTCAAAGGCCGGTCAGGCTTCACAGACTGTGGCGAAACCCGGGTTAACTCGCAACAAGGTGATGCTGTGTGTGTGGTGGGATTGGAAGGGCATTATTCATTATGAGCTTTTACCGCCAGGCAGGACCATCAATTCTGAACTGTACTGCGAACAACTGATGAGATTAAAGCAAGAAGTTGAGAGAAAGCGGCCGGAATTAATCAACAGAAGGGGTGTGGTTTTTCACCATGATAACGCTAGACCTCACACATCTTTAGCCACTCAGAAAAAATTACGGGAATTTGGCTGGGAGGTGTTAATGCATCCGCCGTATAGTTCTGACCTTGCACCTTCAGATTTCCACCTGTTTCGGTCGCTGCAGAATTCCTTAGGCAGTGTCAGGTTGACATCACAAGAGGACTGCCAAAACCACTTGTCGCAGTTTTTTCATCAGAAGCCCCAAAAATTTTATAGCAATGGGATCATGTACCTACCAACAAGATGGCAAAAAGTTATCGAACAAAATGGCACCTATATACTTTAGTCACTTGTAAATAAACTTTATAAAAAAACCTTTTGATTTTTTATATAAAATGCGAAGAATCTTTTTCCCCAACCTAATATGAAAACTAGCTAAGTCAGACCTTAGGCTACAATATATTATCCTAAGTTATAAGAAGAAATAATATTTTATGTTGTTATAAATAAATTTCAGGACTGACCATTGAACTTGGCACCCGTTTAGATATCACTTCTTTTGTCATTAAAGTCAACAACCAAGGCAGAAGTATATCATAATATTGAACTTGGCTCTCGTTTCACATTTATGTTTTTGATATGATAACATAATACTAAATTATCAAAAGTTTTTGTGTAGTCAAATCAGTATGGGGCCGTTCAAGTATTACGTAAGTAGATATTTTTGCAATTATTAACCCACCTCTCCCCCTCGTCAGCAAAAGTAAGCAAAGCTCTTACCCCTATCCCCCCATGCTTATGTAAACATTGGTACAATAAGCAATTGATTGATTCATGAACAGCAGTTATAACTATAAGTCTAGAAATAAGAAATATGAGTGGAAAGGACTGTATTCATTGTAGGAATCCCCAAACGTAGTGATTATAATATTCTCTTTGGAATCCCCATAAAATGCATTTCATTTTAAAGCATAGACAATGTGTGGATTGCCATACGTACAATCCTGGCAACAGACGTGCTGAATTGGAATTTAAGGCTGGGACTATATGCAACGGAATCGACACTCGAAACTTCCATTTTCAACTGTATTGTATTAGCACAGAGTTCTATTTTCAGTGCTCATAATTCTCTGCGGCCTACCGGATTCCGTTGCATATAGTCCCAGCCTTAGAATCTTAATCCATAGACAACATTCAGACACCATGTCACATACACGATGAGCTAATAGCCCCGCTGGCCACAGACGTTCTTAATATGACATTCGGAGTTTTGCCGGGAAAGTCAATCAGCAATGTTGTGTTTCTGTATTATTTTTCTAAATTCGTGTTAATTCGGTTTTTAATGTGTTATAGTGGTGGAATATTAACCATTAATTATTCGTTGAGGTGCATTAGTGTGGAAAAGTGATACATTCTACAAAATGCGTGCTAAATTGGGTTTCCCGCCAAAACTCCCTAGGAAGTTTCAGTAAAGCGTCTACCACTTTACTGAATCGACTGACTTGACTGATTGACTACCGTGACTATTTATTTGGACTTTGACTAGACTTTGGACTTGACGATTTAGAAATACAGTACCTACGTTGATGAAAATAATATACTTGACATTGGCAAATGGTGATAAGCCGACGCCATAAATAAAAAAAAATAAAAAAATATGACATTCTTAAATTTCGAACTGACATTTAAGAATCTGAAACAATAAGCACGTGTGTGGGCTATGCGTGTTTTATAGGGAAATTTTGCATTCGACCTGAACCTCAATTCTCGTGTTTAAAGTAGACTTCATTTTACTTTGTTTATATTGAAAGTGTAGCGACATGTTACCGTGAACGAATTTATTTTATTTAGCAGAATTGCCCACCTGAATTTGACGTAGAAACAAACGTTCTTAATTTGACATTCTTTAAGAATGTCAAATCATAGACTCTTTGGCCAGGCTTAAAATGTAAATACAGTCGGACAAGGATCTTTTGGCACTTGGATGGGGGCGTGAGTGTCGCAAATAAGAAGAATATTTATTACTAAAAGTGAAATTTTACAAGACGGCGATGTTAGTGCTGATTTTATCCACGTGCCAAAAGGTAAGTGTCGCAACTACAAAACAATACATAATACTAAAAGTGACATTTTACAAGACGGCGTTGTTAGTTCTGATTTTGTCCACGTACCAAAAGATCCTTGTCAGACTGTAATTACTGCTGACGTAATCACCATCTAGATATCCTCACCCCCCATCAAATCATCATCAAAAATAATCTAGGCAAACATAGTGCTTACGTAATACTTGAACGGCCCCTATTGTAATGTTAGCGATGGTGGCGGCCTCATTTGTTTTCTACTCTTTTTTGTCGCTCTATTATAATATATTCATCTTCCAAGATACTGTACGCTCTTAAGAAAAACTTCAATTTCGCAGCTGTTTTACTTATAAAAGTAGATAACTACCTAATAAAAAAAACAGTAAGAACGCTGCATTTAAAAAAGCCCGTAGCATGGCTAGATGCATTATTGTGGCCACGAAATATAGAATACCTGCAGGTCTAAAAAGGCCACTTGCGCAACATCATCGCAATATTGCTATTTGACACTAAAGCAATTCTGCTTGTAAATCTGTCAAATGAATGCATTTCTGCATATGAATTATTGTATCCAAATCATATGAATTGCAATTCAAGTGGCCATTTTACGATCGCTGTCATCATTCATACAGTACCTAATTTATTCATAACAAGAATTACTGAAAATGAATTGCCAAAACGGTCTTTTTAGACCTGCAGGAGTCCGAATGGTATAGTATAGGCACGGGTATAGACTTTTACATAGTATGCACACAATAATAAACCCAGATCTTAGTTCTCTTTTCTGCCACTGGCTGCGCTAGAATTTAGGACGTACGTACCGACCGACAGTGTTGCCAATACTATTGCAGTTACCGTGTTCTACGGCATCTATACTTCGTGAAAAGTTTCTAAGAATTTCCAAAATCTTTAATTTAATTAGATTTAATTCCACGTTTCTCATAATATTTTTTTTCCAGAGCTGTCAATAGCAACATATCTTCAAACAAGTACTTCTTGAAACTAGGCGCGCTCTACCGGCAAAAAATCTGTCCCCGTAATTGAGACCATTATTTTAACATTACGTTCGGACTCTTGGTACCGGTATCTTAGATACTTCGTAGTTCGTGGGTCATTCTGAATATTTCATTGTGTCAAATTGTTTAAACTCAAACCAAACAAAAATGAAGAAGTAGAAAAGTCTACTCAAAGCCACTCTGACATTGGCAACTCACTGAGGCCGCCATAACTAAAAGAAGAAGAAGAAGTAGAAAAGTTCCTTTCTTTACGTACAAATTACAATAAATGTCAATAAATTTATTTTTGAATTATTTTATTTGCAATTACATAGGTACATACAGAAAATAATCATAAAATGATGTATTGTATTTAAAATGAAGACCTATACTCGTAGAAAGCCAGTGCATAAGATAATTGAGAATGTGCACGAGTTTTGTCGCTTGTGTTTACAAAATACAAGGGACATGGAGACTGTTGCTTTATTTACAAGTGAAAATGATAATTTATGCCCACCTTTGACAACGAAAATAATGATTTGTATAGGATTAGAGGTAAGGTATCAAATATAGCAGTTTAATTTGGCAATTATGTATAATAACAGTACAGTTAAATTCTAAATTTAAACACATTGTTGAATCACTTAATTTATGCTATTTCACATATTGGATTTGGTTGATTTTTATATTCGATATATAAATTAAAACACATACTTAATATAACTTTTTTTACATAATATTCCTTATTTTCCTGTCTGTAATAAAACATTATTAACCTTTTGTGTTTTAGTTATCAAATGAAGAATGTCTTCCTAATATAATATGCACAGAGTGTTATGATAAAATAAATAATTTTTACACATTTAGAAAGAAGTGCGGAATTGCTTACCAGACATTTAAATCACATTCATTGGCGGCTAAGGAAACTATTGCCAATTGTATGTCACAAACGGTCACACAAAATGTTAATGAACAAACAGTTACAGCTACAGGTTGTCAAGAAGACAAAATCTTATTAACTTTTCTAGAAGATAAACAAATAAGGGTAAAATCTGCAGAAGAAATTTCAAAATTAAATGGTAATTCCGAGGAATTAGTGGTAAGTATTCTTGAATAAATAATAATATGTTAGATTAATAAAATATTTAATTAAAATTATCACAATAATGTGTTTCACCTGTTTATTCAGAATAATATATTTTTTTTGTTGTTTGAATAGAATGGAATAATACATCATGATGGAGCTTTACCAGAAATTTCTAACTTTTTGAAGACTATCTTATTAGAATTAGGTATAATTAGAAAGAAAGGTGAGAATTGCCTTCGGAGTGACTTTCTGGGAAGTACTATCGAGTTGGAGACAGGAGATGGGTGCCAAATAACATTACAATTATCAGAAATTGGAAATGAGGTAATAATAAAGTTATTGAAAATCTAAATTACTAGATTAATTAGATATTTAGATTTTTTTGTAAAGTCCTAACTGATTTTTTATGTTAATTATCACATGGTTATATGTTATATTAATATCTGGAAAATGGTAGTCACAACAGATACCTCCCTAATCCCTTAAAGTGACATTAGGGCATGCAATATGAAATCTCAGAATCTCTGAGTGTTTGGTCCGATATTTATTATAAGCCTTTTTGGACAAGACATTCTTTTCATATATTTCTTTTTTTTTTCCATTTTTGCACGTCTGTTTGCCAAGTGGCAAAGGCCTCCCCTAATCTTCTCCATTCTGGTCTTTCAGTCTTATGCTTCATAATTTCTTTCAGACTCCGGTATTTCTTCCAGCTGTTCACAATGTGCGAATAGTAAGTGCGTAAGCATTCGGCCATCAATAGATATGCCTAAATCTTTCCATTCCAGATACCTAAAGATCATTTCCAGAACAGCCAGAAAGAGTTTTAGTGAGAGGGGGTCCCCCTGTCTCACGCCTTTTTGTATTTGGAACATGTTTCCTTTCTTCTCTAGCTGAATACATGCTGAACTGTGTCTGTAAACATTTTTTATAATCCTTATATATTTGTGTTCTATGCCCTGTTCCCTGGTTTCCCAGATTTTTGAATGCAGTATGCAGAATGAATCAAAAGCTGAACTATAATAATCAATGAAGGCTATGTAGTATGAGAGCTGGTATTCAGCATATTTTTCTATAACTTGCCTTACAGTATGGATGTGGTCTAGTACTGAGCACTCCTTGCGGAATCCTGCCTGTTCTATTGGCTGCTGCTCATCTAGTTTCCTTTCTATTCTTTTCAAAATAATCTTTGCAAAGATCTTGTAAGTATTGGACATTAGGTTAATGGGTCGGTAGTTCCCAATATTGCAGTGATTCCCTTTCTTGAACAAAAGGATTATATTGGATTCAGTCCATTGTTTTGGGATGATTTCTGTGTTGATCACTATGTTAAAGATTTCTGTAAGTATTGGCGGTCTGACTGCCTTAGATTGCTTTAATATTTCATTGCTTATGCCGTCTGGTCCCAGTGCGTTGTCCCTTTTTTGGGTGTTGATAGCTTTTTCTGTTTCTTCTTGCATAATGTATGGTACTGTTTCGTTCTCTGGTAAGTCTATTTCTCTTTCATTTGTGTTATTCTGGTATAGCTTAGTGTAGTAATCTGTAGAGGTCTTCAGTATTTCCTGTCTTCCATTCTTCTTGATCCCGCTGCTGTTTTCTATCTTTGCAATCCATTATTTTTTATTGTTTAATTCCTTGTACGCCTTCTTTATTCCTCCTGATTGTCTCAAATGCCTCTCTATTCTTTCCATTCGTCGTTGTCTTCTGTCTTTTCTTTTATTTCTTTGTTGATTTTTTTATTTTCTGTCTGTTACTGTCTGTAGATTTCGCACTTATTAGG
The DNA here is from genome assembly GCA_905404095.1 of Glaucopsyche alexis. Lineage (NCBI taxonomy): Eukaryota > Metazoa > Arthropoda > Insecta > Lepidoptera > Lycaenidae > Glaucopsyche > Glaucopsyche alexis. The sequence continues at coordinate 21,434,606 of FR990048.1, read as the reverse complement.
ACGGCTGTTTGGTCGAGAAGTCTGATAGTTTTTTCTGTCATTATATTTTTTTGGATTTTCTTTCATGGTGCTATGCTCTTTGACGGTGTTCGTGAATGAAACCTAAATATTTCTTAAACATCATTGGATTCGATGATGTTTAAGAAATATTTAGGTTTGTTGGTCATTATGAAATCAATTTGTCCACATTCTGTTCTTACTTTTCTTAAACATGGTGTTTAGTATGGTCAGGTTGTTTTCTATTGCAAAGTTTACAAGCATTTTTCCATTTCTGCTTCTAGTTTTTGCACTATGCTGCGACATATCTACATAATACATATTAAGCTCTTTCAACATTTAAATAATAAATTCAATAAATAAGAAAGTAAAATAAATTATATCTAAAAAAAAAAAAATTTGTAGGAAACAATTATCAGCACACATGAGCGGACACAAATATCAGGAGAGATGGGATGCGACAGCATACAAGACCCAGTATCCAGTATTGAAGACAAACAGGAACGAAAAAAGTAAAACAATTTAATAGTTATTTTGAAATTAAAAAAAAAAATCATTCTAAGTGATTAAATTTTGATATTTTCACGCCAGACAAAATTTTTCATGACTTCTATATCGCGGGCTTATAAATTTTGATAGTGTATAAATTATCAAAAATTAGGAAGCCATAATTAATAGTAGTCATGGAAATTTTTGACACTATAAAGCGTCGAGCTTTCGTAGCCGCTAGGTAGATCGCTTTAGTCGTACATCGTGAGACCTGCGTGTCTAAGATTGTACTGTAAGTTGTTAGTTTTAGGAAATAAATAAATATATAACGTGTGTGTAGCGGGCGCGCCGTGTGCCGCGTGTGCGGCAAGGAGTTCGTGTCGCGCGGCGTGCTGCGGCGCCACGCGCGCACGCACAGCGGCGAGCGCCCGTACGCCTGCCGCTCCTGCCCGCGCCGCTTCACGCAGAGAGAAGTGCTGCGGCGGCACGAGCTAGTGCATCTAGGTAAATATATAACCTACAGTGCCCGTCTATAAAAAGCGCATATCGACCTTTGGAAAGAGATATTCAGTTTGTAGAAATTGTAAACCATCGTCTCTGTCAAACAATACCAATGTGATATTTCACATTAATAAAAAAAGAGGAAATAAAGAAAACTACAATTTTCCTATTATTCCATGCGGCAATGTGAAAACGCTGTAATATTTCTTTTAAAACGTCGATGTGCGTGCTTTATCATTATGGTCGCATTATGGCTACTGCCGCGACTGGTTAGTATTGTTAAAAAAACGAAATCGGGAACATTATTGATTGCTTATTGTAAAGACACGCACAAATATACAAAAAAATTAAATACCCGCGAATGAATATATGCGATTTATCGAATTATTCGCTTTCAGAGAAGCGTCCGTTCGCGTGCGACCTCTGCCCGAAGAGTTTCACGCAGCGCGGCGCGCTCACGACGCACCGCCGCTCGCACGCGCCTCCCGCGGGCCGCCCCTTCGCGCTGCACCGCTGCCTCGTCTGCCCCAAGTTCTTCCTACATGCCTCAGGTTAGAATTATGAAATAGCTGACCCGAAATATTATCTCCTTGGACAAAGTTTTGAGCCCCAATCCAAATACAGGGGTGTATAATAGCAGCTCCTAAACAAATAGGCATTTAAAGTGCGTTATTTTATCGATAAAATCCGATATAGCTGAGATAGATCTTAGCTTAAGGACGCGTGTCGACGAGCCGGTTTCTACCCGGCACGACGCCGGGCCGGTGCCAATTATGTATGAAACCGGCTCCGAGTCGGACCGGCGCTAGTGCCGGCATGTCGACTGCGACACGAGCCCTTGGTGCTTCATACATAACTGACACCGGCCCGGCGCCGTGCCGGGTAGAGACCGGCACGTCGACACATCACACGCGCCCTAAAGCGCCTTACTCAGTCCAACCTGCGAATCCAACACCGGTACTAATAGCAAGTCATTACTGTCAAAATATTGGATTTGCAGTCTGTGTGCTGAGTGTGAGTCCCACAAATTTTTTCGATTACTTTACTACCTTGTAAATCGAGTTTGCGCAAATCGAATCGAAAATTAAAAGCTAACGAGTGCGAGTCATTATCCAATCTAACTAATCGAACGCGTTTCCTCACCGAGAGTACGCTTTATTATTTTTGTTATATTGGTAGCACGACTTCACTGTGAGATTAACCGTCCAAATTGAATGTCATTTTCACTGTATTATTTTGTTATGAAGCTGCTGTCATCAAGATTGTGACGGGTTATATCGAGTGTTATTGTTTGTGACACTGACATAAGTCGCCGAAATTTTGAATTTTATTTGCAAAGCATTTTACACAATTTTATATTTCGTTTATAATAAATTGTATTTAAACTTAAAAATGATGAAAACAAGTTTTTCTCAATTTGATACTATAATAACATTCATGGAACAGTAAGTATGACAATCGGTAAACAATAATGTCCAATAAACGATCGAAAGATGCACGAACTCTTGCTTCGCGTTTTGCATTAAAATTGCGGTTGTCTTGAGATTGAGCAGCCACAAACATCCTCCACGCGAAAAAAACGTCCTGCCATAGCAAATTAATTGCTAAAATGTTCTTTTATAAATGATTTCACCGCAATTCACTACCTAGTCACTGAGAAATTGGAAGTGAGCGCGGGGTGACAACTTTTCGACGTCGTTAACACAAATTTACTATTCGAATGTCAAAATGTGCAACTGGCACTAGCAAGACTTTTGAAACAACCAATCAAAGCGCTGAAACACCCACATTCGAACGTGAGTGTGAGACGACGCTCGATTAGTTAAAATTCACAAAACTCACACTCGCTAATTATGTTTCCTATTTTTGCCACTAGGGGCATTGTTTCGATACCATACAAATTATAGTTTACTTTTTCATGTCGAGTAGTGATAAAAACTCGCACTAAGCACACTGGACCATGTGAGTAAAGGGCCATCTATACTCACGGCGAATCCAGCACCGGTACTAATAGCCGTCCCTTGCGGGCCATACCGACCATCCAGCCTGCAAGCTCAAGCTACGAATTTGTATGCAAAAATTTTAAATGAGTCAATCATTGACACTAATGACGGCTATTAATTAGTGCCGGTGCAGGATTTGCTGGAAGCGCCGTGAGTATAATTATAATTTATTTATGGTTGGTTCTTCATTTTTTAATGCATAGTCTATCACCAGGTCTAAGTCGCCACATGCGCGCGCACAGCGGACAGCCGCAGGTGTGTTGCGGCGTGTGCGGGAGCACGTTCCGCGACCGCGAGGGAGTGCAGCGACACGTCAGGCGCGCGCACGCGGACTTGAAACTCCCCAAACTTGATCACAACACACAAACTACACCTACAAACTTGAATACGACTAACAAAATTGAATATGAGTCACAAACTTGAATAGACCTAGGGCTCTTTTGGGCAGATGTTATCGCGGCGTATAATATGCTCATTGTTTATTTACTCTGAAGAAACAATAGAGTAATTAAAGAGTATTATAGAATTCAGAGTAGACTATAAAATAGCAGTTACAAAAAAATTATAAAAACGGGCTTATTCATAAACAGCACACAATGTAACTTATTAAGTATTTATGTGTTGTACGCGGCAATTTTTATCTAACGGCCTATAAACCCAAGACATTTTGTGTTATAAACATAAGCTCAGGATTAAAGTTTGCTAAGGAATTATTCCGGTGATCAATCTGCATAGCCAAATTGTTATTTTGTATATTTCAACTTAAGTGTTTTTACACTCCAATTTGCTGCATTTATATAAGCCTAAGAGCACTTCCTTTCACGCGGGTTGTCTCACGCGTGCGGGTATCGGCCGCACTTGGCCGCACGCCGGTGATAGGATGTTCCAGCCCGCGTGCGTGTTGCCCGCGGGACAGGTAAAACGTGTATGAAACGATAGAATGCGGCCGAGACCCGCAAGCGTGTGGAAACCCGCGTGACAGAAAAAGTGCCCTTAAACTAAGAACTCACGGAACGATTTCTAGTCGCGCCCGGCGCGATTGTGGGCCCGTAGCTTCTGTAGAATGCAAATTTATGTGTAAAAAAATAAAACAAAACTCACGACGAGATTTACGCCTGTGATTGTTCGCGAGTGTCGTTGCACGGGCGGGCGACTAGTAGAATCGCGCGGGCAGCGATCACCCGCAGCATGAAGCATAGATACCAGGAGTCCGAACGTAATGTTAAAATAATGGTCTCAATTACGGGGATAGATTTTTGCCGGTAGAGCGCGCGACAGTTCGACAAGTCACAAGCACTCGTTTGAAATTACGCGGGAAGTTTAAATGTTGCTATTGACAGCTTTGGAAAAGAATAATACGAGAAACGTGGATTTAAATCTTATATAAAAGTTTTAGGAAATTCTTAGAAACTGTTCTCGAAAAATAGATACCGTAGAACACGGTAATTGCCTAACGGTAATTTAAAAATAATTGTAATAAATAATAGTATTGGCAACACTCGATATAATAGTATTGGCAACACTCGGTATAATAGTATTGGCAACACTCGGTATAATAGTATTGGCAACACTCGGTATAATAGTATTGGCAACACTCGGTATAATAGTATTGGCAACACTCGGTATAATAGTATTGGCAACACTCGGTATAATAGTATTGGCAACACTCGGTATAATAGTATTGGCAACACTCGGTATAATAGTATTGGCAACACTCGGTACTCGTCGGTCTCGCACAGCTAGCGGCAGAAAAGAGAACTAAGATCTGGTCCTATTATTGTGTACATAATCACTATGGAAAAGCCTATACCGTTCGGACTCCTGGTATCTATACTTCGTGACCCGCAGCCTCGGCGATTCGTGCCCGCGCGCACTGCGATCGATTGGCGGGCGAAATTCTTATGTTTAGTTTTGAAATAAAATCGCAGTTACACGATCGCGACTGAAAATCGCCTGTGAGTTCTTAGCGTTATCAAGATTCCCCATTAGGTCTGATACTTTTTAACACTGACAACATATTATTATAGTAACTTGGTATGTAAATATAATATTTTATGTATAATACTGTATTTAAGGAAGGAAATATAAATAAAACCATCAATTATTTACTAAAACGTTTTATTGGAAAATTTCATCCTAGAATGAAAGGCAACGTGGTATAATAGGTATTGTATAAATTTAAGAAATTCAAGATATTATAAAATAGTCGAATACTGCTCTAAGAGCGGCCTCCGCGAGAGCGCCGCAATACGAGGGATGACGGATGGCACTCGCGAAACAAAACACGTACTAATTATTTGAAACTATATTTTCCACAAATTTTCTCAGAACCAAGTAAACGCCACCGCATTGTTACATATGGAATGCCTTTAACTTACTTAAACATAACATTATACACATCCTATAAGCATACAATTAAATATTTTTATTTAGAATTCTCAAAATCGAATAGGTATTAAGACTGTAGGCCGATCGAGTTGTACAAATGTGCCGCTCAAGTCGGAGAGGCGACGGTACGCTTGCGGCGAGTTGCGCGCACGATTTGCGCGCGCACGCACGAGCTACGTGCGACTCGCCAGATAGGGAAGCGGACTGATAGGTATCAAACTTGAAATTTTCAGATTTTTGCTCTTATATCTAAGTATATAAATGATTATAAAAATAAATAAGGGACGCCGCCCTCTCCCTTTCACCCCCAGTATTCTCAAGACACATCCGACGCGCGATTCACGTTTGAGCAAACTATTTTTAAATTTAAACCTCAAAAATATCAGTGTTTTACACGTCATTTGCAGAAATCGTAAGTAGAGACAAATAGAAACCTAGTGTTAGTTTATAGCGATACGACTAAGGGTCCCACAACAACCTCCCATAACAGTAACGTGACGGTCGAAAGAACGAGAAACAATTAAACCTCAAATAAAAACATTAATTATAAAAGATGCACACAGCATACTAATTTATGACTCAAGATATACTTCCAATGTATATGTATATTGTATATAGTTACATGATAAAATTTAAACCGCTTAAAATACATAATTAAAAATATCTGTGTGCCTTTTGATATTAAACAATCAGTTCGGAAAAATCCTCACGTAAAATGTATACATACTCGGTTATATAGCACATTAAAGTCTAAAATAAAATTACTATTAAGTAATAATAATAATCAATATTTACATTTATAGTTTGGGCGATAACAAGTTGAAATTGTCGCCGGGTGTGAAGCTGCAATTCCACTGGCGCGGTACAGAGGTCAACGTTGCCTGGACGGTGTACGTGATATAGAACTCTACTCCTAGCCCAACAATCCTAGCGAAGTCTCCGCGCTCCATACGATAGTTTTACCAAAATCTAGTATATTTTTGGCATCCCGATATTTCACTTCGCTCGGTTGTAAATTTATAACAATGTAGTACGAGCCGTACCATTGACGATTAGGCTCGTGGTCAAGAGGAGACGATGTGGAGTGCATAATCGGATCGGTATAAATATATCGCAATATATAGCAGTATATTTAAACCACCTTAACGATTAAACGATACGAAAATATAACTTAATATCATAACACTAATATTATTAAATATGAACGATGCGAATAAAAAATTCCTTTTAACAGAATTATTATAGTAGTGGAATGTCCACATGGTGTCCTCTCGAGGTCGCGTTGTGACGTGGTTGCAGCGCGGTTCGCGCGGAGTGTTTACATGTTCTCGAACTGATCGACGCGCCTCTTGGTGTTGCCCTTGCGGATCTCTCGTAGCGTCTTGTACTTGTCGCGCCCCTGGCGAACGTTCTCGCGGTGGATTTTGTCCATGGCCGTCTCCTTGGTCTCGTCTCTGGACTGGGCCAAATCTTGTTTCAGGGCCTGTAACAAAAAAAAAACGAATTTAAAGTAACCGAAAGTTATTCAATCTGTAACATGCAGATCTCATGTTTATAATTTTGCAGCTGTCCTGCAAACAATACATTTAAAAAAAACGTAGACCTTTTCATCTGTTATTGGATGATTTATACAGTTTTCTCCGAGCGAAGTAACCACTCTTGAAATACCGTAGTGCCGGGGACAGTCGATTTTTTTTAAATGTCGTATGGTTTACACATTCAGCCTAGTCCAGAGGAATGACTGGTCAATATGTCTGGGGCCAACTATGTGCGGGTTTCCTCACGATGTTTTCCTTCACCGTTAGAATATCCATATAATGTACTTGAGATCTGAAAGTCCCATTGGTACATGCCACAACCTGGGAAACGAACCTGCACACTCTCGAGTGCAAATCAAACGGTCTACCCACTAGGCCACGGAGCTCTTCAAACGATACATAATACGTATCATTTACTCATGTAAAGTATGATTTATATTCTCAGACAGTAAAATTACATTTTTATTCTCTTTACTAATCTATCTTTGTCTGAGTGAGATTAAATATCAAAGTATAGATCATCTTAAGCTGGTTTAACGCGGCTCACCTTAAGCTGGTTGTGCAGGCGCTCGCTGCGCTCGGCCAGGGTCTTGCGGTCCGCGATGGGGTCGACCAGCTCGTCGGGCGCGCGCACCAGCTCGCCGCCGCCGGACTCGGAGCCGCCGTCGGAGCCCTCGCCCTCCGCCTCCTCGCCGCCGCCGCTCTCCGCCACGTGGTGGTGCTGCGGGGTCGTCGCCGCCGCCAGCATCGCCTTCGCCTCGTCCTGTAGACACAGATCGAATAATTGTTATATGGTTGATTTTTAACCATTGTTTATATCAACAACAAATTCTATACATGAAACATATTCTTTCGTAATTGTGTCAAGGCTGAAAAAACATGACTATGGCATGACATCAGAGGGGTAATTCTGCTAAATAAAACCGGCATTAATACAATTACAATCAGTCAATCAAGTCCCGATATGCTAAAACCCTCAAACGGTATTTTTATAAACGTTAAACCAAAGTGAAACGCGCTCTGATTGGTCGAAACGTCATAAAATCCGTTCATGGTAACATGTGGCTTCACTTTCAATCCAAACAAAGTAAAATGAAAGTCTACTTTAAATACGAGAATTATTGAGGTTCAGTTATTGCGTAAGTGAAATTACTACGCGAGTGGCGGGATGCACATCACACGCACCGCACCGTCTATTCATAAAAAATACTATACATACAAATAGCGTCACATTTTGAAGGTCTTTATTTTATATTTTGTTTTCATTTGTATGAATTAATAAATAAATAATTACTAATTATTATTATACTATTATCATCACCTGCTTGCGGCGCGCCTCCTCGACTTCCTCTTGCAGGCGGCGCGTCTCGGAGTCCTTCAGCTCGACCTCCTGCTGGATGCGCGACACCTCCTCCTGCTTGGTGCGGATCTCGTCCTCCAGCTTTTGGCGCTCGGCAGCCTCCATGTTCTGGAACGTTCGAATAATACAATATATGGAACAAAATAAAAACTATGAAAATCTATATTTTTTTTTACTGTTACCTACGAGTGTAAAATTAGAAAATACTACAAAATATTTAGTATAATTATTTATTTCTTTATTATCTATACCATTTTAGCATTGTGCTTACTAGTAAGTTTTGTATCTAAACACGCATCAAAATTAATTAAAAATAACGGCAGTCGGGGGATACCGCGCATGTGTCACGTGTCAAGTGTCAAGTGTCGCAGTCCTAACTTAGCACAATGAAACCTTTAGCCACCCAGCATTGTAAATGATATAACTGCAGGGGTGGTCGACTTTGTATGAATGACCTTGGACCAAAAAGGGGGCAGTTCGGTGCGACAAGAATGGTTATATTTCAATATATCGCTCTCTGTCTTACATGGTTAATATTACATAAAAGTTACTTAAAAACCACAACAGATGGCGCGCAACAGACACTATGCCGCTTCTAGATCGCGCTATCGAAAACACTAGACGTATGTATTTAAGGGATCACGAACATTTTGTAACGTATAGTTATGATTTGTGCGTGGAGGTGGTTGCTCGGTTTTGTTACATACATACATATAATCACGCCTTTTTCCCGTAGGGGTAGGCAGGACCGCCTCTTTCTCGTAGGGGTAGGCAGAGACCACTTCTTTCCACTTGCTACGATCCTTACATACTTCTTTCGCTTCGTCCACTTTCATTCTTACCATCCATTCCTCATCTTACATTCAACGTAGCCAAGCGTCTCTCCATGGTCTCTCCATGGAATGCAAAATTTAACTCTAAAGAGAAATTTAACGTTTACTTAAACTTTAATTACGTATCTTCAATTTCCCGCCATATTCATATAATCAAAAGGTTAAAAGTTTGAGGGGGCAGCTCACTAGAGGCGCTATTTGGTCCCAATTTTTTTGTATGAAGTCGACCTTCTTCTCCGCGAGTAATAGTGTTCTGTGTATAACTGTCTCCCCTATATTGTTATACTGTTATTATTCGTTTTTCTTTAATGAAAATTAGAAAAAAAGTATACAAAAGATAAGTAAGAAAAAGTACCTTGGTCTCCTCGAGACGCTGCATCATAGCCTGCAGCTCGTTCTGGCGCTGCTCCAGCTCCTCCTTGGCGGCCTGCAACTGCTTCAGCTGCTCCTCCAGCCGCCTGATCATCTCTTGCGCTTCGATCAGATTGGCCTGTAATTAATAAATAAAATATAAATATTATAAACTACAATATACACTGTACGTTACTAGGCAATTACAAAAGTCGAAAGACTTGTATTAGAGATTATAGTCCAATGAAAACAGTTTTAAATATGAGAGAGTGTAATGTCACAGACACTCAACCTTTGCAACTCAACGATAAGGTTAACGAAAATATTATACATACACGACACATCTCACTACATGAAAGTTGCTCTAAATCAATGTTATTTTAATTAAATCAACAAACCCTACGTCCTACTTCGTCATAGGAAGAGGGCCTAGTACTATACATTAACAGTAGTAGAGTTTGAATGAAGTCATTATTACATACTACATGTTTTAAACCTTACAAAGTCACATTTTACCCTTTAAATGTTGCAACACTATTTTAACTAATAAAAATTTGTGTCTAATATTATTGAATAATAACTGCATCTTCTTTTAATAAAAAAATTAATACAAAAGACATGTACGCTTGTTTTCCAATTTTTAAACTTGAGATATGAGACATATATTTATTGTTGTAAACTTATGTGTAACATATTTGATATAACGATAATGACCTGCGAGCGCTCCATCTCCTCCTGCATCTGTCTGAGGCGGTCCTCATACTCCTGTTGTTTCTTCTCCGCGCGCTCCCGAGCCGCGATTTCCAGTTGCAACTTTTCTCTGTAAAAATAACAAGAAAATTAAGATTCAAAATAAGCCGAATTATTTCAGTTTCATTCATCAAATAATTTTTGTAGATATTTTAATCAATTCTTAATTCTCTGTACTCTTATAAAAATTAATATTTTCATCCTTTAGGTGAATTTTGACAAATCCTTTTATAGCGGATAACTGCGTGTCAAATAATGGAATCAGTTCAGTTAAGCTGTGTTATTAGATCATAGCGAGAAGAACCAGAAGAGTCACCTCTGCGCCTGCTTGGCCAGTTTCTCCTCGCGCGCCTGCGCTTTCATCTGCTGTACGTCGATAGTGTCGGGCTTGCGCCGGCGCATGTACAGCTCATGGTTGCCCATACACAGCGCGAGAATGCGCTTGTTCACGCGAACTCTCGGCGCGAAGAACACGAAGTCGGGCGCCTTCTTGTCGATCGGCTTGATGATGAACTTGCGGTCGTTGAAGGAAATGTTGCGGATCTCGGACCACGGGAAACCGATCTTCGGTGTCAGTCTGGAAGAAAGCAGTTTAGAGTTAAGTTTGGTCTCGTAGGATTCGGGTTGAACTATAAACATAATATAACACATACATTGCATTCAATATTATTTTCATGACATTTTCCGTTTGGATCCAATATGATAATTAATACATTGACAAGAAAACCAAAATTCTGGTGGCTAGTGAGACACATAAACTTATCATTGTGTAAATGGGGTATGCTTTTTCAAACACTAATTCGGAGTGTGAAGTATACATACTATTGAAAAACCTTTTACTTATTGACCTTCAATAAAACATCATAACTTGGACTGTCAGTCGCGGATTACCAGTTTTAAATCAAAGATTATTTCCGTAATTATAAATGTTAATTACAAAATGTGTCTGTACTCTGTACTCAGTATTGGCGCTAACTGTCGAGACGACCTCAAAATGAACGAATAAAAACACTCATAAAAACATGAAGATATTATGACTTCACAGAAATGGTATTGGCGTGCTGGGCACTTCGTGGCGATACGCGCGCACGCAACGATTGTCGTGTACTTAGCGATAGTAACAGCAAATGTACCGAGTACATGACTGTGAACAATATAGATACAGTCGACAAAAAGTTTATGAACAGTAAAGAATTCTTAAATAAGTTTATTCATAATAGGCAATCGGACAATTTTTTTTTATTGCATAAATGAATAGTACTCTTAAATATGAGTAACTTCTCAGAAGAATCCGTATATCAAAAGTCAATATTTTCAAAGGTACAGCGATTTGTTTACAAAATTTCGCGAGTCTTTATACCAAAAAAAAATTTTTATTTTCATGCATTTTGGATTTATGTGTAGTAAACACATAAATCCAAAATGCATGAAAATTATTGATAATAATATTATAATTCAAACGGAATCGCTAATAGATAATAATAATCAATATTTCCAAACATGAGTTCATAAATAACCGCGCTTGCGAGTGTGGTTAGGTCCAAAGTCTAAATATTTTTTAAATTTTCCTTACAATTAAAGGAATGTCCTCGTATCTTATCGCATTACATGTATTACAACCGGTTTATTCAGTCGATAAAGGTAGGCGCATACATATTATTAACTGAAAATAATTACTGCTTGACAAGTAACAGGACTCAGAAATTCAAAAGCATGACCATGAAGCATAGATACCAGGAGTCCGAACGTAATGTTAAAAATAATGGTCTCAATTACGGGGGTAGATTTTTGCCGGTAGAGCGCGCGACAGTTCGACAAGCACTCGTCTGAAATTACGCGGGAAGTTTCAATGTTGCTATTGACAGCTCTGGAAAAGAATAATAAGAGAAACGTGGATTTAAATCTTATATAAAAATTTTAGGAAATTCTTAGAAACTGTTCTCGAAAAATAGATACCGTAGAACACGATAATTGCCTAATGGTAATTTAAAAATAATTGTAATAAATAATAGTATTGGCAACACTTGGTACGTAACAAGTTCTCGCACAGCTAGCGGCAGAAAAGAGAACTAAGATGTGGTCCTATTATTGTGTACATAATTATAAATTACTATGGAAAAGCCTATACCGTTCGGACTCCTGGTATCTATACTTCGTGAGCATGACTATCAACATTTGGACACTAAAATCTCATATCCTTCTCGTTCTGTGTTTTTTTTCGAATTGATCAAATTATTATAGGCGTAGTCCCGCATGTTCCTTAGCCTCAACATTCGAGCAATAAAAAAAAATCTGTCGAACTCACTTGTCATCCTTCTCGTAGATGTTGAGACCGAGCGCGTCGACACCCAGCCAGAGCTCGGTGTTCTTCTTGTTCCGGATCTCGAAGTAGTTGACACCGTACATTTCGAGGTCTTGAGCGATCTTGAGGTACTCCATCATGGCGTCCTCCCGCAGCATGCCGCGGTGCTCCTGCCACCAGTTCGTGATGCTCTGCTCCCACTCCTCGCGGGACATCTGCCGAAAACGGTGGAATGAGTTAGGAGAAATAGGAAAATAATTCTGAAGAATGTGAACTGTGCAAATTGCAATGAATTTATTATTTAGTCAAATAATCCCGTTTGCGTAACATTTATCGCTAAGATGCGACTATGGTGGTACACGACAATCTTGATGTAATAAGTCAGTATTACGCTCTCTTTCTAATTTCAAATCTCGTCGCTGTCATTATGTGTATATATAGTGCACTAATGGTTTAATGCCTTTAAGGTCTCCCTGCAGTAATCTCATGGGGTCTACCGTCTACGGGCAATGAAACTAAGACAGAAGTTGATTGTGATCTCTAATGCTTATCATGGAGAGGGACCTGATAAGGGATTCATTCTCTCCTACCTTGTGCTGGTCAGTGACCCTCTGCGGCAACAGACGGTCGTTGGCGAGGAAGCCGGGCCCGTGTATGGAGGGGTTGTGGTCTCCGTGGCGCGCCTGCACCGCGTACGACGCCAGGAGTACCGACGTCTCTGGCGGGCAGTAGATCTCGTCTGATAGGATGGCATTCTTCACCTGTAATACGAAAAAACATTGAGCTGCCGCGGGTTGCCTGGCTGATGGCAGACAAACCAATAACTTCGTTTTAGGGTCCACTCACATATTACGTCACTGCGCAAGGGGAGGGGGGTTGCGGGGGGCGGGTTCATACTAAACGCGAAAGTACTTATTAACTGAAGTTGCAGGGAAACTAAAAAAGCGTGATATAGGGAGGAGGGGTAACAAAAAGTAGAAATATTGTGTGACGTAATATCAGGATGGCATTTAGTTGAAGGCTTCACATAACTTGTGATTGTAGAAGTGTCTTGTATTTCTTTAAATTACATCAATTCTGGGCATAAATGAAGCCCGGTTGGATGATATGCTAGATGTTAAACGCCGGTGAAATCTCATCACGCAGACACTTTCAACAGCTTTGCAGCGGGAGTCGAACCCACCAATCTACTTAGCCTCCAAATGAAAATGTCGCGTAGACTAAAAATTTGAGACATAATAATGAGGAATAACATAAGTCACGTAAGAAAATACTTAATATATTTATGACACGTAAACCAATCATAGGTCTATATTAGGTACTTAGTAACGTAAGTAATAAGTATTCATTATTGAGTACAACCTACATTGCTATTTAGCGATAGTTGCGTAACGATGGCTGGCTCTTTATATTTTGTCACGTATTAAACTAGTTCTACTTGGTATGCAATGGCGTGATGTTTTGTTGAATTCGTTATCAATTATTATGTCGTTTTTTAATTTAACTAGTTTTCAAGATACGCTTACAACATTTTTAAAATTGTTATACATATTCCCTCTTACTAATAAACGCTGTATAAGCTTTGAATAGTTATACAGAGTTTTGTTCACGTCGCACAAGTGACATTTTTGCTTCGATAGTAGAAGACAAAACGCTGTGTAACTATTCAAAGTTTATACAGCGTTTATTAGTAGATAAGCGGGATTATGTTTTTAATATTATGTTTATGAAATACCTTTGTAGTTCACCATATTATTAATCGATATTTATTTAATGAGTTTATATTAAAGTGGACATAAAATGTATTAACAAAGAAACTAATATGCTGGGAAATATTATGAATCATCATAATGATCTTGATTTTGACACCACAAGTTGCCAATAGCTTGTGAGATCATCTAGGTGTCTCCCCGCCTACGCGCAGTTCAAAATCAAAATATTGCCCACCTGTAGGCAGTTCACATCTGACTAATATTATAGAAAATGTAACTTCTTGTTACTAATAATGATTACTAAAAGGTTTTAGGGTAAAATTTGATGAAAATTGGTAGGGAGAATGATAAGGCCTTTAAGACTGATAATAATTATTATTCTGCAAAACTATCTGACTGTCGTCAGAAATCTATCGTAGATTTCGCTTCCATCGAACTGTCGCGGACAGACGTGGACAACACATTATTTAGTAGTCTTGAACATTTAAAACTCAAGTTTAATATTTATATAAAGGTAAAAGAGAGTGGAGGTTTGATATATGATGGTAGAGTATATAACCCACCTGTAGGTAGAAGAGTTTGAGAGTGATCTCTTGTATGAGCTCGTCCGCGACATCCTCGGGGTAGAATTTGGCTCGGAACTTGAACTGCAGCGGATTCTCCTTCTTCACATCTTGTTGCATCACCTACAAACAAACATGAAAGTTAACAACCAAATAGTAGATGCATATGGTACACGCTGCAGGAACAAAATAAATGCAAAGTGTGATAACAATTTCTTGAACCATTAACTAGAATCACAGTCATATTATCAAGTGAAATAAAGGTATTAAAATCAATAAGGATTGGGTCAATCAAATAAAATATTGAAATCATGATTAATTATGATTTCAATATTTGCCATCGTTAGTTATTTGAATACATATTATATTATACTTGTCCGCAGATCCCACATGGCTATTGGCTACACGTGTTAATTAGCAGCTAGCACTAGCAAGTATCAAAGACGGCCGAGACAGCTGCGTCACAAATGTTTCACTCATTAAGACAAATTGATACTTGCGGGAGACTTCCTTGTACAAGAGATCTTAGGGATTTAATTTCAGTACAGCAGTTACTATAAACTTTTTGTTAGATTCTAATCAAGAAAAAAAAACGTTTTAAACATCATGACAATCAAAATTTTATTTTATTCCAGAGCTTCTGTTATTCAAACTAAAAAGTAAAATCTGTAAAAACTAAAAATTAAGTGTTATTTTGTAGTGCCATTATAAACAATTGGACACTTTCCAGTATTTTACCTGTACACATCCGTTGTATTTTTGTTCTCACACAAAGTGTAATCAAATTTATTTCTGCAGTTCATAATCTTAGCAGTTATATTTTATGAATGTCTTTTATTCTCTTAACACTTACGGTCTTATTCATAAAAAAAGCTTATAAAACGTTTATAACGGATAATAGTTAAAATGCTCGATAGGCTTATATAACGTTCGATAAAATTGTCTATTCATAACAGTTCTATAAACCTTCTATAACTAACAATTGTCTTTAAGCAAAAATGTTGCCATTATTAGGAAGTTGGCTTACAAGTTGGACGAAGATATTGAATCGATCATAGATAATATGTATAAAACTACAATAATTTGTTGTCTACGCAATACGGAACGTCAAATACTTTCAAGTTGTCAACTGTTGTCAACGATCAATTTAACGTATCTATTTGAATTTATTTTTGTAGTACCTAACATTATTATAAAAGTACCTAGTTTTAATGGCATTGCAATTGATCTCGACTGTTAAAAGGCAGAGAAGTGAAAACTGGTTGGAGGAAGATAAGGTTAGTACTGATACACCTAAAAAAACGGATCAACCCTACTTCTGTACACTTTTCTTCGACGCGTATTTCTAACGGATCAACCCTACTTCTGTACACTTTTCTTCGACGCGTATTTCTAGTTGTTCAATGACATCAAAGATGTGTAAAGCTTGCATTATTTTATAAAATCAGAAATAATTATTTTGTTTACAAAATAACATTGACAAAATATTTGTGTCAAATGTCAGTTTTTTAGTAATCAGCTGTTATGAGTTTGGCCATCTTGTATCTTATAGTACTGTTAAAGTAGGGTCCTGGCCTCTATAACTTTATGATAGGTTTATAGAACTCTTTGTTGATATAATGCTGTTATGAATACAATTTTTTGCCAATCTTCTTATAGTGATCTTATAGAACACTTTAGGTGTTCTATAAGTTTTTATGAATAAGAGCGTAGGGCTTTATTTTTGTTTAATGTAAAATTGTCAGTAAAATAATATTGAATACACTTAATTTTACAGGTAACATTGGAGGCTAGAGTATCACTTTTCTCGAGAAAATTCTGAGAAGGGATTCTTCTTCAGTGGAGTAGATAATAAAACACATTTAAGGACAGCTGCACACTATCAACCATGCCTTAAGCATCTTATGAACAAGCATCTTACCCATCTGGAGAACGGTAGCGACCCTGACTTCGTTGCATGCCCAAATGGTCCAGGGAAAGCGTTAAAAAGGCAACAATTAATTACAATTCCGTGCCAGTTTTGGCAAAATTATTATATTTTATACATAAGTAGAACACACAGTGCACAACAATAGGAATAGGGATGGGAACCTTTGTGGTATACAACTTTTGAACCTTTCTGGCATTGATAGTAATTCTTTTTAGGTAAATTCAAAAGTGGTACATCTGATCTGTTATAGACTCTGTACATAGAAAATATATTCTGAAGTACGTTTAGCAATACCATATAGCATTAAGCAATATAAAATTCTCTACATAATGTGTCTGGCAAGTGGCAATACAGACCACATCATAATCTAATGAGATTTGATGACGCTATCCCTTATCGGTATGCCGGCCGTGAGTCATTGCTTAGAAATCTTAAATGTTATACCATATTTATAGTAAAATAGGTACTTAATTAATTACTCATTACCCAAGTACTATTAGGACCTGTTTCACAATTTACGGACAAGTAACAGATAGCTCTGTCGAATAAGCTATCCGACACTTATTAGAAGATTGTAAAACAGGCACTTAGCAAAATCAATTCAAATAACTAGGCGGTGGGCACTTGAATTGCTTTTGAATCTTATTCTCCCAATTTAAAAACAAAAGCGACGCCAAAAGGACGCCATATTTAATTTGCCTTACACGTTTAAGGTGCACTACAACTGCTGCAAAGTGTCGTTGTACGAATTACGATATAATTATGTCCGGGGTAAACTCAGAAACTAAATTAAGAGACAGGTTTTCTCACATTTCTTAAGTGCTCCCATGGGTAAAGTATTGTTGATGTAGTATGAATACCTACAGCTGAGAGATCAAGCTGTAAAATCATAAATTATAATAACACAGGTCTGAGGGTCAAATCTGCTAAATAAAACCTGCATTAATATATACAATTACAATCAAGTCCCGATACGCTAAGACTGTCAAAGAGTATTCTCATAAACGTTAAACGAACGTAAAACGCGCTCTGATTGGTCGAAACTTAATAAAATCAGTTCATGATAACGTCGCTTCACTTACAATACAATCAAAGTAAAATGAAAGTCTACTTTAAATACGAGAATTGAGGTTCAGGCCACTAGTCACATTGGCATTGCTCACTCTTCTTTGATTTTCTCAAAAAACATTAGTGAATGCTTTACCTTCAGAAATACAATTTTATCGTTATAAAGTTCTCTATCTATAGGTTTTTTCATAGATGTTTTTATACTTTTTGAGAAAATTGAAATTTAATTTGAATGCGGTGGGTGGCCCGGTTTATTTGCTGACAAGTATAGTTTTGAAATAAGTTTTATCTGCGAAGGGAGCGCGTAGATAATATGCGATAAGATATATAACGTTTACTTGTGAACTGCGGCGTTATCGGGCGGCATATTTTACAATCATAGTAAAACCATAATCGGACTACGGATTAAACACGATTTGATTATAATACTATTCGATATTGTACCTATGTTAATTTTGAACTAACATCATAATTCGCGGCATCTTTAGTAGTGGAATTTTAACAGCCTCCGTGGTCTAGTGGTTAGAGCATTGGCTCTAGACTCAGAGGTCGTTTGTTCGATTCCCGCATTGGAACAACAAAAAATTTTGTTTCCAAGTTTGGTTAGGACAATGCAAGCTGATCACCTGATTGTCTGACAATAAAGATGATCCATGCGTCGGATGGGCATGTAAAAAGTTGGACCTGCGCCTGATCTCTCGTCAGTCGTGTCGGTTATCCGTCCCCACTTGATTATGAGAGTAAAGGAAGAGAGAGTGTATTGCGTACTACGCACACACTCGGGCACTATAAAATTACTCCTGCGTAACTGGCCTCGTTTCAATGAAACCGGCCACCGTCACCGAGATCGGTGTGGGGAGTAATATATTTTATTTTATAGTGGAACTAGAGACCCTAGTTGACGTAAGAGCCCTTGATCAATTCTGATTATTTTAAGTTTACAAAATTTCTGAGAACACCTTATGTAGGTAAATAAAATATTATTAGTATTAATGATAGTAGTAATAAACCTATTATTGTGAATATTGATAGCTTCAATGGAAATTAATATGAATAAATTAAAAACGGTGACTATAACCTATGGAAAACAACTCGAGTACGTCTATAAAAAAATTATATATAAAACATATCTATAATATAATATGTACTAAAGATGTAGAGGTCGAATTTCTGTACAATGTACATAATACGAGTATAATGTTTTTTGGCTAAAAACCGAATCAGGGGGATGTAAGAACTTCTAGTAAAATAAACCCAGATTTAAAAAAAAACTGTTTGTACGGGCCTTATATCCCCGGTCAACATTTTAGCTGTACTTCTCATCCCGAAAAATTAAAGAGCTCCCATGGGATAGTTCAAAAACTAAAGTAACTTTAATACAGCTTCAGTTCCTTTAATTAAACAAACTATTCAGACACATTTTATCTTAGTGCTGACACATTTTATCTTAGTGCTAAGAGGAAAATACTTAAAAATCCGTTTTTTATTTCCCCTAGATTTCTAAATTCTAAGTGCGAGTCGGACTCGCGCACGAAGACTCCGTACAAATGCAAAATAAAAAAAATCACGTTTGCTGTATGAGAGTCCCCCTAAATATTTATTTTATTTTAATATTATTTATTTTAAAATACATACTAAAAATTAGATAACCAATATATAGTAAAGCTAGTTTACATAAGAAACCATGAAAATAAAACATCAGTATAATAGTAAAGCTGCACATAAAATTAGAAGTAAAATAACTGGCAATACTACTCAGAATGTTGAGCAATGGGGAATACCGAACAACGAATTTACCTGTTGTAAATGCAAATGGATATTGAATACTACATGAAATATTATAACATTATGATGTTTTAAAGGTAATAATACAATGTAAAGCTTAAAAAGAGTAGCATAGTTTAAATATGGCAAAATGTACAATATTTTATTTAAGCGTAGCCCCAGGGGCCTTAGCGATACCATGCTATTGTTAGAACCTCATATCTGTCAGGAAACATTGATATCTGTATGTCGCCTTGCACAGTCTCACTGTTGTTTTACAAACTATTACTAAACAGTTTTGAGAAATTCGTATATTGTTTCAGATTGTTATGAACGATGTCTTGTTTTCAAAATCATTCTATTTCCACAACTAGACGTTGCCCGCGGAACATCTTCGTTCGTGCGGAAAGGAATTGTACATTTTGAAGCGATAAAAAGTAGTCTATGTCCTTCCCGTGGTCTACTCTGTGTCTAATTTCAACAAAATCGGTCCATTAATTCGGAGCCTATAGAATACAAACAAACAAATATTTTTTTTTCCTCTTAATAAAATAATTATAATAGGAAGTATTAGATCAAATTAAGAACATTCACTTACTGATAACTAAACTATTCAGATACATATATGGGAGACTGAGCATTGCTCGAAGTTCTAGTAGAACTACGAGCAATGCTCAGTCTCCCATATATGTATCTGAATAGTTTAGTTATCTAATGCTTCTTAAATTTCCGAAAAAAAGTAATCAATAAATGGCGATGGGTATTAAAAAAAATAACCACAAAAATATTAGTCTGAATGGTACTCGACCCGAGACACCAATTTGCCAACAACGCAAAAATCCTACCCATTTATGCACCTAATTATTACGCAAAAAAGAAAAAATACACAAAAATTAAAAACTCGCAGTTTCCGTGGGTTACACTAAAGTTTTTAGAGAAAAAAAAAAAAAAAAAAAAAAAAAAACGATACCCATACTTTCTACCGACTTGACCAGGTGGCATTTCGATTTGATCACTAAGAACTTAAAACTTATCATGTATGGACGTGGGAAGAGGGCTCTAATCATAAGAGCCCCTTTTCTTATTAGGAAAAGGTTGTCCTTTTTTACACGGATGTGCGTAAATTGTTCAAATCTAGTCCCTAAGACTAGTAATATACTAAAATATCTTCCTGGTTAACAACGTCAATGGTTCCAAAACCAGCAGTTTCTGCAGAAAAACTATTAAAAAAAAACAATTAGTTACAGCATCGTACGTCTGTTAAAATTCAATATCAGCTCCATCAAATTTACTTATTTCTTACAATGAATCAATTATACCATTAATTTTGCAAAATAAAATATTATGTATGCTAATCTTTGACGTATTTGCGCCATATCTTTAATTTTGTCACCAACCTGCATGAAACAGCATTATGATGATTAGTACTTAGTTGCAATCTTTAGCCATTTATAGATATTATAGGTACAACAATAGCCTACTGAACACACACATCAATTTGTCTAGCTTAAAGACCCTAAACCATACCAAATCATCTGCTCTGTCGTATGCGACATCCTCATCGTTTTCGGGTGATACCAACTTCTTGACAGCTGTCGTTACGCTTTTTGCTGTCTTTCCCATTATGGTTTCCGGCTTATTCCATAGAAAATATTGCATGATCAAAATCTACATCTACTACGTAAAATGTATTAAACGTTTCTAAATTATTTTGCAGTTTTGCGGTCTTTGACTCATTGTTTATGCAGAAATAGAGAAAACAATAAAATGTCATAATTGAAGAGGAACAGTAGAATCAGGGACTGGATTACGGCAAAACAATGTACTCAGTTCCGGCGGATTACGAATATATTATTTTATTTGTAACATCACGGATGTGTCAAGTCAAATTATTTCAACCGTTCGACGCAATGATTGTAATTAATTTTGTAATATCCTTCGAATGACCAGATCCGTTGAATTTAGCAAAATCTTGATATAATCTAGCCGATATAAAGTTAAGTTAGCATTAGACCCGTGCCGATTAAGCAATGCTGCGAACCGTGGGAGAGGCGAAAGTACGGTCAACGACCTTACGACCGAGTTCGCTTACAATCAGCTGTTTTTTAATGTTTTCTTATGAGTTTATCAACTTTAAAGAGACTTTAGTCATCAATTATTATTTAACAGTACAATATAAACTGTAAAATATTTCTTTCAACTCATTCGACACCAAAACGTTGCGATTGTGATTCTTCCCTACGTATGAACGTAGATTAGATTATAGATATTCTTCTATTGTCGTCAACATGACGCGTTACACTTTATTTAGACGTTTATTGGACTCGTAAATAGAAAGGGCCACATTCTGTAGAAGGGCATTTAGGAATCCATTGATACATCGTCTCTTTTTTGGGTCAAAGAGCCTACGAGCATTCACATACCGATAGCGCTAATAGCTTTGTTTCGATGTAAATTGTAAGTGAAACTCGTAAACGTGTGAGACATTTCTCTTTACCATTGATACGTTCGCACGCGCATTGCATCGACCGATTTATGTAAGGTGCGAAGAATTTTTAACTTGGTATTAAATTATTCTATATCATCACTTTAGTAGGTACCTCGCTTTCAAGTTTTTTGTTTATCATAGCTTACATCACCAAAAAGGTTGGGTCCGAGAAAGGTTAGATACGTGTTTGCGTACGCGCAGGCAAGGTCGTCTCGGGCCACGTCACAGTACTTTCTCTGTCTGGGTCTCGACTCTCGACACTTGTCATCTGCGTACCTGACATACTTGCTTGTAATAAATCATGTAAACCTTTATTATTTATTTACGTTTATTCAGCACTTATCAGGCGATGTATTCGAAATTTTATTAATTTCGTGGTATGTTTGCATTTCATCCACAGATTCTCAACTGAAGATTAACGTGTAACGGTTGATCAAATCCTCTTTTTGTTTATCTACATCAAAAATTTTAATGCGCATTATATAAATCTGGATTAATGTGCATTGCCATTGAATACACAAATCTTAACGGCGCACATCGCGATGCTCTGGTTAATTTCCAAAAGTGGCGTACGATATTCTAAAATTATCATAATGATAAGCAACGCTATCACGCAACCGCGACGTTTGGAGCTGAGCATCTTTTCACTTACAAATAACCTTCAACTGGCGATCGAGCACCAAGCCTATGGGTGTTCAGAGGTTACCACCTGCATTTAGTGGTCGTGAGAATGGGGTCACGCGGGCGCATCGTCTCGCTTCGCTGACCCGAGTGAGCATGGTATGTAATGTGCCGATTTGGCGAAGCCAGACAAATAGTTTGGCCATGACTCCACAGGTTAAACGGCTCCTTTCAACGTCGAATTGTTTCTTTTCAGTAACTACCTGCTCATTTAATTTTTAATCACTGTCATAAATAAGATTATCAATCACATAAATATTGTAGACGAACATATTGTAGATGCGCGGGGCTGACAGTCCGATCTGTCATGACGACGCTGCGCATTTCTACAGTTTTATCCGCGCGTTACATGTGAACGCAAAATAAAACCTGTCGGTTTGGAGCGTTGATTTACTACTGACAGCAAAACTTAAAATTGCAGTCCAAGCTTTTGAAATTACATTTAAATCCCAGAGCAAACAAAAAAAAAAAATATTTGGTCTGAGATTTACACGTACAGTTTGGAACGTTCGCCTTAATATGTCAGATCAGTCCGCAGCACGACAGTTTTATCCCCAGTCGCGGTTTGGAACGTAGTCTCAGATGTGCTAGCCAAACAGTACCCTGTGGTGGGCACAATTGAGTATTAGACAGGTAGAGGACAGTGCAATTATGTAGTAGGCTTTACTAATAGATAGTCGAACGTCGCTCGTGCCATGAGTGCCATGACGCAACTCGTCAACAGTATTGAGGCCGTGTTTCATGTGCTACTATGATCATAACTACCGTGCGTCGGTGACAAAAAGCAGCATTCCGCGATCGCTGGATAAAGATCGCGTGCGTGAGATTCCGTACGGAACCGGGTTACTTTTTGCCAGGATTTAAGGGGAGCTACTTTTAAAAAGGGCCTATTTTAATTTCCTTATTCCTTTTATAAATCTTCATGCCAAATGGTTCAAGCTGTACATTAGTCATTTAGTTAATGAAACAGGAAAGCAAGTATGATAACTCCCGGAAAACTGTTTCTAATTGGATTCGTTACTCATTCTGTAACAAGTAACACATGAATCAGCCATACCGGTAAATAAATAATTTCCTAAAGTGACAACAATGAGAACTGAAATAAGTATGACGTAAAGCGAAGATATGGTGAGCTACTTATGGAAGGTTCTATGTCAATACGATTCCTTTATCGGATTTATTTCTTCATGCTGTTAATTAATGGAACTAGCTTTCGCTGGAATCCAGAAGTAGCTACAGGTTTTCTTGTTAAAATACCTCAATAGTAAATATCTCAAATGAAAAGAAAGCCTTTCTGAAGACGGAACAACTATGGCACTAATTTGTGCAATTATTATAAAACGTGTATTATCCGAGATTATTATATCTTCACTAGTTCTCGTTTATATTTAATTTTATGTAACGCATGTGAACATAACGTATGTCATGACGTGTAGACGTGTTCATAGTTTATACATATTATATCGAATTGTTGATCGACGCGACGCAACGTAGGAATGGTTACTACTTTCCTAGCTTTAATTTCTAACAAAAACAATATCTTTTGACTTTAGATATTGGTATAATATATTGGAAACATTGACTTGCAATAACTTTTAATCAAAATAAACGTAATCACTACATACATTGAACACGTACCTACATAAATCGTTGGCACGTACGATAGGTACCTTTTAGCCAATGTCCATAAAATATAGCTTGTTAGCGTAAGTTATTATTGCCTTTGGAAATATATTAAGAAGTTATTGCGTGAGCCTTTGAAGTTCTTCTGCAATAACTGGGAGCTACAATTCATTGCTGACAATCCTCTAGCTTTTCCTTATCTTCTTTAACATATCCTACAGAAATTATGTATCCTAATTCCTATGTATATCAATATTATTGATATTCGGTTTGATTACATCATGTAAATAGCTAGGTAATAGAATCAGGCGTTACTTGGCGAAAATTCCATTGTTTACAATTTAATTAATATTATATCCCGCGAATTTTGGCTGACGGTATCACTTTAAACGTACTTTGTTCGCAAAGTCTTACTTCCTTCGGATGCTTCGGGGTCGAAGCGAAACGCGCGCTTAATTTTGCAAACTGCATGGTGGTGTGGGAGTTAGGACCTTGCATGATCTTGCTGACATTGTTGCTTCTGTGGTGGCGGTGTTTGTACCATCTTGTTTATGAGTGCTCGCCTAAGCAGTGCGGGGAGGGGGGGGGGAGGGGGGTGCTTTACGCATGCTTAAATGCGTGCGCTCACACATTTGCTTGGAGGTTGTGGTTATTTTTTCGCGAAACATTTCTAGATATAATTTTAATTAAACTGTATACATCATGTAAAACGGTACAAGGCGGAGTCGAATACGTAGAGTTACGTAAGTGTCAGACCGAATGCTAAGTGATTTGCATGATAAAGAGACATTAGGAACGAACAGTAAGATAACGCACAGTTACAAACGTTACGACCGATTTGAATATAACCATACTCCATAGTACAGTTACGGCCCAGCAAGCGCATCTAAGTGAACGTGAAATTGGATCAAAAGCTGACACACAGACGTTTTTCGAATTCTTTTTGCTATTAAGAGACAACAACTTTTCCTTAAAACCGAGATTCTGTAAGGCTAAATTTGCCTAAACAAGGATAAAACCTTATTTTATAAAAGGTTAATTTGCATGTAGGAAATCCTTCGATACTGTATTTTAGTTTCACAATTTAAGGTAATTACTAAACAACATTTATATTAAATGCGTTTTTAAGACATAACACAATTTACGAATTTCAATGCAAATTTTGAACTGGAATTTTCATTACTTTTGATAAGGTATTGATAACGTATAGTCGTCTTGAAATACTAATTTCATTCAGTAAATTAATGATACTAAGATATACTTCTTATCGTGACGCGCTACATAAAATATTTGCACAGCCATTTTTAAATTTCCATGACATTGGAGTTACATAATTTATTTCTTTATGCTGTAATATCCTTGATCTACGTGGCCAACGTTTTAATCTCCTTTAGCACTTCTTTACTGTTTTCCTTAAACACTTTTAAGGTGGTTTTTAAGGTAAAATCCATGTATCTTTTGCAGAGGAAGTAAAATTTATTGGGTATGCAAACATAATCACTTTTCCAATATGGTGTCATGTGAGTAGAATATCTGGGCATATAATAAATCATGTAATTTATAGCAATCGTCGATCTTGTGACTGACAAGTATAATATTGATGACATAATAACACTTTCACAACCTTATACACTTATTAGATTGAATTTTGACGACCTCTGTGGCTCAGTTGGTTGAGCGTGTTGGTGCTCAAGCCGGGGGTCGCGGGTTCGAATCCCGCCGAAGGAACAAAAAGTTTTTCTGTGTTCCTGGGTCATGGATGTGTATTAAATATGTGTATAATATAATAAAAATCTTAAATATGTGTATAGTATAAAAGTATTAAATATATTATTTCCGTTGTCTGGTACCTGTAACACAAGTTCTTCGGATACTTAGCACGGGGCCAGATTGACGTGGTGTGAAGCGTCCATAGATATTATTATTATTAAAAAAAAAAAAAAAAAAAATTGTAATCATCTGATAAAAACTGGTTTTGTTTATTAAATAGTATACAGTATACTTGATAACCATTTGAAATATAAAACCGTTTTAGACAAGGTAAATATAGCATAACGACGACTGCAACCTTTTTGCCTGAAGCCAAAGTACTCTTTTCTGTGAATTGACCACGTAACGACTATAAAATGTGACTAATATTTGCACTATGCATCCTTCTTCTTATGGTTTTCGAAAACATTTTCCTTAGATCCATCCAATCAGTGAATTACGTCAGAGTCTTAGACTATGTAATATGCGTTTTGTCGTCAAGTGTATAAAGAGATTTCGCTTTACCGTTGCTGGACGCGTAATTAACACGGCAGTATATGTCCTCATCCTCTACATTCACATAAAGTGACGATCATATATTTTTAACAATGGACAAACTTGTTTTATATACATTCGTTTCATTGACATCTGACCTATCACATTGCCGTTGGTCAGATTAAAAATGAATTGGGTCGTCTGTACTTTCCTGTAATCATTGGGATTTATATATATACAATAGCGGCTCCGCCCGCGAGAAATGGGTTTTTTTGGCCACTCCCGACTGTACTCTAAGTTAAATCTGTATCTTCCTTATCTTACGTTCTCTCTTTAACTACTAATTGTTTGTCCGAAGCACTATCATACCATAAACTCTTAAGCTATGAAAAACATTAAAAAAGTATACACAATAGTACATTATCCCTCGGGAACACTATTATATTATATCTTTTTGGGATAAAAAGTGGACTGCACGTTTGTCCAAAACATAAACCACTGCCATACCAAATTTTATTCAAATCAATTCAACCGTTTAGCAGTAAAAGACAGTCAAAGTACACACAATAATAATACACTATCCCTCGGGAACACCGCAAATTTTTGGGACAAAAAGTATCCTATGTCGTTTCCCAGGACTCAAAGTATCTCTGTACCAAATTTCATCAAAATCGGTTCAGCGGTTAAAGCGTGAAGAGGTAACAGACAGACAGACAGACAGACAGACACACTTTCGCATTTATAATATTAGTATGGATTAACATTTTCTTTGTTACGAGCTTTCATCTTCAATTTAACGGTTATATATAACTTAAAACTGAAGAATCACACCATTACCATCGTGTTGATAAATATCCGTTTGAATCGAAAGTACGTGAGTTATTTCATTCAACTGGTCTCGGTTTATAAGTGGAAAGCCAACGAGCGAGTACGCGCAGTGACACGTGCCTGTCGCCATTACAAATAGAAATCGGCCATCCAACTCATTAACACTTTACGCAGTGTTCAACATTTTTCACGTACAAAATTCTCAATTTTTGCAGGACCATTGCATACAAAATTTTAGGTAAACATATATTAGCGTTCATGGGTAGCTATGCGATCTTGAAATATAAATAGAAGTCGTAGAATTATATTTTCAAAATTGTATTATTTTGAGATAGTTTAACTAATTTTAACAGTTAAAAACAAAATTAGACACTTTAACCTAACACGATCATTAACATAAGATTTATAAATATTTTAAAATACAACTTACAATATAGAATCTATACTTGCTACTTTTGATGTTATGTAAATATGAATTAATATGTAATGAAAAATAGCTTTATTTTTTTAACTCTTCGAATGTAACCTACTCAACCTACAAGTACCTAGTTATCCTTATGATAAGTCTGCCGGTAAATCAAGACGCTGGCATTGCTCTTGTAGGTCAATGTCAGCCGAGGGTAAAACAACAAAATAATTAATAACCATCAAAACCATGAGTGCCTTATATATGTAGGTAACATTCATTTTCAGACTCATATTAAGAACGTGAATGTTAGCTGGTTGGTTATGACTTATGACGACGCTTATTTTTCTTCCTTTTCCAAGGGGATAAAGTAAATGCTATTAAATAAGGTCCTTCTTTACAAGAAAATGATTAACTTTTAAAATTGCATAATGCATATACATTATACATCTTGTGATGATTATGAGAATCAAAATCGCGTAAATTTCGTAAATAAGGGAACTAACCTTTTTATAAAGTTTGATCCAGGTGAGGTCACCCTTGGAGTCGGTGTACTGGAGGCCGAAGAACCAGACCTCGCGCAGGCCAATGGTCTTAACCACCTGGTCGAACAGCTGCTTGCCGGTGGTCGTCTGCTGGATCGCGAACTCCAGCTCCGCGTCCATAGTCGTCACCCGGACGTTCATCTACAAACAAACAACGCATTAGAAATTTACATAACCAAATTCTAAAAGTATTGATCCTCTATCAGAAATTAATCAGAGAGGAACTGTTGTGCAAGTCAGCGAAAATATTATAGCAACGACTAATGCAACACACATTCAGAATATATACACAAGTTTGAAGTTTCTATATTTAACAACATAATATAATAAACACTTTTAAAAGGAAATCTGGTTCATTTAATATTTATCAAAATCTTGATGACTGATCATGTCATATACTTGTGTCTAGACTTTAAGATAACTAGCTAGTAACGCGTTTAGTATTTCCATTCCCAGTTCTATGAAGGTAAATAATTATTCATTTACGAATTTACCAGTAGCAGTAGCGACATACCAACAGAAACTATCGATTGTAACATTAAATGAAACTTTGACATGGCGATTTTACTGAATTTTATACATATAGGATGTACTACAGTATAGATTTGCAATAGCAAGCAAGGAAATTTCCTTGCTTGCTATTGCAATATTCTCACAAATAGGAGTAACGTCTACATTCTACAGGATTTCTAAGGAGTACATTTAGGTAAGTAGTAAGTACACAAAAAGAGAAGACAGGAATTAATATAAAGTTATTATATGGGTAGTTCAGTAAATATTTCGTCTATGTTTGAGCAGGAAAGGGTATTATGAAATGATGGAAATTATCTATACATATAAAATCCTTTGTCCTGAATGACTGACGGATCAACGCACAGCCTAAACCGCTGATCGTAGAGACCTGAAACTTGCAGGGCTTGCTCTTTGTAATGCGTAGGGATCCGATAAGAAGGGATTTTTCGAAATTCGACTCCTAAGGGGGTGAAAAGGGGGAAAACAGTTTGTATGGGGCAACGTGATTCCTTGGTCCAATCTACTTCATATTTTGCACAAACATTATGTAACAGAATTGATGGAATTCGTGTATCATAGTTTATTGAAATTCGTCCCCTAACGGGAATAAAAAGGGAAAGAAAGTTGTTTGGGAGCGATTTGCTTTAAAGTTGATATAAATACTCCTTTGTGCTTTTGATTTAAAGCTCCCACTCACAAGCGATCGATCGATTTAGTTTTTACAATTTAAACATTTACTGGATTCATAGTTGCAAGTAAATCGGTTTAGATTAAAATTGAATATAGTCTGAGATCCTAGGACCACATTACTATACTTTTTATATGAAACTCGTTTATATACGCGTAAATTTTGTTCCAATTTTTGACCATCACCGCAAAAACTAGCTGGTAGGTCTTACACTAATCATTTTGTGTAATAGTTTGTCATTAGAAATTTACTTTCAAATACGAATTAATTTCCAATTTGATCGAAGCAATCGATAGCCCGTGAGTGGGGAGCTTTATTTTTATTTTGACATTATATATATATATTGTCATGATGTGGAAAAATAAATATCTGACAAGACTGCGAAAGTTAAATCTGATGAAAATGTCTTTGAAAAACTAGGCACCTAAATATTTACGATTGCTGCATTAATTATATTCATAATACTTTTACATACTATTTCAGTAGAATATTTTGAGTGTAGGTATAATTAAATTTCTTTTTCTTATGTTGTTATATTATGTAATATTTAATTTATTTGTGCTTGATTTATCAGTGTTTAATACATAGGTTTTTACAAAGGGTTTTTAGTTTTTAACCCACAACAATGACTCTTAAGATTTTCTTAAAAGATTTTTGATCTGTACGTTTGTGCGCGCTAATCTCAGAAACTACGGAACGGATTTTTATAAAATTTGTTACTGTAGTAGTTTAGCCCTTGGATAAACACATAGGACTCGCTTTTTATCGCGGAAAATTTTTGGGTACCTTGCCTACGGGTTCCACGCGGATAGGAATTAGGATAGCTCTGCTTATAATTTTGTGTAGGTATTTCAATTCAATCGGTTCATACCTACAAAAAGTTTTATCAATCGAAAAAATAACGAAGTATAAAATGCTATAAAATAACCAGCTATTTGAATTGGTTAAAACTTTACCTAGGTTAATCCTAATCATTAATGTGTATGATTATTATATGAGGAATAAGTGAGAAGCTAGATGGCTTCGTGGTCGTACTGCTAACTCATCTCTCTCTCAAACTCTGTCGTGGTCCCAACTAGGATGGGCGATCACAATCCAAATTATTTTTTAAGTTTAAAGTCCACAACGTCTTCCCATTCAAAAGATTTTCGAAATCGTTAAAATACTAATTATCGGCTACAAAGAAATCCTTACTTAATATTATACCTAAACGCGAAAGTTTGTATGTAGGTACATAATAATATGTTTAGTTTTTCATGCAATAAAGTAAAGTAAAGAAAACACGTAAATAATTTTAATGCAATCAGGTATGGTAGTAGGTTAAGCAGAATTAACACAGAATACTTTTTCAGCTTATTAAATTTTATTTATGGTACAGTTCTTGGTAGATTTCTAGAGTGTATCTACGAAGTGCAGTGCCTACACCATTATGTATTCAATTTTGGTATTGGTATTTTCCCGAACAAGCTTTCCCTCTGACGCGAGCGAAGCTGCGGGCAAAAGCTAGTCGTGTATAAACAGGCAAATATCCATTTATCTGAAGACATCCCTTTGCATCCTGAAGTCAATTAAAACGAGACAAGCAGTTACGAAAATAGCACAATATGCATCTAAATTTATCCGTTGAGTCGGTGCCAAACGGATGTGATGTTCCGGAGCCGATTGTGTCATCCTTATTTACATATTGTTTGATGCAAACAATTATAACTGACCATTTAATGACCAAAGCGTAGCTAATGGAAGATCAAGTTCAGGGCGAAAAAAGGAAGAGATGAATGATGTTTGCAATAATAAAAAAATAAACCCTACGGGTAATGTAAAGAAAAAAAAATATTTTTATTTCACTAAGCAGTAAAAATAAATAATAAATAAAATTAAAAAACCCGACTGCAAAAAAAAGACAGATACCTAAGCAACGCACTAAAAAGACCGAAACAAGATTGAGAAAACAGACTACACTATGAGCTGAAAGCCTAAAGGAAATAATTGATGTTATGTTTGGTAGCAGGCGGGGCCCATTCGCAAATTATAAATCGTACAAAAATATATGGGCCCCGCCTGCTACCAAACATAACATCAATTATTTCCTGTCTGTCTGTTTTCTCAATCTTGTTTCGGTCTTTTTAGTGCGTTGCTTAGGTATCTGTCTTTTTTTTGCAGTCGGGTTTTTTAATTTTATTTATTATTTATTTTATTTTTGATTTTTTAGTTTAACCAACACACGTTTGGTCGATTTAAAGCAAAAATACGATGATACGAACACTAATATATAAGGTTTAATGTGAGAATGGTTGTTATGCAACTTTAAATCGATATAGATCCTAAACGGTCAGTCGAATCGAAAAATGTTGAGAGAAAACTAAAAATGATTTTTAAATACCTATTCAACGATACCCCACTCGATATAGTTTGTTGACTTTAATTTTTTTAATTTTCACAATATGGCGTCCAGTAGTCGCCATATTGAATTTTCACTAACGTCATGTCTTTAGTGACACTCGCCGGACTAAGAGGAATCGATTGACATGCTAATCATAAAAATCGGTCCAGGCGTTTGGTCTGTATAGTGCTTCAAAGGAACATACATACATACATACATACATACATACATACATACATAGGCTGATAAACACATTACCACTCCTTTGCGTCGCGCAGTCGGGTAAAAATCCAAAAGGTTTAAGCATATATTTAAATAGGTTCCAATTGGTTACTAGCTACTTTTATTTGGTTAATAAATTTTCAATAATACCGCTACTGATAATTGAGTTTCCTGAAGTAAATTGTTGGTTTTTACGTTGAAAATCCTATTATAATTATTATTGATTAAGTGTTATTATTAGCGATTAATATTGGAAATAACATTTTATTATAATTTTAATCAATATTCCGTAATAATAATCAATATAACACTTTACACAGACGCTTATAATATCGTTCTTCTTGTTGCTTGGTAGGACGGGTAGATGAGAGAGCTCAGAAAATCTATGTTTTACCAGGTTTTTAGCAACAAATGGTAAAACAAATTAATTGCAAAGCGAGGCAATTATTTCTTTATAATAATATCACACAACTTTTTTATATATTTATCCACTTTATTTAGGTTCTTACAATAATTCATATATAAACACAGCAATACTTATTGAGGACTAAAAGTGAAAAGAAAATGCATATACTATTATCACAGTTGCAATACTCTAAAATATAATTGAGGGAACAATAGCGAGCAGTTGATCATTAGATCGCAAAGGCATGAACAATGGCCTCTGGTCGTGATACCATCGGTTGGATGCTGGTAACAATGTACTTTATAAGTTGAATAACGTTTCCGAGGTCGACAACGAACCTTGATTCCTCCCTCATTATATATATTAGCCCGCATCGACTACTTATCATCACGGAATTGGGAATCGTTTAAACGGTGCAAAAACTTGAAAAACACGAAACTTAATTACCAGTTAAGACAACTTAAATGTGGGATTCTGTATTGTCTTTAGTCAGTGATAAAGTTAAATTATTAAGGAATTTTATAATTTTTATTTATTGGATATACGATCTCAGATAAGATCTTTAGCCCACAACATCTTATTCTGCATAACTTATCAAATATAAATTCACTGTTTGGTCGAAAGTGACCAAAATGGCAAATAATTATAAGCTTTAAACAAATCGGCATATCAACGGATGAATGAAGTACTAATCGTTCTCGTTGTGAAGTAGCTGCTAATCGTGAGGCAGGTGAATCAGACTAGTCCGAAGAGATAAGTCTATCAGCTACGACAAACTCCGCCTCATCGCGATAAAACGAATGTTTAAGCAAGGCTGTACCAATTTTGCAGCGTTAAATGTATTAAATGTTAACTTTAATAAGAAAAATAAGACTATATTTGGGGACTTACTGGATCAAGGCGTACTTGCGTACATTTTTGTCACGAATGAACTAGCAGGAATAACGATTGCGATGTATGGAAATTACATTAGCCTAGGCCCTAGATTTTCGCATGAAAGAAAGGCAATTTTGTAACTTAATCGTATTTAAGTTACAAAAATTGCCTAATATCAGTAAAATGAATTAGTTAAGAGGCTCATAGCACAAAAGTCGCACACAAGGATTAGTAAAACAAATAGGATAATACAATTATTGCAAGTAAATATTATATGGGTAACATGTCAAGGAAACTAGCGCCCAGACTATGCGGGCAAGGTTACAAGATACCTTTAAATGAAGGTATTTCATGAATATGTTAAATATACTGTAAGAAAATAAATTAAAAATAATATTATACACGGACTTAACTCTCACACACGTCATGTGTGAGTTATGGTATTTAAAATCTTTGGTGGAGTTAGGGTTACCTTATAAAAATTGAGTACATATTCAATTTTATACTGTGATATAAATAAATATCGCAGTATGTATAATAATGTCATTTTTATTATGTAAAATTATTATTTTTCTATTAAATGAATATTCTAACTTCTTACCAATAATTAAAAAAATCCTTAATTATACTTTGTTCAAGGCGAGATAGACAAATATGACTGAGACTCGGAAAAAAACGCTAGCTTTGCTGATCTTTTTGTTAAAATTACTGTTATTTTATATTTAAATTTAATAAAAACGTTACCGCATCGCTCTTTGCACTTTTTTTGAGAGAACCTTTTCGAATTTTGAACAATTTGAAAAAGAACATTTTGAATATTAACGTTAGTCGCTGAATTAATGCAAGGAACTATCGAGAGTGGTGCAGGACATCTCATAGTCTTATCATAAGCCTTCTAATTTTATCGAGATGATTCATGTAAGAGTCAGAAAGTAAACAAGTGCCATAATTTACTGCATCAATCTACTTCAATTAGATCAGAACCCCAATTCTCGTATTTAACTTAAGAGGCGGTTTCTATTGAGTGTATTGTTTATACTGAGCGACAGAAACAAGACTAATAAATAAGCTACATGACGTTTCATCAGAAGATTGTAGGACAGGCCCATCCCCTAAGACTTATAATGAATTCTAAATGACTCGTCTTGATATCATTAACTGATTTTCGGAGCTTAAGTATACCAATCAAAACGCGTTAAATATTAGTTTGTTTCTTTCTACGGAATAATTGACAAAATGACAGTTTGACAAAGGAAAGCTTGTCATTTTGTCCATATTAACTGTTAGTGGGTATGTCTATTCTTGTGTAGACAAAACGCATTTCTATGGTAGGTACCTAGTCATGCTAAGCGTGCTGGCAGTAACAAACACGTAACTTGTAAATCTGACGTCAACTACAAAAACCTTGATGATGTCAAAATTACAATGCATAAGTTGGTAATTAAAGTAAGGATTAATCTTGAGATACATTAACAAACTGAGGTTTAAAGTTTTTTAATTCACTTAGCAACAAGCAAGTAACTTATAACTTCTCGCTATATTTTTGCAGTGATACTAGATCCTAAGGAAGAATTACTTAGGTTAAAAAATCTTAAGAATATAAAGTGATTTCACAGGCCGGACCCAACAGAGCAATAGTTATTTCTAAGCTCGGAAAGCTACGCAACTCGGAACCCTAAAACTTGACTTAGTAGTCAAGTTTTAGGGTTCCGAGTTCCGTAGTAACTACGTAGGGGTAAAAAAAGTACATCCCCCTTAATGCGTACCTATGGGGTACGTGTGAAATGGGGCTGATTTTTTTTATTCTACCAGCCGCGCGGGGTATCGTTGGAATAGGTATTTTTATTAAATAAAAGCGAGTTTTCGAAGGTACATATTTTTTTTATCATCTAAACATTTCTCGAGTAATTGACGTGCAAAGTAGTTTACAAGTTGGTCCTCCCTGGCATTTGGCATTTCTAAACTTTAAGATGTAGGTAGAAACTTGTAACACTGAGCGTAATCGAACAATAACTTTTGAAGTAATTTAAGAAAATTGCGCGTTGATAATAATTACGAAACCCTCCTCAGACATGTCATGACAATAGGTATGCTCTTGGCTAGGTTATTTTTTCTTGGCTAGGTTATTTTTTACCAAGTTCTTCAGTCGTGTATGTTTGTTTTGAACGTTATCGTGTGTGCAGGACCGTGATAAAATTTTATGTCGCTAAGTGAAATGATGTCATCGGTATTCGAGACGAGATAAAATCAGTAAACTACTTGCTCACACTGTCGCTTCTTTATAAAGCTGCAATTAAGTACAAATTACCATTAATTTTGTAGCAGCTTTTGATCCTGGCATTTCTTAATAAGGAGACGTCTGGAAGAGAAATAAATCTGTTCTCAGTTCTCGTATTATTATATTTTGTCGGCAGACTTTCTTATAGCATTGCAGTGATCATTTCAAATACCATTGATAGCTCTGAAAATAAGCACTACTACTATTATTGTCTTAATATTGGGATTTGATTAATGTTATGAAGGATATTGTTGATATCTATATAGTTGATATCGATAATAAGCTTGATGTACCAGTGACTAGACTCAGTAAAGTAAAGAATTCGTTTAAAGGCCAATGTATACGCCTATACAATACGATCCCAGAAAACGTTCAAAATTTTTCAATCAATAAATTTAAAAAAATAGTCAAAAAACGTTTGTGTGGTAAAGCTTATTATAAACTTAATGATTTCATGAATGATACCACACCTTGGGAATGAGGTGGCCCCCTGCACGGCTACTTTATACTATTGTACTCTTGTTATGTAGTTTTAGTTATAACATTGTTATATATTTTTTTATTTTAAAAGAACAATTTTCCATCTTTTTGGTAAAAGATGGCCCCGTGCGAGTTTCTTACGCCGGTTCTTCTCGCCGGGCTAGTTTCTGAACCGGTGGTAGGCATCATGTAGGACAATTCTATAAGTGTTATATTATAACCTACATGGAAATAAAAAAATTGAGTTTGAGTTTATCGTAGATAACAACAAACGAGTTTGTTTTTTCCATAATAGGAGTACCAGAGCCGGCACCTATCTGGCCCAAAGAGTGAGTATCGCAATTCAGCGGGGAAACTCTTTGAGCCTTCTAGGTACTCTGCCTGGTGGGGACGACCTGGGAGATTTATTTTTATTGTAGCTTTTTAAGTTTTTCTAGTTTTAATTTTTTAAGTAGTTAGCTATTAGATATTATACCATATATACCATACTTTATTTTTGATCTTATTATTATTATTATTTGTCGAATTAATAAACAAAGATTTAATATAATATATAGGAGTACCTAGTATTAGTATGGAATAATTTGTAGATTTCGAGTTGCTACTTGCGGCCGTGCGATACGTGTGTTCAGTGATTTTCTATGGATATTACCTATTGTGAGTGCCACGGTTCACTTTTAATTTACAATGCGTTTACAAATACCTATTTTGCAAGTTTATAGACGGTTATAGCCTACTGTGATATCAAAAGCTTTATCAGAATTCAGAACCCCAGTAATTCTCGTATTTATAACTTTGACAGAAATCGTTAAAATTTTAGCCGAATTTAATTCTTTATTATTTTGATTATTATAAGCAGCTAACTTTATCACCTATTGTTACGGGATTACCGGCATAATCTTTGTTCTATAAATTACACGGATCTGAATTGTTATCATACATACATATATACCTACTTGTTTCTACATAATGAATTAAAGAGCCTTGTTTAATATTTATTTTAAAATCCTAAGCAATTGCAATTGTAAAACACTAATTAATTATATAAAAAATGTAATAAATCACATGCGTTATACGTAAGAAATAATTTGTGATTATCATTCGAAATTATTTCATTCATCACGTAAGAATGGAAAGTTATTACTTGTTTTTTATTAATTGATTAGATTCCCTAAAATTCACAACTACATTAATGATAACATTTAACTGGTGAAATGTAAAACTATAATATTATATCGACGAATGAGTAAATAAGTCTATCATGAATATCTTGTTTAAATGTTATACAGTGTCCGGTGGATAACCCTGAAATGCATGTATTTTTTTCAAAAAAGTGCAATATTGTCTATATTCTATCAGCATATTTATACTACAATATCAAAACAATAAAAAACCGATGTAATTCATTTATTTCTGGTCATAGTATTCAAAAAACTAAAATAAGCTAAAAATAGACTTTTCTCTAAAAATAACTTATCTTAAGTACCTACCTACTAATTATGATAGATTTTTTTTTGTATTTTTTTTTTTGAACGGCCATAAGTTCTACTATAAGACCTTTTGAGGTTATCCATTGATTACCGGACACCCGATTAATATAATTAATAGATGTAAATATGTAAACAAGCAAATCTTATTATAATTAATGAAAATCCATATCATAGCCTCTTGAGTGCAAAAAGCTCCACTTTACATAGCTGGAGAGCTACTAAGAAATGTTGAGTAGGTATTTGAGGCACGTTGAAACCTTGTCCTGTACTTCTCCTATTGTACCTCAACACGAGAATGCAGGCCTGGCTGGTCAGAAGCGGAACTTAGCCAAAATACAAATTTTTGAAAAGTAGATTTTTTATGCCCGAAAAACATGTTTGAGGCATTATGAAATTTTCATATACTGTTAGTATAATGTATAAGGAGTTGGGAAAAAAAATCCCCGTAATTTAGTCGGAACTTTAACCTAGCCATGTCAGTTTAAAAGTAAATAGTTTAAAGGTTAAAAATAGGTGTGTGAGGCACTTCGAAATTTGAGTAGGGTATTATTTGTTATTTTAAAAAAATACTGTAAAAAATACAGATAATTTTATGGGAACTTTCCACCTGCCATGTGACTTCGAAAATCGAGAAAATCTGGCTTTTAATTCATGATTTTGTGACATCTATCGGTCATTTTATGAACTGCAATATACGTTTGAAAGGAGATGCGACATCTAGGAAGCTCTCAAAGAACTACGTGGTCAAAAAATAAAATTGCGTATTGTGCAATAAACTAACACACTTACTGCGTCAAAATGTATTTATAAAACGAATAGGTATTAATTAAATAGAAATGGCATACGAACCAGCCTAATCTACCTACCATTTACATTAAGTACATAAACGTAAAAGCGACATCTAGGAAGGCATCAAGGAACTACGTGGTCTTGATAATTTTCGCAAAGTCGATATGAGTCGTTTTTAATTGATTTTCCTATAAAAATCGAAGACATCCATTCGTTGTTTATACAATATTGTATGCAATAAAATTACATATTGTGCAATAGTCTAATTTACTCGACAAATTTATAAAATAAATAGGTATTTATTAACGGCATACGAACCAGCTTGACCTACGCTGATTTACATTACCTATCTACCTACGTAAAAGCGATATCTAGTAAGGCATCAATAATAATAACTCCCACACCGATCTCGGTGACGGTTTCATTGAAAACGGTTTCATTGAAACCAGGCTAGTTACGCAGGAGTAATTTTATAGTGCCCAAGTGTGTGCGCAGTACATAAGAGCACTCTCTCTTCCTTTTTACTCTCGTAACCCAGTGGGACGGATGACCGACACGACTGGCGAGAGATCAGGCGCAGGACCGACTTTTTACATGCCCATCCGACGCATGGATCATCTTTCTTGTCAGACAATCCTGGATCAGCCTGCATTGTCCTAACCAAACTTAGAAACAACATTTTTTGTTGTTCCCTTGTGGGAATCGAACCCACGACCTCCGAGTCGAGAGCCAAATCTCGAACCACTAGACCACGGAGCACAGTGTTTTTTTTGGCCCAAACATCGGACATCGCCGTTTTATCGGTTAATTCAAAAGAGTATTTAATAACAAACACCCATGAAGTTCACTTGTATAGTTTTTAAACTATCTCAAAAAGAAAATTCGAATCCCGCTTTGATAAAAACGAGAAAAAAAAATATATTTAAATATTCTTAAGGAATAGCCAAAAATATGTTAGACATTATTCGAAGAACATACAAAAAGCTACATTATGAACCCTTTTGAAGTCGGCTACGACTTATGGGGGCCATAAAAACATAGAAAATCATATTTTAGTTTTTATTTTTTTTCGGACTAAGTTCCACTGAATGCGTAGCTGCAACTTACATTAATAGAAAGCTAATAGCCACCACTATCACTGATAAAATAATCAAAATCATAAACCGCGGAACTTCGTGGAAAAATAGTTTTAAAATTTTGCGGTATTTGCGGGATTCGTCTTAAATACGAAAACAATTTTATATACTTTTTTTGAAACAGTAACACTATTCAGGTTGGTCAGGACTTGAATAAGAACAATAGAAATAGATAATATATATATAAAAAGTCACATTTTTAGCTAGTACAATAAAATAATGACTACATAGTATAAAACAAAGTCGCCTTAACTGATTGTCCATATGTATGCTTACATCTTTAAAACTTGCGTACGCAACGGATTCTGATGCGAGTTTTTAATAGGTAGAGTGATTCAAGAGGAAGGTTTATATATATATTATAACATGCACATTATGGTAAAGAAACACTAATAACTGAAGTTTCTAATGTCGTAAATAAACATTTGCGCTTACATTGCAAACGCTGCCTGACTCCTACGAGATAGATCAAAATAATGTATTACCGTATTCTACAACTCAAAAAGTCTATAAACTCCGCGATGGTATAGGTCGCGATCTCTTAAGGATAACCCACAATAACCATTTTTTATCTGTTTACTTTTTACGAGTAATAATGGCTTATTTACGAAGCGATTTTAAGCAATACAGCAATAATCCTTATCCAATTAAGCATCTTAAGTACATTGTGCATTTAATATAGATTAATGTGACCCTTTACAACATATAGTTTAAATGATCAATTAAAGAAGATATTACAGATTTAAAATGCAGATACATATAATGAAACTGGGCACGCAGTTCATACTTAATGTCATGTATGGCATTTTCAGAAGCTATTTAGACGGTTGCAATATGATCCTCATCAAATTAAATACGTTACTCACTTTAAGAATTTTATACATATTGTATTCGTTTAAACCTACAACTGAATGATATTAATAATATATTTAAGAGATACCGTAAAATTTATATTCAAGCGCAAAAAATATCAAACCGTCTCACACGTCGCGTCGAGATGATAGGGTCCCGTTCTTTCCCATTGTGTACGAAACCCTAAAAACATTTTAATATTGTATACCGTAGTGAGTAGAGTTATTTACTGAATATTTTTTTCTCCAAGAATTCCACGCGGGCAAAAGCTAGTATACGACAAACAAGATACTACTTATGTTATTTCGTAATAATATTTTTTGTATCCTTTTTAGGGCTTTTACATACATACATATAATCACGCCTCTCCCGTAGGGGTAGGCAGAGACCACTTCTTTTCACTTGCTATCTTTACATACTTACATACTTCTTTGGTTTCATCCATTTCTCTTCTTACATTCAACGTAGCGAAGCGGCTCTCCATGGGCCACTTTTCACCTCCACGAGAATGAGACGTGATGGGTGGCGAACCACAACACCGCCATTTTGGATAATGAAACTATTTCTATGATTATCCATTGCGTTCCCGCGGATTGGTGGAGAGGGTAGGAATAGGGAAAGGGAAGGATAGGTGGTGTGGAAAGGATGATTGGTAAGTTAGAGTGGGAAATAGGAAATGTAGGATATTACCGCCCTGGAGGGTAAGAGATAGGACAGTAATAGCTCGGGAGCCGGGGTCACATACCGGTACCACAACTACCAGACAGGTAAGCAGGGATGAGTATTCCTGACATGTAAGGGAGATCTCCGACCGAGCGAGGTGCTATGCTCGGCCAGGCCGAAGCCCTGACTCTTAGGACTTTTGAACGCAACAAAAACGGATATTAAATTACTTATAAAATTAAGTTAAATTGAAGGAAACGAAACTAAATAGTTGTACAGGAAGTGCTTAATCAATGTGTAAAAAAATAAAAATGTAAAAATAACGGTAAAAATGTCTAATCAAACTCATTTTCATTTGAAACAATGATGGTATAATTGGAAATGTAGTTTTCGAGGTCGTCATTATTATAATTATCATCATCATCATCACTGCTATCATTATCTTCGTGGCATGGAGATTCAAATGGTAATAATAAATTTATTACTTCAGGTGGAAATGGTACTCGTTTTTTTATGTTTTTGTCTGGAACTAAGATTTAAATGCGAAATTATTGGATCGGATGACTCTAGTGCTCGATGAAACAAATCTGTCATAGTGTAAATTCTGCTATTTTTACGAGTGTGGTGCTCCCGGTCATAGCGCCAATATTTGTTTCTTGATTCTCCTGCCTGTTCTGAGAGAACTCCTACAGGTAAAGCCGATGCTTCTATTATATTTCGACTGTGGACTAACAGTTTATGCAGAGTAACAGTCATAGGGTGCCATCCGTATTCAGCAACATATCTATACACTAAGTTTGTACAAAAAAAAGAAAAATTTTCTGAAGTAATTGGTAATCCACTATTAATTGTGACTAAAATAGTACTTAAGTCGTCAACGAGCCACTTTTCTATCCCTAAAATTTGAGAAAACATATGACGACTTTTGCTTGAAGCAAAAATGCGTCGAGCGGTGTTTCCATCATTCGTCGTACCAGAATTTGGTCGGACTATGTCGACTAAAAGGCCCATCTGGTCTTTTATTTTAGCCTGTATCAACTTTTTACGTTCCTCGACAACTTTCGCCTCATTAGATGATTTAGAAATCCCTGCCCTGTTCCCCCCCTTTGTTAGCATTAAGTCCTCTGGTCGGGGCCCAGAAGGACATCCCCCGGCAGATTGGGTCAGCCTCTGCCGAGGCAAATTGGCGTCATGGGTCATGAGCGGCTCCATGATGCCTCACCCCCGTTTCCTCTGAATAATATGTATAAATACAGGGTTTTTGCATACGCTTTACGAGGGTGGACCCCTTCCCGTATCACATATTACTCTTCACTGGAAAAAATCCATAAAATAAGGAATATAATAAAATAGTTACCCATTATTGAAATGGATACGCAAAAAGATGACATTTTATTTTATCTTCTTACTCTATATTATTCGCCCGCGTGGAATTTTTAAAAGATATTATCTTGAATTATCCTAACAATAAACATGTCAAAATATTCTTGAAAATTCCATGAAATAAGAAAAATAATGCTACTCTGTCAAGAAAGTACCGGGAAAAGATCATTAATACATAAATGTTTGTTATTTATCCAAATATTTTAACACCTTCAAAGTATGCTCCTTCAGAAACGATACACTTACACCAACGAATAATCCAATCATAAAAACATTTTTAAACGCTGTTTCTGGAAATAAGTTCAGTTCTCGTCGCGAATACTCCTTTATGTCTTGTACCGAACGAAGACGGGTGCCACGAAGTGGTAATTTGATTTTACGAAAAAGAAAGAAGTCGGCTGGATCCATATCTGGTGACCGCGATAGTCAAAGAACACAGTCAACATGACGTTGACTTTTGATCGATGTTGGCGTGTTTTTTTCAGTTTCGGTTCTGTCGGAAGCTTATTGAATAGTTTGCATGTCAAACTCGTAAACCCACGTTTCGTCACCGGTTACTGTTTCATGAATGTTGGGTCGGAATTGACTAATTCCAGCATGTCCTCAGCGACTCTCATGCGATTGAGTTTTTGGAGAAAATTCAGGTCTTTTAGGACTAACCGAGCGGTAACATTTTTCATACCCCAATGATTAGTTAAAACGGTACGGATTGACTCGTGAGATATAGAAAGTTCGGCAGCCATGTCTCTCAAAGTTGAATGAAGATTTTCAGTCACTTGTAATACTACCTTGAATTACCCTAACAAAAACATGTCAAACATTCATTACTATAGCAAGCTTTAGCACATAAACACATAACGTTTTCTGGGATCTTAATAGATTTTTTAGTTACTT
Source organism: Glaucopsyche alexis (assembly GCA_905404095.1). NCBI lineage: Eukaryota > Metazoa > Arthropoda > Insecta > Lepidoptera > Lycaenidae > Glaucopsyche > Glaucopsyche alexis. The sequence goes on along the minus strand of FR990048.1, from coordinate 21,391,192 downwards.
TGCGAAGACTGATCACAGGTACATCTAGCTCGTCGAGACATCGTTCGGCCAAAGTCGGGTACGACAAAATTATTCTACTTGATTAATAAATTCCACGGTGTTTCCATCATTTAATGATTTCCACAGTGGAATTTATTAATCACCTTTGAACCTCCATGCCGCGACGATAGCAGTGACGATGATAATGATGATAGTTATTATAGTAATGTTGACGCCCAACGGTCGAAAGCTATATTAACAATTGAAATATCTGTTTTTGTTGCGTTCAAAAGTCTTATTTTGTTTGTTATTTATTCCAGTTTTATTTTACTAGCCACAAATGTGACTTTTTAACTATTTTATCGATTTTTATTGTTTTTATTCAAGTCCTGATAAGCCTGAATAGTGTTACTGTTTCAAAAAAAGTATATAAAATTGTTTTCGAATTTAATACGAATCCCGCGAATACCGCAAATTTTCAAAACTATTTTTTCACGAAGTTCCGCGGTTTATGATTTTGATTATTTTATCAATGATAGTGGTGGCTATTAGCTTTCTATTAATGTAAGTTGCAGCTACGCATTCAGTGGAACTTAGTCAGAAAAAAATAAAAACTAAAATTCTATTTTCTTTGTTTTTATGGCCCCCATAAGTCGTAGCCGACTTCAAAAGGGTTCATAATGTAGCTTTTTGTATGTTCTTCAAATAATGTCTAACATATTTTTGGCTATTCCTTAAGAATTTTTAAATATAATTTTTTTTCTCCTTTTTATCAAAGCGGGATTCGAATTTTCTTTTTGAGATAGTTTAAAAACTATGCAAATGAACTTCATGGGTGTTTTACTCGGGCATTAGTTATTAAATACTCTTTCGAATTAACCGATAAAACGGCGATGTCCGATGTTTGGGCCAAATAAAACACTGTGCGGGAGGCATCAAATAACTTTGTGGTCTTGATAAAATATAATCTTGGTAAAGTCGATATTATGAGTAGTTTAATTGATTTTCTTATAAAAATTGAAAAATTCCATTCGTTGTTTATACGATGTTGTGTGCAATAAAATTAAATACGTATTGTGCAATAGAGTCTAATTTACTCGACAAATTGTATTCGTAAAACGAATGGGTATTAATTAAATAGAAATAGCATACGAATAACAGGCTACGGTCTACATTACCTACCAAAGTAAAAGCGACATCTAGGAAGGCATCAAAGAAATCACCGCCTATCAGGGTAAAAACATGAGTTTCGATGTTCTCGTTACAGTCCGTTTTCATCTCTATGGCACGGTAATAAGGTTAATTATTTAAAGCAAAAATAAAGTTTTGTAATTGGTATTTTACAACGCATGCCATAGATTATACAGATACATACGCGCAGGCGCTAAAAACTTTATAGTTGCAATCAAAACGATCAGTGTGATCAATTTGTCGAGTAAATTAGACTATTGCACAATATGTAATTTTATTGCACACAATATTGTATAAACAACGAATGGATGTCTTCGATTTTTATAGGAAAATCAATTAAAAACGACTCATATCGACTTTGCGAAAATTATCAAGACCACGTAGTTCCTTGATGCCTTCCTAGATGTCGCTTTTACGTTTATGTACTTAATGTAAATGGTAGGTAGATTAGGCTGGTTCGTATACCATTTCTATTTAATTAATACCTATTCGTTTTATAAATACATTTTGACGCAGTAACTGTGTTAGTTTATTGCACAATACGCAATTTTATTTTTTGACCACGTAGTTCTTTGAGAGCTTCCTAGATGTCGCATCTCCTTTCAAACGTATATTGCAGTTCATAAAATGACCAATAGATGTCACAAAATCATGAATTATAAGCCAGATTTTCTCGATTTTCTAAGTCACATGGCAGGTGGAAAGTTCCCATAAAATTATCTGTATTTTTTACAGTATTTTTTTAAAATAATAAATAATACCCTACTCAAATTTCGAAGTGCCTCACACACCTATTTTTAACCTTTAAACTATTTACTTTTAAACTGACATGGCTAGGTTAAAGTTCCGACTAAATTACGGGGCTTTTTTTTTCCCAACTCCTTATACATTATACTAACAGTATATGAAAATTTCATAATGCCTCAAACATGTTTTTCGGGCATAAAAAAATCTACTTTTCAAAAATTTGTATTTTGGCTAAGTTCCGCTTCTGACCAGCCAGGCCTGCATTCTCGTGTTGAGGTACAATAGGAGAAGTACAGGACAAGGTTTCAACGTGCCTCAAATACCTACTCAAAATTTCTTAGTAGCTCTTGGGCTAACAGCATAGCTGGGCATTAACTCGTTAATCCGTTAATCGTTAATTAACGAAGTTAACATTTTGATTAACGGATTAACTTTTAAGTTAACTTTTAAAAATGTTAACGGATACGTTAACTTCCGTTAATACGAACAGAAGTCCGTTAATCGTTAATCCAATGCCTACAATTTACCGCACGGCACAGCGGCGCGGGCGCGAGGCGCGAAAAACAGGCGGGCAATCAAAAACGGGCGGCGCGTGGCAGCGAGTGAAACAAAAAAACTAGATAATATATTTTGCCGGCGCGTTCGAGTGAGAGAACTGCGAAGAGATTTATTTCGTTTGATCATTTCATTATTTAGCGCCGGTGCTTAGAGCGACGAGTGTTATGTTTGTTGTTATTATCTAGACACGCGGTAGCGTGTCAAGCCTAGTTCAAGTAACAGAACCGGCGAGCAGCACGATGTGTAATATTACAAAAACCATATGGAGCCACTTTTGACCCCCTCATAACTCAAAAACTATTCCACATAAACGTGTCAAATTTTGCTCGTATATTGAGACTTGCGAGATACATATGTGCTCCAAATTTCATAAACACATCTCAAACGGTTATTTAGATATTAACGTCCTAAAATCGACATTTTTATCACTGACTGACCTATAGATCAAAACTCTAACCCAATTCCAGATGACCTAGAATGTTCAAATTTGGTATGCAGATAGGTAATTTGGTGAATACACAGGATTAAATCATAAACTGGTAAATTTTTATTATTTCATTATAATTTTTCACTTAATTGGTCATATCAGGAACACTTAACTTTGGTATTAATTTTGTTATAAATAAGTACCTACTAATAATAATTTATGTACAAAAAGTAATGATATTCTATTAAAAACATAAATGTTTAATGAGAGCCAAGTTCAATAATATGATATAATATGCCTTGGTTGTTGACTCCAACGACAAAAGAAGTGAGATCTAAATGGGTGCTAAGTTCAATGGTCAGTCCTGAAATTTATTTATAACAATATAAAATATCATTTCTTCTTATAAATTAGGAAACTATATTGTAGGCTAAGATCTGACTTGGCTAGTTTTCATATACGAATTATATTATAGCCTTCAGAAGTTCTTAACCTGTTACTTGTCGTTTCTTATTTTATTATTCCGAGACTTGCTGGTAGAAACTAGCCATCGAACACAATAATTCGTATATGAGAATTAAGAACTAGCCAAGTCAGACCTTAGGCTACAACATATTACCTAAGTTATGAGAAGAAATGATATTTTATGTTGTTATAAATAAATTTCAGGACTGACCATTGCACTTGGCACCCATTTAGATATCACTTCTTTTGTCGTTGGAGTCAACAACCAAGGCATATTATATCATATTATTGAACTTGGCTCTCATTTCACATTTATGTTTTTGATAGGATAAATTACTGTCAGTGATCATTTGCGTGTTAATAAAGAAGAGTGTAATGTAATATTTTAGTTACATAGAAAAAGTGTACTGTGCAGTGTAGTAATTAAAACTATATAGATTCCAGCGGTCCTGATGAGAATCCATGGCCACATATTTTGACTAGAACATGTTAATTTTCATGAACGGGAATATGCACCTTATGTCTGACAATTAAAGAAGAAGGGGCATTTTTGTATGGAGCCCGTCCCCACTACTGTAGCACTACAAGACATATATCAAATTAAAGGGCTTAAAAAGTGTGTAATTTTATTGTATGACGAATCTCTAAACCATGGGAGAAAAAAGTTAATGAGGGTTAAAGGTTAAAAAAAAGTAAAAAAAATCATTCTGTATTATTGCACCATTTTATAATGTTGCTAATCAGGAACAATTTTTGGGAAGTAATGGTATACCTACAGCAAACTTCATAAAAGTGGTATATTTCAATAAACTGCCTCATATTTTGAAGAAATGTATGGAATAATAATAAAATGTTAAAAAAAGCTATTTCCTTAATTTTTTCGCACATAATTACTTTCTGGAAATTGTTTCTTACTAGCGACACTATCGAATTGTGCAATATACAGAATGTATTTTTTTTTTACAATCTATGGGTTCGAATCCTGGCTAGGAAAATTGAGTTATTAAAAATCTAATGATGCATTTTAAGTTTTCATCAAGTCGGACTCGACACTCCATAGGGCTAAATTGCTATTCCTAATTTGTTTTAAACTTTTCTTACAATGCCCAGAAGAATAGTTCACCATGTAATATGTTTTTTTTTTACTTTTTTTCAGTGCATAATCGTTTTAAAATAATTTTTTCTTTAATTATATGTATTTTATTTGTAATTGTTTTATCTGCATCATTAGATTTTACATAAACCAGTTTTCCAGACCAGGATTCGAACCCGCAAATTAGGAAAAAAATGCATTCTGTATTATTGCACCGTTCGATAGCGTCGCAAGTAAGAAACAATTTCTTGAAAGTAATTATGTGCGAATAAATTAAGGAAATAGCTTTTTTTAGCATTTTATTATTATTGCATACATTTCTTCAAAATATGAGGCAGTTTATCAAAATATACCACTTTTATGAAGTTTGCTGTATATCATTACTTTCCAAAAATTGTTCCTTATTAGCAACACTATAAAATAGTGCAATGATACAGGATGATTTTTTAAACTTTTTTTTAACCTTTAACCCTCATTAACTTTTTTCTCCCATGGTTTAGAGATTTTTCGTCATACAATAAAATGACACACTTTTTAAGCCCTTTCATTTGATATATGTCCTGTAGTGCTACAAGGGTGGGGACGGTTTGCCCCTTCTTCTTTAACATTTGAATTATACAAGTATTTTGTTTTGTTCCTAACCTGTTAACTTCCAGAACCTAAACCAACAGGTTTTATAAGTTCACTCTCTAACACAACGATATAAAAATGCAATTTTACACATATTAACGGATTAACGATTAACGTTAACTTGCGTTAATTCTTCCGAAATGTAACGCTTTAACGTTTAACGAAGCTAACTTTTTTTGTAGCGGATTAACGATTAACGAAGTTAACTATTTGATTAACGGTGCCCAGCTATGGCTAACAGCTGTACAAAAAAATATAACTCGCGAGTTTATTATGCCTTTTATTTGAACATAATATTTTTCTTAGAAATATGAAACTACAGGCTTGTTAAAATTTCGTAGATATAGAGGTACATAAGGAAATCCGTGTATTATATGGCAACACTGGGGAATACTGTATGGTGCGCACTGCGCATCTTCAATACCTACATATTTTGTAATGTCTGAGCTCGCCATAAACGCTCGTTATTTACCCGAAACCATGATGGGTTTGGCCGACTATCCCCCCTTTTCCAACGACTAGTCAGCAGTCGGCCAAAGTCATAATCGGCACATCTCTAGTTGTCACTAAAAACTGCTAATGTGAATGCTGAATTAACACTAAATTCCTGGTCAAATTTTTATAAACCCAAGTTAGATCGATTTATGTCGTTCGTAATGAAATTAATTATTCATTCTTGAGAGCCTAGAATAATTTGATCCACTAGATGAGTCAAGACTCTGAGCATCAATTTGTGTTTAATAATATTGATAGCTCGCTGAACTATGAACATCGTCGTCGAATGTTTGAGCCTGTGAGTTGTCATCAAAATGCTTTTATGCCCTTTTTATTCTTAGAGACAACTGACAACACTTCTGACGTAAGTAGAAAAAAAAGAAGATCAAAAGTCATAAAATTATATAATTTATGCAGCTGAGGGTCACAACAACAATAGATTGTTCAAGACTAATTCTTGGTATTTTGTACCTGAGTACCTATAGACTATTATAGATATTGGAATATAATAAAAATCTAAATTCAATGATACATAGTGAGCTAAGACATTATACAGTCGATGAGACGGAGCTATAAACAACGGGTGTGTTAGGAAAGGAAATTGTTGTTGTAAATCGTCTTTACACAGCTTGTTGTGATAAACAGGAACATGAAGCTCCCCAGGTGTCTCGTCTTTGTGCACAATCTGCACTTTCAGTACAATTCGATAGAACATGAAGTCAAATCAAAGTTTTAGTATATAAGTTTATACTACCACTTTGACGCATCTACAAAAAATTGAGGAAATGATAAAATAGTATTTTGATCACAAAAAAACCTACCGAAAAGGAAGTATGTGTACATAATATAAATTAAAACCAAATGTTGGTAAGACGTAGATAATGTATTGGATTGTAATTAAAAGGATAGCCAAATGCGAAACACAGCACTAAATACAAATAAGCCAAATCCAATCCATATTTTGTTTGGTGCAGCAACAAAATCTATTGCGATGATCAGAAACTAATAGGTATTACATAATTATATGTATATATAAAAAATATATATATTTAACTTTCTTACTCAGAAAAAGGTTAAATTGAACATAACGTCACACTTATATAATAAAATACAAAGAACATCCACTAGGGATAGCTAATAACAAACCAAATGAGGGTTGGGAGACAGGTGCGCGAACGCAGGTGCCAGGAACACGTGGCGTATATCTGCCCTAATCAAAAAAATACAAAGATTGACGGAATGTTACTTTTAAACAGAATAAACTGCTAGGTGAATGCTTCTGATCTTATTAGATTGATAGAGTTATAGATCATAAAGTATTAATGTTTAGATTTTAGTAAAGTGTCCAAATGTAACCGGGCTTTAGAATATATTTTTAAATAAGTACATAAAGAAACAGTGGATTGCATACGTAATTCGCTTTTAAAAGATGTAAAATGATGACGCAACGAGTGAAACCAAGTGAAATGTTGGTTACAGAGCATAGCGACCGCCAAATTAAATTCAAGTACAATGTTAACGACTGCATCGCTGTACAGAACCACACATTAAAAATGGCCGAAAATGTAACTCGGGAACTTGAAGAAAAAAATACAATTAAATTAATTTCCCACACAAAATTAATATCACATAAACAAAAAAAAAATACGAGTTAACCTTGTTGAATACTATATCAAATATAATGTAAAGACAAAAAAACTCAGGAAATACAATATTATTTTAATAACTGTAGATAATAATATTCTAAATAATATGTTATGACTCATTAAATATATAATTTAAATCTAAACAAATCAATGAATAATGTAATGCAAATCACTAGCGGTTTTACATTATTATACTTAAATAAATAAGATGAATTTAATTATTTATTTTTATAAATTATTACTTATTATAAATAAGATGAATTCAATAAAATATGTTGAGAAATTAGTAGATAGGCATAGTAGTAGTAGATAAGGTGAGTCATGGATTAAAATTTTGAAGATAGCAACGGTTATCATAGTGGCTACATTTAATTATTATTACAAAAATATTATGTTCTGTGACATTTATTTCTTGTTGACGCCAAGTAAAAAATAAGCTATAAGTAAAATAATATTTTTGGCAAAAAAAAACTTTATTATAAATTATAAATCTAATCCTAAACGACTACGAGTAGTAAGATAATCCCGGAAATAATGTATTTTTCACATAAAATATTATGTTACTGAGATTTTTTGTAATACCATAATGAGATGCCTGATAAGGAAAAGCCTTGAAGATGTAATCATTGTACATGTCTAAAGGTTGACTTCGCGACCTGTTGATTTTTTATTAACATGAAAAAAAAAATTAAGACTTTGCAACTGAAGCTTTGGCTGACATTCCTTAAAATATTTGTTAAACACGAACGGAGGTAATCAGAATAATATTAAATAAGAACATACAGAACTTTGGATCCATTATAATTCATCTTTTTCGATGAAATTTTTTTGTACCCGAAAAAAATCAAGATTCTATAGAGTTGTCAATGCACTTCTAAAAATTTTTATGTACACAGTGGTAAAAAGGAAATAAAATGTACTATGTACATAAAGTAATAAATAATTATTTTTTCATACATGCTTTGTGCATGAAGTCACTTACCAATTAGCAAGTAACCATGACATGGGTATGAAACATTATGATAATAGTAATCATTTAGCGGTTGATTGTATTCTATTGATAAAAACTATAAAAAATTGTAACATCGAATCTTAAGTTAGTAACATGCAACATGCTCTAAGTTCAATATTTGTTTATTACTTTTTATTGTTTATTCATATTTGTTTTAAATTGTTTATTAACGAGTTTATTATTAAATTGCCAATATATCCTACCTTTCCGTCAATACAGAATAATGTCATTTATTAGGCACTAGCTTTTGCCCGCGGCTTCACCCGCGTAGAGTTGGTTGTTCTTGGAGAAAAAACTACTTCGGCGAATAACTCTCTACTTACAGCAATATACTTCTGATACAATATTTTAAAAAGTTGTTTAGGTTCTTAAATCTTAAAGACTGTTTTAAAAAAAAATCCGTTTCAAAATCCGTTAGGTAGATTTAAAGATGTAAGCATGTACAATACACATAGTGACAGACAGATAAAGCAACTTGTTTTATACTATGCAGTGAATAATCATTTAATTTGCCATTCTAACAAAACTGACCAACCATCTCTGGATATTCCTTAAGAACTGCAGTTTTATTTTTTCATTCATTCTTTATCAATATATTCATTAGGGTGGGTCAAAAAAATTTTTTTTAAGTAATCAATTTCTAATAGCGAAAATATGTTGAAGTTAGGTATCGTTATAAACCCTATAAAATATTATTGAATTATTTTAAGTGGAACAGCCCGCGCAACGCCGTTGAAGTTTTGAAAAAAGTATAGTTTAAGCACCTACTTTTACACCTTAAGTTACACGTTTAACGTTGGGTATACTTCAATGTTTTAATTAGTATCCCTTGAAATACACGTTACTTTTGTTATATTATTTATATTTTATATTATTCTTTATTAAAAGAGAATTTTTTGAGGTGAGTACATTCAGAGAATTCATGTATCAATGTGGCTAGTTTCTTGTGAAACCTTGTGAAATTGTAAATCGAGTAATTATTGTTTTAGAACTTGGAACTTAAATTTTTCTATCATGTCAAATAAAAGACAGTCATACAAGTGCCCAATATTTGGATTGCTGCATTTAAATGAACTCCCTTTGAGGCATATATTTGATTATGTGGATGGTAAAACTTCTGGTCCATTTACGTACAATGGTGAATGGTCCTATTGGTAAGTTGCTCGATAAGTGTGAAACGCTAGCTGTAGTGTCAATACCAGGTCAATTACCAACGTTAAACCAGATGACTTAAGCACAGACCAACAATATTTGTATGAAATTACCTTAGCAGTAATTACTGGAAGTTGTTCAGATGACTTAGCAAAAAAATCACCTGGAAAAATGTCACATTGGAAATTGACTAAAAGGTCGCGATTTTTATCAAGTGCATTAAAAGTTTCTGTTATATAGATCCGGTTATTCAACGAAACGCATATTTAAATTAAACTGAATATTTACTATTGATGTTAATAGATAGAGAAAAGCATTTAAGAGAACTTGCAGCTAGAATAATTCTAAAAGCGCGTAGTTCACCTACAACGGGAAAATTACCACGCACTTTTGAAGTGCTTAAACTTAATTTTAATACTATATGTTATATTGGTCTAATAAACTGGCAAAAAACCAACTTTGATCCACCTATTCTAAGAAATCAAACGAATGACGAACTTATCTAGATAATAGAGAAAGAAGGTGACGAAAGGATGTTGTTTATTAGGCTGCCTTGCCATACACAAGCGGTTGAACGAAGTGTAAAGATAGTGACAGAAGCTGCAATGTTGGCATGTGATAAAAAAACAAGGGACAGCATAATTTATGCAAAACTTGCTTCAAGGAAAGTTTTGCCGAAATTCGACAGTAGGCGTGATTTTTTGTATAAAAATAAAAATTTGTTTGATAACCTTTATGTGTATTTGTTTAAGTTTTTTAGTTTTAAACGTTAAAATATATCTTTAACTAATTATTCCATGTGTTTCAAAAGTATTTTAAGTAATTTCTAATAAAGAACTATGCCATTTAGTAAAACGTGTTTTTTTCAAAAACGTATAATTTTGAAACGTATGCGCGGGCTGAAGATGTGTGTTTAATTAACCGTTTTTTAGCTAAAACTACTTTTTATAGTACACTACAACATAATATTACTATTAGAATTTGATTCATCAACTTTTATTTTTTTCCATACTAGAGTGACCCACCCTAATATTCATAAGCCTCTTATAAATACGTCTATGCGTTTTCGATAGCGCGATGCAGGAACGCGAGCACAGAGTCGCGAGTGCCGCCGAGACGTGTCCCTGTATTTTAAATCTGTAATATCTTCTAAAATATTCATTTAAATTACATGCTATAAAGGGCCATATTGATCTATATTAAATGCACAATGTATTACTAAATTGGAAAAGGATTAATGCTGCATTGCTTAAAATCGCTTCGTAAATAAGCTATTAAATTTAAATTAAAGTAAAGGATAAAAAAATGGTTACTGTGGGTTATCCCTAAGAGATAGACATATGCTATCGCAGACTTTTTTGTAAATTGTAGGCTTTTTTATCATGAACTTAACTGTAGGACATTATTTTGATCTGTCTCGTAAGGTTCCGCCAGCGTTTGCAATGTAAGCGCAAAAAATGTCTTTTTTTAGGACATTAGAAACCTCTAAAATTATCTGTGTAGGTCCTTTAAGTACTATGTTATGCATATTATATACCTAAAAACCTTCCCGTTGAATCACTGTATCTGTTAAAAAAACCGCATCAAAATCCGTTGCGTAGTTTTAAAGATTTCGGCATACATGGGGACAGTTAACTTATTCCCTTATTTGTTTTTTTTTTAATCTTTACGTGCTATTCATAGCATACTTTTTTCTTTTTGGTTGATCATAGCTACACAGTGCACATACACTTTGTTCTTTCAAAGCGTGAACAATGTTTGTGATATTATTTTTAATACCAGAGAATTGAAAAGTTGTTCTACAATTTTTATCGTTATCAGTAGGTACCTTTTGTTATTACGAAAGTTTTGCCAATCCGATTTAATGTTTGTATTTAAATGTACATGGGAGACTTAAAATTCTTTTTAGACTTATAGTTATACCTACGCGTAATGACGTAAGTCCTAATGAGCTATTTGCAAATTCGGTAATAAAATTGAGCATAATATAACAATTAACAACAGAATTTGCGAAACTCGTAAAGAAATACCGATTCATTGCAAACAAGGAACCCTAACTGTCGCTTTTTATTCGAGAACAAAGGACAAGAAAAGGGAATGAGAGACGGTTAAAACCGTTCGCGACCGACAAAATAAATAATAAAACCTCATCCGACCCCATCTTGCAAGGTTTACGTTCGTGATGACATCACCAATTCTTAAGAATTGAATATCATCTTGAGACACAAATATAAATTACGTAGTGTTTTACGAAATACTGTTGCTATGTCAATCTTTAAGTTGAAACCAAATGATAATTATTATTAGATATTATATCCATTAAATATATTGCCACTAAATAAAACGAATGAGGTTCTTTGTATGTGGTCTATTAATTTTGATTGAGTTATCTACTTGTAATTTCAATAAGTAAAAGCTCCGTTCATCTGCATAATATGTAAGGAGCTTTTTCTATTTCTATATATTTTCTTATAATGCATTCCGGTACAGCAATGATTTTTAATTATTAAGAATCCAATATTAACTCTAGTAGCTTTAAAATAAAAATATGAAGAAAAGGGTTTTTAGAAGCGCTCCTTGCGGGACACCTGTACCTATGCCGGCATAACCTTGAACATCGCCCGTTCAATATAATTCGCATGGTATTGGAAAAATATTGAATCTTATATAACAATTACCTGTTTTCCGCCGGCAACCATTTTGATGAATTAGTGGTAACACAAGTACAAAAGTCACGGTCACACACACTGGTTTGTTCCTAAGGTAGTAATTATTGTATGTGGCGGCGCTAAAGCCGCGTCTGCCGGACGCGGCGGTAGAGTTTAAACTGAATGACCGTTGCGGGGATGCGTCTGCGCCACCGCCCCGAGGACGAAGGCTGACGAGTGACGCTCACGGCTCACCTGACGCGCGGCACAGCCATCTACAATAAACCGCGTAGTCCGATGCAATCAAATTAGTTTTATTTGACACATCGGCGATTCAATTCCATACTCAATAACTGATATCCATCGTCGCATAAGTCATTGCAAGATTAATGAGACTCCAGATGAACAAAACTTCGTCCGTGTCTCGGTCGGCGTGCGGCCAGACAGCCGCCTACGGTTTCGCGAACTTTTTATTACTTTTGCCTTAGGTGAATGGTGATCAAATCGATGACAAAACGTGTACGCCTATATTTAGCTCTTGTGATTTAAGCGTTTGTAATTTTCAAAAATTACAATTTAAATAAATACACATCAATCTCATCTCTCTTTTCAATATTTAGGGCCTGTTTTACAATCTTCTTACTTCTGATAAGCGTCACATAGCTTATTTGCATGTTTTGTCTCTGTCGCTCAATATAAAGCAAGCAGTGACAAAACTTTCGAATAAGCTTAGACACTAATTAGGCGATTGTGGAACAGGCCCTTATAGTTATTTACTATGTTGTGGATATATAAGTTTAGTAATGTGTAGTGTCTGTTACTTTAAATGAACCAATTACAATATTTTAGATTTTTTGATTTTGTCCTACACTTAAGTCTAGGCAGCCAGTGCCTTCATCAAGTGCAAATATGAAAACTGGTAGTATAAAATATCGCTTTATAGTAGTGTCGTTTACTAACGATGGACTGTGTTATTATGAAGTCGAGTTTCATCTCTAACCTTGCAGTTACGGTAACCTACGTGGTAACAACGTAGAATTAAGCGACCTTATCATATGACACGCCGTTTATTACGTTGTCTGTCACGTTACATGTATCTAGTCTCGACCACTTATGTGCATGTCTTTTAAGTATTTCAGCGGACAGTGTCTGAAAACTGTTCTTAGCGAAATTTCTTATCCGCCTGAAGGAGGGTTTGCTATGTTTTTGAGTGTATGTGTATAGCTCTACCAGAATCTGATGGCATTTTAAAAAAAAATAAAAAATGTGATTTTCATATGGCAATGTCAAGTATGACCCGTCAAATCAAAGTACGTGATCTGTCAACCGCTGCTAAAATTTTGTGATTATGTTCTTGGAATTTGTTGTTTTTGTGAAAATATCCAAAAAGGCAATTCGATCTCAAGCGAGAAATATTGTTTTCTATGTCTATAGTAAAATACAGAAAGAAGAAGGTGTAAATCGAACTCAATCTTATAATTTAAAGTTCGTGGTAGAGTTGACCGGTAAGTTAGAGTGAGTTGTTTTGATACTTTTAGTTTTTTTATATTTTCTTAGGTAATTATTGTGACTTCTTTAAATGTGTTTCCAGTACTACTATAAGGTGAATCGTAGCTGATGGCACATCGAATGATGGTTTGTTTTCCATGCATGGTAAAAGGAGGAGAGGAGGAAAAAAGAAAATCAACATAAGACAGTTTCGATTTATAGTTGATTAGGAATAAAGTAAACGAGTTCTATACAGTTCGGAAGGAAATTCCAACATTAAATAAACTGTTGCCAATTTAATTGTATGTTATTCGTAATAAATAAGTATATAAAGTAATTCACGATTGATTTATTTTTCATGAAATATCATTATGTTACATAGTATAAAACAAAGTCCCTTTTTTGTCTGTCCCTATGTATGCTTAAATCTTTAAAACTACGCAACGGATTTTGATGCGAGTTTTTAAAATAATAGTCTTTAAGTATTTAATAGTCTTTAAGATATTATAAGATTATGGTAAAATTTATATTCAAGTACTTATTATGTAAGTATATTATCAAGTGGTCGCGCATGTCGTATCGAGGTGATAGGGTCCCATTTTTAACAATTTGCATTGGGCAAACCTAAAAACATGTTCAATATTGTATCAGTAGTAGGTATATTGCTGTAAGTAGGTAGAGAATTATTCGCCGAAGTAGTTTTTTCTCCAAGAACACTATTCCACGCGGGCGAAGCCGCGGACAAAAGCTAGTTTTCTATATTATACACCGAACATTCTTCATACAGTCTTATTATAATTCATGTTCAATAATACTAAAGACATAATTAAATATTAACCAGTATCAAGATCGTTTAATCCAATTTCCCCAGTATTGCACACTACAAATTTTTTTTTCCCTATTTGCCATGAGATTCTGGTACACCTATACATTTCTTTGACACACTCTAGAGCCTCTTCACATTTGAGCTTGAGAAGTACCTATCATATCGTCGTCTTGAGAGTGACACTGGATCAATCCAAATTATATTATGACGCAGTCGGTTTTTTTAATTACACATTATTCATGGTTATTTCTATAGGCACTGCTTATAGCATTTCTATGTAATATGTGCCATGTGCATCTATTAAGTCTTCATAAACTTCACCGTTTATGAAGATTTTCATGCGTGACTTTAATCACGCGTACCTATAAAGTTAAAACTATTATAAACATGCCTTAAAATGTATCACATTTTTGGATGGAATAATAACTCCCCACACCGACATAATGGTGTCCAGTTTTCATGTAAACCAGGCCAGTTATGCAGGAGTAATTTTATAGTGCCCAAGTGTGTGCGCAGTACACTAGAGCACTCTCTCTTCCTTTACTCTCATAATCCAGTGGGACGGATAACCGACACGACTGACGAGAGATCAGGCGCAGGGCCGACTTTTTACATGCCCATCCGACACATAGATCGTCTTTCTTGTCAGACAATTAGGTGATCAGCCTGCATTGACCTAACCAAACTTGGAAACAACATTTTTTGTTGTTCCAATGCTGGAATCGAACCCACGACCTCACGAGTCGAGAGCCAAGCTCAATTGGCTACTAGACCACGGAGGCTGTTAAAATAAATGTTTGGATGGAATAATCCGGGACGAAATGTGTTAGGCAGATTTAAGTTTATAGGTTCATAATATTACTCATATAAATTCGTTATCATGAGTCAGTTCCGGTACTTTAATAGTATTATTAATATGTGGCTTGGGCGATATGTGGGTACAGCAGATGTAAGATATTGTAGCAAGTTACAAGTAGATTTTATAATTTGAAATAAAAAATAATGAGTTCGTATAAGGCATTCATTCAACTTTCCTTGGCTTGAATGAATAATGAAAAGTACAGATAGGAAAAAAAACTACTTTAATTGACGCGCGTCGCAAAAACGTACCTAAACGATAAGTTTGGTATGTTAACTTTTCGGATTTTTCGCTAAAGCTCAATCGGATCTCGTCTTGTAGCTTTTATTCTTCAATCTTCTAGTTTGTAGCTTCTGGATGGCACTTAATAAATGGTATTTACAATTGGCAGCAAACAGGCTACTCTGCTGGCTGGCTTTTCCAAGTCCCACTCTAATTAATTATTAAATTAAGGTATTTGGCATTTATAGTACCTCGACAATAATAATTATATTTTATGAGAATACCAATTCTCGTATTTAATTTGGATTTTAAATTTACTTTCAGTGAATAGAAATAAATTAATCGTCTTGATATCATAAACCGATTTTGGAGTTCGGATCAATCAAAACGCATTATACATTGGCTGAAATCGAAACGATGCTGAATTTTTAATTACGAGAATTTGCCCACTGGCCAGATGATAACTTTAGATCAGATGCTGATTCTAAGCGCAAATGAATATGTAATTATGAACTGTTCGTGTATGGTGTATGTGAGTGCACTGTCCACTAACTAGATAAAGCGTGTCCCACTTTCTAGCTTCCTTCCTATGACACGTTCATGTACACACAGCAAAGAAAATACTCTCGTATTGCACAATTGCGAGTTTGTATAATCTATAGTTTGATGTTTACCTTGCGTTATCTATTTTGAATTGTTTGCAGTCGGAACGCGCCTTAAAATGAATTCAGCACAACCGAACGTATTTACGTGATGTCCATCATCGTCACGCAATTGTTTCAAATCGTCATCGTCAATGATCAGATTACATTAGTATTTAGTCTAATCTTAATACTTTGAACGAGACAATCTTGTATCATGTATATAATATTTAATCGTTATCTCGGCAACAGCTGCAAGTATGTATTTTCATTAAATTTAGTATGCAGGGAGTTTTGGGGGAGACAAATCGGTCTAACTAGGTTTTGTCCCATTGAAACTGCACATTTTTAAATTAAATATGTCTTTTCTTTTCTGGTGCAGGAATATATCAGTAATTTCGTCTCTATAATGTCAGTCCGACTGGCAGTTTGGTTAATTATTGCGTTGTTCGGAAATTCGGAATGTGGTGGGTTCGAAACTTCGAACTCCAGTCCCGGTAAATTATTTTTGTGAATCTTTTTATATTTTTACATTTATGATTTATCTGGGACTCCGAGAAAAGCTAGATTACCCAGGTACTCTTCTTTAATAGATATTAGAGCTTTTCTTCACTATTTCTTTTTACTAAATTTCTATTAAATATTATTGTTGTTTTTTCCCTGACTTAAAAAGAGAGAGGTTGACTTGTCTTTACGCTAAACATTTAGCTATTTCTCTACTCAATATTTATAATTTTGAAGTCGGTACCAGCGAACTTAAGCGTGAGTCCTATTTTAAATAGTATTTTATCAAGATATTGTTCGAGCTGGTACCGACTTCAAAATTATGAAGATTGAGTAGAGAAATAGTTAAAATTCTAGCCAAATTTAAAAGGGGATTTTTTTACAATCAGTTTTGTGTATATAAGGTCGTTGCTTATTTTGTACTTTTATGTTATTTTGTGCATGGTTGTACTATTTATTCATCCAATAAAGGAATGTTTTTAACTGCGGTTCTAATCGCCCCATTCTAAAAACGTCGTCGTCGTCAAAAGCAGCGCTGTGGCGATTCACACCGCGGTTCGAATCCTTGCGGTGTGACTCGACTAACGACCCTAATCTGTGGCAGATTTTTATTTGATTGCTGATGTGATCGAGATGGTTCTTACTTCTTAGCTAAAACTCATCATCATCAATCCGCTTAATTCAGCGCCCGGGGACAGCGGTTGCTTAGTTTTTTAATTTTGTTTAACATTAAAGCCTTAGATATATAGAACCTAATGCTAGGCTAAGATAAAGCTCCTAGCCTAGCATTAGCTTCGTTTAGATTGTTTTGATAATAATAAATTGGTGCGAATTGGATTTAGTGCTAGTGACTGTACCTACATATTATTTTATAGAACGACCTTACCGGCTAAAGTCAAATCCGCCCGCTATAAGTAGCAAGTTGGCGTCACAACTCACAAACTCAATACGGCGCAAGTATAGTTTGAATAGTTATTTAAGTTTACTCAATTCCCAGTGAGTAAGACATTGATGGAAATAAAACAATATTAGTTGGACACAATATGAGACAGATTATCAGCATTTCGTTAAAGAAAAGTTAATTCAGTCTTCTTTTTCAAAAGTGCAAACCTATCAAACTCAAACTCAAAATTTTTATTTCCATGTAGGTTATAATATAACGCTTATAGAATTGTCCTACATGATGCCTACCACCGGTTCGGAAACTAGCCCGGCGAGAAGAACCGGCGTAAGAAACTCGCACGGGGCCACCTTTTAGCAAAAAGATGGGAAAATTGTTCTTTTCAAAAAATATTTTTACAATGTTGTAACTTAATCTATATAACATTAGTCATAAGTACAAAGAATATACTTAAGTACATAAAAGCAGCCTTGCATGGGGCCATCTTATTCCCAAGGTGTGCAATCATTAATGAAATCACCGACTTTATAATAAGCTTTAGCACACAAACGTTCTTTAACAGCGTTTATGTTTTATGAAATTTACATAATATTAGGTAATTAACTAGGTAATTACATATGAAATTGGCATTTTGTATAGGAAGGAACATAAAGACGATTTTTTAAAACATAATATATAAATTATTTAATCAAAGTCTATAACCATTGCTATCTATGCATTTGCCATCTCATAGGCAGTTCATTGATTCCTTTACTATAAAAAAAACATTCGGACAGGAATCAATATTCAATAGGTAAAAACTTTGAAGGCGCTTTGGACTGCCCCATCGGAGGATGAATTTTTTCCGTTGCAAGAAGTTATCCAAATTTAAGAAAATGGTAATCTGTTGGAGCAAGATCAGGGGAGCACGGTGGATGTCTTAGACATTCCAATTGAAGCTCCTCTAATTTTGTAGCCGTCTGTTGTAGTGCACAACAGCGTGTGGTCTAGCGATATCCTAGAGCGAATGACCAACCTCGGTTGTTTAGCAGCTAGATTTTCCATCATGATTTGCAGTTGCTGGCAATAGACATCTGCCGTCATCGTCTGGCCAGATTTAAGAAAGCTGTAGTGAACGACATTGGCACTAGTCCACCAAACGCTCACAAGTAACTTTTTTTGAGTCAATTCTCGCTTGGGCAGGCTTTGGCTGGTTTGCCAGGATTCAACCATTGCGATGAGCGTTTCCGATTATGGTACAGGATCCACTTTCCATCACAGGTAATGATTCAATTTAAAATCTGAAGGGATTTTAAATATTGTGCCGGTTGAGTAGGTAATGTAACGCAGCAGTCGACGCGCATTTGTCCGTTTGCGGTACCTTATGAATTTAGTGCAGCAAATCAACAAATGCGACACCTTTCAAGCTTTATCACCTTCCCAATCAAGTGGATTAAAACAGTTTTATCACTAACACCGCAGCCTGCAGCTAACTCGGACGTGGTTTGCGATGGATCCGCTTCCACAATAGCCTTCAATTCTTCATTATCAACATTGGTCTCCGGCCGTCCACGGGGCTTGTTCTGCAGGTCGAAATTTCCAGAACAAAAACGTTGGAACCAAAAACGCACTGTGTTTTCTTTTGAGACACCGCCGCCATACACATCATTAATCCTTCGAGCCGTTTCTGCAGCACTGGTGCCACGGTGGAACTCGTACCTAGGTACTCAAAAATAATACGAAATTTCAAGTTTTCCATTTTGTAAACAAAGTGACGCAAAGAAAAAACCAAAAGAGGAAAAACAAATTAATTACGGTTTTCAAAACACAAATGCATGAGTAAATAGCGGTATAAATTTGAAATTGTAATTCCTAACCAAAGAAGATTATAAATTTGAGATCAAAGTTGCCAGTACGACAAAACGCCTATTTCATATGTAAGGACCTAATATGTCGACCTATATGGCCAAAATGAGTCGGAATTCGGAAAGAAAATAACTGTCTTAAAATTTTCAGGTAGCGGCGCCAGCGGGCAAGACGAACTTGCGAGTTGAAATTCAAATACTTAGAGGACATCAAAATCTATAAAACAACCAATTTTCAAAAATCCAACAAAACTTTCCAGGTAAACACCTTTTTCTCGACCAAATTCTAGGGTATTATTCATTTTAAGAAGACTTTTACTGCAATTATTAAAAGTTACTAAAATTTTACGCGAGTGAAGCCAGTCCTAGAAAATGTAGTAAATAGAAAATGAAAAACTCATAACATTATGCGTAACAGCACCATAATGTTTATAAATAGTAGTTATGTCATACTGGGAGAACCATCATAAGCCCCTCTGGGTGCAATACACCCAAAACTACATGATTTAGTGGATAAGACGACGCGCGGCGGCGCCATGCTTAATTTCAGCTCCAATTTATTTCATTGCTTGTTTTATTAACAGAAATTATTGTGACAACTCGCAAGCATATTGGAAACAGAAGAATATTTGTATTAGCAAGTTACTTAATCGTTTTGTTTTTGTCTAGGTATAATATTAAATATATTATGTACCTATGTAACCTACTTTAGACACAAAATGGCACAGATTGCTATTGTCATTTACAAGAAAAGAAAATATATAAAAATACCAATTAAATAGATAAATAATTAATAGAAAATATTAAAAATAAATTTGATTCAATCATGCAAAAATCTCATTCTTAATAATAATAAGCACAAGCAGAAACTCAAACTTTTACAACAGGATTACTAGATTTATATAGGGTTAATTGCAAATTAACATAACTTTATAAAAGTTATATTAACGTTATAAAAATTATATATAAAACAAGCAAAAAACAGTAGCCATTATTATTAGCACTGGAAAAGAAAATACCTGGCCTATACTATAACATAAAAAACCGTTTCATATTTACATGGTGCATTAACAAAAACAAACAAACGAAACAAAAATGGAATAAACACACCAAATAAAATTGATCCAATTCCAACATTCAGGAGCAAAATAAAAATCTACGAAAATAATGTAAACTCATAAAATATGCTAAATAGAACTGACCACTGTACTATCATTTCCTTTCAGATAAAATGCTTTACTTAAATATTCAAGAATCTGAAAATAAATTTAAAAATAGTTAGTTAAATTGTATTGCATTCTCCTAATTGAAATTGTTTACAAAAAAATAATAATTAGATAATGGTGGTATCGATGTAAGTACAAAATTCTTGTAGTTATCATCCAATCCTTCTAATATTGTAAATGTGAAAGTTTGTGAGAATGGATGGATGGATGAATGTTTGTTACTGATGATTTTGACAACTTTTTAGACCCCTCCCCTCCCCTGGTGATACGTGGTGAGATTTTATACTACCTCCCGTCCCCCCATCTAAAACCACGTGTATTTTTTTGTACATAGTAAGCAGGTCATGTTTGAAGAAAAACTTTAACTTAAAAAACAAAGTAAATCGTATAATTTAAGCAATTAAAAACTATACGAGTTATTTGTCTTGTAAGTACCTATTTAAACAACACTACGAATCTACAACCGATAAGAATTTCGGTATGCAAAGACTAGATTCGAAAATTAATACACGTGATGTCTCCTTATACCCCCTGCTCCCCTTGTGATACTTGGTTTTTTTTTCGGACCCCCCTCCCCCTTTAGGCATCACGTGATTAATGGACGACCCCTATCACTCAAACTCTACTGAACGGATTTTGATGAAATTTGGTTTGGAAGTAATTAAGGTTCTATTTATTAGGATTAAAACAATTAGGCTACTTTTTATCCCGAAAAAGTGGGATACTATATTTACGCTGGCGGAGCCGCGGGAAAAAGTTAAATTAAAAATTTCATGGTTTCTACTTTTCTTACTCTTTACTAATTAGGAAGTATCTATAGGCTACATGGAATTTTAATATAAGCACTGCAAAATTAATTTTGTTAAGTTGTTAGATGTTAAGCTGCTATAATTTGGCAAAACTGAAAGAAAACTCAATTCTCTTGACTAATTTCGATATAATCTCGGTTCGGTCAACTTGCTAACTAGGACATTCAATATCGGACGGTTTTCAATTCCGATATTGAGTTTCGATATTGAATGTCAATATCGGAATTCCGATATCGGAATTGAACAAAACATTCACAAAGCCAATATATGTCATAAATTTGGATTGCATAAGATAAAATACATATTTAAAAATCAAATAATTTCAATTCGGTTTCAATAATGTAACTACACAAGATTTAGGTAAATTCATTAAAAAAAAGTTTTTTTTCGTCTGAAAAAACAAAGTGTCTACTTTTTGTTGGCCTATCATGCCTGTTTTAAGGATCTATCAACAAAATTAAAAAGCAGGTAGAAATATAAATAATACTTAATTAAACGTTAAATATTGTGACTGATATTATACATTTTGTGTTTCTGATTTCATATCTGTATTCTGTACTCAGATTTTAATGTGTCAGATCTAGTTTTTGACAACTACTATTAAAGTTATTTTACAATTAATAATAAAGATTAGTCAAAATAAGAGACTTAACAACTTATATTTTGGGTATTTTTAGGGAGTTAGGGACTCGATTTGGTGCTCACGAATATAGTTATTGCATCAACAGTTAGCGTGATTAAAAATTCAAATAAAATAAAACCTGATTCCGATATTGGCTCCCTCAATTCCGATATTGTAATATCGAAATTACGAGATTCGATATTGCATGCCTTAGTGCGGACCATTTGCATACGCGTCATATTCAAACGAGATCTATAAGATAATAATTACGAGAATTGCCCCCCTGATCAGAAATAGAAAATATGCTGGCTGCTGCATATTTTTGTTATGATAGAAAAAACCTGTGTATGCGATTCAAGTACCTGATGAATCTACAGATTTAGCATAATGTATCTTAATCTTAAACACAACAAGAGAGTAGAAATATAACAAATCTAGTCAATGAACTTGTGATTGCCACAATTGATGATTACAATGTAATGAAATATATGTGCCATATACTTTGTCATTCTCTTAATCTATTATACATCTAAATAAATAAATAAAAGTGTCTGTTTGTAATTTTAAATTAACAGATTATCACATATTGCATATCAAAGTACATATATGTACCAGGTCAAGTACAGGTACGGCAAGTACTTAATACTGCATTGTCATCAAGGCACGGCTATTTGTTTTCCAGTGTGTACTTTTTGGTTTTACAATAACTCCTAAGATAGTAATTAAATCTGTATGATGTAGTTAAGACTATTATAATGTGTATGAAATGCTTAAAGTGACTTCTGTATTTTTGATAAGGAATAATCTGTATCTGTCGAAATATCTTCTGAAAATACCACATTATTTATGTGATCAATTTTTAAATCTTAGAATGGATACAACAGTAAGCTATCCTTAAAAGATATACATATTATGGCATTGCAGACTTTTTTGTAGACCTATAAAAGAGATACAATACCACCATCCATTGTTTTGATCTCCAATGGATTAGGCAGAAAATTCTATGAATGCTCCCAAACAGCTTGTTTTTTTCTTTCAACACCTTCACAATTCAACCACATTTTATAAAACCTTAACAAATTTCCTTCCTCAGGAATCAGTCGATAAATGAAAACTGTATGAAAATCCATTGTGTAGTTTTTGAGACTATTGCGAACATACAGACGTCAGTCTGTATGACTTTAATTTGTATTAATATGAAAGGTTAAGTGATTCTACGATAAGAGGCAAATGATGCGGTCTTCAGTTAAAAATGGCTTTTTCATTCATTCAAATATTATGGAATGAAAAAACTTTCCTTGCAATTAATTACAATGTCTAAAAAATCTTAGGCCTTTTTATCCTAATTGGACGATTTATACAGTATTCCCCGAGCGAAGTAACCCCTCTTGTAATACTGTAGTGCCTGGGACAGTTGGTTTTTAAATGTCGTATGGTTGCCCAAGCACATACGGCATTCTCACAACATAGTCAGCCTAGTCCAGAGGAATGACTGGTCAATACGTCTGGGGCCAACCATGTGTGGTTTTCCTCATGATTCAGTCCAGGTGTGGTTATTTTGTGTATTGATTTTCACTAATCTTAATAATAATTTATCTATTCTGGACAAATAAAAAAAATGTACTTAAAATGACTTGCCATTCTGTAAAATTATATATTATCATTTATTGGAACAACACAGAAACAGGACAATAATCTCATATAAATATGTGTCTGAACTCTTAATCTTAACAGCTGACACTCATCATTTATCCTATTGATATAACAATATAATAGTATCTTAACAGAAAACATTACTTTTACTTTTTAACATTCATATAGAAACATTACACCGGTGTAATTCATTTTCAACTAGACCATACATTATAAAAAAAACAAGTGTTTAGAGACTCGTTCAATGATTTAATATGCTGCCAGATCACATTGCATTGGAGAAATCAGTAAAAACATATTGTAGCGGTCGACACTATCTTAAGTCACAATCCTATGTTATGCTAGTAAAGTTTATCAAATAAAAAGGTAACTTACCGATTTCGGCATGTTTGCGGCTTAGGATTTTTATCTGTAACATGAAACATGCGTATTAATACTATTTTACACAAGAATATAAGTTCGGTAAGGAACATTTTTGACAAATTACTTACGGGCACCTAACTTGTTATGATTACTACTTGTGCTTTAATCAAAGGTATGATTAACTTTAGTAAGCTCTCTAATTCGATTCGTGAAGATATTTTTAACGAAATAGGTGTAAACGTACTAACGACGACGGTGAATACAAAATCACCGGCGGGGGATTAGTCAGTTAGGTACGTGTAAATTTTATGTGATGGTAGGCTGTCGATTTTGGAGGGAATAAATACGTATAAATGGTACAAAAACTTACCCAATAAAAAGAAGAATATCACCTAATAATCCACATAAGTAGCACAACACACATGAAGAAAGCACACACCCAAAAGAGTCACAAAAATATCGCAAATCGCAATGTGATGTGACAACTGCTTGCGTGACGTGGTACAGTGTTACCCGAATAATATGTGTTCTGTGGTGTTACCACTTACCACTTACCACAGCATATATGAAAAGTATTTATTTAAAAAGAAAGGCTCAAATTTCAAGTTTTTGCCTTATCCTTAGATTCAAATGAGAATAGGATCAAGTCGGCGCCATATTGTTTCGAATTTAGATTGTTATGATAGTTAAATTTATGTTTAGATAATTAATTACTATTTAACATTTTTATTTAAAATTCGATGCAAGACTATTAGTATATAATTATAATATGCGCATAAGTTTTTCTGATAATCGTACTTTTCAAGTGATATTTGACAGAAAAAGGTAATTGACGTTACTATTATTTAAAATAATTGACGTTTCGTAACTAATTAAAAAAAGTCTCGGGAATGTAAATCAGCAACGTTGTGTATTTGCGTTAATGTTTCTAAATTTGTGTTATTTCGGTTTATAATGTGTAATATTGTTGGAATATTAACCATAATAGTTATTCGTTAACGTACACAAGTGTGGAAAAGCGACACAACTACAAAATGCGTGCTAAATTGGGTTTCCCGCCAAAACTCCCTAGGACAGTGGTGCCCAACCTTTTTTTTACGCGGGCCACAAACCCGTTGTACTCCTGGTGTCGCGGGCAACAACCAACATTTTTAGGGATAAAAAATACGGTGTTTAATTTTAACGATTTAATAATAGAAAAACACAAGGTAGTTAAATGAGTGAAACTAAAAATTTAAGATGAGATAACGACACAAACTAAAATAAAATAACAAATATGTATTATAATAATTATTATGTTCACTCAGTGAGATTTTTGGAATTGTGAACGCTTTTTCACAACTTTATCTAGAGCTGGCTTGTCGCTGCATGCTATCCTTATTACATCGTAGGCTGTATTTCAAGAACCACTTTAGCTAATATTTTCATAAGTCTTAATTCTGATGCCGCTGTAACAACATATTATCATATCTAAAAAACAAGATAAAACGAAATATAATATAAGGAGAAGCCCTTTTTATGACAACAAAACGCGATTTTTTGTCATTTCTTTAGTCGATGGCAATACTTTAAATATTCACAAAATACTAAATTGATTTCTACTCCAATATAATATAATTCAAAATAAAAATTAATATAAAAGGGGTTTTCATAAAAAATACAATTTTTGTCTATTTTTTTTTCCTAAAATGGCTTTTTCTTGGCAGATTTTTAAGTTACAGATTTCACGCGGGCCGCAGATAAAGGCCCGGCGCGGCGGGCCGCGGGTTGGGGATAGCGGCCCTAGGAAGTTTCAGTAAAGCGTCTACCAGTTTACTGAATCGACTGACTTGACTGATTGGCTACCCTGACTATTTATTTGGACTTTGTCTAGACTTTGGAATTGACGATTTAAAAATACCGGTAATGAAAATTTTAACAAATATTCTATTTCCGCCTTTTATACTTGATACTGGCAAATGGTTATAAGCCGACATCGTTTTTAAATAAATTAAACTGTCAAGTCTGGCAAGTGACATTGGCAACTCATTGAGGCCTCAGGCCGCTTTATTTAAAAGAAGAAGAAGAGAACTCTCTTGGTTGTTCGCTCCGCTCTTTATTATAATTTTTAAATATTTATGAGAAAAATATATTTTTCGGGTATTTAATAGATAAACAAGAAAATAACTTACATATATATTTTAACTGAATATATATGAAATGCGTATGGAGGCATAGAACTTACGGTCATTCAAAATAAATATGCCAAGTCATATTTACTGAAATATTTTATTTTATCTAGTTGTAGGAATATAAGAAATCATCATGCCAGGACCGTTCAAGAGATTGTTACACTGGGGTCCTTTAGCAGTGTTGTGTAAGTAACCATTTATGTCTACTTTATCATAATAGTGAATTGTATTTACAAATTACAACGCGTATTTATTATTTATTGCAGGTATAATTAAGCTGATAACATGGTCTATGGTGCATATGATAGGTATGTGGTGGCCTCCAACAGATTCTGCAGGAGGGGCTCTGCATGCAGTCATGTTCTTGGGACTTGCTGTATCTACTCTGTATTATTTCTTACAAGCACTTCTTGTGGGGCCCGGTTTTCTGCCACATGGCTGGAGACCTGTAAGTAGTTTTATATTATTAACTCACACTACCATGTGTTTGATAGATAAAATTTTATTACACCTTGATTTGAGATGAAAACTTACCAGAAAGTTTCCTTTTCTAAGGAATACTTCCTGAAAGTTTCCAAATTTAGAATTTCGAAATATATGACTTGTAGAATATTTGTGAATAATAACTTACCAGGGATGATTGTACCTAAAAATCTAAACAATTTACCTAAGGAAAAATTAAATAAAAAAGTGTCTTTCCATACCAAAAAAAAACATGTTTTTAGCAACTTAAAACATATCATCATTAAGATTGGATGAAACCTATCAGAATGTATGCTTGTGGACTTAGGGACCCATCTGAATTTCTTTTTTTGGATTATACCTGAAAATTCAGGTGGGTCCCTCAGTCCACACACATACTATCAGAACTAATGACAGCATTAGAAAATGTAAAGTAGTCTATCATTCGGTTAAGTGAAGTACACAGACAAGGGGAAGAAATTGAGGATTAATGCGAATTCATACTGTACTCGTGTGGTACTTCTCTGTTGGGTAATGTCTTGTGAAAAAAAATATTTATAATTATTTGTCTTAAATGATGATAATGTTGTTTAATACAAAAACTTTAATATTTTCAGAAATGTGACAGTGATGAAAAAAACCTACAATTTTGTTCAATGTGTGATGGATTTAAGGCACCCCGATCACATCACTGCAAAAAATGTAAGTATAAGATCATTACAATTAAAGTTTATATGGAGGAGGAGTGAGCTGCACTAATGTTTTTTCTATAATAATTCTTAAAAAATATATAAATAATAAAAATAGCTTTACACACATTAGGTACATCATATTAATAACTCGCACTTGTCATGCGTTTGTCAATCTGTCTTTTAGGTTCAATAGATAATAAGGTCTGAGCAAGAATGCTTTTTTGTCTTGGCTGAAACCAAGACCGGTAGTAAATGCAATTCTAGGCCGAGACCAAGAGAGACAATTTATAAAATAGTCTAAAGTAGTTTATAGTTAAAGTAGGTAAGAAAAATACAAAAACATGCAATTACTTGCACTGCTCATGTCCAATTTTATAGTAAAAAACGTCACAGTTCACACCAACCGAGCGAAGCAACCAATAACTTTTAATAAAAGGCTGAGGCAAAAATACTGGAAAGAGAAGTAGAGAAGGCAATTAAGACACAAAAATGAGACAAGGGTCCACGTTCTGAACGAGTCACTAATGATTTACTGCTGGATATAAAAGAGCATATCAATTATCACCCCAGTACTCACAAACATGTTTAACGAAATCCTGGAAAAGGAAGAGATTACAAAACAGTGGTCTGAATCAGTCATCATTTATTTATTTATTACTGCTGCCCAAAAAAGGAAACAAAAGTGGCATAAGTAACTACAGACCAATGAGGGTTTTTAAATTCGTGACATCTGACAGCTTTTTAAAACGACAAGGACCGTCGTGCTACCAAGCGCCGCCTGGTGACAGAAAAAGAATCGAAAATTCTTATTGACCGTTTTTTATACTACTTACGCCACCAGATGACGCTTCGTGTGCGTTGGGTCTGTCCCCTAGCGGTAGAAAAAATATCAAAAATATCATTACTCTGGTGTCCAATATATATTAAATATTTGCTATATTAATCTTGCAACGAATAATAAGAAACCTAGACGAGAATCAACCAAGAGAGCAAGCTAGGTTCCGCAGTGGCTATACTACACTGTAGAACATACTAGTGATAAAACAAACACTGGAGGAAGGAATTCTACACCCTATTCTACTGCTGCTTTGTTGACTACAGCAAGGCCTTTGACTCCCGCAGCCACTGAAACATCAAGGTGTAGAACCAAAATATATATAAGGATTTCTTATTGTCCTAGATACAAAACAAGCAAAGCAAAAATTAAGTTAGAAAGTGAAGGCACTGAAATAAACATCGAACGGGGAGTCCGCCAAGGGGACCCTCTATCACCAAAAATTTTCTCGGCTGTGAAAGAACAAGTTTTCCGCAATATCAGCTGGGAAAATTGTGGACTGACTATAAATGGCGAAACATTATCAAACTTGAGATTCGCAGATGATATAATATTATTTGGACAGTCAGCAGAACAGCTGCAGGTAATGATAAAATAAAGGTCGGCCTTACCATCAACACAGACAAAAGATGTCGATGTCGAACTGGGAACTCCACCTTTTACATGACTTGAATAACATAATTATTGACTATGTGAATGAATACACCTCGGACAATTAATTTCCCCAACTGATATGATGCAAAAAGAGCTAGAAACGTGTATAGGAAATGCATGGATGAAATATTGGTCCCTCAAGGAAGTAATGAAAAACAAAGAAATTGGCATCCACATAAAAAAGAAACTATACAACACATGCATCCTTCCCGTCCTCACTTACGGGTGTCAAACATAGTCTTTAACCAAATCTCAAACTAAACCATAGGTTACTTGACTCATATTTAATTTCATACATTGAAAGAGTATTTCCTTTAGTACTTGGCTTAGGAAAAAGTATTCTAGAGATATCATAAATTACAAACCTAAGATTGATAAATAAAGTTAATTTAAAAATATGTTGTAATAGAAATTTGTAATTTTTTATTCATGAACATTATATAATACAGGTTAATATCTATAGCTATTAAAATATTTACAAACTATAAAAGTAGTAATAAAAAAATAATTAATAATGACTCCAAAACTTAAAGGCTACAAAAAAAAAGAAATCTCCCAGGTCGTCCCCACCAGGCAGAGTACCTAGAAGAAATTTCTCTGAAAAGTTTGTGCGCACCCGGACATCATGTTTCAACCCTAAAAGGTTCAAATATGAGATCCCCACTAAGGTTCTCATATTTGCGCCGCTTAAGGTTTTCTGCCTGATTGGCGGCCGCACCTGCAGTACTCGAGGTGCCCTGGACATGGGACGGAGCAAGTGAGCAAGCAAGTAGCGTCTCATACAAGAGCCCGTCCCACTCTACAAGGAACCAGGGTCATACCGTATGGTCTCTTGCCATCGTCGCGCGCCAAACCAGAGGGTTCCAGCACAGCTGGCACTCCGGCGGTGACAAGAGCCCGACGGGTGAGATCGTTCAGGCAGTGATGTCGGGAGATGCGGCCGGCGCTTCGTTGACAGGACAGCCCATGGTGTCCGAGGCTGTCCACGGGACGACGTGGGGGGTGCCAAGACGCAGGGAAGTGGCTAACCGAAAAGCTGTTCGATCCAGCAATGTGCCCGTATTGGGTGACGGTAATGCTTGTAGCCAAAGGCCCGACTCCCACTTCTCCGCAGCTAAAAGGCGAGCCTGCTCTACAAGACTGGAGGACGTATTAAGGAGATTATTCCGTACCAGTCTGCAGAGTGGCTCGTCCCAGAGCCTTTGGGAAAAAGTATTGTCAGGCAATTCGCTACAAGCACTAGTTGCGCTCCAGGCGTCCTTGGCCTCGTCCAGAAAGGCAACTGTATTGGAGTACGATGGGTGCTGTAGTATTTTGGAGATAAGACTATGATTCGCGTGGACTGAGGACAAGAAGGCCGGAAGCGATATGTCAGAGGGTTTTCGAACACTCAGGCCACCGAACCTAACTGGAAGCGTTGCCTGAGTCCATGCGCGGTCATCGAAATTTATGTTCAAAATAGTGGACAGAGTATGTCTTA
Organism: Glaucopsyche alexis; assembly: GCA_905404095.1. Lineage (NCBI taxonomy): Eukaryota > Metazoa > Arthropoda > Insecta > Lepidoptera > Lycaenidae > Glaucopsyche > Glaucopsyche alexis. The sequence goes on along the minus strand of FR990048.1, from coordinate 21,360,897 downwards.
TGGTATCATCCAACTGTTTGAGAAGTCGAGGGAACTACCACAGTTGACAACACCGCAAGACATACGTCAATTTAGGTATGAAAATGCAATATCGGATTAGGGTAAAGGCCATGTGACAGTTGATTTGGAGGAGGCGGTCTAAAGATTCATTAAAATTTTGTAATTTATTCTCTATGAAGTCCGGGAGAGATTCGTCTAAAATAGGTGAGCCCAAAAGGAAGAGCGAATCCTTATCAATTACAGACAGTTGTGGAGCTATTTCTTTAAAGCTGGATATAATCGCATTTCTATCCCCACAACTGTCTGGCACAAAAAGTTCACACTTACCTAGGTTCAGCTCACACTTACTGTTGTAATTAAATTATACTTTTAAACTTATATTACATATTCAAATTTGAATAATGAAAACTGGCTTTTATGACATTCATAATAAAGTGTAATAATTTCTCTAGGTGGTCACTGTGTAAAGAAGATGGATCACCACTGCCCATGGATCAACTGTTGTGTTGGCCATTTGAATCACAAACATTTTGTCTATTTTCTTCTGTCTGCTGTGTTAGGTTGTTTACATGCATCAGTGGTAAGTTCTTTATGATAAGTTTTAAGTTCAAAATTTAAGTTTTTCTAAGAAAAACACCTTTTTCAGGTAAAATAATAATGACGTGATAGTTGATAATATTTAAGTTTTATGGTACTACATTAGAAAAGTTCTAGGACATCCTTAACAGCAGAATAGTTAAATGTTCTGTCATTTTAAATTTTCTGTTCCAAAATGTACAATTTTTTTTTTCCAGGTGCTAATTATTTGCTTATATCATGCTGTGCACCGTTTCTGGTACATACAATATGGAAGGGGGGATGAGCCTATCATCTATGTAACATTGACAACTCTGTTGCTGACGTTACTTGCGACTGGCATGGCTGTTGGTGTCGTGTTGGCTGTTGGAGCACTCTTCTACTTACAAGTATGTGATATTTCATAATACTTAATATGGTATTTCAATAACTTATAGAATTTTTAAAATATATTTTTGTTACGACTTTCTCATCCATGTCGATGGTTGGATTAAATTGTTTGTAAATTTTCACATCTAAGGGTCAGGTCACACCGAGACACGACGTGGCGCGCACTTTTTTAATAGCGATTATCGATACAAAATCGAAATTGCGAGCGAGGTAGCGCTGCCTATTTAATCCAAATTATCAAATCATCTTATAATTGCACCAGAAGATCACATACAGAAAGAAATAGACACAAGAATAAGTAACTCGTGAAAATGATACTGGTCACTGAAAGGTATTATGAAAAACTCCCAGTTCTCTATGAATGACAAAAAGAAATTGTTTAACACTTGCATTTTGCCATGCATGCCATAATATGGCTGCCAGATATGGGCATTAACGAAAAAGCAACGAAAATTCCTAAAAATATGTCCGAACAGGATGGAGAGGAGAGGAGAACACTTAACAGTGTTAAACTGAAAGAAAATCAAACTAACTGAAATAAGGAATAAAACTGTGGTTACAGATGTGACATATACAGTGAAGATATTGAAGTGGAAATGAACAGGAGATAAATAAGAAACAAGAAAAATAAATGGGCCAAAGATATCTTATCATTGTATGGTACCCGTGAGATGGAAAAAGGAGACGAGGAAGACAAAGGAAAAGATGGGAGGATGAGATAAAAGCGATGACAGGAACAACATGGAGCAGGAAGGCCATGGACAAACAACTTTGGAAGAGTTTAGGGGAGGCCTTTGCCAAAGGGAAATCAGAGGCGCAATTCTGCTAAATAAAACTTCTATTAATACAATCAAGTCCCGATACGCTAAAACTGTCAAACGGTGTTTTTATAAACGTTAAACCAACGTGAAACGCGTTCTGATTGGTCGAAACGTCATAAAATCCGTTCACGTTAACCTGTCGCTTCACTTTCAATCCAATCAAAGTAAAATGAAAGTCTACTTTAAATACGAGAATTAAGGTTCTGATGTAAATTAGTTAAGTTAAATAATGTAAAAAAATGTAAGGGTATCTGAATAAAGGCTTATTTTATTTATTTATTTTATAACACAATAATAATCACACACAACAATATATCACAAAATAAAGTAAAATAAAATAAATCACAACACCTTCAAGCATCGTCACGTCGTGCCGCGTCCATTTCTGAACTGACCCGTCTAAACAGATTTGTATAAGGTCTTTAATGTATTAGGAAATATACTTGTTATGTAGTTCCAAACATAATTTGTTTCGATTTTCGCATTGCAGATACGCGGCATATATTACAATCGTACTACTATTGAAGAGTGGATCATTGAAAAGGCGGCTTGCCGTCGACAAGAGCAGGGCTTGGCCCCATTTCAGTTCCCATATGACTTGGGATTCCGGGAAAATGTAAGGTTGTTCCGAGAGGGGGAAAAATACGATGGTATTAATTGGATCATTGCTAAAGGATGCGGAGAATATGATTTAACGGTATGTAGTTTAATGTATTTACATACAAATTTTTAACCAAGTTCCAAAAAAAAGTAGGTGGTTATACTGTATATATTTTAAGCTTTGCTATATCCATCTGTCTGTCCATCCGTCCGCCCTTCTAACTTCTGCAATTTAAAACTTTACTGTAATAACAACAAAAGAAATAACTTTTGCAGCAGGTATAAATATTGTTAAAGATTGTGTCGTCTCGTTGGCATCCTCCGTCCACAAACTCAGAACGATGTTTAGGTATATGTTACACTAGCGCCACTCTATTTTAAAGTTTTAATAATAACGACAATTTTGTTGTGTTGTTTTCGGCTAGTATTTTTTTTTATTTACAGATTGAGCAAAAAGCTCAAAAGGTGGAGAAGCTGGAGCGGTCGCGCGTGTACGTGGCGCGCGCTGCGTACAGCGGGCGCTGGGTGCCGCTGTGTGCGTACACGCGCGCCGCGCTCGCGCCGCCCTGCTCCGACGAGCCGCGCCTGCCGCTGCGCCCCGGCGATACGGTCAGAGCTACTAGACGACGCAGGTGAGGTTATGTTAATGAAGCTGGAGCGGTCAGGGCTACTACACGATGTAGGTTGTTATAACAAAGCAATAATTAATAACTAAAGAGTTACGAAAAAAACCAAAGTATTAATGTCTGTTTGAAATGTAAAATCATAATATGTATTATATTAATTTTTCCACGCTGCCAATTCTATATTATTACTAATCAAATGTTTCTATTTTTTCAGGCATTGGCTATTTGGTGAGCGCATGTCACGGTTCACAGGAGCAAAAGGTCCACGTGGTTGGTTCCCGCGCGAATGCGTGGCGCCCTACGACAAGAGTAAACCGGACTAAATCGCACAAAACCGGTTATATTTGTTACACAGACAGTGTATATTAATAAGTGCAAGAAAAAACTGTAAAATTTTATGTGGCACAAGTTTAAGGCTAGAACAAACTATATAAAATCGGACAATACACGAGGCTCAAGTTGTATAGGTCAAGATTGAATTTAATTAAACAGTGTGTAATATTATCTTAACTCGAGTTTTTCAATGTATATGTCACCGTAAAATTGTAAAAACAGTTAGATTGTAATATAACTTACAAGATTGTAAAAATATGTCGAAAGATTCTTTACTATATACATATTTATAATCTATAGAGAAATGTGTTAAATTATTATAAGCAGAATTTTGGGAGTCTCGTGGATTTCGAACAGTCTAAGTGAGAGGATTTAAACAGTGAAATGTGTTAATTTTAAAGTTATAATTGTATTTAGTGCAATAGCATTTAAATTGTAAAGTTTCTAATTTCATAACTTTTAGTAGCCATTTTTAGATTAGAGTTTAATGAAATTATTGTTACGAGTCGAGTTGTGTAATTCTTATTATTTTTTATAAATTATACTTTTTGCATTAGCAATATTATTAAATATATTTTTAACTGTGTCTGTATTGTTATACAGACTGATGAATTCATTCCAACAGCTAGAATAATATAAGATGAAAAAGGTTAACTCTTCTTGTTTAATAATAATGTCAATGAGACTTTTATTTAAAGTGTGTGAATCTTTATAATTATATTGTGTTACATGGGCGTAGCCAGGTTTTAGTTTTAGTTCAAGAAAATAAAACTACCACGAGTACATTAAATAACCAGGGCCGTCTTTAACCTATTAGAGGCCCTGGGCATATTAGAATTATTTTCCGTTGTTATCTGTTTAAGCTTTAAACCCTAAAATACCTGTAGAAATAGGATCATTTTATAATATACATTAGAATAATGGGCGCTCATTTTTTTTCGTTTTTACCTGTTTATGCTTTAAAGCACAGTCTTTTAGGGTTTCCTCTTAAACACTGAATAACGGTGAACTTCGAAAAATATCATAAAATAAATCAGCTAAAACAGAACATCGCTACTAAATAATATAATATGGTCTTGAAATTTTTTTCCCATTTAATATGTTAAATTTGCTCAAATTTTAAACCCTAAAAGACTGTTACCCTGAAAAACTGTGTAATTCAAAAATACAAATATCAAAAGCCTAAAACTGAACGTCGGTACAACATTTTATAGTAATATGTTCTGTAAGCCAAACACGAGTGAGCGAAGCGAGCGAGCAAATTTTTTTTCCCATTCTATAGGTTAAAATCTATTCAATTGTTAAACTAAACACTGAATAACGGTAAACTTCGGAAAAAAATCATAAAATGAACGGGCTAAAACAATATCGCTACTAAATATATAATATGTTCTTTATGTTAAATGCGAGCGAGCGAAGCGAGCGAGCAAAATAAAAAAATAAACCCTAAACCCCCCCTAGTTACGCCCATGTTGTGTAATTATACACTTGAGCGACGACCGTACATAGATTGTCGTACATTTTATTTATTTTTGCATAGCTCAATGTTTCCTACTCTAGTTCCTAATATATTATTTAAAAACTGCATTTAAAATTTTACTACGTACCTATTTCTTACTTAAACAGAAAATTCTAAATAATTGCATTTAATTTATGTAATATACAGATAACGAATTTATTTTGTGATAACTTTGTGTTTAACACCAATAGACTATTATCAGCTATCAGCCTAGAAGTAGCATAGTTTTTTTTCATATCATACAAAATATTTTACGATGTCAATATTACAATGCTCTGTGCGAGTAATTTAGATGTAAGTATTATTAAATTATATTATGTATTTACAAATGTACGTAACAACTAAGTCAATGTGCAATTTGTTATGTAAATACGTGTAAAATATAAAAATTGTATAGATAGGTACCTTATTAATCTTTAATCTATATTATGTATATAAAAGGCGATGTCCCCAGTCCCCACTGACTCGCTGACAAATAGACGCACACACAGTCGCTAATCGTAGAAATGTGAATTTTTTACAGTAGGTAGTTTTAATTTACAACGTAGACGCACTTAGTGTGCGTTTAAATTCGGTTCCCTATTTTTTCGCATAAAATCATATGTCATAATTTTACTTGGCATAATTTCATTTGACCTAATAGTAGTTTCACATAATATTCATTTTCCATAACTTTCTTAGCATAATTTTTTTCGCATAATTACTAAAAGCATAATAATTGTTAGGCTTAGGTTACTTATTGTAAGGCAAACATTCTTTACGCATAATATTAAAAAGCATAAATATATTTACGCATAATAATATTAATTAAACATATTATTATATTTACGCATACTTCTTTGTAGTTTTTTTTTTCACATACTAGTAAATGATAAATACTACTGGGTGTGCGAGTTAAGACCAAATAACAATTATAATTGTAATTTTCGACTGATTACGAAATTAAACTCGGAGAAACGACACGAACTGCTATCTAAGAACATGCCGAGCCATAACCACGAGCCCAATGCACTTAAGGATAAAGAAAGTTTTGTTTTTGCATTACATAACCTTTCGTATTATTTTTTTTAAACATGTTAGCGGCTTACGGGTGGCCCAAGGGCCACCCCGCCGCAACTTAACCTACTATTACACATGTTACACTAGGTATAATGAGTGTAATACCTGCTTTTAATGTTTCATAAATATGCGTTTAATTACCATAACCGTGTTTTCATTATGCCCTTCCATTTTATGCATATTTGTGCCTTGTGACGGAATGCCTTGAATTTATTATGACAAAAAATATGCTTAACGAGTTTATGCCAAAAAACAATTAAGCCAAAGTATTATTATGACAAGAAAAATTATGCCTTACGAGTTATGCCTCATTAAATTAGGACAAAAAAGATTAGTCTAAATGATATTTATGCCTAATGATGTAGTATGCCAAGAAACCATTATGCTAAAGTAATATTATGCTTATCAAAATTATGCCAAGTGAGGAATGCCAAATGAAATTATGACAAATAAAATTATGCGAAAATAGGGGATCCCTTTAAATTCGTGACATCTGACAGCTTTTTGACACGACAAGGACCGTCGTGCTACCAAGCGCCGCCTGGTGACAGAAAAAGAATCGAAAATTCTTATTGACCGTTTTTGAAAAAATATCAAACACCCTCAATCGATTTTAATTTCAAAAATCTTAATATTGTACTATGCAATACTTTTAGAATGATATTATGATGTGATATATTACTTTTTGCCCGCGGCTCCGCCCGCGTAAATAAAGTATCTCACGAGGATACTGTACTTTTTTATTACAGAGCCTAAAATACCACCATACCAAATTTCATCGAAATCCGTTCAGTAGTTCAGTCTTTGCGTGAAAGAGTCAATCCATCCATCCTCACAATCCTTCACATTTGTAATAGTATAATTTGTAGATAACTACCTGTTAACATAACATGTATACTTACTAAATAATTTTTTAAGTGTTTTAGAAATTAGGAACCACATACATTTATTGACCAGCAAGTTTCATCGTCTGTATAGAAACCAAGCGTGCCATTAATTTTCTAACTGCTGTGACGTCACAACTCACAAGAGCGATTTAGTGTTGATAACTTCCCGTCCCCGAGTAAACGATTCAAAGGCCGAGAACGTTTATTTAGTTTAAATAGTTTTCGTTTGACGTTTGGCACCGAGAATATTCAAGAGGAAATGGCGCTGAAGGAAGTAATTTTTACTCCTCATTTACACGCTAAGTTACACGCACATACACTTGCGTGGTCTTGTCAAAAGATATCTGTGGTAGGAAGTTCCACTAGAAACGTACTTATGTTAGATGGGTTTGGTAATTATTTATATATTTTCCTGTTTGTGAAGTGTACGTATCTATTAAAATGTTAGTAACATTAAAGTGGATTATGTATAGCATTTTGTGTACTTCATAGAGCTAAGCTAATATTTTAAGAATTTTGTATATGATTGCTTACATAACAATATATTACAAAAAGACCTACATGTTTGCATTTTAAATAACATTTTTTATTAGGTACTAAAAATAAACATTTTATTATTTCTTTTTTGCTACAATTATACTTTTTATAGTTATTTACAACTGCATACGTCAACGATCCTACATAATATTTACGAAATATTTTATTTTTACAAAGTTTTTTTCTTTACTTTATACAACTTCATGTTATAAGGATTAAATATAACATAAATGTATATTGACTTTTATTACCTTTTTTATTGTGTAGCATAGTTAGTTATCATGTAATAAAATAAAATATCTGAATAATAAAAAAGACCAAGTAAAGTGTATAAAATTTATTGTGCATATAAAATAAATTATTAATTCATACTCTACCAAGCACGAGTATCTCTTAATAAATAAGCATCTAATATAAATTATTAAGTAGCCATAGGCCTCCTACTATAAATGCGTTATAGCAAAATTACAAACTCGGTGAAATGTAAAGTTTGTACTGTTAATACATTCATTCATACGCACAGTTTTCTTATGTCTAAACTCCAGTCACTAAAATGATTGAATATTGTCCCTAGTTACTGTTTTTTTTGTCATCTGTCTTTTATATTGCTATCACTTTCATGACGAATTGGAACACAAGGAAAGGAAATGAAAGGGCAATATTCTAAGCTCTAGCGACCGGATACTATTCACTATTGAAATGTTATTTATGGTCAGTCGTAATCTATGGATTAAAATGAGGTTACAAAATTTAAAAAATTATATAAAATGGTATTTTAGGGCTTAATACTATTGGAGATTTAATATTCATTTTCCTCGTCGAGTTCGCCTTCGGTGGAGTCGACGCCTACTTCCTCATAGTCCTTCTCGAGCGCTGCCAAATCTTCACGGGCTTCGGAGAATTCTCCCTCCTCCATACCCTCCCCGACGTACCAGTGGACGAAGGCGCGTTTCGCGTACATCAAGTCGAATTTGTGATCGAGTCTGCAATGAAAATTAATTTGAGATGATAATAAAAACTTTATGAAATAAGACAATACTAGATATAACCCGAGAGCTGCTACCAATTTTAGAGCAGGTATTTGAGGCAAGCTGAAAACTTGTCCTATACTCGGCTGCCTTGACTAAATGTCCTCACTCCTGGTTTAGTTATTTTTTCAAATTTTTAAACATCAAACTACAAATTATAACAATTTTGCAATTATTATAAAATTGGCCGACAAAAATCGCCCTCCGATTAATATTATCGCTCGACCAATATTGTATGTTACAAGAATATACAAGACTACAATTCATGAATAACAGCTACAATTATTAAAAAACTATAACCCGACTACTTAAATTATATAGCCTGATTTACCCATTACTACAAAGCTATTGATACCTACCTCATTCATTTAAATCGGTCCAGTAGTTTGGGTAGTAGTAGTCTACGGTGGAACAAACATACATACATACTGCCAATTACCCTTCCTTTTGGCTTCGCCGTAGTCGGGTAAAAATGTAGCAAGTTATTACCTGGCCCAAGCCTCGGCGATGGCGGTGGTGTTGGACAGCATGCAGACGGCGCGCTGCACCTTCGCCAGGTCGCCGCCCGGCACGACGGTCGGGGGCTGGTAGTTGATACCGACCTGCGAGACAAGTTTATTGAAGTGAAAACTCTAGCGGCGTTGTCCACTTTTTTGTGATGGGTAAAAAATGTTAAACTCGCGTCAGGACACGTGACATCACGAAAATTGGTAAGACGGAGGGAGAGTAGACCGCCAGCGCGGCGTAGGAGAGATAGTAATATCCCCCTCTAGCGCATGCAAAAATGTATGCCTGCTCCTGCTGTTTCGTTTTTCACTTCTGTCGGCATTCCCGGAGTGCCGTTGTTTTTTGTTTAGCTACATGTTGCCCGCGAGGCCGCGACTTCGAGCGCGCAAAATCCCACGGGAACCGTACATTTTATCGCGACAAAAAGTAGCATAATATGTCATTCCCCATGGTCTACTGATAACTGAGTGGACCTGAGTACATGGGTAGACTCTATATCTGTGCCAAATTTCATCAAAATCGCTCCATACTCCAGTAGTTTCGGAGCCTATTCCATGTAAACCATCAAATCTTACCTCTTCATACTGCTGTAGTTCGGGTTTTTTTAATGAAATGAAACGAGCAGAGAGATTGCCTGATGGTAAGCGGTAAGCGATTACCGCCGCCCATGGCGGCGCGGCGGTAAGTTATATTTGTAACTCCTCTGGTGTTGCGACTTGTGTTCCTGGTCCTTAAAATCCCCAATCCCCCCTTGGGCCTGCGGTAACCTCACTCGCTCGGCGAAACACAACGCAAGCGTTATTTCACGCCGGTTTTCTGTGAGGTCGTGGTATTTATCCGGTCGCGCCGACCCATTCGTGCTTCAGCATGGCTCTCTCACTGTTAAGTAGTCTACCTACTTTATCATAGTCTCCTTTATGTGAGACAGCTTATGAGTTATGCTGTAGCCATAGATATATATTATTAAAAAGTATAGGATACTTGAAACCTACCTTGAAACCTGTGGGACACCAGTCGACAAACTGTATCGTTCTCTTGGTCTTGATAGTAGCGATGGCCGCGTTCACGTCTTTGGGTACCACGTCACCTCTGAAATTACAAATACGCTTAACATGACATATCAGGGCATACCCTATAATAAAACAATTTTTATTTTATGTCTATGACCTATCACCCAATACAAGCTTAGGCTGATATATAACCCGGAATCCGGCGGTTCCAGGACAATTCAGTGCACTGAAAGTTTAGTGTCGAGTCAAATGTCAATGTCATAATATTATATGACAGCTCGACGCTCGACACTTGGTTTTTCAATTCATAAATATTAGCGCAGAGTTCTATTTTCAGTGCTCTGAATTTTCCCCGGCCTATCAGATTCCGGATCATATAGTAGGTACCAGCCTTAGCACAACTACCTTCACTTACACTTCTAATGTTAAGTACTATTAGTAATTTTATTTACCTGTACAACATACAGCATGCCATATATTTGCCGTGTCGGGGATCGCACTTCACCAACTGGAATAGAAAATTAATAAGTAATTTATTAAAAGAAGTAAAACTCTCAACTCAATTTGCAATAAAAATGAGTGTAAGTGAACCTTAAATCATTTCAATAATATCATAAGTAGGGGATCGAAGACCGGTCATATTTAAAAAAACCGGGTTTTTCGGTCCCAGCCATCTTCAAAACCGGGTACCCGGGTTTTTTCGGGTATTTCGGGTTTTTTGTTGATTTTGTAGAATTTTGTTAGGAATGTCCTAAAATTAACTTTTATCAGCTGCTTTCTGTTGTAACAACGTAATACTGGTAAAATGTTATCCCACCATAAACATTTTTATGTAAAGTAAGTAATTAATAATTTCACAAACTTTACACCTTAGTCAAAATACGTTGCCTGACGAAATGGCCATGCCACATAATTTGACTAAAGTGTAGAGTGTAAAGTTAGGCTTGTAGACTTAAGGCGTGTAGAAACAGAAGTGCCTTGCCGGCCTTTTAGGAGGGAATATGCTGCCTTTTTGAAGGTGTGCAGGTCGTAATGGTCCGGAAATACTGTTGGCGACAGTTGATCATGAGGATGATAAATATTTTGTCCCTTCGAACGATAGCGAAAAGTTGCAGCACGTATAAGTCCGAACAATTCCTCGGAGCACTCCCCGTAATATAACCGATATATGATGCAGAGCTATGCTCATCTCTACGTAGCTCTAAGGAGTAAAGCCTGTTTGAAATACTATGGCAGTCGACAATTCGAGCGGCCCTTCGTTGGATACGATCCAGACGGAGAAGCTGGTACTTTGGCGCTCCTGCCCAGAGATGAGAACAATATTCTATGTGAGGCCGAACCTGCGCCTTATAGAGTTGTAGGCGTTGGACCGGACTGAAATACTGCTTTGACCTGTTCAGAACACCAAGCTTCTTGGAGGCTAACTTGGCCTTGCCCTCCAGATGATATCGGAACTAGACCTCGCTCGATATTCTAACACCAAGTATTCCGATGTTGGAGGAGACAGTTATGGGTATGCTTTCAAAACAAGGACATACGACCATCGGTAACTTATTAGCGATGAACGCGCAAACTTGTGTCTTAGAGGTGTTGAATTGTCTTGCTCGATTTTAACTGTTGAACTTTCTAGTATTGGTTGTGGGTGTCTAATTTTGTGATCGTCTTAGTGTAAGTGTTGTTTATTTAGTTTTAGTTAGTTTATAACCTTGTAAGCGTTAGCGGCATGGACGCCGAGCCGCCCGACCCGGGCGGAGGGGGTCCTGATATCCAGGTACGACAACAAGAAGTGATGGAATGTGACAATATAAGCTCAAGAAAGCGTGCTAACCCTGATAGCATTAATAAAACCGCTAAAAGAATGACCGATAATGCCCATTCTATCCCTTCTATTCAGTTAAATTACGTTTGTCCCGACTATGATAAGAAAAAAGTATATAGTACAGATGATGTCGCACCATTTTTGGTACATGTTTCAAAGACAGAGTCTGACAGTGGACCTACACTAAGACCGATGGAATTTGGACAGTTCTTGTACAAAAACAACATAAAAAATGTGAAAATGGATGGGATTAAAAAAATCGGTAGAAACCGCATCTCAATAGAGTTTAACTCTGCACAAAATGCTAATTCCTTTTTAAGTCTCCCAGTAATCACCAGTGCTGGATATGTTGTCTCGATTCCGTCGTACAGCATATCCCGCATGGGTATAGTACGCGACGTGCCCGTGGACTGGTCCATGGACGAACTCGCTGACAATTTGAATGTCCCTTCAGGTTTTGGGGCTGTTATCAAAGCCCGGAGACTAAGTCGGAAGACTTTTAATGACCAGCAACAACCCATATGGATTCCAACCCGATCAGTTGTCCTGACTTTCTCAGGTCAAAAACTCCCTCCTCGTGTTTATTGCTACTTTACATCATTACCCGTTGAAACATACCTCCTCCCAACCATCCAGTGCAATAAGTGTTGTCGTTTTGGTCACATTAAATCCCAATGCAGGTCTCAGCCTAAGTGTTATAAATGTGGACAGTCACATGAGGGTGAAACTTGTATAGTGTCAAATCCAACTTGTTTCTTCTGCTCAGGATCACATTCTGCTAACAGTTCATCCTGTCCAGAGCATGCTCGGCAAAAGGAAATCAAACTGGTCATGTCGCAGGAGAGCATCTCGTACATGGAAGCTTCGGCTCGATTTCCCCATGTGAGACGTTCTTTTGCAGACTCTGCCAAGACTTCTCGCTCAGTGATTGACACTTTGAATCCTAGACCGCAAAATAAGTCCCCTGTCACAACATCATATAGAAAAACCGTGTATACTCCCCGCCGTCCTATTACCCCTGTGACACCTGGCTATGACCACCAGGCGCACAGGAACATTATTGAGGTACCCACCTCTCAATCGCCAAATGGGAGTGGATTTCCCCAGAATACAGATATCTCCCCCAACGACAACTTTATTGACTCCCTCATCAACACCCTCATCCAATTAGTCTCCCGGTTTAGTGACTCCGGGCTACCGAACAAAACTCGCACTAACTTGACTCAGCTCCTTAATACTATAATCAACAATGGATCAGTTCACGATGATACAATGGAACTGTCGTAGCATAAGAAATAAAAAACAGGACATTTGCAACTTAGTAAATTGCTTTAGGCCATCAATTATTGCCATCCAGGAGACATGGTTAAGGCCTGGTTCTCGGTTTCGGGTCCCGGGCTACTCATGTTTCCGGGATGACAGAGTTGATGGTAAGGCTGGAGTAGCCATTTTGGTCTCCAGTCAATGTACATATTCTTTATTCCCTTTACCTGTACATAGTAGCTTGTTTAATATTGTGGCTGTCCGTGTTGTAAATACTGTGTATATGTCTGTATATATCCCCTCTCCTAACCCTTCTATCCTTTCCGAACTTTCATCTATCATTTCCTCCATTTCTCTTCCCCTGGTTGTATTGGGTGATTTTAATATTCACCACACAACCTGGGGCTCCTTTTTTAATGACTCCAACTCGTCAATATTCATGGACATCTTAGATGATAATAACCTGGTAGTGCTTAATGATGGATGTCCCACTCGTAGGGTCTCACCTTTGCAGAACCCTAGGAGTGTGGTAGATCTCTCATTGTGCTCACCGTCTATTTCTTCTATGTGTTCATGGTCTGTCCTTTCCAGCTCCTTTGGTAGTGATCATTTCCCTATTCATATTACAATAACATACTTGACTAGACAGACAATAGCCCCCAATCCACCAAGACAAAAATATAAGCTCGAAAAAGCGAATTGGGCAGAATTCGCAATAGCTACAGACTCGGAAGCTAGCCTTATTACTGATAATTCAATAATAAATGATCCCCACACTCAGTATCAAAATTTAAAAAGCATCCTTCTGCAGGCTGCGGATAAGTCGATCCCCCTTAAGAACACAGGAGCTCGTAGACTATCCCCTCCTTGGTGGGATGACGAATGTACTTCAGCCTGCAAGCGTCGTAAGGATGCTGAAAAACTTTACGCAAGGGCCATGACAATGGCAAATTTTCTAAATTACAAAAAAATTTCGGCTGAGGTTTCAAAATTATTTTCGGAAAAAAAGAGAGAAGGATGGCGACAGTTCTGTTTAAGTCTGTCGCCTTCGTCTAAACCCTCGATCGTGTGGAATAATATAAAGAAATTCCGTGGTTCCTTATCGTCAAGCGATCACCGTCTGTCCAATGATCCTACTGAATGGATTGACGCATTTTCGCGAAGGTTGGCTCCTCCAACGGCTCCATCCTTTGACGAACTTTGTGTTGGCACTTCTGTAGGATCCTCTTCAAATTATTTAGACTCCCCATTTTCTCTGGAGGAATTTCGACTGGTTTTAGGGTCATTAAAGGATACCGCTCCTGGTGCAGATGGAATTCCATACTCCTTCATTGTCAACAGTGGATCAGACACACAACTCCTATGTCTGAACGTTTTAAATAACATCTTCCAGTCAGAGGTTCCTCCGGATGAGTGGCGCTCTCAAATTATTTTACCTATCCTTAAACCGGGAAAACCTGCTAATGATTCATCTAGTTATAGACCCATAGCTCTTTCGGCCACACTAGGAAAAATTCTTGAACACCTGATCAAAAACAGATTGGAATGGCTAATGGAGAGTCGAGGTGTGTTATCTAAAACACAGTTCGGTTTTCGAAAAGGCTTTTGCACTACGGACAGTATAGGAACCCTGATAACCGACATTCGCATAGCTTTTTCGAAAGCGGAACACGTGGTAGCGGTGTTCCTGGATATATCATCTGCGTACGACAATGTCAGTCTTCCGGTGCTCAGGCAAAAAATGCAACAGCTGAGTGTCCCAGCAAGGATGACAAACTATATTTGCAATTCCCTTTCCTCCCGTTCTCTTATTATCTCTTCCCAAAATTCCCAACTATCCCCTAGAAATATTTACAAAGGCCTCCCTCAAGGTAATGTCCTCAGCCCCCTCCTCTACAATATATATACCTCCGACCTTGATCTTACTGTCAATAGCTTTTGTGAGGTCCTCCAGTACGCAGATGATTTAACCATGTACATTGCTTCAAAATACATAGCAGAATGCTCTGCCCGCCTCAACTCAGCCATTGGCTATCTTAATGACTGGATGGATAGACATGGGTTGTCCATTTCTATAGCCAAAAGCTCCGTTGTTGTTTTTACTCGGTCCAAAATTATACCAACCATCAGCATTCAATCCAACCAACAGGTTTTTCCGGTTAAGGATAAGGTGAAGTTTTTAGGTGTATACTTAGACTCCAGACTAACTGGCATCCATCACATAAACCATGTGGTGCAGAAATGTGAGAAAAATATAAACATTCTCCGATCACTCTCTGGTGTCTGGTGGGGTTCGCATCCTTACACGCAGAAGCTGATGTACAATTCTCTGGTTCGTAGTCACTTAGATTACGGCACTTTTCTTTTGGAACCCTGCAATAAATTACCACTGAAGACTCTGGACAAAATTCAGTCAAAGTCCTTGAGAATTGTTATTGGAGCCATGAGATCGTCACCAATTAATGCGCTCCAAGTTGAGTGTGGGGATCCACCACTTAACATCAGGAGGCAGTATTTGTCTGATAGATTTATGTTTAAATTGTTTCAAAATTGCTCCCATCCACTCATTCAAAAACTCCACACCCTTTCACAGCTAGCTAGCTCTTCAAGCTACTGGTTACATAAAGAACTACCTTGTCTGTTGATCAGCTACCATACAATTACCCGTCTTCCTTGCCCTATTTTCCAGTGTAGACTCAATCCTCTTTTTTCCACTTCCTATAATGCACTTACCTTTTCTCCAAAAGTGCTTCTAAATTTTTCAATTGATAAGGGCTCTGTTATGGCCAACACTCAGTTTCAACATATCATTAATCAACATTTTAAGGATTGGTTGCTTATTTTTACGGATGCCTCTAAACTTTTGGAGAGTAGCTGTGTTGGAGTGGCCGTATGGATTCCGAAAGTCAATGTTATTTTAAACTTCAAATTACCTCCAGATTCATCCGTATTTACAGGAGAGACTCTAGCTATCTTGGAGGCACTTACCTTGGTTGAGTCCCATCACCTCAACAGATCCATCATACTTTCGGACTCCAGAAGTGCCCTGGAGGCCATTCACTCTAACCAGTTTCGCTCCAGATGTAAATTTCCCTTAATCCTAAAAATAAGACAGCTTCTCTATGAGTGTCATACAAAAAATATCCAGGTAGTTTTGGCTTGGATACCAGGACATAGTGGAATCACTGGCAACGAGAGTGTGGATGCCTATGCTAAAGACGCTATATCATCAGGTGTGTCTAGTCAATATAAGGTTTATTGCCAGGATTTGATCCCCCTAGCCAAGAATCACTTAAATATCAGGTGGCACAATGAGTGGGCCAGAACTAGTACAAACAAAGGAAAGCACTATTTTGATATTCAAAATGGCATCCCTGTTAGACCATGGTTTTTTAAATATAAACAAACAAGTAAAGCAGTGTGTTCAACTATTTGCAGAATGAGACTGGGTCATTGCTGCTCACCTGTTTTCCTTGCCAAGATTAGGGTAAGGGATAGCTCTTTGTGCGAGTGTGGCCTAGACGAGGGCACCCTAGACCATATCTTCTTCTCTTGTCCAAAAAACCAATATTCACTGTATGATTCCCTCCCTCCTACATTCCCTCGCCCTATCAATTTTAAATCTGTTCTGTGTTTTGTAAATACTCCTTTTATTGAAATTTTATGTACATATATTTTCACTAACAAAATAAAATTGTAAGGTATGTGGTACTAACCCTAAATGTTTGTGCTTGTTCTAGGTTCTAGATACTTCAACAGACTTCCTTCAAGTCACCGTACCCTTGTTTTCTCATAAAACCTACTCGTAAGGCAGAGTTCCCGTCAACACACTCTGACATTGGCGAATCACAAAGGAGCCATTTTTTAAAAAGAAGAAGAAGAAGAAAAAGACCTGTATATAAGGCATCACCCGTACTGTCGTCATCACATAATATTATCATTGATATGCAGTATGAACAGGGCAGGCGATAGCACACCAAAGCTGTCTACCAAGACGCCAGGACTGTGCCATAAGAGCAGGTGAGCCGAAAAAGATGCGTTAAGACCGGTGCCAACTCTGGAGCACACATTTTTAACACAATGGGACGGATTCCGTTAGGCCCACTCGATTTTTGGGTATCAGGGAACGGAGAGCAATTCGCACTGAGCGCTGATGGAACCGAATAATAAATTATGTCAAGTTATGAAGGTCCAAAAAATCGACGAATCGCTTCGAGAAAAGGTAGTCTGGTCCCTTGCGCTTCGCTCACTCGTCCTGGCGGGGCGGGGGCACTACCGTGCCCCCAAATGTACTACATACAACATGAAAACATTATAACTATTGTTCTAAAATTCTACATTGACAATCACAAGCCACTATAACGTTCGGTTTGTGACTGTAACTGTTATAAACTGTTGTAGAATTTCATAATGAAAAAAAGCTCGAAAAAACCGAAAACCGGTTTTCAACATTTTGAAAACCGGGTTTTGTTGTAGGCCCGAAAACCCGGGAAAACCCGGGTTTTCAGTTTCGGGTAAAACCGGTCTCGATGCCCTAATCATAAGTGTTATAATTTATGTAAAACATAACATTTTGTAATATTCGCGAGTTGGGTCGTTGCCAATTTCCCGGTGTGATAGCGATCAGCGGGCCTATTCGCTATTGTACATTTTGTGAGTTAATCACTGAGTTAATAACGAAACGGAGGAGTGAGTAACGGAAAGTGTCACTTTTGTATTCACTATGCACAAGTTATCAACTGAGTTGGTAAGGTATTTAACCAAATCTTAGTTGATAACTTTTAGGGAAGAGGCATGCATTTTGCCATAAATTTTTTATCGAAAGTTCTTAACTATCAATAAATATGTATTCACTAAAGCAAAATGACAGTTCATAATTACGAACTCAATGAAGTGACTAACCCATTTTAACAACTGCTAAAGAGTAGTTGTTTTCGTGCGTTGATAATAAAATTTGAAGATGTTAATTGAAATTACAGCTTGGCAAATAAATCGTGAAATTAATAGGGGCGCCAGCATCGTTCGGATGGTCACCTCACCTCATTTCCTATATATTATATAACTATAAAATATACTTTGATTAAATTCAGTTTTGAAAAATAATTTATCCATTAATTAATTTAATGAGTTTGCATATAGGTACATTTTTTATTATCTCCATATTTAACTAGCCGTAAACATAATAACAAATAGTAGCATTAAAGCTCGCATTTGTATCTTTGTTTACGTTGCTTAGGTCAAATTGCATCTAAGCGGATTTCATAAAATAGTTTTTTTAGGAATAAATAAAAGCAGTATATTTATTTTGTTTATTTAATCAGAGTCAAAAACACCCTCATCCAAATATTCTATATCAGAAAACCAAGTTATAGCTTGGCTCGAGCCCTCCCCAAAAGTCTAGCTCGAGCCCTCCTCAATAGCCTGGATCGAGCCCTCCCCAAAAGTCTGGCTGTTATTAGAATCACTGTCACTAATGCTGCAGCTGTCGTCTCGGAGGTTTACGACTATTCTGTCAATGTCATCATATAATGATTAATGTGTGTCCTCTATTAACATATCCGTCTTCTATTTTTATCACATGCTGGCATGCTTTTCTCCAGTCCTCAGCAGATACATCTTCTTCAAACACACACCTTGAAAAATAAAACACATATTTAAAACAAATATTTTTTTTAATATACTAATCCATAAGTAAAGTACATAATTCACAAATAAAGTTAGTACTTTGTAGTACCTACCATGATATCAACTGATCCCACATTGCGTGAGGCGATTTTTTGTTTTGCTATGCCCCAGATCAACTCAATAGGGTTAAGGTCACAGTAGTAAGGTGGGAACCACCTAACAGTTTATCGATCTCGTAGATAGTCTCGGGCTTGTGTTAACAAGTATTACCAGATTTGGCTTTTTCGCTGTTTCGTTAAACATTATTTTGATTTTCACCAACCACTGCTGTAGGAGCTTTATTTAGTAAAACAGAATGGTAAGGAGCATTATCCATTACAATCATCAATATGGCTCTGACAAATCGGGAATTAATCTTTCCCTAACCCACTTTATAAAATTATTTTTATTCATTTCTGAATGATAATCCTCATTTTTATTTTTTCCACAAAAAAATTAGCAATGAATTTGGTACAAAACCTTTATCAGAGCCTGCATGTATAATTATTATGTATCTGAAAAAAAAATAATAGAAATAGGTAATCATGAAAAAAAATTGAAATAGGTAATCAAAGATCAAAATAAATATAAAATAAAAATAGAAAAATCAAAATAAATCCATGGGGTCCTAGCGCTATAAGGCTTTTTAAGGAAATAGGAAAAAGGTTAGTCGACATCACAGGAGACCGAAGAGCTGGCGGCTCGGTTCACCTCGGACAAAGAATTAGTCTAGCTATTCAAACGGGGAACGCTGCCAGTATCTTGGGAACCTTGCCTAAAGGGACTCCTTTTAATAATATATTTTAGCCATTACATTATATTTTTAAGGTTTTTAGTTTTAGGTTCTTTGTTCTAGTTTAAATATATTTTTTATTCTATTGTATATTATTATGTATGTTGAATAAATAAAGAGAATATATTATATTAAACAATAATTAGGTTTAATGTTGAACATTAAATAAATACATTAAGAAAGTGGAAGTTTATTAAAAATAATTAAATTAATTCAGTTAGGACTACATACCTTTTGAAATATTTTCTTAATTCCACTGGGCACTGACTTCCAAAGATTGCCAGCACTTTTTTAATTTATATGATGTATGAACACAACTCTCATCAAAATAAAATATAAATAATATTCTTCTTCAGCTCCTCTGGCAAGTTCCTGTTTTTAATATCTTTTTCCAGGTAGACTTCACTGGTTCTTCTATGAAAGCCGTTCTATCGTTTTGGCATTTTTTGTATCTAAAACCTAGGGATATTAAAACCATAGCTGGGCACCGTTAATCAAATAGTTAACTTCGTTAATCGTTAATCCGCTACAAAAAAAGTTAGCTTCGTTAAACGTTAAAGCGTTACATTTCGGAAGAATTAACGCAAGTTAACGTTAATCGTTAATCCGTTAATATGTGTAAAATTGCATTTTTGTATCGTTGTGTTAGTGAGTGAACTTATAAAACCTGTTGGTTTAGGTTCTGGAAGTTAACAGGTTAGGAACAAAACAAAATACTTGTATAATTCAAATGTGAAATTTAATTGTCAGACATAAGGTG
Source organism: Glaucopsyche alexis (assembly GCA_905404095.1). Lineage (NCBI taxonomy): Eukaryota > Metazoa > Arthropoda > Insecta > Lepidoptera > Lycaenidae > Glaucopsyche > Glaucopsyche alexis. The sequence goes on along the minus strand of FR990048.1, from coordinate 21,340,705 downwards.
CATATTCCCGTTCATGAACATTAACATGTTGTAGTCAAATGTGGCCATGGATTCTCATCAGGACCGCTGGAATCTATATAGTTTTAATTACTACACTGCACAGTACACTTTTTCTATGTAACTAAAATATTACACTCTTCTTTATTAACACGCAAATGATCATTGTTCACTGACATTAATTTATCCTATCAAAAACATAAATGTGAAATGAGAGCCAAGTTCAATAATATGATATAATATGCCTTGGTTGTTGACTCCAACGACAAACGAAGTGATATCTAAATGGGTGCCAAGTGCAATGGTCAGTCCTGAAATTTATTTATAACAACATAAAATATCATTTCTTCTCATAACTTAGGTAATAATAATATATTGTAGCTTAAGGTCTGACTTGGCTAGTTCTTAATAATTCTCATATACGAATTATTGTGTTCGATGGCTACCAGCAAGCCTCGGAATAATAAAATAAAAAACGACAAGTAACAGGTTAAGAACTCCCGAAGGCTATAATATAATTAGTTTTTTTTTTAATGAAATATGGGGGCAAACGAGCAAACGGGTCACCTGATGGAAAGCAACTTTCGTCGCCCATGGACACTCGCAGCATCAGAAGAGCTGCAAGTGCGTTGCCGGCCTTTTAAGAGGGAATAGGGTAATAGGAGAGGGTAGGGAAGGGAATAGGGTAGGGGATTGGGCCTCCGGTAAACTCACTCACTCGGCGAAACACAGCGCAAACGCTGTTTCACGCCGGTTTTCTGTGAGCCCGTGGTATTTCTCCGGTCGAGCCGGCCCATTCGTGCCGAAGCATGGCTCTACCACGTAAATGAAAACTAGCCAAGTCAGACCTTAGCTTACAATATAGTTTCCTAATTTATAAGAAGAAATGATATTTTATATTGTTATAAATATATTTCAGGACTGGCCATTGAACTTAGCACCCATTTAGATCTCACTTCTTTTGTCGTTGGGAGTCAACAACCAAGGCATATTATATCATATTATTGAACTTGGCTCTCATTAAACATTTATGTTTTTAATAGAATATCATTACTTTTTGTACATAAATTATTAGTAGGTACTTATTTATAACAAAATTAATACCAAAGTTAAGTGAAAAATTATAATGAAATTATAAAAATTTACCAGTTTATGATTTATTCCTGTGTATTCACCAAATTACCTATCTGCATGCCAAAGAACATTCTAAAGTGGCTCCATATGGTTTGTGTAATATTACACATCGTGCTGCTCGCCAGTTCTGTTACTTGAACTAGGCTTGACACGCTACCGCGTGTCTAGATAATAACAACATACATAACACTCGTCACTCTAAGCACCGGCGCTAAATAATGAAATGATCAAACGAAATAAATCTCTTCGCAGTTCTCTCACTCGAACGCGCCGGCAAAATATAATATATAAATATTATCTAGTTTTTTTTTGTTTCACTCACTGCCACGCGCCGCCCGTCTGAACCTGTATTTCGAGCCGCGCCGCGGTGCCGTGCGGTAAAAAGTAGGCATTGGATTAACGATTAACGGACTTCTGTTCGTATTAACGGAAGTTAACGTATCCGTTAACATTTTTAAAAGTTAACTTAAAAGTTAATCCGTTAATCAAAATGTTAACTTCGTTAATTAACGATTAACGGATTAACGAGTTAATGCCCAGCTATGATTAAAACCTTCTGTAAATGTTCACGGCAGTAGTAAACGTTCACGGCAGTAGTAAATCGCTGTTAGTGCGATTTAGGTACTACAGAAATTGTAAGTACCTCATAACATCGATGTAATTAACTTAACAAAAACATTGTTGACTTTACCGCTGAATAATTTTCCTCTAACCTATTTTTGGTTTCACGTAGGTAAAGGTATAGATGGCTCACACTCTAATAATGGTATATGCTGCAGAAAGTTAGGAAATATTAATTTATTTTGAAAAAGTTGAGAGGAAAAACTTATAATTCGAAATATTTATGTAGGTACTCGTCTCATTGACTTGACAAACAATAGTTGATTAGTAGCGTGTTCCACACGGCACTTATTTTGCCCAAAACGCTACGATAATTTCTACCACAAAATGGTGTTTCTTTAGCGTAATAACGTTATTATTGAAAATTTCGAAAATTTCGTTTTTAGCAATTTTTGTGACAGCTAATCACAGCTGATGTTGAAAACGTCAAAAAGTGCTAATTTTAACCCAAGTAGGGAGCTGGGTAAAAATTAGCGAAATGTTGTGATCATTCTTAGCGTTTTTAACAGTTTTTGACAGATGACAGTTGCGTGTGGAACAGGGGTGAAAACAGTTACGAACGATCATAGTGGCGCTAAAGAAACAGAATGTGAATGAAAATAACGAAATATTCGTTCTGACCGTGCTAGTGGAACGCTAGGAACTTAGTCCACAGACAACAAAATAAATAGTTATCCGAATAAATTAAAAGGTTCTCACATTTTATAATGTACTCCTCCACAGACGGCACTATTCAATTTAGCCGAATTACAGTCGAGAACTTTGCGTCAATTGAGTTATTCACTTTGCCATCAAAAGGTACTGAATACAAAATTATGGAACTGGTCGGTTACAAACAAAAGCTGGTTAGTAACAATTTTCAAAGTGATTAACTCAACTTGTATTTTAGCGAATAGGCCCGCAGCTGCATTGCGCTACCTGTCCCAATCTTGTCACACTACCCTACCCCGACCGACCGACTTACCTATTCCGTGTAACTGAGGCGAAATAACTTATCAGAGGGATTAAGTTTTTACTACAGCGCAGCGGTTGGCCTCTTTTGCTGACCTACTTGGCTACTTGTAGTTTGTACAATGTATAGAAAACGTTTTATTCAGAATCCTTTTAAAAAAGTTTATCTAAAACGGGAAACTTAATTCGGCTGTACCTATTAAAGGTACCTACCTACCCAGCCTAAACCAATAAAGTCGGTTACGCACTTGTAGTTAATCTGTTGGGGAATTCAGGATTTTCTTCTCTTAGGGCTTCCACACATAATTGCGAATTCGCGCAAATTACCATAGCATCCGCGAGATTGTATACTAGAGCCCATATACGAGCTCGCAGATGCTCGTATGTATGGAAGGCGGAAGCCCTTAATGAAGAAAATATATTATGGTTGCGTTCATGTTAGGGGAAGCAAACTTTCATTTTTTTTCAGTAGAATGCCCAAGTTCCGAGATAGAAGCGATTAAGTATAGAACTACCGATTAAAGCTTTGGAAATTTTGGAAAGTACTAAAATTGAATGTAATAGCGATCATAATTATTTTGCTCGTTTGCCGGCCTTACACCATAAGAACTATACCTGGTTAGCGGGCTCGAAGCACGCGTTGGTGATTTCAGCCACCGTCAGCTGCTCATGATACGCCTTCTCAGCGGATATGACGGGCGCGTACGTGGCCAATGGGAAGTGTATGCGGGGGTAGGGCACGAGGTTCGTCTGGAACTCCGTGAGGTCGACATTGAGGGCTCCGTCGAAGCGCAGGGACGCAGTTATGGAGGACACGATCTGCGGAGAATACTTATCAGTGCCGGATTTACCATAATATGGCTTTTTGGGCTTCAGCCCAAGGCCCCCTGGATTCATGGGCCCAGCTAAATCAAGTCAGACATAGACGAAAATGCGATATAGTATGCTATATCTAATGCTATTAAATTATACAGAACGTAAGTATTTCTTGTCTTTATACTATGATTAATTAGGTGGGCCCCCTAAACTTACGGTCTGGCTCTGGAGAATGTTTCTAGAATTTGATTGTACTGTCTAAATTAAAAATAAGAAATCTTTTGATGCTCTTAAATCCAGCATTAATTTAAATAATTAAAAATAAGTAACCTTGATAAATAATAAAAATATATATAATATTATGCACTAAGATTTGTAAGGTATCAACATCGTCATAAATTTCATACTTAATGTAAAAATAATATTCAAATGGATCTAGATCAAATTATTATTAATAATTAAGAACAGAATTAAATAATGTAATGTGTATAACACATACTTACCTAATACTATGTAACGTTAATAAATTAATAAAAAACAGTTTAAAAATGCAAAATTAAATAAAAATTTTCTTAACAGCAAAAATAAATATTTTGTTAGCAATCGGTTTCAAAAAACCCTGTCCTATTTAAAATGTGATTGTTTTATTTACCTGTCCGATAAGTCTGTTGAGGTTGGTATACGTTGGTCTCTCAATATCCAGGTTCCGTCTGCAGATGTCGTAAATGGCTTCGTTGTCTACCATGAACGCGCAGTCCGAGTGCTCGAGCGTGGTGTGGGTGGTCAGGATGGAGTTGTACGGCTCTACCACTGCTGTTGACACCTGGATAATTGAGAATATGAGGTATAAGGCTCTAGTTATATGCGTCCGCGCGACCGAGCGGCTTAGCCGCTTCACAGCTAAATTACAAGCAAGTGTATGCAAAGATTTATTTGAATAGCAGAGCGTTGATGCATACATTTGCTTGTAATTTCGCGGTGTAGCGGACAAGCCACTCGGTCGCATATTATATTTACTAGAGCCTAGTAGTATTTTAGGATGGAATTCACCGACTTTACGTTGACGTAGTAGAGTCAACAGTGAGACAACATCCTGTGCGATAGTTTCAAGATATACTCTTGTATGACTCTACAAGTACATAATATTGTTCTCTAGATACTTAAAGAAAATGCTGTAGATATATTAACAGAACAATAAAAGAATGCTACGAAATCATTACGTATCGGCATAGTAGAGCCACAGGTTGCTGAATTGTTTCTTATATTCTTGTGGTGTTTTCCTTCCTGTTATGATATTGTTAACAATATCAGAAACTGTTATTATTATCAGAAATTAATTACAATTTTGCCGTCTGTCGCTTTGCTTGGGAAGTTTTATGTTACCTTTCGGAAAATATAAGAATTTTGCTGATTTAAAACAAATGCATCTTCTCTATCTTGATCCTGGTTACACAGAAGTTGCAGTGTTGTGAATGTGTGGTGGGCCATTTACCATTTTGCATTATAGTTTGTAACAGAAATTCCACGTGGCATTTAGATAAAATTAATTTCGAAGAAATTCTAATGCACTCGCGACCATTCAAAACATTTCTTACCTGCGGCGCTGGGTAAATAGAGAACTCCAACTTAGACTTCTTGCCGTAGTCAACGGAGAGCCTCTCCATCAACAGAGACGTGAAGCCGGAACCGGTGCCGCCTCCGAAGGAATGGAACACTAGGAAGCCCTGTATAGAAAAAAAAAGTATACCTTGTATCTGATGACCTCTTTCAAAAATAATTTTCTGCAGTCTGGCAAAAATTTTGTACAAAAGATGAATGCAGTGATAATCTAAACAGTAAGGAAAACATTTAGGGCCTGTGTCACAATACTCAAATACTTAAATGTCGAAGCGCTCATTCGGAAGCTTTGTCCCTGCTTACTATATCGAGTGGCATAGACAAAACATGTAAATAAACTGAGTCGATTGTGATAGAGGTCCTTAGAATAGGCAATCGGACTAGTTTTTTTTATTGCATAAATGAATAGTACTCTTAAATATGAGTAACTTCTCAGAAGAAACCGTATATCAGAAGTCAATATTTTCAAAGTTACAGCGATTTGTATAAAAAATTTCGCGAGCCTCCTAAAAACGCTCCATACTAAAGTCGACCTACAAATGATGTCACTTGTAGGTTATATATTAGTATATGAAGTAGTATATGAAGTATATGGCCGCCGAAATATATTTGTAAATATCTCCCATATTTGTGCGTTTAAGTTCATACTTACCATAATGAATGTTTTTGTATATAATGTGAGTAAACTAATGATGTAGGTTTTGTTTACCAATTTCGCAAAAAAAAATTTTTTTGGTAGTTTTTAAATGTATTTAATTAGTAAACTACATATAAAAAAATATATTATTTTACATTTACCAAGTAGTAATGCCTCAATATTTCTGAATATATTAACGAAACTACATATTTCAGATATAGTCCGATCCCCTATTGTTTCCACTTTGCACCGTAACAGAATATGACTGGAATTGAATTTTAAGTAATACGTCTAAGTTAGTCTCAATAACGTCGAGAATACAAGTCACTTGCTATAATGACGGATCGGTAGCATCTTAAACCTGGTTTGGGTTTGTTTTCTCTTTTTGTTCGGATCGCCTGATGGTAAGCGATTACCGCCACCCATGGACACCTGCGAGACATGGACACTTGTAACTCCTCTGGTGTTGCAACTTGTGTACCGTTCTTTAAATCCCCAACCCCCTTGGGCCTTCGGTAACCTCACTCACTCGGCGAAACACAACGCAAGCGTTATTTAACGCCGGTTTTCTGTGACCTTATATTTACCCGGTCGAGTTGGCCCATTCATGCCGAAATTCTGCTCCTACGTAAAGAAGGTAAATTACAAGTGTTTATAGCAAACCTGCAGGCCGGTGCACTGGTCGGCAAGTTTGCGGATCCTGTCTAGCACGACGTCCACGATCTCCTTGCCGATGGTGTAGTGGCCGCGCGCGTAGTTGTTCGCGGCATCTTCTTTACCAGTGATAAGCTGTTCTGGATGAAACAACTGCCGGTACGTGCCCGTGCGAACCTCATCTGCAATAGGAATTGCGATTGGGTTTATGCAGCCAATAGAAGTATGTGTAGCGGATCAATAAGCGCCACGATCCTGAATGGCGCTATCGAAGTTTTGAACTTTTGACAGCTCGCCGCTCGGCGCTATAATATGTCACCGTAAAATTTTAGAAACCGTTAGATTGTAAAAATATGTCGAAAGATTCATAACTATATATTTATAATTTAACGAAAAATAATGTGTTAAATTATAGGCAGCATATTCGCGTCGGAAGTCTATCAACATTTTACATTTCAGTAGCTATATTACAATCTTACGGTTTTTACAATTTTACGGTGAAATATTATACAACAGCTGATATGCTTACAAGTGGGCTTCAGCCTGACCGGGTAGGTACACCACCTCTGACCTCACGTCGGGGTCACCAATGTGGTAGCTCCTTTTTAGTGGACGCCCCAAAGGGATATTTAAGCCCCAAAGAAAGAAGAAGAAGAACAAGTTTCAGTATCGGTAAGTTCAGTTGCCAATGCCTCCAAAATTGCATTTGCAACTAAAGTTTTCATACAGTCACCACTCACCAATTTAAAACATCGTAATAAAATTATGTATAATTTTTATTACAAAATCCGCAATATCTGTAAACATATAGCAACCTTTATGTAGCAACGTCTGGTTAAGGATCAAAACCAATAAGCCGTAGAAGCTTAAACGCTCAAGTGGGTTTAATGAGGACTTGCACTTATCGTACAGGCGAGTAGGTTTAATTAATTCATATTTATTACACTATATCCTGTTCGAAAATAACTGACAAATCGCAGCTGTGCTGTTAAGTGGCTGTCAAGCCATTTCATGGATCGCCAGGCTAATTAGAGAAAATGGTTAGGTACGCTTGTCGCCCCTTGTAACCTATGGTTTAATTAAGAATTACCAAGCCAAAATCTTAAAAATATATCCGCCCATTTCACTTTACTGGTAGTGTAAAGTATTTGATGGGCGTAAGAAATGTGTAGTAGGTATCTTTAGTAGACGTACGTGTACAGCTACCTAATAAAAGAGGATGACAGATGAGGATGGTAAAAATGTATGATCAATTTTGTTACTGTTCTATTAAATTAAGTTTTTTTTTTTTATAAAACTAGGGGGCAAACGAGCAAACGGATCACCTGATGGAAAGCGATTACCGTCGCCCATGGACACCCGCAACATCAGAGAAGTTGCAAGTGCGTTGCCGGCCTTTTAGGAGGGAATACGCTCCCTTCTTGAAGGTTTGCAGATCGTAGTGGTCCGGAAATACTGCTGGCGACAGTTCATTCCAGAGTTTTACAGTGCGCGGCAGAAAGCTTCGGGTAAAGCGCACGGTGGAGGACTGCCACTCATCAAGGTGATGAGGATGATAAATATTTTGTCGCATGGAACGGTGGCGAAAGTTGCAGCAGGTATAAGTCCGAACAATTCCTTGGAGCACTCCCCGTAATATAACCGATAGAGGATGCAGAGCGATGCTACATCTCTACGTAGCTCTAAGGAGTCAAGCCTGTTTGAAACACTATGGCAGTCGACAATTCGAGCGGCCCTACGTTGGATACGATCCAGAGGGAGAAGCTGGTACTTTGGCGCCCCTGCCCAGAGATGAGAACAGTATTCCATGTGAGGCCGAACCTGCGCCTTATAGAGTTGTAGGCGTTGGACCGGACTGAAATACTGCTTTGACCTGTTCAGAACACCAAGCTTCTTGGAGGCTAACTTGGCCTTGCCCTCCAGATGATATCGGAACTGGACCTCGCTCGATATGTTAACACCAAGTATTCCAATGTTGGAGGAGATAGCTATGGGTATGCTTTCAAAACGAGGACATACGACCATTGGTAACTTTTTAGCGGTGAACGCGCAAATTTGTGTCTTAGAGGGGTTGAATTGGACTAAGTTAAGTCTACCCCATTCAGAGACCTTCTCCAATGAATTTTCAATTTGAGAGACAAGTTTGTTTCGACTCTCATTGACATTTTGCCGAGAGATGTTCGCGTGGCCGGTATATAAGGCATCACCCGTGCTGTCATCTGCATAGCAATGAATGCCATTGGTTTGTAACATATCATTGATATGCAGTATGAATAGGGTAGGTGATAGCACACAGCCTTGTGGGACACCAGCATCAACAGACAGAGTATCCGAGCATTCACCGTCGACTACGACCCTTATGCTTCTGTCTGCCAAGAAACTCGTGACCCACTTGCATAATTTCTCGGGGAGCCCATAGGAAGGAAGCTTCGAAAGAAGCGCTTTGTGCCAAACCCGATCAAAGGCTTTCGCTATGTCCAAACTTACAGCCAATGCCTCTCCCTTAGACTCGATCGCCTGTGCCCAACGATGAGTTAGGTACGTCAGCAGATCACCAGCCGAGCGACCTTTACGGAACCCGTACTGTTTGTCGCTTAGCAACTGCTGAACGTCTAAGTATCGAAGGAGCTGTCTATTAATAATGGACTCCATTATCTTCGAGAAGGTTATAGCGATTGGTCTGTAGTTTGAAGGATTGGAGCGATCGCCTTTTTTAGGGATCGGGTGCACCAAAGCTGTCTTCCAAGATGCTGGGACTGTGCCATAAGAGTAGGAGAGCCGAAAAAGACGCGTTAAGACCGGTGCCAACTCTGGAGCACACACTTTCAACACTATAGGAGGGATTCCGTCAGGCCCACTCGACTTTTGGGTATCAAGGGAACGGAGAGCAACTCGCACTGAGCGCTGATGGAACCGAATATCCTACATGATGCTCTTGCATCGCGGTATAGTCGGCGGTTCCTGTCCCCCGTCATCCAGGGTCGAGTTGGACGCAAAGAGCTTGCCAAGAAGTTCAGCTTTCTCTTTTGCGTCATGGGCTAACGAGCCATTTCCTACGTGTAGGGATGGAAGAGATGGCTTACAGAAATTCCCTTCGATAGCTTTGGCGAGAGACCAGAATGCACGGGTTCCCGAAGGGAGACGCTCGAGTCTCTCGCCAATTCTACTGATGTGCTGTTTCTTTGCCCAAGCGATCTCTCTTTTGAAGGACCTAGAGGCAAGGTTGTACTCCTTTTTAAGTTTGCTGGTGTTTAAATCCTGTGCTGACATTGCATTAGCCCAGGTTTGGTAAGCTTCCTGCTTCCGGCGAGAAGCTTTTTTGGAAGATGAACCAAACCAGGGACGGAATCTGCTGCCAGTAGGGACCACAGAGGATGGAATGAAAAGTTCCATTCCTTGTAGCACCACGTTGGCAATAGAGTTGGCAGCGGCGTCAGGATCATCCGGCGAGAAGCACGCCTGCCCCCAGGGGTAGGAAGCAAAAAATGACCGCATCCCATCCCAATCTGCTAACTTGTAGTGCCACACACGACGGTATTTAGCGACACGCTGTCGCAACGCGCTCGTGAGTTGCACAGAGCTGCGGACAAGGCAATGATCCGATGAGCCAAGTGGTGCGGCCACGGATACTTGGTAGCCGTCCGGATGTGACGTCAGCAGAAGGTCCAACAGGGAAGGAATCTGACCATCCACATCTGGAATTCGCGTAGGCGCGGTAACCAGTTGTGTAAGGTCATATGCAAAGTCGCAGGCAGATCTCCCCGCATGATCAGTTTTACTGGAATTGAAGTCGGCGTGGTGGGCATTAAAATCGTCAAGTAGTATGATCTCTGCGGATGGGATCTGCCGCTGCACGAAGTCTATAGCCAGTTATTTGGACTTGTGTACAATAATTACGAATTTATGAAAAATATGATTGACTCATGTTTATTTTTAAAGTTATTCTACCCACGTATCGAATGTACATGCAGAAACTCAAGGACTATGGTGAATGAGTTACTTTGTTAATTGTTCTATTTGCCAACCAAAAAGGAAACGTTGCAGCATATGTTTATAAATTACGATATGTTGCCTCCGCGCCGTAAATACCGTACCCCGCGATAACACTGTACTTTTTCGGGATATAAAATAGCATATGTCCTTCCCTTTGGTCTACTCTATGTCTGTGCCATTCATCAAAATCAGCCCACTAGCTTCAAAGCCTATTCAATGAAAATTCGGGATAATTAAAGTAGTCTATGTCCTTCCCCTTGGTCTACTCTATATCTGTGCCATTCATTAAAATCAGCCCGCTAGCTTCAAAGCCTATTCAATGAAAATTCGGGATAATTGAAGTAGTATATGACCTTCCCTTTGGTCTTTTTTTTTTTTTTTTTTTGTTTCCGGGGGGGAAAATGCTTTACGCATACCACCCAGGCGCAGGGGGCACCCAAGTGGTGATGTGGGACTCATGGTATACCCACTAAAAACCCCCCCCATCTTCCTCCTCACCACCCTCTGACGGGGCCACGGGAACGATACACACATCCGCGACCCCGCCGGCGGCAGCCGCCTACAAGCGGCTCCATCTTGAAAGCCCGAAGGCCCTCCACGATGGGCGCACCAGATGGTATTAGGTGCGCTTCCTCCTCGGCCTCCACCAGTACTGTAGCAGACTCCCCCTGAGTCTGCTACTAGGAGGCCATGGGTACCAGATAAACTGGTACCCGGTGGCAGATCAGGTCTGTGGTTCTGCCACCGACCACACCTCGGTCGCAGAGGATAGGGCAAGCGGCGCACCGCTATACCGACATGCCTCTTCCTCTGCGGCCCCACCAACGCCGTTTCGACGGAACGGCCCCGCCAGCTCGCAGGGGGTAGGGAGAGTGGCGTACCGTAATACCATCACGCCTCTCCCCCTGCGATCCCTCCACGGCCGCAGAAGATAGGGAGAACGGCGCACCGTAATACCGGCACTCCTCTTCTTCTGCGGTCCCACCTCCACGCGCGTCCTCTGCGGGCATGTTCAGCCCGCTGGGAGCGCCCTCCTCGGGCCAGCCGGCGGCAAACAGGCCGGCCCCGGTTGCTTCTTAGCTTCACCGTGGGTGACCAGTCCACGGTTACTAAGCCCCACCGCCACGACAAGGCGTGCAACCATCGGGGGGCCTTCCCTTTGGTCTACACTATGTCTGTGCCATTCATCAAAATCAGCCCACTAGCTACTAGCCTATTCAATGAAAATTCGGGATAATTGAAGTAGTATATGTCCTTCCCTTTGGTCTACACTATGTCTGTGCCATTCATCAAAATCAGTCCACTAGCTTCAAAGCATATTCAATGAAAATTCGCGATGATTGAACTAGTATATTATGTCCTTCCCTTTGGTCTACTCTATGTCTGTGCCATTCATCAAAATCAGCCCACTAGCTTCAAAGTCTATTCAATGAAAACATACAAACAAATCTTCCCTATTTTAACCACCCAGACAAACACGTCAAACTTATATAACACCGCTCGTGTTGTTAAGTTTGACGTGTCTGTAGTCTGTCTGTGTGTCTGTCCGTGACATCGTAGCTCCTAAATGAAAGGTTTAATTTAGATGCGGTTTCTTTTATTTGAAAGCTGACGTGATCGAAGGTGGTCTTAGCTATAATTCTTCAGCTCGCTCTTCATGACAATTCGGGTATGTTGACCGCGAAAAAAGAAGAAATTGCGCGGGAACTGTACAATACATGTTAATCCGAAGTCTAAACTACTACCATACCAAATTTTGTCAAAATCCGTTTATATCTAATATTTCACGTTTATATCTAATATTGTAGGCGTTAGTTTTTCTGAAAGCGTACCTACATCGTGCATCTTTAAATGAAGATATGACATACCTTAATGATTTGAATTTTCTTTAATTGTATCTGTACAGATAACAAACTCAATTGATAGTAATTAAGAAAGACTTTAAGTCAGTCACAAGCTCTGAAGCAAGTGACAAAGTGTCATGCCCAACATTGCAATGATTTCATCATCTTGCTTATTATCAAGGGGTCACAGCTCTGAATTGAAAAGTAACAAGATTGATGGGCTGTAATTAGTCATTAATTGCAAATTGCAATGCTCAGATTAACATATTTTATATTATTTTATTTAAATTGCTTTAAAATCTGAGTTGTAATGTATTAGTATTTATTTAGACAATAGCATTACCAAGAGCATATCCGGACTTAGGAGTTAGGAGTTATAGGACATTTCTAAGTAGGGTTCCGTGACTATCACCGCGCAATAGGTTAGTTAAAGTTTCTAAAGTTCCTTATAGTTTAGAAATGCCAGCTAGGGAGGGAGCAACTTGTTAACCACTTTGGAGGCTGATTACTCGAAAATGTTTCACTTTATAAAAAAATTGTATATGAAACTTTACCTTTATTTAATAGGACCTATTTGAAGATACCCTACACATTGGGGTAGATTGAGAAAAAGAAATCAACGCCACTTCACAGTTCACATGTATGATTTAAAATTTAATGTTCAAGGGGTGGCTTCACTTCTAAGATATTTATTTTATTAATAAGTATTTTATGTTGTCAAAAGTAAAGTCTATACTCTATATGCAATCGATAAGTGTAGGTACTACTTAAATTTCATTAATTTAAATAATTAATTAATAAGAAGTTAGCATGGGCGGACTTACAGACGGACGGACAGAGCGAAACTATAAGTGTTCCTTTTATTATTACGGAACTCTGAAACGCAGACAATATTATAGTAAGGTATTTGGAATAAAAAAGGCATCTTCGGAAAAGATATGTTGAGGCGTGTCAGATCACATTTCGCATTATCTGCGCTTACAAACAATCCTATTACTATTACCATGCTCCGTCGACTGAGGCAGCTCCACAGCCCATAGATAATCTGGTTACACAGACATACAACCACTTACGTATTACGTGACCTAAGATTTTAAATTCCAAATACTTACAGCAAAATAATTAAATTTCCATAGCAAAATAAGATCTATATGGTTTTGAGTATCCAACCATATAGTTGGATACTCAAAGTCTATATGGACGCGATTTCACACCACGTAGTACGTACATCCCCGGCTGGACTCAACAGCTGGAGGCTGGAGCACAATTCGCTACGTGTCCTACGACAAACGCGAGATAGTCTAAGTAGACGAGAAGATGCCTGGCTCGATGCAATCCTCGAAAGGGAGTAAAGTTTGTCGCTTGACACTTTCTCAACGAATTGTACCTACTAGGGGAGGGATTTTGCTGTGAGAGTAATGCCTATTTAAATGTAATAATATCTATGGATGCTTCATACTAGGTGCGTCAATCTGGTCCCGTACTAAGTATCCGAAGAACTTGAGTTACAGGCTGAGGTTACAGGTACCAGACAAGGGGAAGTATATTATATATTTTTATACTATAAATATTTAAGATGCTAAACACAACTAACTCCATGATTTACGAACACAGAAAACTTTATGTTCCCTTGACGGCATCCGAACCCGCGACCTCCGGCCTCAGCGCCAACGCGCTAACCACTGAGCCACAGAGGTCGTCGACAGTACTTGGTCTCTTTATTTAAAACAGGTAAATCAGCGGGGTATAATCAGTAACAATATTCTCATCAGCTTTAAGTTACCGGTGCTAGGAGGAAGTGATAACGTTACACTGCGCTCAACGCTCAACTGATGCACATCCTTGTTTATTCCTTTTATTTATTTTTCTTACAGTATAATATTCTATTTATTAAGTAACTAGATGTTGCTCGTGACTTCGTACGCGCAAAAGCTAATTTCGCAGAAACCGTACATTTTTCCGCGATAAAAAGTAGCCTATGTCCTTTCCCGTGGTCTACTCTACATCTGTGCCAAATTTCATCAAAATCGGTCCAGTAGTTTCGAAGCCTATTCGATGCAAACAAACAAATAAACAAACAAACTTTTCCTCTTTATTATAAGTATAGATTTAATCAGTTTAATAGATCTTTATTAAAGTTTAGTATGATGGATAAGTCTGTCATATGTAAATGTTTAAAAAAAAAACAAAATATACACAGCCGAATGTATAACCGCCTCCTTTTTTTGGAAGTCGGTTAATTATTATCAACTAATAAGATGTCTATCTGCCTTATTACTGATAACTAGAGTTTTGCATACAAATTCGAAATTCCTTTTGGGACGGTAGTAAAGCCAGGAATTACTTTTAGTTTTTAGTAAATTTATAATTCCTCCTAGGTTTGTAGAATTGAAGTATGATCTCTAGATTTAATGCGCGTTTAAATCAAGAAATTATTTACCTATAAATGCAAAAAAACAGACTAAATCATAATCCTCCTTTCAGCGTTGGCAAAGAACATATATTATACTAGCTTTTGCCCGCGACTTCGTCCGCGTGGAATAGTTACTTTGGAATATCGCTAAAATTTACCCGCGACTTCATTTACGTAGAAGGAGGAGCGCTTGCCCGCGATTCACGACTGCCCGCACATCATTATTGCGCGCTGATTATTTTATTACTGCGATATCTTCTAAAATACTTATTGAAATCAAATGATGTAAATGGCAAATTTCTTCTAAATTAAATGCTTGTAATGAATAACGTATTTATTTGGATAAGGATTAATATCATCTTTATGAAAACACCCTCACAAATAATGCTTAATTTTAGAACAAATTTGGTTAGCATAAAAAGGTTATTGTGAGCCAACCATTAAAGATAGATATATACTGTCGCGGACTTTTTTTTAGAACTTTTAAAGGGGAACAATTCTGTCATACATTATTTTACCGAAACTTTAACCGTTTCCGCAGCGTACGCAGCGAAAGCTCTCAAAAGGGAAAAAAACACCCCGATTTTGAAACATTATTGATTGAAGCTCCGCTCGTATTGAGCTTATCATGATGTTATATAGCCTAAAGCCTTCCTCGATAAATGGACTATCCAACACAAAAAGAATTTTTCAATTCGAACCAATAGTTCCTGAGATTAGCGCGTTCAAACAAACAAACAAACAAACAAACTCTTCAGCTTTATAATATTAGTATAGATTACTAACGCGTTGGTGTAATCGAATAAAAAG
Organism: Glaucopsyche alexis; assembly: GCA_905404095.1. Taxonomy (NCBI): domain Eukaryota; kingdom Metazoa; phylum Arthropoda; class Insecta; order Lepidoptera; family Lycaenidae; genus Glaucopsyche; species Glaucopsyche alexis. The sequence continues at coordinate 21,325,218 of FR990048.1, read as the reverse complement.
CTAGCTTAGTTCCGTTGTTTTGATGAAAAGGATAATAGATATGTTATTGTTGTGTCTATTACAGAATACAGATCCATAGCTGTAATGACAGGCCGCCCGCGAGGTAATAACAGGGTACGCGGGTTCGATGCCCGCTGCAGCATATTTAGATAATGTTTGATGATAACTAGACGGATTTGCTATATTTTTTTCGTGTAATTGTAATATTGCCTTTTGGTCCTGTTTATGACATGTGTCTAGCCATCTAAGTGCTCAGCTAGATAAGAATATTATTCGAACCCAATTTTTTTTCTCGTGTAGGTAATGATTTTTTCCCCACACGTTTTTACCATCTCAATAGTATTTATTACCTACTAGTGGCGAAGGCTGGTTCTCCTTCACAGGGAAGCCCTAGCCTGTACCTATAATAGATAGGGATTTGGATGAGAGTCTTCAAAAGGTAACTTGGGGTAAGTGAAGCCGACTACGTTTTTCTCCAAAATCTTCGAATATTACTTGGTGCCTTAAGATCTAACAAACAATTGTCGTTCGTCATCTTACCTACGACAGTCGGTTCCAGATCCACGAACACGGCTCTTGGCACGTGCTTGCCAGCGCCGGTCTCGCTGAAGAAGGTGTTGAAGGAGTCGTCTCCACCCCCCAGGGTCTTGTCCGATGGCATCTGCCCGTCAGGCTGGATGCCATGCTCCAGGCAGTACAGCTCCCAGCACGCGTTGCCGATCTGGACACCCGCTTGCCCGATGTGGACTGAGATGCATTCCCTCTGGAACAATATGACGTCATTAATTTATGTGTCCTAGAGATACTTTTGTACTATCAGGGAATCTTGATTCATGAGCAAGTAGAGTGGTCTCAGAATTTATTTGTATTATAATGACGGCATGCAGATATCATATTGTGTTATTAAATTGACCTAGGTACTATTGTACCTGGGTAATCGAACTTTGGTCGTATTTCTGATAAATTAAAAAATTAACAAATAAATCCGACTTCCAAACGCAACAAAAAAGTACGAAATAAATATTAATTTCTAAATAATTCCCTTTTTAAATTTTAACTGTTTCTGTACATAATCTTTATTATCTTGAAGTCGGTACTCTCGCCACGCTTACCACAACTGATGCAGAGAATTAATAACATAATTATCACATCCATGATAACGTAGGTACTATTTTCTACTTTATTACAATATTATGAGAGAAAATAATTTGCATCCAGCGTTAAATTGCATTCAGTATCATTTACGGTTATGAAACAAATTGTTCATTAAAACTCTTATTTACCGGTAAATGGAAAACTGTATTTATTTTTTAGACAACAAGTAAAATATAACTAAAATATAAAATAGCTCAGCAAGAATTTGGAGCTTTACAGTTCATTTGAGTTGTTTTAAAATTTCATAAACAGTTCATATGACTTCTCATGTTTACACGAATATTGTTCATTGTTTTGAACACTTACGGATTTTGTTGCAGTGCACTTTTCTTTTTCCCGACCTCCTGTGATCACGTCTACTGGAAAGTAGCCGAAACGTCGGGAAAAAGAAAAGTGTACCGCGACAAAATCCGTAAGTGTTTAAAACAATGTTCACAAGACGGTAGAATTACATAAATTTCTAACTGAGTTTTAGGCCTTTCACCTAGCTTCAGTAATTATATTATGATTTGAATCGATTTAGAGTTGGAAAATGTGCGTGACTTTATTACAGGCTTTGTATAAATTAGGATAGGGCCAGTAGAGGGCAGTGAACCTAGGGTAATAATCCCTAGGTAGGTAGATCCCTATCATTTCAGTTCTCTATTTTTTTTTGTGAGTCTAGCGTGACATAGGCGTAAAAAAGGCTTTGACCTGATACAAAATGGGACCATTTAGTCTGCCTGAATAAATTTAAAAGGCGTCCATAAGTTGCGTTAGTCGTTTTTGCTGATTTTTAACTTCTCAGCATGAGACAGTCTTAATCTAATCAAATGTTTCGCATCAAAAATTTTACTAAATATTCGTCGACATTTTGTCATAGTTGATTGGTTTCTGGTTTCTGGTTGCTGGGCGTGAGCGTCGTTCGTCTTTTGTTTGTAACCACCGATCCGGCACCGAAGACGATAGTTAAGATTGCTCGTTGAATGTCTGAGGGAGTGTAAATACTGGAAGTTACTCGGTTATTACCTTGTGACCGTCTCGCTCCTAAGGGTCAGCTCCCACCGAAACGAGACGATACGCGATGCGGTGCTGCATTTTTTAAATAGTGATTCAAAATTTAAATTTATTCAGTACACAAGAAAATGCACGTTTTCACCATCCGAACCGTAGGTAGGCCGTAGGCATCACGTAGGGACAATAGGCTTGTTGCCGAAAAAAATTTTTTTCGTCTATTCGATGTTAGACAACATGTAAATAAACAATTCAGAACCCATTTTTGTATATCTGAAAAAATAACGTAGATACAAACCATTGAAATTTACAATATGAAAGAGAGCGATATATCGGCCTGTGACGTCACAACCTGCTACTGCCATACATTTGTCATTACAAAATGTATGGCGGTAGCAGGCTGTGACGTCACGAATCGTTTTGCGAGAAAGGGATGGACAATATTTTTTATTTGCTTATATTTTTAATCCCGTCACTCTAAATACCTATTTCTTTCAGATTTATGTATCTTTAACCAACAATTTTAAAATGTAATTTGTAAAACTGTGTTATTCCACACAAGGCAACATCCCTGTTCCGTGAGTGTTATTTATATAAGCTATATGGAAATACAACTTTTTTGATTTGATTTTGTCTATTTTTTAATCCAGAGCCTAAACTACTACCATAATTTTTTTATCAAAATCCGTTCTGTAGTTTTGCGTGAAAAAGTCACAAACATCCATCTTTACAAACTTTTACATTTATAATAGTAGGAACTAGGCGGACGTAAAGGTTGTAAAATTTTATGAGAAAACCCTAACAGATAAAATTGTCGTAAAAGCCCAATAGAGCCTGTAAACTTTCAATTTAGTGTAGTAATTCACTCTCTAATTTCACTTTAGGCACGTGTAGGTAATACATAGGTATACGTAAAGTTGTTTTATTCTTCGTTTATTGAAGGTGATTCGTTAAATAATTAATGTTAATCTAACAGATTTAAGTTTACAATGTGAAATTAACGTCTGTTACCCGGGCTATTATTAAGAATCTATTGACACTTAAGAATCTATTTAGTAAAATCGGGTCAGCAGTTTAGGGTCCATCCACATATTACGTCACAGCGGATGGGGGAGGGGGGTCATACTAAATGTGACAGTACATGTTAAATACAGAGATACTAAAAAGCGTGACATAGGGGGGGGGGGGGGGGGGTTCAAAAAGTGGGAATTTTGCGTGACGAAATATGTGGATGGCCCTTTAGGCGCTACGGTGGAACATACATACATAGACTGCCAATTATTATCCTTTCGTTTATCTAACAGATTTAAGTTTACAATGTGAAATTTATATTTCTTTTAAAATAAAAATTTTCCACCTTTTTGTTAAAACATGGGACCGTGCGAGTTTCTTACGCCAGTTTTTCTCGGCGGGTTAGGGTTGAACCGGTGGTAGCTTTCTCTGTTAACTTTTCGAAAATAGCTTGTTAAGTTTTGTTTGGAAATAAAATGATTCATTTTCATTTCAATTCGGCTAAAAAATTTAACTATTTCTCTACACAATCTCCATAATTTTGAAGTCTCTGAAGAAGGTCTGAAAATCAGTCATAATCTTTTTTTTCAACCTAAATAAAGTTGACCCACTTCTTAATTTTTATTTTTTTTATTTTTCCCGACAACTTTTTTTTACATGATGTGGCATTAAAATACATTGTATGTACTGCAAAACAACGTTTTCCGGGTCAGTTAGTCTAATCTAATATATAAAATTCTCGTGTCATAGTGTCGGGGACACCTTGACACTCCTCCGAAACGCCTTGACAGATTCTTATGGATGTTTTTGTATATTCGGTACGCTCTGATAATAATCGGTCGTAATCTACTTTTCAACCCCGAAATGATAAAAACAATATATCTATGGCAAAAAACGTTTGCCGGGTCAGATAGTTTTAGGCGCTACGGTGGAACAAAAATACATAGATAGATTGTCAATTATGAATTACTACTCTTTCGTTTATCTGTAGTTAGATAAAAATAGTGTATTTAAGAATCCCAAAAAAAATTCTTGGTTGATTGGCGCAGAACAATTTAATACCACTTGTCATCGATATTATTAATGATATCTACGCTACTAGTTACTAATGATACTAAAGTGGCTTTTCACACATATTCTATAGGCCGATGGAAGTTTCCTTACAAAAATTTCAAGTTCCTACTTCCTTCCAATATTGCCCTAGATTTGCATGCAGCGCCAAGTTAATAATACCCTTTGATTGATGATATTGTATCCGGTACCAGCCTGTACCCTACCGATACCTTGATAAGGTGTAATTTTTATTCTTCAGGTCTGTTTTTTTTTCAAGTCTGCGGTTTTACCTCAAGAGCCTTAAAATTTGTAAGTCAATTAGACTTAGGTATTAAGCTTTAACAGCTTTCATTGCAGTCAAAATTAAGCTTGAATCAAATAACAAGGTATAATCACTTTGTAATGCTGAATGAAAGTGAAACTTAAAACGTACAAAATAAAAGTTAACTTACAAAAGAAATGATTTTACTGCGAAAGTTATAAAAAATACCTAAGAAGTTTTGTCGCATTCGAAATGAAAACTCTATGTAGAGTCTCATCTTAGCCTTGTAAATTTATATTTAGCTGAATTTATACATAGTTAAAAATAGTTAATGGTTTTACAGTGATTAGTGCAATGCAATTAAAATAACATTTCAAACAATTAAAATAACCGTCCAAAATGTTACTTACATTATTCTAAAGGGAAACATCATAATTACTCTGGCATTATAGAACAAAATGTTATTATATTTAATGATGGTGTATCATCTAAATTAGTATTCTTCATTGAAATTCAAAGTTTGCTGGGTTTGCTAAAATCAAAGTTACCTAAGTTCACAGAGTAATAATTATTATACCTACTTACGTACAGAGGGTTTTGTCTGGGTTGTTACAGAAGATGGATGTAAATTAAGCTAAGTCTAGCGACACTATATAGTCGTCATGACCACTTCTTTCTCAATATCACATGTGACATGACATAAAAACTCAAATACGTAATTTAAAATTCGACAAGGAGGAGTTCTCGTCGATTGGAGTCGCCTACAGAAGATTCAGAAGACGACTCCCGAACACTTCGCGCCCCACGTCGCAGACAATACGTGTTTAGTGTGAGTATTAGTTATATAATATAATATAGTAATATGTATGTTAGTCTATAAGGTATTTATAATATGGGCCTATGCAGCCCGAAATAAATGGTATTTAATTTAATTTAAAAATTTAGACGTCCCTTCGACACCGTATGCTCGTATAGTAGTGCAATCTAATCGACAGTTTTCTATGTAGATGTTTGTCTGGTCCTAGCTTTCTTTAATCTGTGCCTAAGTTTTAATTGAGATTACGTCATCGTTGAAACAATAGACACAGTGGCATATGGGGTAGGGTTTCGATGACACACACGTACTTCCGGCAAGGGGAGTGACCAGTAGCGAACACTTCCCTCCATAATATGGATTCTTGTGAATTCTCATAATTTATTTGCTTAACTTTTTCTGGTAACTGTCTCAACAATGAAAAATAAATAGTTTCGCGTTTTAAAATTAGGGTTTTGCTTCTGAAAGTATTACTGAATATAGAGACACTGGGTCTCTATATTCATGTAATCAAGAACTATTTATGCATACCACAAATGCAACTTCAATAATATAAAATCTAGTTCTAGGACTTGTATTGCGAACTTTTCTGACTGTAAGTTCTGTTACAAATCTCTACAAAGTACAGTCGCCGACATAATCGGTGTACCACTTTTGAATATTATTGCCAAGTAATAAGCGACCGTACCAGATACTTACATTACATGATGGTCAATGATAAGCAACAATAATTTAATTTATCAGAACAGCAACATGGTAAACAGTAAACACATTTTCAAGATCGAAATGTGATTAGTGGAGCAACATTGATAGTCATCAAATGTTGAAATGGAAACCTCATATAAACAGCTCTTATTCCAGTAGCAATGAAAATAATATCTGAAACATTTTGCTATAATCGTAAAATGAAATATGCGAATAATTTCAAAGAATTAAAATTCTAACCGACTATGATAATGTTGGATATAGATATACATAATATATTTTATCATCGTCACTCATTGTCAGGGAAATAAAGGACAAAAATAATGCCTTCTGTAAAAGTAACAAAATGTTATTTCTAGTTTCTTTAATTTCTTCACCTTTCACTTACTATGTAATATTTGACAAAACATGCCATTTTCAGAAAATTCTTTGATTATTATCAAATAATTTTCTGTCGTTGGTGTCTTTCGCGAACTGACGCGCTATGATTATTTAATCATCATAGGCAGTTCGCGTGCTATGGAACGTGTATCTTCTTAAGTAGCTAATAAAGTTCAAATTTGAATTAATACCATAAAAATCCAGTGACGCGTCGCGTCGCATCTCGTCTAGGTGTGAGCTGACCTGACTTAAGAGTCCGCAATCACGGCACAAAAACGGATGACGTTAACGTTATTAACATTGAACATCTCAATATTGTTAATTTCATGGTCATTTCTCCAGCTTCGGCCGTTGTACTGTCTAACTCTATAAGATTGCACGACGGTCACTGAACCTATTAATTTTCTCAGCTAGACTCCAATAAAAACTTCTACAAAAAACACGTGATTTTGAACGTGCAAGATTTTGCATTTTATTGCCATGTATTTTTAATGTTGACTATCAGGCAATACTATGTCTATTCTATTATCTGACATTTCTAAACCAATCAGAAGGCTAAACATACTGAAAACTAAAGATTTTTGTATCACATTTTGGTTTGTTCTTTGCTTATTTTTCTCTGTCAGAAACATATTACTCATATTTCCTATGCTGTGAGCATCCGATTTCGACTTTTTTTTAATAATAAAAGGCTTGTCCATGTAATACAAAGGCGACTGATTACAGCCGCGGGGTTTCTAATTAGTAAGCTGGGCTTTATTCCCACTAGGCACTAACAAGGGAACACTAAAAATGAACGACAAACATACGACCATTGTCCGTTTGTCATAACGTACTCAGCTACTGAATAGCTTTTACACTAATAAAATAAAGTGCGGTTATAAATTACATATTAATATTACTAGCTCTCATCTTGTCTATGAGAAAACAGCATTAAGTAACTTGCTGACTGGTACAAAAAGTAGCGATATTGTGGTCTACAGCCGAAAAGTTATTTTAATAAACTTTTCGTTTGTTACCAAAGTCTCAAATACTAGACGCTGCCAACGATTTTGTGCGTGCAAAAGGAAATCTCGCAGGAATCGTTCATTTTAGCCTAAGTATTCTTTTCCGTGACTACTCTACATATGTACCATACATTGATATGTATGGCACATATGTAGGCACATATGCACAAATCGATCCAGTACTTTCAGAGCCTGTTCAATGAAAACAAAAATATATAGAAAAGTTCTTTTAGTATGCATATAATTGTTAAGCTGGGCTGACTATTTATCAATACATTATGTATAAACCGTATAGGTACGGCATCATTAGGTACACATGGAATCATATCGTTGAACTCGCCCCAAAAATATTTGCTAGCCTATTAATCTAGCCCTATACAATACGTAGAGATTTTTACCCTAAAATCATGTAGCTCAGCTAAAATTTTAATAAGTCTAGACGCTCCCCTAAAATCACCCTGTCACCCTCCTCTTATGTATAGGGGTGGTCAGTACCTAGTGCTCAAATGACAAAAAGGGTTTGTCGGGGTTGCTTTGTGATTTTTTTTGGAACCCTAAAAAATAGAGATCAATCTAAAACTCCCTCACTAATTACTAGAGGGGTTCTGAGAAATTATTTGGAATTGATCTTCTTGTAAGCATAATTGTTAATTTTGAACTCACAAGGATACAAATGGTCTTTGGGCTAAAAAATGTACATATACATGCCTACCTAGTAGATGCCTACGTCCGCGTCATATGAGAAATACGTAATTCGTAAGGGGTAAAATAGGAGATTAAAGTTTGAAACTATTTATTCAATAGACATATTTGCATGAAATTTCGTATGAATTTATAAATTCGTACAGAAAAAATAATAAGTTATGTATTTCAGCATTTTCTAAAATTCAGCCCAATTTAAAACCTAATATCACGCGGGCGAAAGCTGCAGGCAAATAATGCTAGGTATATATAATAACAAAATATAGCAGTAAGTACTAAGTGGACAGCTGTACCTACGTATATATAATGTTGCTTGTATATGGCGAGTGTCTTATTTCAGAAGGGTGACGTAAGCAGTAAGAGCTCTTCAGTGACTCAGAGCTGTTTGCCAAATATTCGTTATTTACCCATGTTTTATACATTTTATGGGTTTCTAATGAAATGAATATGGTATTTTGGGGGTTGTTTAATTGAATTTTTCAAGGATTAGCTCATATATTATAATTTAATATAGAACGCGTGAAGTAGATATTGTGGGTGCCATTTTCAGTGTCAAGCAAACAAATACCCCCTAATTAATAAAAATATTTATGCAACGACTACGCTAATACATGTTGTTGTCTCTCTGTCAAGTAACTTTTCCATACAAAGACAGCATTGATCAGCATATCCATTGCGTAAATATTTTCATTATTAAAGGGGTTCGAGACGAGACCTGATAGTAATTAGAAAAATTATTTGAAAATAACACAGAATAAAAGTTTAGATTCTACAATATAAGCACGCATGTTTTTCTAATAACAAAATAAGCTTCTCGGAAATTGCTTGCGTGCTGTGAACAATATCCATTATTATAAGTTTACTGTACTGCAAATTGCTCTTATCTTTTTTTTTGTTTTAACATTGTGTTATGCGTATTATTGTTAGTGCCTGGGTAACCGAGCTCTACTCGGAGCTGTAGTAGATAAAAAAAAGAATCACAAATATTTTACCTAGGTTCGAACCCACCACCACATTGCGAATTTCTAAACAACGCAAAACATAACCAAACTGCCAATCAAACTAACATAATAGAGTCGAAATTATCTATATATTGTTGCACGACGAAAGAAAAAACATAATTATATAACTTACAAAGGCTAGACCGATTTTGCCCCTAACATTCCGTGCATACTAAATTTCATGTAAATACTTGCAGCCGTTGCCGAGATTACGATTATATATACATAAAAGACTAGCTCGTTCAAAGTATAAGCACTACAGTGGCGAAGGGTTCCTATAACTTCATTCCTATCCGTTTCCCTTGTCACTTACCTTCTGCAAACCTTCATAGAAATCCCCACCTATTATATAGGCTCCGGCTTCCCTATGAAGGAGAAGCAGCCTTCGCCACTGAAGCACTATTATATTGTATTCGGTGGTAAAGATTAAATGATAGAGATTATTAGAAATTGATTCGGTAGCTAGTAGAAAAACACATAGAATATCACGTATTATGTTCGTAATGTGAAAGATTAATAATATTTACCCGTAACGAGTCGAAGTAAACTCTAGAATTTACAAGGAACGTACGGAAAAATAATAAACAGTAACAAAAAATTACAATAATGAAGATCTACAAAAATTTGGCATGGACTAACTATTACACGTCTCTTTGTTCTAAGAAACGATACAAAATATGTCTTTTTCTCCTGCTAATAGCCGGGTGTCTATGGTATTTATATACTATAGTTATTAATATGAGACTGTAATTAAGTAGCTCCGAGTTATAGGTACCTAGTGTTTTAGTACTCAGTCGTAAGTAAGTTACAAAATGTTAAGCCAAATCAATTCTTTGAAAGATATTTAACATTTGTAACTTTCCTCGCCTGTTAATCGCAAACATATTCAACATTTGTGGCTTTCATCGCATCGCTTAATGTTAATCGCATCATATTTTCTGGAGTTCGTGACCACGACAAATCCTAAATAAATTAATCATTCGTTTAAAGTCCTTGCCCTGTTTTCATGATTCAGAGCTGTTACAGTAAGCCGGTAACATGCATACCACTAGTTATTCATACAGCATACTATTTCCTTTCGCATCTGGGTATAGTATTTTTTTTAAATGTAAATGATAAATAAAAAGTTTCAAATTTAACATTAAAAATGAAAGATAAAAGAAGACAAAGTTAAAAATTCAATATTTTACATGTTTGCACTTTGCACCAATTTTCTCTACAACCTCTAGATGCGAAAATGGAAAAACCGGACAATTGCGAGTTACAGTCATTCACAAATATAGCAAAAAAACATTTTTGTTGTATAGGATTTACACAGCATTCTACACATATTTAATATATTCTGTTTAACTAATTAATTAATTAAATTAATCCATTACCATTACCAGAAAATATTAAATTTAGCCTTTACATATTTCATAATATCTAAATTGCATCATTTACATTGAATTGAAATGAGTATTTAATATGGTATGATATATTCATTTTATCATAACATCACGTTTCAATATAAAACAGTTGCTAAATGTGGAGTTAACAGGAATGATGATGGCTTGATCGACAAATAAACTAGTGAGTAACGAATGTAACCACGCCCAAATCTTTTAATTAAGTTTCGACCGGGGTGCGGTTTTTGTTGTAGTCACGCACATAATAATATTATATAATAATTCTATTACAAACGAAAGTAGCTTAAAGCTTTATTGACTCATTACATTCTTCAAACGTGTATTTACATCAATAGGATGTATGATTTATGTAGAAAATATTACATAGGTATAGGTCGCGCAACGGTTTATGAGCGCTCAGTGAATGTGGAGGGGGTCGTTCGCGCATGTGACCAATAGCAAAGAATATATATTACTAACGTACCAATAGCGTGTCGGCAGCCACGTTCGGCATGCGTTCGGCGCATCTACACCTCCCCGCCCGAGCCCGCTACCGCCAAACACACCCAAAAACTGACTTCTGCGCATACCCCCTCTACTTTTGTCGAAAGATCTTAATTCGTTGCGCTACCTATACCTACTTATTTTGTGGACGTTAAGTTCAAAGTGAAAATAAACTAATCATCTGAATATTTATGAATGTCAGCCGTTACACCAAGCTGTAGAACTCAAAACGTAGATATCTGATAAGAAAGAGTTTTTAAATTTCACCCTATAGAGGAATGGCAAACCAAACATTTGTGTGAAGGAATATAATATTTTAGCACGAGTATTAGGCCATGGGAAACAAATAGATAGTAAGTACCAAGTATTTTTTGTATATTTTGAATTGATTCATTCTGGAATAGTCTAGAAGTAACAACTACGAATAAACGCTGATCAAGAAGCAGCAAGTAACATAAGTACAGTTATTGTTTATCACAATGGCGATTCGTTTTCGTCGTATCTCGAGTGAATCGCTAAGGAAATTGCAATAACGGTCTACTTGTTAAGTTGTTACTATCTAAAGGCTACATTTTAATCAGGGCTGCCTGTGCCTACTTTATAATAACATGAATAAAACTAAGTAGGTATAAAAGTGTACGAATTTTTTTTTATGTAGGTATTAGTTCTTTAAAAAGATTTAAAGGTGCAAAATATGATCTGAGAATGGCCAATAAATGTAAATTTTTAGTCAACTACTTTCAACAGCCTTGAATGGACCAGAATAGTAAGATTTTTTTAGCAGTCAATTGTATATTGTTTATGGTATAAAATATAAAAGTGATAGCCCTGATAAAAGGTGTATGGAAAGCAGACGTGTCATGAGCTAACACGTAAATAATCGCCATTAGAATATTTTTTAGTTGCGTTTTTCCGTTCGTGCGTAAATCATTTGTTTATTCCGTGCTGATTATTTTCTTATCACTATACTCTTGCGACTATATGCATAGGTAATGATCTGAGAAAAATTTAAAGTCGAGGATTCTATTTTAAAAAGAGCCAGTGAGTCGAAGCTAAGAGCAACGTAGATATAGACAAAGATGTAGAAATGGACCAATGATTACCAATGCTTTTAAAGTTTGATAATAATTGTTCCCGTTATTGTCTTAATTAAATAATTGATAGATAGTCTCTAAGCACTTAAAAATAACAATTTTAAATCACTCTTTCGCCTGCTTTTGAGGTCGTGAACAAAACTAGGTACTATATATTAACTACTAATATTTTTTGAGTCTCTGTTAAAATATTCTTGCACTCATCGCAACTGTCAATCGTATTATTTTAAAAAGTTAAGAAAATGTACATTATATAAACAAAAAAACTTGTATACATAGGTACATTTATATAGAACTTAGAAACATGATTGCTTGTACCTATTTCTTGGTTTAATATTTTCATGTTGTTTTAATGCCTGTTTATAAAACAGTTAGTGATGGATTTAAGAATCTACCTCAATGGGTAAGTTAACTCCTAGTTAGTTTTCAAAGGTATAGCTGATCCAGTCATAAAAATACATTCGAGCGAGTTCCCTAAATTTTTTTCAGAGCATCTCGCTTTAGGGCAAGATTTGATTCGACCTGGCGAAATGTCGCATGACATTCCTTTTACTTTCCTTCCATTTACTATTTCCTATTATTTCCACATAGGAAGTAGCTTTCTTTAACCGATGTGGTTAAAGTCAATCTTTTAAATTGCCTAGTTTTGACAGTACCTAGTTAAAACCACAAAATCAGCGTCGTTGGTAGCGTTTAACAAGACGTATTTTGGTTACTTTCAATGTGGTTTCTATGGTTGAGTGTTTCAAAGATAGAATAGACATATTTAAAGGTATAAGTACTTTGGTGTCATAAAATGCAGAATTAATATTGGCAATCAATAGAACACAGGAGTTAGCATATTCGTGAGGACAATGCGGCCCGGCTCGCATTACAATGCGCCTACCATGTGAAACTACAAGTTCACTTATCGCTTATTTAGACCATTAATATTCAAGTCACTATAGTCATATTACAATACCTTATTGAAAAATCGTGAAAACAATGTTATTTCGTTTTTGCAATTTGCACGCAGATACAATAAAGAGGAAAAGTTTGTTTGTTTGCATCGAATAAGCTCCGAAACTACTGGACCGATTTTTATGAAATTTGGCGCAGATGTAGAGTAGACCACGGGTAAGGACATAGGCTACTTTTTATCGCGGAAAAATGTACGGTTTCTGCGAAATTAACTTTTGCGCGCACGAAGTCGCGGGCAACATCTAGTATATTATATTTTGTGACTGAATAAAATATATTCACGGTCGGTGGTATCTGCACTACTTAGTTACACCTAGTAACACCTAGGTATAAAGAAAGAATATACACATAAGCTTTTCTTTATAGGGTTTCGTACCCGAAGTTGAACCTGTTACTGAGACTCCACTGTCCGTCCGTCCGTCTGTCTGTCGCCAGGCCCGGCCGTACCTCACGAACATGATGATAGTTAGACAGTTCAAATTTTCACAGATGATAATATATTTCCCGATATAATAACAAATACTAAAAGCACAATATTGTACTAAATAATTCAGTGGAGTTCCCAATGTGCTTATTTGCCGTTTTGTACGGAATCCTTCGTGCGCGAGTCCGACTCGCACTTGGACGGTTTTCTATCACTTTTGATGAAGCAGATTATTATATACTAGATGTTGCACGCGACTTCAAAAGGAAATCCCGTAACCGTACATTTTGCCGCAATAAAAAGTATATGTCCTTCCCCGTGGTCTAATCTGTACCAAATTTCATCAAAATCGGTCCAGTAGTTTCGGAGCCTATTCAATGCAAACAAATAAACAAACAAACATGTCCTCTTTATTATATTAGGATATATTAAGCTCTCTCAAACAATTTAGAAGTAGCGACAAATTAAGTCTTAAAACATGCGATCGGTATTTGTAATTGCCATAGTTAAGTGTTAATGTTCTAACAGCTGTTTATCTCTAGATAATTTATACTACTGACTCTATATTTGACCCACATAACGAGATTTCCTTTTTCTGTCATAACCTTAGCAACTATAATTGACAAGTGACTCACAGTAATTTTACAAATAAACAGAAAATACTCATGGTTTGAGTATTGGTACATAAGTATTGGTTTGAGTATTAAATACACAGCCACGACCACTAACATAGTCCTGCCAAATTTTGAATACAAATCTATACAAATGTACATTATTGCGGTGAAACATTCAAACTTTTTGATTCAGCAACGGCAGCATTGCATTTTAAACTATTTCTAAGTTAATATTATACCTAAAGTTACTAAAATATGACAAGTATCTAAAAAGTCATAAAGTTACTAAAACTATGATGTTGTAAATGAATAACTTCCTGACTCGCAAAGTCAACCCATATTAGCCTAGGGTAGTGGAAATGTTTTTTATCCAGGACCAGGGTATAGGCTGGGAACCTTTACCCATTATACGGTCCCGCGCGGCGGGGTTACTCTATTTTCCGGAGTAGTCCGGTCTTTACGACCGGCCAGTCGCGAGGTTACCCTGTGCTTGACAGATCCGGGGACCGGGGTAACCTCGTTTATGCGGCCGATGGCATTCGTTGGTAGTTTAGTGGTTTAGTTCGTGGTGCCGCCCTTCGGGATGGGCGAAAGTGCCTTCCCCTATGTAAAAAAAAAGAAAAAAAGGTTGTGGAAATACTAATCCTCACTTTGAGGAGAGAAACGCACCCTAGCAGTGGGGACGTAAATAGGTGATGACGAATGAAAACAGAGAATATTAGGAAGTTATTTGTCTAATGTTTTATTTTTATAGATTCATATTAAGTTTGAGCACCGCGGCGCGGCGTATTGAAAATTTAATAAGCTGAAATTATATATTCATTGTGTGGGAAGACTGCCAAGTTGCCAGAAATTTTTCAGTAGGCTTTACATGTACGTGACCTAGGTCTTAAGATGTTGTAATATACATAAAATAGCAGATTTCAAAGAGCTTATATGAAAATTTCCATTACTCGACATATTAAATTTCTTTACACGTTATATTTTTTATTATATTTTATACTTTTGGTATCTGGGTAACCGAGATTTGTTCGGAGTTCTGATAAATTAAAAAAAAAAAAGAATCACAAAAATATTTATCTGGCCGGTAGTCGAACCCGCCACATTCAGAATTTTCGAATAAAGCTAAAATTATACATACGCATTACGCATACCAAACTGCCAAACGGACTGACAAAATAGAGTCGAAATTATTTATAATAATAATTGATATTGTTGCACGACGAAAGAAAAAACTTCAAACATATAATATATAGATTCAAAATGCGCAGGGATAGATCGATTTTTCTCCCCTAAAACTCAGGGGCATACTAACAGGTATAAAATCTGTCAAAAAATTTTGTTTTTGAGATTTAAATTTATTTTTTTAGATTTTTTTTCTCAGTAACTTATAAAATATACATTGTTCAAAAATGTTAAAAATCTTATTAGCTATCAAATTAGACCCTTTTAACGTGTGTAGGTTAGAAGCAAAATTATGTTTTTAGATAGTTTTTTAAATGTAGATAGTACGAGCAGTTTAGTTGTGTAGAGGATAATTATTGTCCCTTATATAGAAAATACTTTTCTACAATTAGTACGATTTCCTGTTAGTGTTTTCAATAATAAGGTTGAAGGTAATTAGGGTTGAAAATAAAAGGGGGATCAAATTTAGCGGGTTTCCCCTACTCATAATAGTAACCCCTATAATAGTAGAGTAATTGCCCTTTCAGTCCTAACTCCTAGTCTAGGGCATAATGATTTCAAGTTACCCCATTTTTAGATAAGGGTACTAAAATTAGTTGAAATTGCGGTTTTTAAAGTAAGTTTATAGTAGGGTAAAAATTATTTAGTTAATTACTTCATAGTAACTTCAAAAACTACAGTAAAAGTAGATTCTAAAATACAAAAACGTCAAAGTATTATGATGATTAAAAAATAAGGGTTGTAAATTAAACCCCTAATATTATATTTCGTAAAATCTGAGAAAAGGGACTTACCATGTTGAATAGGTAATGTTCCTTAAGACGTATGTAATAAGAGCGAAAGTGGCGTGGCGAGTTCGTTAGGCAACGCACCGGGCCGGACTGATGGGGAAGAAAGACCCGCGATGCTTTTATACGGTCGCGGTGGTGCGCACGACTTATTCTGGAACTAGCATTATTATTACAAAATTTTGAATAAAATATAATAATATTTTACATTTATGTGATTAATGGCATGACGTGCCGAAGTAACGCGTCGTAGGCATAGGCCTGCCGCCTGCCGCGGTTCTTCTCGCCGGGCTAGTTCCCGAACCGGTGGTAGGCATCATGTATACCGACGTTCAATAAGTGTATAAAAATACCAACATTGAATAAAAATTTTTGACTTTGACTTTGACTTTGACTATGTATAAAAATTGCTAGGCATCCCCAGAACTTAAGGCATTGTTTATTTTTATTATAAGTATCCCTATTTAGAAACATATAATTTTGTCTTTTAATGACACTTTTTATTTCCTATGAAAATGTAATTAATATGTGATCCAAATCACATGAACTTCTTAATTATTTTTTATATTTTCCTTATTGCATACTCGTATGTACCGCATGTTTTTATTAATCATCGATAAACTATGGCTATATAGGTATAACTTTATATTAGTATTTTACAGTATCATACTAATAGTTAAATCAAAATAATTTAATCATTACGATATTTTAATAGGTTTTTGTGATGATATCTATATAATATCATCGCGATATCGTTTTCATGAGCGATAATAAGACTGCTGATTCACAGTGCCAGTAGTGTGTCCAGCTGAACTCCAGACATCCGATTTTTTGTTGTTTTGACTTTGATATGACTAATACAAGTAGTAATTTGTTGGCAATCTCTGTTACTTATACAATGCTATATTAAGATTTGTTCTAGATGACCAATTTCTTCTAGCATTCAATATAAAAAAACTAATTGAGATACTAAATATTTGTGACACATGTTGTGAGGCAGTGTGTGTTGTTAAAAGTATTTATTAACTTGTTGTGTTAAAAAATGCTTTTTGCATTCTTTCCTGTACATAAACTTTAACTGTACCAAATATCATACTTCTTCGTTCGCACAATCCTCATAAAACTGTACTTAAAATTTTGCTTCAAGTAGGTATATATAAGGTTCGGTAAAATCAATTACAGATATTTTAGGCATATGATCTATTGCTTATGTAAAGACGTTTAAGCAGAAAAATAATTGTCATACTAGAAAAAAAAATCTTTATATGGGCGAGTTTGCGTTTTGCGGAGAGTCACCCATACATGAGATGATTTTTTACTTTGAGTATGACAATTATGTTTTTGCCTAAACGTCTTTACATAAGCAGTGGATCATGTGCCCGAAGTATCCGTTATTGATTTTCGGAGACGGTATAAATTATACCGACTACAGGGTTATATAGGTTTTAAGTCGATGTTGATCCTATAAGGGGTTGTAGTTACCATCATTGCCAATATTTTCTCCAATAAAACCAATATTCCAAAAAAAAAAATTACGAGATTTTGGTCTTTGAAGTCCATTTAAAAATTGACGATTTTTATCTTTTTTCTTCGTTTTTTCCAAATTTGTGCTTTTTGTAAATTGTTTGTTTATTATTTATTATTTTAACTGTTTAATGCAATGACCTTGTATTAGAAGGTCATTGGTTTAATGTAACTGATTTTCTACACATCTGTAGAGTAGATGCTAGATATATATATTTTTAGATATATACCTTAAAAAAACTACAAAAAGATAAGAAAATTGATTTTTTAATTTTCATCTACTACGGCATGATTTTCATAGTTAGCGCAAATAAGATATTCAGAATTATGATATAACTCATTAGCTACTAAAAACTAGAAAAACAAATAAATAAAAACATATTTAAAAAAAGGAGAAGGTAGAAAAAAATCGTCAAACTTTGTAAAAACTTTAAAAGTCCAAAATCTCGTAAAATATTAATTTTGAAATTTGCAGTCCGCTTGCCTAACAGAGAATTATATCTCCTAAAAGAATATAAGTAGATACAAAAAAAAATATGTTGCGATTAATAAATAGATTTCAAGGGCATACTAATTTATATTTACCAAAATACTTTTAAGTTTTAAGTTATATGTATTTACTTATTTATAATAAATACTTTGTGTTAATTGTACAGTTACACAGTAGGTATGATTTGGTGACAGGCGAAATATATTACATAGTTAATATTATATATCATTACAAAAATCTTGGTCACCCTAGTCAAAGGGATGAAACGAGCCACAGGGAGAGCTCAACCTTGACCCTCGAGGTTTTAGTGATCTATAGAATATAGATCTTGATTCCTGATATGTAATATGTATTATATGTAGTAGGTGAGGTTACATAGTTGGGAGTTGGGACTTGTAGGGGTTTATTTTGTTTATTACTTCTTGTGATCATATTTGGTTTTGCAGAAGGAACCTCCAGTGAGCAGTGGTTTTAATGCAAAGGAACTTAAAATTCTTCATAGCCTAAAGTGCGGTAGCGGGGCACGAAGAATTTCGTACTTTTGACATCGACTCATCAATACTTGTTGAATCCGTGCAGACAAATACATAGAATTAATGTTAAGTCGAAGCTAGTAAGAAGTAATGTAATCGTGTTAGTGTACAAACTAAGAAAGATTAATTAAATTTAAACATAAAAAACCTTACTAATATTATAAATGTGAAAGTTTGTGAGGATGTATGGATGGATGTTTGTTCCTCTTTCACGCAAAAACTACCGAACAGATTTCGATGAAATTTGGTATGGTAGTAGTTTAGGCTCTGGATTAATAGGCTACTTTTTATCCTGGAAAGTACAGTACTCCCGCGGGATACCCGATACTATATTTACGCGGGCGGAGCCGCGGGACACGGCTAGTATATTATAATAATGACAGAAACAAATTTAGGGTATTGTTTTAATTTATTTTTAAAAATATTAATTGAATCAGCGCGACTAATTTCCAAAGATAGTGAGTTCCAAAGTGTTGCTCGGCGAACAGTAAATGATTTGGAATATAGGGAAGTGGAGTGTGAGGGGATCTCAAGAGCCAGATTGCTGGAGGAGCGTAATGTTAATTGGTTTGTGTCACGTAAAGGCTAGCCGCACATATACCATATTTTTGGCAATAATGCTCATTTTGACAATAATATTCTTTTATTGACAAATTTATTCTGTCTATAATTTTGCACGTGTGCGACTAGCCAAAAAGTTAAAGCGATTTTTGAGACAGGAGCGGAAGGATGGAACATACCTATCGGAGGAACTTCCAGCACAGATAAAAGAAAGAGGAACATATAAACAGCTATACAGTTAGCTTTCGATTTGATTGCATTACTACAAGCATACGGTTGTACCTAAGCTGTTAAAGGGGACGTCAAAATTATAATTTTGGATCGATTTGTATGAAAACTGTTTCTCTGTACGTAAGTAAGTATACAGGGTGTTTTTTCAGTCACTATCCAAACTTTCAGGAGTGAATAAACTCTTGAACATAAGGAACTGTTCCTATGGGAGCAACTTTCCAACTTGGAACATAAAATCAGCTGTTTCATACAAAATGCTATCTATGCCGAAGCCCTTTTGTAGGACAGTTGACCCCATAGGAAAAGTTGCTTATATTGAAGAGTATATTCATTCCTGAAAATTTCGATAATAACTGAAGAAACACCCTGTATAATATATTTTCTCCTCTGTGCTTCCAGTATAGGCCGGCGCGGCGTCTTGCCTGTGGATCTAAAGGTACAGCGTCGTGTTTCATTCAGTTTTAAATATGTAATTCGTATTCTTTAAAAATACTTATTCCAAATTGGGTATAAAAAATTGCCTCCAAAACAGAACAGTTTACTCCCACAGCTAATAAAACGTTCAATTGTTTCTCGTTGGTCACGAATAGGGCTGGGAAACCATGAGATATGGTTACATTATACACACGCATCAGGAAAAATATGGATTTCTCAGCTGTCCAAGAGATTTTTTGAATAGAATGGGACGCAAAAACCGCTGATCGGATTTGAATTAAATATGGCTCATATAAATTGTTTTATTATTAGCTAAAATTTTTGTCACGACCAATTACTACCTATACGGATTGCTCAGGCAGATTTTCATTTTGCGCGAACAGTCGTTGATATTTCGTTTAGGTACGAGTATTTTTATGGATTTGGATGAATGGATGGCAGCCCTGGTCATGGAGCTAGACATATATATGTGGCAAATCGATTGAACATCGATCTACAATAAGTAATTACGCCATATGGCCACATGCAAGCCACCTACGACTTTAAATTTATGGCACTTAAGATTTAATTTACTTTAATTGCATGGGTAAATGTGAGGATTTGATGTTTTTTGTGTAAAATAGATGAAAGCAATGAAAAGCACAAGCATGGAATTGCTTTTCAAGCAAGTACGGTCGCCGACAGATCCACTGTATTACTTTTCGACCTTATTATTTTACAATAAGGTTCAAAATCGAATTAATGAATGAGAACTCTTTATTGCACCAAAAACAAATAGGACACACAGAACATAGAAAAAATAAAAAAATAAATAAGTACAAAAGGCGGTCTTAATATCGCTATAAGTGATTTCTGCCAGACAACCTTTTTACTCATGACACAATATGTTTTGTAAGTTGTAACATATACTGGTAGTATAATACCTTGATAATACCTCTTTTTAATATTATATATCTATGCTGGTAGGTGGCTTTAAAGACAGACAAAGAGAAAATTATTTTAATACATAATATATAATACTTTAAGACATCATAATACTTAATATAAGATAATATATGCTATTTAGGTACACTACTTTATAATATCAATTAATGCATACACAAATACATACATATCATACTACAGAATAAATAAATAAATACTAATAATAAAATATCACACATAATACATACAAATTATGTATTAAAGTAAAGATCACAATATTTATTGTGACAAAAAATGTTCCTTTACTCTATTTTTAAATACGTGCAAAGATTGAGAGCGTCTCAATGAAATTGGTAATCTGTTCCACAGGCTGACTGCATGAGCTGTGAACGAAGAGTCAAAAAATTTTGTATTTCGCGTAGGGGGTTTTAATGATATATGCATAGATCTATAATATTAAAAAATAAATAATTAAAAAAATAAAAAACCCGACTGCAAAAAATACATATACCTAAGCAACGCACTAAAAAGACCGAAACAAGTTTGAAAAAACTGACTACACTATGAGCTGAAACCCTAAGTGAAATAATTGAATTATAAATCGTACAAAAATATATGGGCCCCGCCTGCTAACAAACATAACTTCAATTATTTCACTTAGGGTTTCAGCTCATAGTGTAGTCAGTTTTCTCAAACTTGTTTCGGTCTTTTTAGTGCGTTGCTTAGGTATATGTATTTTTTGCAGTCGGGTTTTTTTATTTTTTTAATTATTTATTTTATTTCAGTCTTTTCAGTTGCTTTTGAATTGTAGTTATCTATGCATGCGGGTTTTTGTTTTTTATTATTATTATTTATCGTTATATTTAATATAAAACTGCAAGTTATATACATATTTAGAATCAGTAAAATCCTTCATTTTGATACCCCACTCGATATACTTGGTAGATATTTCTTTTTTTTTTACCTCACAATATGGCGTCAAACATCCGCCATTTTGTTTTTTTTTTAATGTGACCTATCTAAGAACACTTGGGCTATTAAGACGAATCTAACGATACCTCAAATGTGAAAATCCGTTAAGCGGTTCTGAAGATACAAGGTAATAAAGAATATTACATACATACATACATACATACAAGATACGCGCCAAACACATAACCCTCCCGGCAGTCGGGTAAAAAGAGGGATATAGGTATTAGAATTTCGAAAATATTTTAAACTATCTTTCAAAAATTGAAACCTTTCTTTCAAGTAGGGAGGTGTCTTGGGGTCATACAGTATACCATACAGGTGGGTCAGTAAAGTGATACACCGGATATGTCGGCGACTGTGCATTTAGTCAACGTTATGGCTTCAGAGTTCAGAAGGACTCTTACATTTTCACAGGTTTCTGTGTATATGATATCTGTTTTAGAAAGACAATCCAAGCTGTTATAGAACAAGAAGATTTTTAGGGTTTGGTAGTACTTAAAGGAATCTTATAGTTTCACTCTGTCTCTCTGTTTGTCTATTCGCCCTTCTTACTTCTGTAATTATAAATACAATGAATTAAATTTGGTATGGTTATAGACTGTATATAGTCTCGGTTTTGGCATCATAAAATAATAATAATTTTATATTTTAGGGGTAGCTTTATGTATGGATACATGTGATGAATAGGTCTTTTTATATAACAGCGCAGTGACGTGGGATTCCTATAACTCCATTTCTACCGGCTTCACTTCCCACTTACCTTTTGAAGACCCTCATCCAAATCCCAACCTATTATACAGGCTAGGGCTTCCCTATGAAGGAAAACCAGCCTTCGCCTCTGTAATAGCGAGATTTAACACATGGATTTTTACAAAGTCAACCATTTTCGATAAATCAGCTTCTTACAAAGTGAGTTGTAAGTTTGGTAAGAGATAGAAACTTGCAAGTTTCCGTGCTGATAGATCATGCTTAAATCTCAAGGAAAACTATTTTGAGCGAAATCGGATAATAACTTTTGAAGAAATGTAAAGAAAACTTTTACGATACCCTCCTTACACATGTCCTGACATTCTCTTGGTTAGGTTATTAATTAATCTTAAGGAGATGCTACGTTATCGCATACTTTGCGAAACTAGCGCACAGTCGTGATATATTTCAATCTGTATTGTCTTGTCTACGACTCTACGACTCATACGGGTTTGGCTTCTAATGATCCGTGAAAACTTCAGCGTTTAGATCTCAAGGATGAGTAAGATATACTTTCAGCACTATATATTATATGTTACACACATTGCTGTCGGGACACATTGTATATTATATTTTCTAGTCTGTAGTTACAGTTTGTGTAAGTAGCTATTGTACGGTGTATAGAGTGTATACGGCACTGATTTATTTGAAGATATTTACCTATATATCCTGAAAAAATATTGGCCGTTTTAACTATTTTATGCTATTTAATAAGTCGCGACCCTAAACCAAAATGCTATTTGATTGTACAGTTTTCATTCACATTTCATTTTCTGTAATTTATTTCATTCAAATCCATGGAAAGAAGTGTGGTTTCTCCATATTTCTCAATAAAAACATATTATTTTATATCTAAACTACTATTCGTTGAAATGAGTTAAAATATCACAGTATTTATCTACAGATATGCAACATAATTATGTCCTATGCCGTTGTAATCCAGATTTACTACATTTGGTTGCCGCCGGTAATAGTTATTTATACATAATATACCCTCTTACTAATAAACGTTGTATAAGCTTTGAATAGTTATACAGTGTTTTGTTCACATTACACAAGTGACATGTTTAATTCGATAGAAGGAGACAAAACACTGTGTAACTATTCAAATCTTAAACAGCGTTTATTAGTAAGTATGATAGTAAATTAACCAATGTTCTTTTGCTCACGTTTTCACAGCAGGCATATTGTAAATAATAGCATTGGGTTGAATATTTTGCTTTTTTTTGTGATACTACTACTATTTTTTAATTCTACTCAGATGTAAAAATAGGAAATATAAATAAAAGAAATCATAAATTTTGAAATGGATTTTTTTTAACACATTTAAATTAACATGCCGCTACTAAGTCAATAATTATTCTACTTATTATAATTATTATTTTATTAGTTACTTTTAGTAACTCACAGCTGACAATTGACATAAAAGGTTTACCTAAATTAATTAATACAATTTTTTTTATTAATTATTATACAAAAAAAAATCTTAAGAATAAAAGTGATATAAGAAGTTAATTTCTATCTAAAATTCTTACAACTTTGTTAACATTAGAGTAACCCTTATACGAATTTTTAATGCGGGACAGAGACGATCAAATAATTTGATTTGCACCTAAAAATATACGAACCCTGGCACTATATTGTAGGTATGCCCCGGTACTATATGCCTTTTTAGTTACCCAATAATCAATATAACATTAAATAGACATTAAGTTGTTATTTAAGCTAGCTTGAGCAAATAATATGATTTAACGAATAATATAGAGCAGTATCCAATTAACATTATTCACATACTTCTATAGATATTTACAATTGTATTGGCAGCGAATTCACATAAGAAACAATACTTATATCATACTTAGTATTTACATAGTCCTAAAACCTAAGATTAGTCTAGGACTAGTCAGCTTACTTATATCTAGAACTTTTACAGATGATTATAACTTTGGTAAAACTCTACCTAAAAATATCAGAATATTATCCCGACATTCGACAATATAATTTCAAAGTTTATAAACGAATAGTTACCTACTTTGCTATTCCAATAAAATAAAACAAGCTTTTTAGAATAACTACCTACTATGACACTAAGTACTCAATATTTCGGTACGAACAAGTACGTATAACATAGAAAATCATTTTATTTAAAGTTAAAATAAAAGATTTAACGATCTTAATAGAAGCAATTACTATTAATAATTAATTAACGAAATTAATAAATTTAAGTATTGACATTGCCAAGCAGGAGCCGAGCTGATGATGATGAGTAATAATATAGCTAAAAACACCAATGATTTAGTCACCTTCAAAAATATCAATATGGATTCATCCGTTTGTGAGGCACGAATCACGATGCCACATACACACACAAACACGTCAAACTTATAACACCCCTCTTTTGCGTCGAGGGTAAAAATATCTACTATAAACTCACTACTAGCTATTAAGACATACAAAATACCTAATAGACAAATTGAAACAAGGGGTATTAACGAAAAGTATTACAATTTGCAACGAGAATAACAATAAGTATTAAATTATAGTTTCTATTCAATAACAAGCATATTGTTAATTGTCTCTACATAGCGATTTTGGTAGGAATATTTACACTTTCAAAGGGTTACGAAGGTCGGAAATAGACGGAAAAATTTACTTCGTGTGCCAACTCTTAATGTATTTGTGCAACATTTCTACGAGAAGGTCTACTAACTGTAGGCCTTCTCGTAGGCTAAAAGAGCTAAATAAAACCACAATCGTGATAATTTTGTAAAAGTTACTGCGTGCACTACAATCAAGATACACTTAACAAAATATGTTTTCAGAAATTCAATAAAATAAATAACCTATTAACAATGTTAAACAACAAGGTACTAAATTCTATTTGTACATGATTTGTACATAATATTGCAATCTAAAACAAATCGTTCAATGTATCTGCAAAATAAGACTCTACATCCACAACAGAAGTTTGTAATTTCTAACAAAACTATAGTTCGTGCATATTCAAACTATGTGTAGGTACGTAAAAAATATTTATTTGTTTGAAGCAGAACTTATAATTTTACCTAGGTACATTGTAACTTGTTGCATAAAATATTATTATTGCCAACTTTTAACACCATTTTAAAATCTTTCTACAAGCACTAGTCTCTATGCGTAATCAAAACAATTATGTATTTAATTACATAATTAATAAAAGTAATAGGTACTTATGTATCTTACAAAACTCAACAGCACTACTCACTACAAAATATATTGTTTTAATTTTAACAACAAAGCTAAGTTTTATTTTTTGTCCCAGGGCCTAATTTATTAAAGTACATTTAATTATATTATTACATCATTATTTCATAAAATGTAACTTTAAATTTAAATATCTATGTAAGTAAATAATAAAAATCACATAGTTTTTTGGGTTCCGTACCCCAAGGGTGAAAACGAGACCCTAAATTACTAAGATTTCGTTGTACGTCTCTCTATCTATTGCCGCTATAAAAACAAGGACTAAACACAATAAATGAAATATTCAATTGCGGCTCCCATACAACAATCGTGATGTTTTGGCGTTTGGTACGGAACCCTTCATGCGCGAGTCCGACTCGCACTTGGCCGGTATTAACCCTGCTAAAGGCAACTTCACAACACGATATATTTCTTACTTTAAAACTTTTACAATATTTCCATGACGTATCATATTTAGAGACGACGCATTCGGATGGACACATTAAGACTAAGAATCTTCTAAGTAATGTCTCAAACCATTATGATAGGTACCTATATCTAAAAAGTAAAAACCATCAATATGGTAATTGCATGATGTGAAACTGACAGCAAAACCTTCGTTTTCAGGACTATGTACAGACCATTCAGAATTATTTTACCTCGGAGTGTCTACGAGAATGATCCTTATAAGGGCATAAGGGACCTCTTTAACTATGGTACGGTAACAATGGCCTTTAGTCAAGATGCATTCGATAATTTCGACAGCGAACTTCGAAATCAAAAAGTATGGGATTTGACATAAGTCATCGCTAAGTGACATGTCGCTTGCGAGACCTTGTGTCAAATCCCATACATTTTGTTTTCGAACTTCGCCATCGAAATTATCGAATGTATCTTGGAAGGCCCGCCCAATTGTTTCCTAAGTTACGCTATCGTCACGTTTCCGTGGCCCCTTCTTGCTGGCCAGTTTCGAAGTAGGACTTAGAGTTCTTATTTGTGAATATAAAGGGTGCGTTCTTGGAGGGGCACTTGAAGGAGTTCATCAGCACCGGGGGCACGTTGTCTGACTTGTTGCCCACTGGCTCCAGCAGATTGTTCCACAGCAGGTTTGCGGCTGAAAAAGTTTACGGCAAGGTCAGAGAAAGTTTAGACTTTAGAGACCCTACTATTGTAAATGTGAAAGTTTGTGAAGGATGGATGAATGGATGGTTGTATATATGTTTGTTACTCTTTTAAACCACTCATTTTGATTAAAATTAGTATGGAAGTAGTTTGAGCTCTAAATTAATACTGTATTTAGGCCGGAGCAAAAGCTAGTATATAAATTGTTATTATTGTATTCTAGGTTTTTTATGAATTCCTTAAGACATAACATCACAGGTAACCATCATACCAGTAAAATGTTTGCTCTCCGATTTGAGACAAATATTTTGTAGGGTTGTTCAGGGTAGGACAAATAATTTGACATAAACCAGAGAAATTATCTTTGCTGGCGTTCTAGTGGATAAGCCTTAAACCTTCTTTTTATAGCTTACCCAGCGCGTGTCCCTTCTGTGAGAAGTGGAAGCAGTCGTGCGTGATGTAGGACTGGTGTATGACCAGCGGCAGCGGCGTGCGCGGGGGCAGCGGCGCGTTGAACAGCTTCATGAAGGGCTGGATCACCACCGTGAAGTCGTCGCGCGTGTCGTACCGTCCGCTTGCCACCTGAAGTTAGAACCATGTGATGATTGTGAACAGATATGGGTATGTCCGATATGTGGGTATGTTCCGATATGCACTGCGACCACTGTACCTACTGTGTGACGTCAATTCAGTATACCAGTTTATAGCCAGTTATACTGCTGCCCTATTATCTAATTTTACGGACTTCAACTGACAACTAGAAATGGTCTTCATTTTGACGTTTAAATTTTTTAATCACGTGATCAAAGTACTGCGAGGACCTTACCTCGAAAACACCAGTGCTCACAGCAGAATATGGCGGCGATTTATGACGTCATAGGGTACTGCGGCATACTGCCTATACTGGCAGTTCATAACGAAACGAAATTTTCTACAATGATAGTACTGTGCCAAAATGTGCACTATGCAGTGCTCGTAGTGCATATCGGAACATACCCTGTATTTAAAAGCAGCACGCAGGTAACACGCTTAAATTTGGCTTCTGACGTAGCCATCCGCTAAGACCCCTCCCTCTATTACAAAAATTCCTTCTACAAAGCTAACTTAATTTATATTTTCTGCTAAAAGTTGGTCAGTGCGATTGGTCTCATAAAATCCTACAGTTAAAATGTTTTTTAAAAATGAAATCTACACGCGTTTGTTAATTGACTTAGTGTGAACTAGCAACCGAATCCTTTCATTTACCAGTGCCGTCTCCGCCGCCTGGTACAGCCGGGCCTGGCGCACCAGGTCCAGCAGCTCGTTGCCGCCGTGGTGAAAGCAGCGGCAGAACAGCGGGTGCATCAGCCGGCACATCATCGGCCGCAGCACGCGCACCGACACCGACACGTCTGCAAACGATAGAATCTTCTTTTAAATTCTAGAAATATCAAGATTGAGGAAAAGTTGTAATCGCCAGTTTTAACTCCACAAATTATAATAAAATAGCTGATAGTGTAGTCAGAAATCTTAACTTCATTCAATTTTAGTAGGTTGATACCTACTAAAATTGAGTTATTATATATAATAATAATAATAAATCCCCACACCGATTTCGGTGATGGTGGCCGATTTGAAACCAGGCCAGTTACGCAGGAGTAATTTTATAGTGCCCAAGTGTGTGCGCAGTACACAAGAGCACTCACTCTTCCTTTTACTCTCATAATTCAGTGGGACGGATAACCGACACGACTGACGAGAGATCAGGCGCAGGACCGACTTTTTACATGTCCGTCCGACGCATGGATTATCTTTCTTGTCAGACAATCAGGTGATCAGCCTGCATTGTCCTAACCAAACTTGAAAACAACATTTTTTGTTGTTCCAATGCGGGAATCGAACCCACGACCTCCGAGTCGAGAGCCAATACTCTAACCACTAGACCACGGAGGCTGTTAAAGTTGAGTTATTAGTTATGAGTTGATAACTAATAAACGAGTTTGTCCGATTGTACAGAAGTTAAAACATCTGTTCCCATATTCTCACCTAAAACAGGAATCAAATTAATGATGGTCCTCGGTAGATGGGTGTGGAAGTAGTCGAGCGCGCGCGCTAGTTTCCTGGCGTGGGCGGTGGGCGACCACGACACTGGGGAGAGACACGACGCCGAGCACAGGTCGTTCGCGCCCAGGAACACCGTGATCATCTTCCAGTCGCGTGACACGTCGATGTCGGGCGACGAGCGGATGCGCTCGACCAGGATCTGGAAATGATGATCATTAATCGTAATAAGGCTCTAAGACTAGGGTTACACGGTCAGTCTGGCATCAATTCAGTCCATCAGTCTCAGACTGAACCCAGAATGATGGCTGGAAAGTACATAATAAAAAAAATATCAGTCCGTCAATCACACGGTTACACGATCATTCTTTTGTCAGTCTGGATCAGGCTGATGGACTGAACTTATGCCAGACTGACTGTGTAACCCTAGTCTAACACTTTTTGCTAACTATTTACTTCGTAAACTTGAGGAAGCATGTGTGTGATAAAAATTGAACTACAATTAAATGCTTAGGTGAATAATAATGACTGTTTAGTAAATACATTATAATAGAAAGAATATAGACGCAATGTTATAAGTGAGTGTCCCTAATTCTTCCAAGTCAAAAGTCAAATGATTTATATTAGTTAACAGTCGCAACTCGCTTATGGTTTCCATGTTCTTTTTACATGACGCGAACTCTACGTGCCCCTTTTTATGAAATAAACATCAAACATTATACAGAGTATTAATTCTGCAATATTTACAAATTATTGTAAATATTTTTAAATTAGGTCTGATAAAGATCAACCGCCAATTCGAGACTTTTTCTGAATCATTAATAACAATTTTCTTGCAATTTTTATTAAAAACTGTCAAACCTTTATTTGATTATTTTGCATAAATGCAGACACCGGATGTAACCTTTAGGCTTTAACACATCGCCTTAACCTTTAAAACTTTCTACCTGATATTACTTAATCAAAAATTATAAAACGCTCTTCGCCAATTCGTCTCTGTTTCTTAGTAATAATAAAATTATTATGCCACTTTTCAGAAAATTTTGCAAATCTTTTGTTGTCTTTGCAATAAGTTTCTGCAGACCATATTGATGGTTCTAGAGGTACCTAATTGAGGCTCTAAGGTAGTGTGTGTAATAAGTATTTGACAATAACGTATGGTGTTTTTACTCGAACAAAAGACAAATGGTCAATTAGTTAAAGTCAAAGTTCATTATATTACTTACCTCAGTAACGACCGGTTCTTAAATTTCATAACTAACCGAGTCTAGATACTAGATAGTGATCAATGGCTCTAAATTGCAAATCGACAATTTAACAGTAATTTCGTTTTACAGACGAAGAAAACAAAAATCTATGTATGAGATTAGAGACTTATTGCATTCAGCATCGCAAAGAGACTTAATAATCGCTAGGTATATCACTTATCAGTTATTGTCAAATCCCATACATTTTTGTTTGTTAGCGATGGCAACTTGACTAAATGCTTTGATTAGGTACATGCGGAGGGTACAACTATCTTTGACGAGAATATTAGCCCGTACCAAGCAACGTGTCGTCACTCGTCACGTCAGCGTCATTATTTTTTTGCATTTTGCAAATATCCCGCTTACACTTTTTCACGTTCCATATATTATATCAGACAATAGACTAGGATAATATGTGAAATTCTCCCCACATCCATCCGGAGAAATTTCTTTTGTACCTTGGCCTGTTTATAAGCGTCCTGGTCAGAAGCCACAGGGAAGGCCACATTGAGCCTGGCGTTCTTCGTCAGCCACTCCCCCGTGCCGGTGGAGTAGCCGCGAAGGTTCGGGTTGTACTCCTTCAGTATGTTGGGTAAAGTCAGAAACTCGCGCCATGTGCTGTCGCCACCTGGAAAGAGTGGATTAACTTATTTTATATCAAAATAGCTTTCAGCTTAGGCATACAGTGTGTGTCGCCTCAAGGCAGAAAGATTTTAACAGCATAGGTTTGATCTTATTATATTTTATTTTAAAACTTTTAGTGTCGCAACCCTCATAATATTTTTGTCGATAAAATTTAACGTATCATCTGCTGTTAAATTGTTTAGCCTCGAGAAGATACACACTGTATATAAAAATTATGGACCAGTACACACCCTTATTACACACCCTATTTATCTAAGACCCTTATGCTTGCATGAAGCCTTTATTAATGTTCTTCAAGAGCGTTAATAGCGTGGTGGAATCTCAAGTTTATCGCACTATTTTGCAGTGGCGAAGGCTGGTTCTCCTTCAAAGGGAAGCCGTAGCCTGTATAATAGGTAGGGATTTAGATGAATGTATGCAAAAGGTAAGCGGTAAGGGAAGCCGATAGGAATGGAGTTATAGGAACTCCTCGCCACTGCTATTTTGTATCGTGCTCTTAGGGCCTGTTTCACGATCGCCTTGTTATGTACCGTATAATTTATTTCGTCAGTTTTGTCGCTGCTTACTTTATATCGAGCCACAGAGACAAAACATGCAAATAAGCTATCTGACACTTATTAAAAGAATGTGAAACAGAGAAAACAACAACAAACCCTTAATCATATAATTTATTCATTGGATATTAAATAAGACCATTTCTATTTATCTATCCTGAATACCTTTCTTTTATATAAGGTTTGGTAAAATCAATTACGGAAACTTTGGGTATGTCATATACTGCTTTTTGTAAAGACGTTAAGGCAAAAAAAAAATTGAAACTCGTGGATTTTTTTTATACAAAATTAAATCATGTTGCAGGAAATTACATCTTATTGCATTATATCGACCACGCGCGAACAGCTTTTCAGGTATGAACTCGAATGACCTTTCCTGGTGTATGCAATATGTATCGCTGTCTCTGTCGTGCTACATCTGCTGTCCTTGTCGCGAGCGGATGCTTTATTAAATTAATTAATTAATTAATTAAATACCATTTATTTCGGGCTGCATAGGCCCATATTATAAATACCTTATAGACTAACATACATATTATTATATTATATAACTAACACTAAACACGTATTGTCTGCGACGTGGGGCGCGAAGTGTTCGGGAGTCGTCCTCTGAATCTTCTGTAGGCGACTCCAATCGGCCAGAACTCCTCCTTCTCGAAGGTCGGTAAATGATGGGTTGGAACTCTCACCACAAAAGAACTAAAATTCACAAAATCTTTAATTTCTTGCAATATTTTAATTTAATAATTTTAGTTTGAATTTTTTTTACACGGGTTTATTTTTTTTTGTCTAAACATCTTTACATAAGCAGTACATCACGTCTTTACACAAGCAGTAATTGATTTTACCAAACCTTATATACAGATTCAAATCCCATACATTTTATTGTCGAACTTCGTCGTGGAAATTATCGAATGCATCTTGACTAGATGCCCAGATGTTTAGTAAAAATATAAGGAAAAATTAGCAGTTACCTACTTAATACTTACTTAAAATCACTAAAACTGTCGTTAATATAAAAAAAGTAAATTCTTATATACCTGCACACCAGGAAACCCCGCGGTGTTCTACTATGGCACCCAGCGCGAACTCCTCTAGTGCGCCGCTACCGGCCACCAGGGAGTCGCCAATCGCGGCCACCACATCTACGTCCCCTGGCCTGAGCCGGTGGACCGAGGTCGGCACCTCTCTACTGCGGCCCCAGGGCACGGAGTCCTGGCAGGGGAACGGCATGTCCGGGGAGAACGCTCGTTGTCGACGGATGTTCGATTTGCGAGGCGGGTACTGGATATCAAACTGAAACAAGAATGAACATTTGACAACTTCTGTGGGTCAGTGGTTAGCGCATTAGCGCTCAAGCCGGAAGTCGTGGGTTCGAATCCCGCCGAAAGGACAAAAAGTTTTTATGTGTTCCTGGGTCTTGGATGTGTATTAAATATATGTATAGTTACAATAATAAAAATCTTAAATATAATATGTATAGTATAACAGTATTAAATATATTTCCGTTGTCTGGTACCTGTGATACTAGTTCTTCGGACACTTAGTACAGGACCAGATTGACTTGGTGTGGAAGCGGCCATAGATTAAAAAAAAAAATACTGTGCCCAGTTCGCACAGCTAGAAACTAGAAAGAGGTACCCAGACGGAAATCAAACTGGTCCACTCAATTTATAATTTTATACCCTTATTTTATACTAGCATTATTTTATCGCGGCTTCGCCCTTGTGAAATTAGGTTTTAAGCTTTCATCCCCTATGTTACCCACCTAGAGGCTGGATTTTAGAAGACGCTGAAATACGTAACTCATTATTTTTTCCGGTTCTTACGAAATTCATACAAATATGTCCAAGGAACAAAAAGTTTCATACAAACTTAATTCTCTTATTTTCCCCCTTGGGGCTTAAATTTTGAAAATTAACCCGTTAATGGTGAAGTGGGTATTCTTAACCCGTGAAATATGTTGCAAGGTCAGCATATTATCATGTCATTGTATTGCAACGAAATATTGACCCAGGCTTTGACCCAGAAATTAATTCGGAATACGCAACTGAACCCGCATAAATCTGCTCATAAAATAACTCCCCACCGATCTCGGTGACGGTGGCCGGTTTCATTGAAACCGGGCCAGTTACGCAGGAGTAATTTTATAGTGCCCAAGTGTGTACGCAGTACACAAGAGCACTCTCTCTTCCTTTACTCTCGTAATCCAGTGGGACGGATAACCGACACGATTGACGAGAGATGAGGCGCAGGTCCGACTTTTTACATGCCTATCCGACGCATGGATCATCTTTCTTGTCAGACAATCAGGTGATCAGCCTGCATTGTCCTAACCAAACTTGGAAATAACATTTTTTGTTATTCCAATGCGGGAATCGAACCCACGACCTCCGAGTCGAGAGCCAATGCTCTAACCACTAGACCACGGATGCTGTTGCCTTGTTGTTGTCGTTGTTGAATCTGCTCATAATTCATTTAACGGCTAATGAGAAAGCGTCATGCAGGTACGCAGCATTTCAATGCGTTTATAATGCGTAAACAAATAGGGTTGGTGATTTTGTAAGACATTATTTAATTATATATTTTTAATTTGTCTATTACTTATAAACTTATAGATATGGTTAAAATGAAAATTTTAGCAAAAGAAAAGTATATATTTCTTTACGTCAAGAGGTAGCAGAACTAGCTAACTGTATTTAATTATATATTACACATTTATAAAATTAAAAAACTAGTATTTAATTAGAAAATTTATAAGTGGCCTTGAGAAATTGAGAGCATAAAATAACAAAATAAAATATTGAATGAAAAATATTTCAAAATAATAAAACATGGGCGCTCACTTTTGAATATTTCTAAAATTAATAAAATAAATAAGTTTCAAATATTTCACAAGGGTTACTTACGTTTATCATTTTTAACCGACTTCCCAAAAAAGGAGGCGGTTATACGTTCGGCTGTATATATATTTTTTTTGTATGTTCAACGATTACTCCGCCGCCTGTGGACCGATTTTCAAAATTTTTTCCGTGATGTATAGGGTGTAATCCCAAATTGGTCCTTTTGATATCAAAGTGGTGACCTGATGATGGGATCCATGAGAAATCGAGGGAACTCTTCGAAATTTATATGGACACATATGGTGATTTCGACTTTTTCTGAAGTAGTTCAAGCATATGCTACCAAAAAGTAAGATTTTGCTCCAAGGTATACCCTGGATCCAAAAGTACAGAACAGAACTCCTGACTCCTTATAGATACATGTTTGGGGATTTCTTATAGATACAATATGTTGTTTAAAGAACTGCAAGCATATGTCAGTTACAGTAATCATCATCATCATCACCACTATCACACCATATATCATCAGATTATGATGATATAAAAGGTACTTCTCATAGTATTTTACACTAACACGGAGATCTTTGAACGTTACTCTGCCGTTTATGGACCTATTTGCAAAATTCCTTTGTTGTTGTAAAGGGTTTAATTCGAAATTGGTCCTTTAGTCACTAAAGTGGAAACCTGATGATGCGATCCATGAGGAATTGAGGGAACCCTTCGAAATTTATATCCACACATATAGTGATTTTGACTTTTACTGAAGTAACACAAGCATATGCTACCAAAAAATAAAATATTGTACCAAGGCATACCCTGGATCCAAAAGCACTGTACAGATCTCCTCAGTCTTTAAAGATATGCGTTTGGAAATTTCGGAATTGTGTAAAGAACTGCAAGCATATGCCACTTTATAACTTACAGTAATCATCATCATCATCATCTTAATAACAATACGTAATGGAAGCTTGGCGCGTATTCAATTATACATTCGATCGTTTAGTTTAGACGTTCTTAAGACGTATTAATAATAACTTAACAAAATATATCACTAAAAAGGGTGAAATTATTATTTTTAAACAAAAAATTAAACCGACTTCCAAAGTAAAAACACACAAAAAAGTATGAAATAAAACTTATTTTCTAATTAATTCCTCTTTTAAATTTGGCTATTTCTCTACTAAATCTTCTTAATTTTGAAGTCGGTACCAGCAAATATGAACGTGAGTTCTATAAAATATTGTCGAATATCGTTTGGGCTGGTATCGACTTCAAAATTAAGAAGATTAAGGAGAGAAATAGCCAAATTTAAAAGAGGAATTATTTAGAAAATAAGTTTTATTTCATACTTTTTTGTGTATTTTTACTTTGGAAGTCGGTTTAATTTTTTGTTTAAAAATAATAATATCTATTTAAAGATGTTGTTTTAATTACGAAAATCGGTGTACTAATGAAATGTTTATTACTTTTGTCTTTTTTAATTGTTTAATATAACTTTTTATCTGTATATGAATGTATGTAACGAAAATTATGTAAGTTACATTTCCGGAATTCTTACACATCTTCAATGTTTAGTTGATGATATAATATTTTATTGGTACCTTAAACACAGGGTAAACAAACAACGATATATTATAATTGCCCATTAATCATTCAAATGAAATCAAAAAGTTTTATTTCCATATAAGTTATTAAATAACACTCACAGAATTGTTTCTACGACCTACGTGATATTGCAACCGCTTAATCAATAGGCGGTCGCAATATTAATCTCATGGGTCAATCTGATCGACAACCCTAACGCCTATTGCCTATTGTACCTAAGTACCGTAAAATGTATGCTATTTTTATAATTATCTAGAGCCATCAAGGCTCTATAAAGATAATTTTTCAGGTACAAACCTATTTATAAATATTTTCCAACCAAATATATTTATTTAGAAAAAATAATAATAATATCAGTCCTTGTCAAATGTGTTCGTATAATATAATAATTTACATGTCAATTATGTTACCTATTCATACTAACGAGATTAATTTCTTCGTTAAATTTGTCACTAGACATAGATAGCTAAAAGATTTAAAATTTATAGTTTTCTTAAATTTACTTACTTTTCATCCGGAATTTTTGGTGTGGCCAAGGTACAACATGGTATTGGCCAAGGTATCGAAATACCTTGGCCAATACCATGTTGTACCTTGGCCACACCAAAAATTCCGAAAGTATGTTTTCTATTTATGACGCATCCCACCACGTGAATATGGTCCCGTAGTAATGTTCTCGGATAACTTGTGTTACCAGACAACGGAAATGTATTTAATACTTTTATATTATACACATATTTAAGATTTTTAGTAACACATCCATGACCCAGGAACACGAAAAAAACTGTTCGTTCGGCGGGATTCGATCCCGCGACCCCTGGCTTGAGCACCAACACGCTCATCTACTAAGCCACGGAGGTCGTCATGTTTCAGAACTTTTTTAAACGTATGCTTATATGAATTTATCATGTAAGCATTATAATATTATGTACATTTCTCATAATTTGGAAAGGTATACCCAAATAACCGACAATCCAAAATATGCAAACATGGCTTATGTTCAGTAATTCAAATTGGAATAAATAACGAATAACCATAGATTATATATGTTAACGGAGTAACTGAAAAATTGACTAAGGTACAACAGGCTCCCCGTATATTTACAAAAATTATACAAAAATATACTATTTTCTATCTAAACTAGATTGCCTTTAGAGTTTAGACACAAATGTACATAAATGGTTTCTTTATTATATGTAAATAGTGTGGGTTTGTTATTATCCATTAAATGTCTAAGGTCAGCATGTTAGCGTGGGCTAGTGTTGTTGATCTATACAAATTAGACACGTTACAAAAGTTACCATTTCAGTCCTGTCGTGACTCTATCATTAAGATTTGCCAAAATAGAGCATGTCTAATGAGTATTAGGAAAAGCCATCAAAATTGCACATCCAAAGGTTTCTCACGAGCACATTATTTAATAAAGTGTGCACGGGTGATGAAACATTGAAGAAATGAGTGGTAACAAATACATTTCTTTGTCGACGTGAGCACTGAGACAAACTTGTATTGAAACAATCTCGAGACAATATTGTTTACTTTACTAGCAGTTTTGCATCGCATGAAGAAATAAATGAAAGAGATAAAAATTATGTGTGGATTATGGCATACTCATAAAATAGGAAGTGCAGATAATAATTATTTTTAATTACATTTTTTACCGTCCTACTTATGAAATCTATGTATAAGATTATTTATGTATAATATTAGGCTGAATAAAAGTTTAGGTACAAAGGTGTTTGATGATTGAATTGACGACAAGATGACAGTGAGGACCTAAGAAGGCTCCCAAAGGAATTCTCGTAAAAAAATTACATCTAACGTTGTATTAGTTCACATGATACGTGATCATCACACTTACGAACGGTATAATGTGAATAATTAAAGTATTATATAAACAATGGGCTAGAAAGCGTTGATAGAGCGTTATGAAATTAGCCTCTTGGGATCCGGTACAACTTATTAGGATGTTTCAATCAAGATATAAAATAATTATGAGGTACGTTTGGAAAGTCTTCGTAAAAATTATTGTAAACGGCCAGGCTGGTTATTTAAAAGATACAGATTAATTTTATTAATAACATAATATACCATTATATACAGTTACATCCTCTATTGCTTTCGCTGGTTTACCCACTGAAACTAGAGGGTCGATTCTGATAAATAAAACCTGCAATAATACAATTACAATCAAGTCTCGATACGCTTAAATCGGTATTCTCGTAAACGTTAAAGCAAGTGAAACGGGTCCTCATTGGTCAACACGTCACGTTCATTTACAATACAATAAAAGTTAAAAAAAGAAAGAAAGTGTAAAGTTATTTACGAGAATTGGGGTAGAAATCCTACGCCGACGGAGCGGAAATGAGGATGTATCGTTCCATGTACACTGTACACTTACCTCTTAACGTAATCATATTTCTTGCTTTACAATTAATGGGTCATTTATTCAGAAATATAACTGAAAAGCATCTTAAATTAAGAGGCTCTTTCACAAGCTCTCTTTGTCATTTTGCTAAACAAATACAGTGACAGACTTGGTCCCCTAATATTAAGTAGTATTTAGTAAGTTTGAAGATTCGTCAGGTAGACTATACTTGCAAACCTGTTGATACAACTATATTATTATGTCTATCTATATAGATGTTTACTGTCTAGTCATCGACCTCGTATCATGAATGACTCATTGTATTATATTACTTGGCTTTGACCTCCATTACCTATGGCATTTGATGGCCTACAACTAAAGTAACTTGTGGCTTCTTTGACACCATCAACATAAGAAAGAAATATGTAGTATGCTGTGTCTGTGACCTACATATGTACTTATATATGTAGGTCACAGTATACCTAGGAATTTTTTACGTACTTAATTGGAGTTTCAACTAATGCATATTTATTTAAAAGCCACCGTGGTCCAGTGGTTTAGTGCTTGCCTCTCGATTCGGATGTCATGGGTTCGATCACAAAAAATGTTGTTTCCAAGTTTTGTTAGGACAATGCAGGCTGATCACCTAATTGTATTGAATGGGCATGTAAAAAGTTGGACCTGGCGCCTGATCTCTCGCCAGTCGTGTTGGTTATCCGTCCCACTGGGTTACGAACTTACGAGGCCATTGCGCATACACTTGGGCACTATAAATTAACTCCTGCGTAGCTAGCCTGTATTCAATGAAACCGACCACCGTCACCGAAATCGGTGCGTAGAGCTATTTATTTAGTAGAAGAAACTTGCCCACAACATATATACAAGCCTGCAATACTTTGTTAAAAAACATATTATATTTTGATCAAGTAGGACAAACAATTCGGCCTATATTTTGCAACACATAATAAATACATAATTTATTAAATAACAATTGTCTAAACGGTTCGCGTGCTCATACTAAATTATTAACAGTTACTAATTAAATGTTTTTGGTTCGCATAACATTGAATACGACTATGCTTATGGCGTTGAATGTTAACTTTATAATATAGCTAGCTTTTTTCCGCGGCTTCGCCCACGTTAATATTGTATCGGGTATCCCACGGGAAAATTGTACTTTTTCGGGATAATAAGTAGCTTATGTTTTAATCCAGAGCCTAAACTACTACTACTAACTTATTGCGTGAAAGAGTAACAAACATTCATCAATCCATCCTCACAAATTTTCACATTTTATAATATAAGTAGGATAACCTTATCAAGATTTCGTATTCTGTATGCTATCAAGTATCAACGCGCAAAATGTTTTTTTTAACTTACTTCAACAGCTAGTTAATGTTCGATTTCGCTCAAAATCATTTTCCTGAATAGTTTTTGGCATGACCGATCAGCAAAGAAACTTACAAGTTTCTATCTCTTATTAGACCAGGGTCGATAATTTTTGAAACCAAAAAAAATAGTAGTAGGATGAAACCCATTAGAAAAGGAGGGGAA
The DNA here is from genome assembly GCA_905404095.1 of Glaucopsyche alexis. Lineage (NCBI taxonomy): Eukaryota > Metazoa > Arthropoda > Insecta > Lepidoptera > Lycaenidae > Glaucopsyche > Glaucopsyche alexis. Next base: position 21,285,560 of record FR990048.1, on the reverse strand, counting down.
TATGATAAAAATGAAAGGAAAAATAAATTACGGGCGATCTGAGTTCGGGAAGTGGGAGGGGGTGAGTTTTTAAGGGTAAAAAATGGTTTATCTTGATTTCCGGTAAAACTACAAGTCCTATGAAAAAAAGTTAAATGGCAAAGTTGTAGATAATAAAAAGATCTACAACTTTTATATTAACACTCTTTTCACATAACCTCAAAATTTATGTGAAAAATTCAAATAACCAAGTTTTTGGTTTTTAATTTTTATCTTGTACAAAAACAAAAAAAAAATTCACGAAATTTAGTGAAAACTTACCTTTTTATGTCCTAAATACACTGTAATTTTTGTGATTTAAAATATTTATTTTTTCACCTTATTTTGTCTTAATATCGAAAAATTAACCCTAATTTTCAATCGAAAATTCTCCTGTCAAAATATCAGCTTTTTTTTAAAAATTGATGGGCTTCTTGTTTGTTGAAATCTATTCTTTCTGATAATGTAAAAAAATACATACATTACCATAGTAAATGTTCTCAGAAAATGCAAAGAAAAGAATAGGTAGTAAGGCCTAGCCCCAATAAGACATCTACAATATTTTGAGTAAGTTGTCGAATCTTCTTTAAATTATGCGCATACATGAGACATGTATGCGCATAATTTATAATGCGCATACATGTCTCATGTATGCGCATTATACATCTTAAAATAGTAATAAATAGACATTTATTGCTATTTTAAGATGACTTGTATACTTGAGTGACCTGCGGATAATTTTAACCCATCAAAAGGTATTTCATATACAAGAGGGAAAGGGGCTAGGCGACCTGAGCCTTACTACTTGTTCTTTTCTTTGCATTTTCTGAGAACATTTACTATGGTAATGTATACATTTTTTTACATTATCAGAAAGAATAGAATTCAACAAACAAGAAGCTCACCAATTTTTTTAAAAAAGCTGATATTTTGACAGGAGAATTTTCGATTGAAAATTAGGGTTAATTTTTAGATATTAAGACAAAATAAGGTGAAAAACTAAATATTTTAAATCACAAAAATTACAGTGTATTTAGGACATAAAAAGGTAAGTTTTCACTAAATTTCGTGAATTTTTTTTTTGTTTTTGTACAAGATAAAAATTAAAAACCAAAAACTTGGTTATTTGAATTTTTCACATAAATTTTGAGGTGACATAACCTCAAAATTTGTTAATATAAAAGTTGTAGATCTTTTTATTATCTACAACTTTGCCATTTAACTTTTTTTCATAGGACTTGTAGTTTTACCGGAAATCAAGATAAACCATTTTTTACCCTTAAAAACTCACGCCCTCCCACTTCCCGAACTCAGGTCGCCCGTAATTTATTTTTCCTTTCATTTTTATCATATTCCCCTCCTTTTCTAATAGGTTTCATCCTACTACTATTTTTTTTCACTTTTTACCATTTTTGAAGGCTTCGACCCTGGTCTATATAGTTTACAAGTGCCCTTTGGGGCAACTTATTAAAAACCACTTTGGTGGCCGATTACTCGAAAATGGTTGACTTTGTAAAAAATATATAAACCTTGTCTTTATTAAAAAATATCTCGAAGGGTCCTACGTATAAGGGCCAAAATGAAAAATTACAACTTTACAGGAGAGGCGTTCAAAGTTTAAACTTGGTATAATTTTAGATTGCTAAAACCGAAATTTATGAAACTTTGCTAGTTTACTAAGACAATTGTCCTCCTTATTTATACTACACTATTTTATATTTATATTGATTAGTTTTTTTTTTACTGCACATTGGCCCTTTTACGTTAGTTTTTGTTAAAATTATTAATATTAAAAAACAACATAAAAGGGCCAATGTGTCAAATTGGCCTATATACGTGTTTTGTGCTTAGTTGCATAAAATATATATTTTTATATATTTTGGCTCATAAAATTTATCAGCAACTTAAGCAGTTGATTTTTAATGAATTGTTATAAAAGCTATTTGGATATATAGATAATTAAATCACATTGACACTTATACGTTTTACAATCTGTCAACTTACTAACGTGTTTTCAGTTAGGTAGGTATTTTAAAAAATTGATAAAACTCACAATAGTTTTCATCATTTATTACAAAAATTGAGATAGCTTAAAACTATGATAATTATGGACCCGTATTCAATGTTCTTTGGTTTTATAAGAATAATGATTAACAAAAAAAAAATTAGATCTAAGTTTGATTATCAAAATCATGTACGTAAAAGTAAACTTATAATATAAATTAATGTACTTAACATTATTACTTTGAAATAAAATCACAAAAAAAATTAACAAAAATAAAATTCTTAGTAGTTGGCGTAAACAAAATTTAAAATCTCTAAAACATTCAATAATAAAGTTTCCAAATTCAACAACATTACTGATTGTCGTTAATGTCACTATCACTCATTGGCACAGTGTCATTAGATGCTACTAAATTTTCATAATAACTCCATACCATTAAACAGTTGGGATAATATTTTTTCGACATAAATCCAGCAAGCTTTTCTTTTTAGAAGGTTGAATCGGTAATAGTTGATTGTAACATGGTTGCAGAGGAATTTTTGTTGTTGTTGTTGTTGGTTGGTCTATCTACAATTCGTCTTCTTGTTCGCACTGCTTGATCTAATACTTTAATATTATTTTCAAAAGCATCTTCACTCAAATCATATTTATAGTACAAAACATATGATTGGTCTCGGCTTACACGAATTTGCTTTATTTTAGACCAAAGGATTTTTTGTCCTTCTGAGTTTTTAGTCCAATTAAACTGTGAATTTGCCTGCATCTTTTTGAAGTTATAAAACATATTTTGAGGTATGTCTATGACGTTATAAGGACTTCCTTTTGATTTTGCCCAACGAATCAATGAGCTCCATTCAGAGGGTGTATAAATATTTTTATATTTTGAAGCTCGTTCAATGGTAGCGTGTATGGAGTCGCCTTCATTTTGAGTGTGACCTACCTCAAGAAAAGAGTGTTTTATACTCAAATTAAACTGTTTAGATGCGTAAAGATACATAAAAAACATAATCCTGTTTCGATTTTGGCCAGCGCAGTTGTCTGACCAAAATCTGAAGTCGTCACAGCCTTCCTGACTTTTTAATTTAATTATATCAGAATTTTTAAGTGTCTTTCTTTTCGAATCTATCCACTCATTGCGATATTTTTCTCGCAATCTTCCGCTGTCCCTTTTTTTAGTAAATTTTCTTTTTCTGGGCCGCGTAGGAGTTGAAACATCACTTGATGCGTAATACTGTGAAACAGGGGATGACGCAGATGCATTTGATAACAACGATGGTACTGATTCTGCCTCACCAAAAGAACTATAATTAGGCGATGGCGTTGGAGTCACATTATCAATATCACAAATATCGTTATCATTCAATAAATCCGTATTGTTAATCGAATCTTCACTCTGATGTTCGACAGAAGGTTCAAAAACACTTTCTTTTTCATGATTGTCACTATGATTACGTTTTTCATGGGGTTGAGATAGTTGACTTAATGAAATGAACATGTTAGCAGATTCGACCAAAGTAGAATTTTCTAATTCTGCATCATTTTGTTTTTCTTGTTGAGGTGAATCATTTTCAAAACATATATCTTTGAGTAAACTTAAACTGCAATTATCATATATCTCATTGGCTCCAAACGGCAAAGGAGATGCTGAAAAAACAATGCAATGTAAGATTAGACCGTAAAGTATTTTAAGTATCGTAAATAATGCAAATAATTATTAGTTTGGCATATTTTGGGCAAATATTATTATATCTGATATTATTTAAGCTCTTGCTGTGCATAATAGCAGGTCAAAAGTGAGAAAAATACTATATGAGGTAAGTGTATTTTTTTAGTATAAAACACGTATAAGGGCTAATGTACCACATTGGCCGTTTAACCTGGAACGTCGTGATATTTAAGTTAATTAATTAATCAAATAATAGCTAATGAAGATTTAAATATTAAGTAGTCTGTAGAAATAATTTTTAATACTTACGAATGTCACCTTCACTGTTTTCTATAAAATCGTCGTCTTCATAACCTAAATTGTTTCTCTGTGCACTACTATTTTCAATTCCTAGGGCTAAATTCACTAAATTCTGAGTTCTACTAAACCTAGCACGATAATTGAATGCCATAATTTAGCTATGGATCTAAATTGTAACAAAAAAAACCTAGTAATGAGACTTTGTATGCATCACAGTGCGGCCGTTGCGCCGATCTGCGTATAAGTATCAAAGTGGCTGATTGACCCAAACTATAAACAAACGCGCGGGAAATCCCCGCGTATAAATCTCAAAGTACTCTTTGGCCCTTGTACGTTTAAATTCATGCTACATATGCCGTTATACTGTAGCAAGAATTCGTATTTCCATGTAGAATTTAATTTGTTTCAATAGGTTACATGATTAATCATATCGATAGGATGCGTTTACAATAAAAAAGCGAAAATCGCCAAATTGTTAGTTTGGCCCATATACGTAGGACCCATCGATCTATTCGACGATATCTCAAACGATGGCTAAGAATGACAAAATAGTTTTCATAACTACTTTACATGAAAAATACATAACGTATACAAATATAATTATTTTATGACGTAAAAGCGAAACCTATACACAATCTATAACTATTACCCAATTTCATCCATTTATATACATAATTAGACAAGCTAGAAGGTTGAACAGACAGACAGATAAACAGACAGACGGACAGAGCGAAACTATAAGGTTTCCTACTTTCTTGAGTACTACGGAACCCTAAAAGTTTTCACAATTTTCCACGTCGCTTGTAAGTTGTAACTGTAGATTCAAAGTAAATGCCAAAAATCTGTACCTAAATTACATGAGGTTAGTGTTATATTCAACCATCAAGATAATAAAATAAACCTATACAAATAAAAGAGGTAGGTAGGAAACTGACGGAGAAAGAACACGAACTTTTTAATGCGATCCAAGTAACATGTAACAACTACGTATCAAATATTTATTTATGTTTAATTATTTACAAATTTATGGATACAAAGTAAAAGTCGTGCCTAATATAAACGCAAGGGCGAATAAATTAGCATGGAAGCGTAACCTAAAATAAAGTTGTTGGATAACACGCGACGCAACCTTTCAATACAAACAATTAACGATAATAAACTGCCATGTATGGCCGATACAAATTGTAGGATTATCACTTCACTTATTCACTCAAAACTTGGTAAAGCGCGAATCACCCTCTTCAAATGGTTCCGTATACATGTTTTAGGTTCTAGACTTCTAGAACACTACCCGCGTGAATTTCGCTTATTACATTCACACAAATCTTCTGAAAATAAATATTGATGTACAACAAACAAGACGTTATTTACTGTAGTTTTGGTGTGGTTTTGATAATCGTTTCGTGTTTTATTTATTATGTTTAAATATTCTCGAAAAATTCATACACCAAAATAGCCAATAATACATTGATATATTTTTAAACGTTTACACTATTTTGTACTAGTCTGTCACATAGTCAGAGACCAGGGTGCAAGTGATATTATTAGGGAGGTTATGATTTTTGCATCACAATATAACTGCAAAGAGCAGAGGTGAGCACGCTAAACGCCACACCGCAAATCGTAAACCATGTAACCACAGAGGGCTGTAATTAAATAATAAATAGGTATGTCGTAACTTGCTCCTAACTAGTGGAAATAGAAACATCTAAACTTAGAATACCTAGCATCATTTATCTAAACTATATAATATAATAAAGAGAAAAGGTTTGTTTGTTTGTTTGCATCAAATAGGCTCCGAAACTACTGGACCGATTTTGATGAAATTTGTTACAGATATAGAGTAGACCACGGGGAAGGACATTGGCTACTTTTTGTTGCGGAAAAGTGTACGGTTTCCGCTGAATCCCTTTTTTCGCGCACGAAGCCGCGGGCAACATCTAGTAATATTATAATAGTCTATTACAAAATCAAACTGATTTTCTACCAAAGAGTTATTAAAACTAACTATCATATTATTATACATTGTCGATACATAAATTAAGCGATTGCATTCGATAGCTGGTGCACTACATGTTAGGGAAAATATGCAAGAGATAGGTACCTACATAGATATTAAATATAGTACCTACTATAAACTAACTAAAATAATTCATCTCACACCGATTTCGGTGACGGTGGCCGGTTTTTTTAAAGTAGACGCAGGAGTAATTTTATAGTACCCAATGTGTGCGCAGTACACAAGAGCACTCTCTCTTCCTTTACACTCATTACCCAGTGGGACAGATAACCGACACGACTGGCGAGAGATAAGGCGCAGGTCCGACTTTTTACATGCCTATCCGACGCATGGATCATGTTTCTTGTCAGACAATGCAGGCTGCATTGTCCTAACCAAACTTGGAAACAATTTTTTTTGTTGTTCCAATGCGGGAATCGCACCCACGACCTCCAAGTCGAGAGCCAAACTCTTACCACTAGACCACGGAGGCTGTTATAACTACTATATAGTAGATATGTTACGGGACCCAAAAAAAGAAATTGATCTCGTAAATCAATGTCGTAAATACTCCAGTGTATGTGTAAACAATATTAAAGAAGTAAATTTTAGAGGCTTTTGTGAGCTTTCCAAGCTGTTCACGTATTATGTGTACATGATAGGTACCTATTATGTTTTGTGAGTTGTGACAGTCTCAAGAAAAAATACTTTACTCACTTCTACATGAAAAAAAAAATCCTTTAATTACGTTTACGGTACCCAAAACTTAAACTAAACTTAGATACTTCATCTAAGATCTAGACTATTTACGGTACAGGGTTCGTAAAACTTTGCGCTAATTTATTTTGTAATCATACGTAATGAAGTTTTATTTTACATATACGGAGTTATGTAAGGATTCTCCACTCAGACGGATCACGAACTATGTCATAACTCATAAGACCTCTTTTGTCTAACCTTTATGTTCAAAAACCATCATCTTAGCTTAGTTTATATGTATGTTATATGTGTTCTGACTTTTATTAGGATATTGGTGTTAATTTTATCATAAAAGAAAAACCAGAATCCTTATCACTTTGTTGTCCGTCCGTTTGTTTGTTTTCAAGGTCCTTTGTTTCGGGAACGCGAGGAAATATCGAGTTGAAATTAAAACCGTATACTCAGGTCTACGGTCCCATGCAAAGAGAATATAATCACTACGTGTCTCATGAAGCTGTGAAAAAATGACTCCTAAGTTGACGTAAATAACTGTTTTTTTTTTTTATAAAAAACTACAACCCGACTATGTAAATTATAGAGCCTGTTTTACCCGGACTATTATTACGAATATATTGAGACTCATTTATTAAAATCGGACCAGTAGTTTAGGCGCTATGGTGGAACAAACATACATACATACATAGACTGCCAAAATCATTACCCATTCCTTTTGGCTACGCATAGTCGTTAAAAAAGAAACGGCCGTGTTTGCCACAAAAAACACATATTCTGCACTCTGAAGTTCAATCAAAGTTTATTGGGTGATTCCCGATCACCTAGAACTATGAAATTTGACAAGTAAAATTATTATAAATTAAATACTACAAGAAAAGAAAAAATCTGAAAACTGCACATTTGTAATTAAACCATAAAGTCTAAGAGGGGGTCGGAATTTCAAGTTGAAAGGTAAAATATACAGCCTTATTTTACTATGGCTGTTGATACGAATCTATTGACACCCCTTTCATTAAAATCAAACCAGTAGTTAGGCGCTACCACGAAACAAACAAACATACATACATATTATATGTATAATGTATGTATGGCTTCGCCGTAGTCGGGTAAAAACAGCGATTCTTGAACTATTTATGATTGATGATTTCCTACTTTGTAGTTTGTACGGAACCCTCGTTGGCGAGTCCGACTCTCTGTCCGGTTTTTTTTCTATACATACTTTCATGTTTCGGTAGAATAAAAAAAACTTAGATATCATTGTTAGCATAGAGGACCTTTTTGGTTCAATTTAGAAACGAGAAAAAATCACAAGGAGGCGTAAAAATTCTGTTAAATGAAAATAAAAATATTTCAGTAACTTAAAGAAGCCTTGAAAAATAAAAGTACTTATCGCTCGCAAAATTGTAATGTATATTCAAAGCACTTAATATTTCGTACATTAAATCCTTGTAAATGTGCCATAAATGTTTCGACACAGCTATCAATTCGAAACAAAAGGATGTTGAAATTACACACTGAGCATTAAAATATATTGCTTGACAATAACTTGTATGTTAAATGTATGGCTTCTACTGACTTTTCGGACATTGGCTATAAAATATAAATTCTTTCGTAAGCATTAATCCTAAGTTTACCACAGATAATTAATTGATAGATACGCATTTGTCTAATGCCTAGCGAAGAAAAGAGATGTTTGATTTTGGGCCAGTTCTATGTACACTACATAGGTAAATAGGAAAAAAATATGGGAATATCATAAAAATACAAAAAAAAAATTTGAAGAAGGGTACAAAAATGATTATTTGAAGAGTTTTTTATTTCGAGAACACTATTTTTAGGGCGGCCATGACAGTTGTTTTGGCTTGACCTTTAACGTAGTAGACAGTTTTACGAAGAGACGTCGTCTTGAATGTCATACGTCTTTCTTTGTCAAAAGTCATGTCATTGACAAAATGACATTCTTTAGTTAATTCTGATCTGATCCGCCATGTTTTATTTTACTTTGTGTTGCTCTCCTTAACGAAGTTAATTTAAATGTACATGGAAACGAAGTGAAATTAAACAAAATAAAGAATAGGAAACGGTTACTATATTATGTAGCTATATTTACGTGTACTGTACGTAGAGCTGACCCAGGCCTCATACATTTCCTGAACATCACTTTTATATTGCATGTTGTCATGCCCTTTTCGTGCTGTAGCTATCTATTGAGAATTGACATACGAGTATATTAATAAACTAGCTTTTTCCCACGACTTCGTCCGCGTGGAATTTGGTTTCCATACAAAATTTAAACCCCTTTTTCACCCGAATGGGGGCGAATTTTCAAAAATCCTTTCTTAGCGGATGCCTACGTCATTACAACTATCTGTGTCAAATTGCGGCAAAAACCGTTCAGTAGTTTCGGCTGTGCGTAAATAGATGAATCAGTCAGGTTTGCCTTTTATATATGTATTTAGATATTACCCCCCTACTAATAATAGTAGATTATGCACCAAGGGGATAAAGCAGTGTCTTACGTCACGGGTAGCATATTGGACCCTGAGCGTAACGAGGGACTCTAGAGTTAACTCCCGAGCGTAGCGAGGGAGTTAAAACTTAACTCCCGAGTGAAACGAGGGAGTTATGTAGAGTCCTGAGTAAAGCGAGGGGTCCAAGCTGCCCAAGACGAAGACAGGCTTTATCCCAGAGGTGCATACTCTACTTTTCATACCTACTGCGAGGCAATAAAAACCCAGGGCTACAAAAATATAACATTTATTTTGTTAAAAATTTATATTGATATTTGACACATTTGTCCAGTTATGGAGGGACAGAGTAATATTTTTATTAGGAACATTTATGGAAGTTGTGGTGGAGCAGTACTTAAAGATTCAGGAACTTGTGACTGACGATTTTGACACATGAGAATATTAAAATTATAGGTGGCCAGTTCGATTTTCGAATAAACTCTCAGCAATACCATATTATTATTGAAAAATTATATGATAGATATACGTATCTACTAGGAATTTTCATACGAATTTTAACGTTCCAAATTCAAATCACTTTAATCCCTTGGGAGTTTCATACAACATTATCTCCCTTGGGAGTCAATGACATGCTTTACGTTGAGATTGCGTGATATATAATCGAACATTGTCGAGCAGGTGGTATGAAATAGTAGATTATGCACCAAGGGGATAAAGCAGTGTCTTATGTCACGGGCAGCATATTGGACCCTGAGCGTAACAACGGACTCTAGAGTTAACTCCCGAGCGCAGCGAGGGAGGCGAGGGAGTTATGTAGAGTCCTGAGTGAAGCGAGGGGTTCAAGCTGCCCAAGACGAAGACAGGCTTTATCCCAGAGGTGCATACTCTACTTTTCATACCTACTGCGAGGCAATAAAAACCTCATTTTGTTAAAAGTTAATATTGATTTTGGACACATTTGTCTAGTTATGGAGGGACAGAGTAATATTTTTATTAGGGAGAATGTTAAAACACGAAACTGTTAAAATAACGTAGTAGGTACCTATTTTAATTTCTGAAAATAGCACCAAACACTGGCTTTTTTTTGAATCGCATTTTTCTTTTGTTATAGGTGGCCAGTTCGATTTTCGAATAAACTCTCAGTAATACCATATTATTATTGAAAAACTCTATGATAGATACGTATTCTATTAGAAGTTTTCATACGAATTTTGACGTTCCAAATTCAAATCACTTTAATCCCTTGGGAGTTTCATACAACATTATCTCCCTTGGGAGTCAATGACATGCTTTACGTTGAGATTGCGTGATATATATCCGATACATTGTCGAGCAGGCGGGATGAAATAGTAGATTATGCACCAAGGGGATAAAGCAGTGTCTTACGTCACGGGTAGCATATTGGACCCTGAGCGTAACGAGGGACTCTAGAGTTAACTCCCGAGCGTAGCGAGGGAGTTAAAACTTAACTCCCGAGCGAAGCGAGGGAGTTATGTAGAGTCCTGAGTGAAGCGAGGGGTTCAAGCTGCCCTAGACGAAGACAGGCTTTATCCCAGAGGTGCATACTCTACTTTTCATACCTACTGCGAGACAATAAAAACCCAGGACTACAAAAATAAAACATTTATTTTGTTAAAAATTAATATTGATATTGGACACATTTCTCCAGTTATGGAGGGACAGAGTAATATTATTATTAGGAACATTTATGGAAGTTGTGGTGGAGTTTATTTGAGCAGTACTTAAAAGATTCAGGAACTTATAACTGACGATTTTGACACGTGAGAATGTTTATAATTATAGGTGGCCAGTTCGATTTTCGAATAAACTCTCAGCAATACCATATTATTATTAAAAAACTCTATGATAGATACGTATCTATTAGGAGTTTTCATACGAATTTTAACGTTCCAAATTCAAATCACTTTAATCCCTTGGGAGTTTCATACAACATTATCTCCCTTGGGAGGCAATGACATGCTTTACGTTGAGAATTGAGATTGCGTGATATACCTAATAGGTTGGGGAAAAAGTCTTTTCGCATTATAGTATGTATGAACTTGTCATAAAATATCTTGGGCTATACCAATTGTTTCTGGCTGATTTTGGTATCATTAAAAAGTTTTAATTTTACAGAAGACAATTCCAAATTCAAATTAGGTAAATTTGAGATTTTCATTTGTTTTTCTTATTGTTAAAATGAGTGATTCTTATGAAGAATTTCGATACATTTTAAAATTTTATTACAAAAAAGGTAAAAATGCAACACAAGCCGCGAAAAAAATTTGTGATGTTTATGGACCTAATGCAGTATCTGTGAGAGTAGCGCAAATTTGGTTTAAGCGTTTTCAATCCGGAAATTTTGATATCAAACATGCACGTCGCTCTGGTCGCCCTGTTACAGACAAAACTGTTGCCATTTTTGAAAAAGTGGAGCAAGATCGACATATTAGTAGTTACGATGTAGCTGAAGAACTGGGGATTGACCACAAAACGGTTTTGGCGCATTTGAAAAAAGCTGGGTACACAAAAAAGCTCGATATTTGGGTGCCTCATGAGCTCACTGAAAGAAACCTAATGAACCGTGTACTCATTTGTGATTCTTTATTACGACGTAATGAAACCGAACCATTTTTGAAGAAGCTGATAACTGGTGATGAAAAGTGGACCACGTACGACAAGAACGTGCGAAAAAGATCGTGGTCAAAGGCCGGTCAGGCTTCACAGACTGTGGCGAAACCCGGGTTAACTCGCAACAAGGTGATGCTGTGTGTGTGGTGGGATTGGAAGGGCATTATTCATTATGAGCTGTTACCGCCAGGCACGACCATCAATTCTGAACTGTACTGCGAACAACTGATGAGATTAAAGCAAGAAGTTGAGAGAAAGCGGCCGGAATTAATCAACAGAAGGGGTGTGGTTTTTCACCATGATAACGCTAGACCTCACACATCTTTAGCCACTCAGAAAAAATTACGGGAGTTTGGCTGGGAGGTGTTAATGCATCCGCCGTATAGTCCTGACCTTGCACCTTCAGATTTCCACCTGTTTCGGTCGCTGCAGAATTCCTTAGGCAGTGTCAGGTTGACATCACAAGAGGACTGCCAAAACCACTTGTCGCAGTTTTTTCATCAGAAGCCCCAAACATTTTATAGCAATGGGATCATGTACCTACCAACAAGATGGCAAAAAGTTATCGAACAAAATGGCACCTATATACTTTAGTCACTTGTAAATAAACTTATTAAAAAAACCTTTTGAATTTTTATATAAAATGCGAAGAAACTTTTTCCCCAACCTAATATAATGGGACATTGTCGAGCAGGTGGTATGAAAATATTTTTACTAGCTAGGAGCTTGCTATAGTAAAATTTAATGATTTCAAACAATATAGGTTGAAGTAGGTATATTCATACAATTCAAAAGCTATTTAAGAATGTAGCTTTTGAATGGAAAAAGGTGTTCTTGTGTATCCTGGCAGTATAAGTTTCAAGTACAAAAATGTGGACAAATTTCACATGCGTACTAACCTGCCCACGTAAGTAAGTAATAGGGTCAGTTATCGAGATAAATACATCGAAACGGTAAAATTACGTCACAATATTTTGTAAAAAGAAGCAGCTGGTTGTATGACGCAATAACTGGTAAAATACTCTCAAAAATGACAACGTCGGCCGTTGCTCGGCGGCGTTCAAACACTACAAAACCTCGATAAGTCTTGTCTCTCTTATCTTTGCGACTTTCTCCAAATTAAAGAAATGATAACACTTTATGTATATAGAGACCTTCTGCTAAAAGGTATAATTCTGCTAATAGATATAAATACCTTTTAGCAGAAGATCTCAATGTAAAGTAGGTATTATAATTTGTAGAGTCATTGGGTAATGGGTATGTAACAAATAACATAGTTTGATAGGGATTTGGCCTAAGTCCTAGTGCTTACTTTTCTGCAAATTGGGTCAAGAAAAATTCATTAAAATTTTGCTTTCGCTTCAGGAGCTTAAAACATATTTATTGCAACAGAAAAATGTTGTTAGTAATTTCGGATATTTTGTATCTTTATCCTTAGATGTAATATTTTGGTGGTAAAATTTAAAAACAATAGACCTGGAAGTGAATGCAGTGTTAATTGATATGTCCTGAAGAAATATATTCCAACCCAATATAAAAACAGACCTTACGGCCTGTCCACATGTCCACGGTTGACGTCGTCAACGTAAAACACTGTGGTGTCGCGGCACGGTGCGTTGACATAACGTGTATCTTTATCCTTAGATGTAATATTTTGGTGGTAAAATTTAAAAACAATAGACCTGGAAGTGAATGCAGTGTTAATTGATATGTCCTGAAAAAATATATTCCAACCCAATATAAAACCAGACCTTACGGCCTGTCCACATGTCCACGGTTGACGTCGTCAACGTAAAACACTGTGGTGTCGCGGCACGGTGCGTTGACATAACGTGCAAATTCACGTCGCCTTAAAAATGCACGTTTCGATGCCGCGCCGGATCGCTGTACCATGTAAAATTCCGGTACATTCTGCGCCGGCCGGTGGCGTTGCCATGCCGTGAAAAATCACGATGCGGTAACGCACCGTGCCTCGAAGCCGCAACACCGTTGACGACGCCGTGACATACGTGACGTGGACATGTGCGCAGGAGCTTATTCTATCTCAAAAGTTGCTTGAATAAAAGCTCAACGGGACCTCACTCGTGAGTCGTGATCATGTGTAATCAAGTCACGCGAGTGTTGTGTGTTTTGTATGTGTCACAAGTGTCAACGCGATGTCAACAATGAATTAACCTTGAATGTGTTTACAATTGGGCGTTGTGCAGAAGGTTATGCACACGCTATGCATTTATATTTCCTTTATGCTATCTACAGACACACGAATTTGGTACGGAGCGTACAGCGAACCATATCCGGAGACCAAATTCGGTGTCGCTACACACGCACGAATTTGGTACGGTGCAGTGGAGCGAAACGCTCGACACTCGTGTGTTCGATTTTATGCTTTATTACATTAGCACAGAGTTCTATTTACAGTGCTGTTTTTAAACGACGACGATGATTCCCGCAATTCATTGATAACGGGTAGTGATACCAACACTTTAAAAATATTTCTCCCCAAATTTTACCCCTGATTACTTATACCATTGACAGGTCTAAGAGATAATAAGCTAGAAAGAAAGGTTATGTGTTTAACATAAAGACTTACGCGTGAATAACTTAAAACTAACTTGTCTTAATCTGATTTCACTCCCAATACATTTCACATCCCTGGCTATATACACACATTAAAATATTGTTTATTATTACATACAAATTGATTCATAAGGAGTAAACTCTAAACATCCTATCCCCTAGTAAACCTCCGTAGATACTTTCCCTAATCTTGGGGGGTACATCCCTAAGTTGGCAACACTGATACCGTTGTACGGCCTAACCGCCGGACTGCTCTACACACGCACGAATTTGGTACGGAGCGGATCAGATCCGATGCGGACAACGGTGAACTCTTCGCCTTCTTCGTATGTTCGCCGGACGGCCCTACACACGCTCGGATCTGGTACGGAGCATACCAGATCCGCTGTACGCTCCGTACTAAATTCGTGTGTCTGTAGACACCATTACATTTTCCTTTTGTATCATTCTCTGGTATTTTTTTTTAAATTTCATGTATACTGGGTGATTCGTTTCGAAGCAAAAAAACTTTAACGGCAATTTACAAGCCCCCCTGAGTTGCAGATTTTGTTGAAATTAAGTAAATTTTCTTTCTAATTAATTTTTCTTTTCTAATTAATTTTCTTTGTGACCTAAACACATTAAACTGGGTCTTTCTAAACTTTAGTAAGATTTTACACCAGACGCGTTGCTTCAACAGACTTTTCGTTTCCATTTTCCTGATACAAACAGACGTAAAACATTTTCGCAACTTGCAAAATGGTTCATAAACCTACATGGTAAGGTAATACCTATTCAAACGAGGCACGTATTGAGATAACACACGATTTCGTCTAGGCCGTGACGAACTTTCAAAATAAATAATAAATATAATCATACATTGTTGTACAAAGAAGTTTGGTTGCTAACTAATAATTACAGAATGTTGATGTTATAGACATTTTCACACTTCGCTAATCTTCGTTCACCCGTGCCAAGTAGGTACCGAACTTTTATTACGAGACCAGACAAAAGAAACATAGGTACATATTTAATACATTTTCTACAAAGTATACATAAGAATATATTTATGATTTTAATAAGACATGTAGATAAAACTAATCTATCTAATAACAATTGCCGCTATTGAGGCCACCCGAGACCCCAGAGCACCCTACCTGGCCCAGAGAGTGAGTATCGCAATCCAGCGAGGAAACTCTCTGAGCCTTCTAGGTACTCTACCTGGTGGGGACGACCTGGGAGATTTCTTTTTTTTTTTTGTAGCCTTTTAAGTTTTGGAGTATTTATTAATATTTTTTTAGTACTACTTTTATAGTTTGTAAATATTTTAACTGCCGCTTACATTGCTAGTGCCTTTTTTTTTTTTTTTTTTTTTTTTTTCCTGGGGGGAAAATGCTTTACGCATACCACCCAGGCGCAGGGGGCACCCAAGTGGTGATGTGGGACTCATGGTATACCCACTAAAACCCCCCCCATCTTCCTCCTCGCCGACTTCTGACGGGGCCACGGGAACGATACACACATCCGCGACCCCGCCGGCGGCAGCCGCCTACAAGCGGCTCCTTCGCGAAAGCCTAAAGGCCCTCCACGATAGGTAAGGTGCGCCTCCCTCCTCGGTCTCCACCAGTACTGTAGCAGACTCCCCCTGAGTCTGCTACTAGGAGTACATGGGTACCAGATAAACTGGTACCCGGTGGCAGATCAGGTCTGTGGTTCTGCCACCGACCACACCTCGGTCGCAGAGGATAGGGCAAGCGGCGCACCGCAATACCGACATGCCTCTTCCTCTGCGGCCCCACCAACGCCGCTTCGACGGAACGGCCCCGCCAGCTCGCAGGGGGTAGGGAGAGTGGCGTACCGTAATACCATCACGCCTCTCCCCCTGCGATCCCTCCACGGCCGCAGAAGATAGGGAGAACGGCGCACCGTAATACCGGCACTCCTCTTCTTCTGCGGTCCCACCTCCACGCGCGTCCTCTGCGGGCATGTTTAGCCCGCTGGGAGCGCCCTCCTCGGGCCAGCCGGCGGCAAACAGGCCGGCCCCGGTTGCCTCTTAGCTTCACCGTGGGTGACCAGTCCACGGTTACTAAGCCCCACCGCCACGACAAGGCGTGCAACCATCGGGGGGACATTGCTAGTGCCTAGTTGCGACGACGCTCGGTTCTAGTAGATATAATCTTTCCTCTCTAGTTTTCCTTTACATGCATATCACACAAAAAACCTTTGCAAAAATAAGTTGCGCAAGATCTACCAGCCCAATTTCAACAGAACAGGACGAAGTGATATTGCCCGCATTGCACGAAAGTACCGCCAAGGCTTCATTATAATAAAGTCTATGTTGTAAACGTATAACGAGATTATTATTCTTATCCTCGGTAATTAGTAATTACTAAGTATTTACAAATTACACAAAAGATACTAAAAACATAAATTAATATATTTATCCATCTAAACAAATTGAGTAAAACAATTTTTAATGTTAATTATTGTTAGCAGGTGCTTGAGATTTGATTATTTAAATATTATTTTTTTTTCACAATATGGCGTCCAGTAGTCGCCACATTGAATTTTCACTAACATCATGTCTTTAGTGACACTCACCGGACTAAGAGGAATCGATTGACATGCGAATCATAAAAATCGGTCCAGGGCCCCGATTCTCGTGCTTCGAATATCGGTTCGATTGTCAGTCTGTTCCGCTTGCACACGCATGATTTGACGCCTGTGTGAATGAGTCAGCGCGAGAATCGAACCGAGATTCGAGGTACGAGAATTAGGGCCCAGGGCCCCGATTCTCGTGCTTCGAATATCGGTTCGATTGTCAGTCTGTCCTGCTCGCGCACGCATGATTTGCCGCCTGTGTGAATGAGTCAGCACGAGAATCGAATCGAGATTCGAGGTACGAGAATTGAGGCCCAGGCGTTTGGTCTTTATAGAATATAGTGCTTCAAAGAAACATACAAACATACATAGGCTGATAAACACATCACCACTCCTTTTCGTTGCGCAGTCGGGTAAAAAATAATCGTTTATTTATTCATTCATACCTGAGTCCACAATATTATTTGATCTTTAAAAAGGTATTATTGCTTGGTAGCCTAAAAAGGCTAAGAATCTAATGATAAGAGTCATATAGTATCTTATTGGCATGTTTTGTCTCCGTTGATAGATTTTATATCTAAGTAAGCAGCGAAACGACACATAGGTATTATAAGATTGTGTAAAAGGCCCTTAGTCTAATCTTTAAGTCAATGACTGTGACAATGTCTTCTAGTTTACATAAGTTCATCATAGAATGACCCATTTGAATGTGCTCATGTTCCGGACTCTCAAGACATGTTCTCAAGCTTAAAAAGGCTAAAGCTCGCCTAAGCAAACGAGGCTACTATCATTTTTAAGTTCGGCATAAAAAGGACCCAATTCAATCTACTAATGATAATTAGGCTTATTTTCTAGAAGGTAAGAGCCTATTTTCTCTGGCTACAGAAATAATAGTGACAGTTTAGCCAAATGATGTAAGTGGTGAATAAGGTGAGCGGGCTGCGACCGGGCGCATGGTGCACAACCCGCCCAGCCGGATTACCACGCAGCTGTGGGAGCATGGAAGTGACTTCAGACACTCCCAAATATGGAACACCTTCTTAATATTAACTTTTCATTATCATCACCATCAGCCCCACTGCTGAACGTAGGCCTCCCCAATGAGCGCCAAGCATTCCGATCTAGGGCAGCCCTCATCCATCCGCTGCCGGCCACCTTCTTCAAATCGTCGGTCCGTCGTGCCGCAGGACGATATATGTATAAGAAATAATAAACCTTTTTTAATAAAAATAAATCTTATATATAAGAGTTAATCGATAATTTAATAATAACAATATCGATGGACGCTTCACACAACGTCATTCTGGCCCCGCGTGGTAAGTACGCGAAGAACTTGTGTTACCGTAACCGTAAATATACTTCCCGTTGTTAACACTCTACCCGTACCCGTAACACTATTACGGGTACGGGTAGAGTGTAGATAACGGGAAGTATATTTACTACTTTTATACTATACATATATTTAAGATTTTTATAAAATAAATCCATTTTTTAGCCTTTAATTTATTATCCCAAACAATACATAATAAGGTAAGATTAAAAAAAAACAATAAATTTATTAAATTATAAACAACAATATATTATTTAATACATATCCATGACCCAGGAACATCGAATACTTTTTATTCTCTCGGTGAGATTCGAACCCGCGACCTCCGGCTAGAGCACCGATGCGCTAACCACTGCGCTACACAAGCCGTCACGTTTAAACCAGAGTTCCTTGAACTCAGAAGTATATGTAGTTTGATTTTCGATAAGTAGTTTTTTAGGTAGGTAAACAAAATAATATTTCAAAATAAAATAAATAATTTAATTGTTAAGAAACATTTTGGTTTGCAAACACTTTAAATTTGAGAGTGGAGTATTTTTCTTTAGTTTCCTTAATTTCGCTATTAAAATTCATGGTCACATAATATCGTGTTACAATGTTTCGCTGAAATTTAAATTCCTTATCAAATGAGTCAGGGCTCATCTAGTTTTCACAATCTGTGTCGAAATCTCTTACCCAACGAATAAGGCGATGTGATTAGACATAAAAATTCCCTGCTACGTTTACTAGGAAAAATGTGTGCCGCTCTGATATCTATCTACAGATCTTTGATCTAATACAGCTATTTATTATGATCAATATTTTATATAACACATATGATTGTATGTGAGAAAATGCACGGCAAGATTGTGAATCGCGATAGGCAAAATGAGCTTAAGGGTCAATTCCCACCGAAACGATACGATAAGCGGCGCTGAATTTTTAAGATCTAGCTATTCAAAATTTAACTTTATTCGTTACACAAGAAAAACCACGTTTCATTGTAAGAATCCGAATGTCGTTACACCGCGTTGCACAGACCATGTGCAGTATTATGACTGTTCTCATATGAAATGTACATCTTTTTGTGCAGTGAAGTTTAATTTTGAATTGCTATCTTAATAAACCGATATCCAAAGTAAAAGTAAAAAATACATAAAAAAGTACGAAATACAACTTGTTTTCTAAATAAATCCCCTTTTAAATTTGGCTAAAATTTTGACTATTTCTCTACTCAATCTTCTTAATTTTGAAGTCGCTACCAGCCCAGACAGTATCGTACAATATTTTATAGAACTTACGTTCAAATTTGCTGGTACCGTTACTAACAATGTTACTTCAGATATGCGGTACTTATTCGTAGATGGCAGCGAAATTTACGTCTATTGTAAATTATTGTTATGCAGACATTTTTATTACTTTATAAATAAACCGATTTGAATAATTTAAACATAAAATATGTGTATTGCAAAACTGCAATAAATTCAACTGGCCTTGGTTTGTTGGATCATCGCTCAGGGTCAAACGGGCAGTGAATTCCAAACTGCTGCTCATTTCGGATACAGAGGTCGGGCTTACTTCGGATAAGCAGGTTGACCTTATTTCGGATACGAAGGTCAACTCTATTTTGGATACAGAAATTTGGGCCATACTGACCATCCAGCCTATGTAAATCTAGCGGTAGTGGTGTTAAATGTGTCAATAATTTTAACTGAGGAGCTGGCGAACAAAACCGGAGAAGTCCACTATAATTTCAAAACCTTTTTTTTTTCGAATCGTGATATCCAAGACCTGTTGCGTCGATCCCTGTTAATATTTTCAATCAAAACCGGCTCTAAGTAGGCCAAATAAGGTTTTAAAAGTGCATTTTCAAAAAAACCGGATTAGTCCGATATCCAAAATAAGTTTTTTAGCCAGTGTGTAAAATTTATTTTTGTGGACTAATCCGGTTTTGTTCCCCAGCTCCTCAACTCATCTACTAGTCCGCTTCAATTTGACACTATTGATAGACGTAGGATTTGCAGGTCAGGAAGGCCCTTTATTATTCGCACTTATTTCGGATGGGACAGGTGACCTTTCAGATACGAAGGTCAACCTTGAACCTAATGCTTGTACGAAAGTCGAATGAGTAAGTATCAAAGATAATAAAATTAAATATGCTATTGCAACATATGAGTTATGGAGGTGATTCATAATTTTATTTTTAAGGTTTTTATTTTGTAAATGAATTTTAAATCAAAGTCAAGGACGATACTTTAAATAGTAGAGTACTTATTGCTATTTGCTATGGTTCAACTATTTAGAATAATAAGAAACGCTTTATTTATTACTTGAAACAGGATGTATCACTTTTTAAACTAAGGCAAATAATATATATTACTAACGTAACTAAGGGCCGCTTGCGCAGATCTGAGTTTAACTTATCCCTGGGTTAAAATCATGCCTTCTCTTTCATAAATACGAAAAACGAGATATACAAAATGATATTTAACCTAGGGTTAACTTTAATCTAGATCTGCGCAAGTGGGACTAAACTAAGAGAGATAAATTAAAAAAATGACAGAGATCTTTATTTACGGCTATAATAAAACGGATAATGAATATACTGTGTACTTGTTATAAATAAGGGTTAGTTTAAATTATATTACCCACTCATCTATATCTCTTCACAATAGAGTTTCTCATTTGGGTAAGCAGAAATTCAGCACGAATCTCAGAAAAGTTGTTATGAAAAATGTTGATTAATAATATTAATAAATAATAACATCGATAACAGATGCAACTCGTTTATTTACTTAAAATGTGGCAACAATATAGGTAGGTACTTATTTATTAAATAAATGGTAACACTCGCCGTTAAAAATTATAATAATTACATTACAAAATATTACGACAGCCTGAGCCACGCGTAACTATTTTCGGAAATCCTGCCTTTTATCGTAATTTAAATTTTTAAAATTAGAAGCAAATTACCTATAAGCTTGATAAAAATTAAGATAGTATGATAATTTAGTAATTTTAAACTTTATGAGTCTTAACTCATAACTGTATTCATTAAATGATAGTAATTATGATTAAAAATGACATTGAACAAATAACGACTTAAACCTTTATTTTATAAAAAAAGCGAATGAAATAAAATAAAAAAAAATTGCTGGAATCGAGCATTGCGCTGAGTTCTGATACATAAAAAATAAATAAAAAGAACACAAAAATATTTATATGACCGGGATTCGAATCTACCACATTCCGAATTTTCGAACAAATCAAAAGTTACTCATACCAAACTGCTAATAAAACTGACGTGGTAGAGTCCAAATTATTGTTATATTGTTGCACGACGAAGGAAAAATATATACCTATAGCTTAAAATACACAGTTACCTAGGGATAAGACCTAGCTAGATCGATTTTTCTCCCCCAAAATTCCCTGCACACTAAATTTCATGGTACTACTAGGTACAATACGGCCGATGTATCTTGGCGGGTCTGAACTTCGCGCGGAAGGTTATGCAATAACTGTTTCTAAGTGTTTTCGTATTTATTTTATTTGTACTAATTGATCAACTGTATTAGGGAAATTTTATTAGTACATAGGTATATAAAAATAATACAATAACAGTTTTCTTCACGAGTTATACATGCGCTAAAGTTCGCAGAGCCTATGTTCAGACCCGTCAAGATACAGCGGCCGTAGTGTAATAAATACTTGGAGCCGTTTTCGAGAAACCCATTATATATGTCACCGTAAAATTGTAAAAACCGTTAGATTGTAAAATAACTAACTAGATTATAAAAATATGTCGAAAGATTCAAAACTATATATTGATAATCTAACTAAAAATATTATGTTAAATTATAGGCAGAATATTCGCGTCGGAAGTCTATCAACATTTTACAATTTCACTAGTAATATTACAATCTAACGGTTTTACAATTTTACGGTGACATATACATATGTACTATATATACAAGATTGTATCGTTTAAAGTAGGTACAAGATTTTCGAGCCCGTTGAACTCTTTTATATGTAGCGGTGACGGTGCAGGCCGTGCAGCTCCATGTTTCGAAAATGTTTATTTTATCATCAAATATTTTGTATCTTTATTTAGAATCTTTCCTAATTAATAGTTTATTTTATGATTTAAAAGTAAATAAAACACTAAGATTGGTACAAGTATTATATATATAGGTAGTATTAGTACAAATGTCATGGGATACTCATCCCAACTTACCTGTCCGGTAGTTGTGGTATAGTATACGGGTACGCGACCCCGGCTTCCCTAGCTATTACTGTCCTATCCCTTGCCCTCCTGGGCGGTAATATCCTACATTTCCTATTTCCCCCCCTAATTTACCAATCTTCCTTTCCACACCACACATCCTTCCCTTTCCCTATTTCTACCCTCTCCGCCAATCCGTGGAAACGCAATGGATAATCGTAAAAAATAATTTAATTATCCAAAATGGCGGCGATGTGGTTCGCCACCCATCACGTCTCGTTTCTCGCGGAGGCGAAAAGTGGCCTACGGAGAGCCGCTTCGCTACGTTGCATATAAGAAGAGGAATGGATGGTAAGAATGAAAGTGGATGAAGCGAAACAAGTATGTAAGGATCGTAGCAAGTGGAAAGAAGTGGTCTCTGCCTACCCCTACGGGAAAAAGGCGTGATTATATGTATGTATGTATGCAAAGATTCCAATTTTGACATTATTGGAATGAGTTTGAATTTGGAATTGTAGAAAAAATATTTTACGATTCCAATGTCTACAAAAAGGTTTAAGGTAGTAACACACTGACCACACTAGGTATTGTTGGCAACAAATTATATAATTACGTACGTTTATTTATGTAATTGATATTACGATTACAATTATACGCATAGAATTTTAATTGTACGAATGCCATGAGCGAAATTAGACTCTTCGTGAATAAATTATAATATCAATACGTTTTTGATGGTTACATATTAATCTAAATTTTGTTTATTGGTTCTGAACTCTACTAATTATTATTATCGTGAAGGTTAAACTAATATTTATAAACACTAAATTGACACATAAACATACATTTGAATACTATGAATACATTTTGCATTATTTAATCTTAATGACCTATATCATCAAAAACAATATCAACAACTCATTTTATTGCGAAATAATAATTAGCTTATCTCATAGGCCACAGTAAGTGCATTTAAAATATTCACACCCAGATTTTTTAATATATTATTACATGTGTATTAATAACTACCGACACCGATCTCGGCGACGGTGGCCGGTTTCATTGAAACCAGGCCAATTACGCAGAAGTAATTTTATAGTGCCCAAGTGTGTGCGCAGTACCCAAGAGCACTCTTTCTTCCTTTACTCTCATAATCCAGTGGGACGGATAACCGACACGACTGACGAGAGATCAGGCGCAGGTCCGACTTTTTACATGCACATCCGACGCATGAATCATCTTTCTTGTCAGACAATAAAGAGATCAGCCTGCATTATCTTAACCAAACTTAGAAACAACATTTTTTGTTGTTCCAATGCGGGAACCGAACCCACGATCTCCGAGTCGAGAGCCAGATATGCTCTAACCACTAGACCACGGAGGCTGTATATAAGTGTGTAACTTATATACAGCCTCCGTGGTCTAGTGGTATACTACTGATAAACTACTGATAAGTGTCAGTTAACTGCATGTTTTGTCTCTGCCGCTCGATATAAAGTAAGCAGCGACAAAAATAACGGATCAACTTGATCCGTCATTTTTGTCGCTGCTTACTTCAAAACTTATTAGGCGATCGTGACACAGGCCCTTATTATAAGATCGTGAAAAAAGTTAGGACTTGTTTCACGATCTTACAATAAGGGTGTAGTAAAATAAAATGTGATTTATTTATTAGCAGGAGGTGTTTAGGAATAGGTGCATTGTGAATATGCAAAGCTCAAGCGGTACAAAGTAGGGGCATGTAAACGAAGACTTCGCACGTTGCACAACTTTATGGTCACATAAACTGGGAATAGAGCCTATAAAATTGGTAGTAAACATTTACAAAAGTCTTTTTCATGTAGCTTTCATTGACAGCCTTGTGATTATCTGTTTCGTCGTTCGTTGATACTGGATAGTGTATGTAACTAAAACTTTAACAGCCTCCGTGGTCTAGCGGTTAGAGCATTGGCTCTCGACTCGGAGGTGGTTCCACACCTGATTGTCTGACAAGAAAGATGATCCATGCGTCGGATGGGCATGTAAAAAGTCGGACCTGAGCCTGATCTCTCGTCAGTCGTGTCGGTTATCCGTCCCACTGGATTATGAGAGTAAAGGAAGAGAGAGTGCTCCTGTGTACTACGCACACACTTGGGTACTATAAAATGACTCCTGCGTAACTGGCCTAGTTTCAATGAAACCGGCCACCGTCACCGATATCGGTGTGGGGAGTTATTTATATTTTATTAACTAAAACGATACAACGATCGCAATAGTTTTAAAGAAAATATTTGATAAACATCCGTATGAACCTGATAGATCCTGGTAAAGATTTGGTAACCAAAACTGAGAAAACCCTCATGGGTCCAAAACGGATTATCCGGAATGTTGTAACGCTATAGTCATCTATAGCGTTACAACATTCCGGATAATCCGTTTTGGAGGCTTGAAAAGAGGTCAAGTACCTAGTAGTGTTAGTAGGTAATGTTATTAAACATATGCAAAAAATCTTTATTTTGTTTTTTATTGTAAATTGATCTTATCTCATAATATTGCTTTTCTTTAAGGCCCCCACAGACGAGAGGCCGATCGTTTCAGCTGGAACTGACGTCAGTTCGGCCTGAACGGATTCGAGCACACACACGGAAAAAATCGCATCCAATCCAATTTACGTCAGTTTGGCCTGATCTGATTCGTGCCCACACACGGAACAGTCGCATCAGTCCATTCTAGTTTGCCGCGCGCTACGGTCGTGTTTATGAATTTTGTATTTAAACACCGCGAAAACTCATACAACGCTTGTACACGACACACGCCCGCACGGCCGCGGCTCGGGCAAGAACTGAAGCGATTTGTCCACACACGGTCAGGACAGGCCGCGCGTTCAGGCCGATCGGTCAGGCCAGAATTAATGTTGCCAACTTAGTTATTTTACAAAATTTTACTAAATTAAGTATTTTATTCCCTCCTTGGTAGAAATTTAGTTATTAGTAGTGTTTAAGTAGGAAAGAGCCAGACAGTAATGATATGCAAAATAGCTACTAAATACGTAATATTTCCTAGTATATTTTAATTTAATGGTAAAATTTATAATCAAATTCAAATAATGAAAAAAAATTAATATAATAAAACCTAAAATGCAGTGGTTTTTGGGGGGCTTCAGGAATTCCTAAGTTAAGTACCTTCTTTAGTAGTTTTAGTAGAAATCGATACGAGTTTAGTAGTTTCACAAAAAAGAGCTGGCAACACTGGAACGAATCGCTTCAGTCCGTACGGCCGCCTGATGCGATCTCGAAATTGCACACACACGATACGATTTTGCATCCGTTCAGGCCGAACTGAAGGCAGACCGGACCATGTATGGGGCCCCTTAGACTTTACATGCGTGTGAGATTAGATCTCTTCTTATCTATAAATTAAAATAGGCTCTAAACTAATTAAATAGGCTCCGAAACTACTAGACCGATTTTAATGAAATTTGGCACAGATGTAGAGCAGACCACGGGGAAGGACATAGGCTACTTTTTATTGCTAAAAAATGTACGGTTTCTGCGAAATTAACTTTTGCGCGTACGAAGTCGCGAGCAACATCTAGTTTTATATAAAATCAATACCAACACTTATTATAATTTTACTCATTTGAATAAAGCTGAATGTACCGTGTGCTTAAAGCAATCTTAATAATTTATAATATTGTATAACTTTAAAAACTCGCAATGTAAACTTGCAGTTAACCTTTGACACGCTTTACTTATTTTTGCAGAATGATTGTATTCTTTCTATTTATTCTATTATTCTATTCTATTATCTTTTCCTTTTATTATAATATTATAATTTGCTTTCTTCTAGTTTTTTTCCGTCGTGTGAAAGCAAATTTTTTGTACTCACCAGGTCATTGCTGATAAAGCTGATGTTAGAGGCCACCACCCCGTTCAGCAGCAACAGAAGACCCGCCAGCCGCATGGTGACCACATCACAAACACACACTAAAGATCTACCATCATTGCACTACCCTAAAAACAATAGGCCAATTTATCCTTATTCTCGATCTATGTCAAAACTTTTCGTTTCTGAGTTTTTTTTTCCCCGTGAGTCTTTTTTTTTGCAAGACTTTTCACCCCTTGCAACTTTTGTTTCGCGACTTTTTTAATCAGTGGTGACCGCGTAGGTGCAGGTTGGCTTTGACAATGTCAGCGCACGCGCGCAGTGCGCCCGCGCCGCGCGTCTGTTGCTCAACACGTCTGATATCACTGACGTCTCTCCGCTTGATAGTGATGATGGATGAAGGCTATCATGACTATCAGCGGCGGGAAGGCCTCTATATTAATATTAAGTATAGCGCTGAAGGTTGTACTCGTAAGCTGTACCTAGAGCTTACTCATTATGTTGCAATCATTTTCAGTCGAAGTCGCGCAAAATACATAGTACATGGTTTAAACCGGATTAAGTTTCCCAGGTGATCTCTTAACTTTCCAACTCAACTAGACTATTTGTCTGCGATAAGTGGGTACGTCCTAACTCGTCACTTGAGATATGTGAAATCGATTAGAATAATCGATATTAATATTATA
Organism: Glaucopsyche alexis; assembly: GCA_905404095.1. Classification (NCBI taxonomy): domain Eukaryota; kingdom Metazoa; phylum Arthropoda; class Insecta; order Lepidoptera; family Lycaenidae; genus Glaucopsyche; species Glaucopsyche alexis. The sequence goes on along the minus strand of FR990048.1, from coordinate 21,258,518 downwards.
CATTTAGTCAACATTTAGTGCAAAATACATTCACACTCAGGCAAGCAAAACATTTGTAAAACATTTTCCAGCTCTATTCACAATTAAGGACCGTTAACTTCCCGAAAAGTGAGATAAAAACCCTTAAAATAGACCACAATAAATAAATAATAATATACGTACTTTTAGCATAAAATAATTATGAGCACCATACCAACATCCAAAACTTTAAACATGTTTTACATATTTTATCAGACATCTCGTGACGGTTTAACGTATTTTGGTAATACTTAATTGGTAGGCCTATTTTCGAATTTTCTTTAAGACAATCCGAATCGCAGGAAGGGCAGTTTTTTATTGTCGAAACCTACAGCAGTTGTATACGTTTAGGAAACATTTAATGTGTTGCGGAAACTATATATTGCTGGTATGTAGAGTGTTGGCTACAAAAACAGTAGGATGTTACAGTAAGGCAGTCAGCGACGCAATAACGTTAACGTTTACGTCAACTACGTGACAAGCACAAGTAACAAACGACGGGGTCACCTATAAATAAATTGTAATTTACCTAATAACATGAAGGATTGTTTAAATAATAATGGATGTATATAGACAATTACCTAACATCGTTAAAATATAAATATGTATGGATAGATATTTATAGACGTAAATTTACTATGGTCAATGGGTAAATTTACTATGGTCAATGGTAGTCGCGAATGACCTGCTTAGCTGTTAAAAAGCGACTTTAAATAAATAAATAAATATTGCTTACTGGCGCACTCATTGTGAAGAAGATCAGTTATGACTACCATAATGTGGCGAATACTTCACTAACCTATCTTAACTTTCAGCAGTAAGGCCGCCAATTTGGACTTTTTTTTAAATGTTATTCTGTAAGAATTTATTTTTAGTTTCTAGTTCAGATAAAGAGTTTTTATTAACATTATTATTATTATAACCTAGCTGAGGGCCTAGTCAAGATGCATTCGATAATTACGACAGCGAAGTTCGAAAACAAAATGTATGGGATTTGACATAACGCAACGCAAGCGACATGTCAAATAACGATGACGTATGTCAAATCCCATACATTTTTGATTTCTAAGTTCGGCGTCGAAATAATCGAATGCATTTTGACTAGAGGCCCTGATTTCCATCAGGCGGCATCCGTTTACTCGCTTGCCCCTAATGTCATAAAAACAATTAAAGGTTGACCACAAGGCTCGAGTTTGTGCTCCACATTTTGGTTGCCTAGTCTGGCAGTTAGGTATAAGCCTAGTCTATTTATCGATTATATAATATATTATATATTTTGTTGATATTGAATGGCTTAGGGCGAAGATTGTTCAGTCTTAAGATTTGCAGAATTTGCAGCATTTATAAATAACCAGCTTTTGCCCGCGGCTCCACCCGCGTAAATCCAGTATCCCACGGGAACACTACTTTTTCGGGATAAAAATCGAGAGCTTAAATTACTACCATACCAAATTTTATCAAAATCAGTTCAGTAGATTTTGCGTGAAGGAGTAGCAAACATCCATCCATCCGACCAAGCATCCATCCATCCATCCTCACAAACATTCACATTTATAATGCGTAGGACTAGAGGTCGCCATGCGGTCGAAATTCAACCATAATTTACATTTAAATTTTAAGTTTCAACTTTTCTTTGAGTGCTGTTTCCTCTTAGATAGGTACCTACGCAAAAAAAAAATCTGATAGCGCGGTCGCGGTATCACCAAGTTTAAAGCGGCCGTACTTAACTATCTTTTCTCGGAGCATTTCGCGGCTTTTTCGGGCCCCCATATTTTCGGGCCTCCATATTTTCGTTTGTAATTAAGCACAATGGCACAAGCTAGTATTTTAAATTTCAAAAAATCTTTAAGAATTACAAGTGCATTCTGATTTTTTTAAATCTCCAAACCCTACCCTGGTCAAAGAACTTGTAGGCCTATAATGCCTATATTAAAATTGTATTTATTAAAGGCTTGTTTTTTCATTTAGCATTTTCAAAATTACTTGGCTTTTTCATTTAGGTACTTAATGTTTTTGTGGAATGTAAATTTTGTAGACAAAATTGCAGGAACCTTCCTCTACATAAACTTTAACTGTGCCAAATTTCAATCTCCTCCGTATGCACAATTCTTAAAACTGTACTGAAAATTTTTGCTTTACGTATATTTATATAGCCTACGGAACCCACACGCGTGTGGAGAGACGGTTAATATTCATGACCATCATTACGAGTTCACGCCAACTGTGTCAAGGAGTGTTGCTTTCCACTAAAGTGAATGTCGCTTTATTAAAACTTACCCCAAACAGCCTATTGCGTGGATAAATTCTTGATAAATCCTATAAATAAGTAGTTGTCTTAAGCCTTCGCTTGCAAGGGTACCAGTTACCACGGTATCAAAGACTTTTGGTACAGAGGGGCAATTCTGATAAATAAAACCTGCAATAATGTAATTACAATCAAGTCCCTATACGCTAAAACTCTCAAACGGTGTTTTTATGAACGTTAACCCTTAACTGTAGTCGTGGGTCCAGTGGACCCATGTTTAATCTTTGATCGCGTGTAAAAAACAAAGCGTGTGCCTCAGCGCCTCCCGCTCTTAGGTACCTTCCGACGTTACGCCAGAGCGCGTTGAGAGGAACGGACGTGCTTCGCTCGCTACTACAAAGGTGAGTATAGGTGTGCATGTGGGTCCCACGGACCCACCACTATATTTGCGTAACTTTTTTTTAGTTTCTGTTCATTATTAATTTTATTTATTTTTTATTTATTTGAGATGGCAAACCAAAGAAATATTTCTGCAGATAGAGTTGATATAATAGAGCACTGGTTAAACGAACCAGACAGTGATGAAGATGAAATCGGTAGAAATTCACCCACATCTCGAAATAGTGCTCTCACCACCCACTCAGAAAATGACGAGTGATCATGACTCAAACTCTGAATTGTCTGTAAGTGAAGACACTTACCAAGATGAAGAAGTGGATATACAGACCAGTTCTACCGGATGTTTTACGGGAAAACGGTATGCAATTCATGCTTATTTAAACTTGATCATCAGTTTACGATGTCAAAAATTTTTTGGAAGAAGTTTTTTTGTTTTTGTTTTAACTCTTTAAAGTATTATTTTTGTACATTAAACGAGTTGCAGTTATTTTTTTTTTTTGCGTTTTTAAATTTTATATGATATTTTATAAGTAAATAACGACTGATTAAAAGAAATGTCATTATAGATAAGAATAATAGTTTATATTATTGATTTTGTTTAACATTACGATTGTTAATGTTTAAATGTAAAGTTTAATAAAAATAAAAACTTAAAACGGAAATGCATTTTTATTTTATTTTAAATCAAAAATAGGCGGGTCCCGTGGACCCACGACTATATAAGTGTGACTATTTTTCACCACTACGTTAAGGGTTAAACTAACGTGAAACGCGCTCTGATTGGTCGAAACTCGAAACGTCATAAAATCCGTTCATGGTAACATGCCGCTTCACTTTCAATCCAATCAAAGTAAAATAATAATAATAATAATATCTATGGACGCTTCACACCACGTCAATCTGATCCCGTGGTAAGTTCTCGAAGAACTTGTGTTACGGGTACCAGACAACGGAAATATATTTAATACTTTTATACTATACACATATTTAAGATTTTTATTATATTATACATATATTTAATACACATCCATGACCCAGGAACACAGAAAAACTTTTTGTTCCTTCGGCGGGATTTGAACCCGCGACCCCCGGCTTGAGCACCAACACGCTCAACCAACTGAGCCACAGAGGTCGTCAAAAAAAATGAAAGTCTACTTTAAATACGAGAATTGAGGTTCAGGTCTCAATTCGGCAAAAAAGTTTATTATTAATTTTAAATGAACAATGACAGAATTATTAATTTTACGTCACCGACCACCGTAATATGAATGTAGCATAACATGTTACTTAAAATGTATGTAGTCTATGTACTCTTGTAGTTGTAACTTGTAAGCCATTGTAAGCGCGATTCCGTGGTAAAAACTCTTTAGTAATTAAAAAATAGTTATTTAAAAAATCCAAAATACGTATCATAGAAAAAGTTTGTATCTGTACATCACGATGTTTTCTTGCTGACCGTACTATTATTATTAACCGCTCTTTCGAAGTTCATGCAAAATCAATGTACCGGACAATTTTATTGCACTGAACATTTTTATTTTCTAGACCGTAACACATTATTAATAACAAATCTATGGTTGGATACTCAAAGCTACAAATAGTAAATTAAATTGTGTTCTATTGAAATAACTTGCTTGAGATATCTAAGATTTTTTTAAATTTCTCAATTCGACATACCTACGTGTAAAATGCAAACCTTGAACGCAGGATAATATAAAGGATGTTGTACTGCTGCTTGGGCAGCACGAATACTCCACCACAGAGGAAATTACGCGGCACAAACCCCAACCACATCGTACAGTTTATGAGCAGCATAGGGTTGGGGCAGGTACTATAACGCGAAGGAGTCACAAATCACAATAGATCCACTTGGGTCGCAGTAACGTCAGGCTCGATTTTGACCTGCCTTCGGAAAGAAAAAAAACTGCTGCAGAAGCTGAGACGTGACGGTTGTATAAAAAATCAAAACCCTTATAAATATTGGCTACTTAACCCTAAAAAGGGCTGATAAACAAGTGGTTGAATGCGTTATTGATTACCTAACCAATTTGAGCTGGGCTGAGTTTACCTAATTAATATAATTGCCTCGATGTAAACTAGGTCGAAACGGCACGATGTGTAAGACATGAACCGATAAAATAACCTGTAACTTACCTAACATTATCATATTATATGAAAAAATCTTATTTGTTTACGGGTTGGCATTAAAGCATAGCTGACTGTCTATTTATTTATTTATTTTAAGATTTTGTGCCCAAAAGGTAAAACGGGTTATGGCTTTATTTGTTTTATGGATTACCCTATTACTGCGATTTCGCTGTCTGCCTGTGCGTCCTTCCGTCTGTCACAAGGATGTATATCACGGATAGCTAAAGAAATGAAATTTCTACAGAAGGTGATAGGTATTTCCGTTGCCTCTGTAACAACAGATACTAAAAGCAGAATAATATATTTAAATGGGCTCCACTTCAATATTTATTTCATTATCTGTACTTGCGCTTGATCTCTCACCAGTCGTGTCGGTCATCCTTCCCACATTATGACTTAATTATGAGAGTAAAGGAAGAGAGAGTGCTCTTGTATACTGCGCACACATTTGGACACTATAAAATTACTCCTGCGTAACTAAGGCCTGTCCAAATCAAAACAAATCATTTATTGCAAGAATGTGGTGGTATACATGAGGTCTTAAAAAGTTACAAAATAAATAGAGCCTACATTCTGCTTCAATGAAACCGGCCACCGTCACCGAAATCGGTATGGGGGGATATTTTTATTCATATGTGTATTATGTAAGATTCACGTTTGTTGTATGGTCAACAAAAGTGAATTTTTTGCCAAGTTGTACGGAAACCATCGTGCGGGAGACCGACACGCACTTGGCCGGTTTTTTTAATTTCCGTTCGGCAGTTTATTCCGTTAATAGCACTTGTAGGCTTGAACGAAGGCTTGCTTGGTTCATGGCTGTGTACATGTCTGTCTACGTTCCTACATTTTGATGCCGTAGAACCCGTAGCCTGGTAAACTATATTTTAGTATTGCAGTTGTAACTCTAAAGAGAATATAGCGTCTAGTTATTATACCTATATTCTTATTATATTATAATATTATTCAATTCTTGCAGTATTTTATGAATGAAATTATTTAAACTACTATAATTATTTTAGAGCGGTTAAACGACAGGTGCTAAGCGAACCTACGCACTACGGTTATCCGTTAACCATAGCTTTATGGTTAATCATACCGATTATGTCTAGCTTATAGAAAGTGATTTACCAGTTCACAATCTGAAGTTAAAAAATTGTCAAGTGTGTTTCGTGCATAGATTTTGTTCTATAGTTCATTCATTAACCAATAAGGACTTTGTTGTTTTCAATCAGCAAAGGATTTAATAACTAGTAAAAGGTATGGTAATAATTCGTAATTTAAATACAATTTTTACACGCCTTAAGCATAAACAAAACATATTTTACGTAAGAAACATAATATCAGTCACACACCGCCTTAAGGTGGGTGAGATGAGAGTTATGCTTATGACACACATTTGTGAAGAAAACCCAAAAGTCAAATGTCGTATAGTACAATTATTGTGGAGTTATTGCACATTTACGGACTGCAAAAAATTGTTTTTAATGGGAGTGTAAATATGTGTGAAATGTATGTAATTTAACTTTATGAAGAAGTACAGCGTAGTGTTCATTTTAGCTAATAGCTAAATTGATGTTTGAATGAATAAGAAATAGTATTTAAAACATTCTGTTTACACGCTTGTTTATATCGCTAAAATATTGTTTTTCTAAAACAAATATATTTGAATTCTAAAAGTCCTTTAACGGTTGTTAAATTTGATTATCATCATAAATATAAACGTGAAGCAAAAATTTTGTGTTCCGTTTTACGAAAATTATGCGGGCGGAGATGCATGAAATTTTAGCACAGTCAGCGTTTATATGGGGGAGGAGTGAACTGCACTAATATTTTTTAATAATAATGCTTAAAATTAATAAAATATTACGTTATACACACCCTCAGGTCGCAAATTAATACTCACACTACCATGAGTTTGTCAATCTATATCATTCATATTCCACATTGGCGTGAGGTTCCTATAGCTCCATTTTTATCGACTTCCCATATCACTTACCTTTTGAAGACCTTCATCCAAATCCTACCTATTATACAGGCTAGTGCTTCCCTATAAAGGAGAACCAACCTTCGCCACCAATATTCCATAAACAAAATTCAAATTTCTGTTGCATATCTACGAGCTAAAGCATTTGGCAATTAATTATGGTCGGATTTCGACCACTAGTAAGCACAAAGTTGCCATAAATGTTGACAATTGTTCACAAAATGCCTAAAACACATAAAATATAAATATTGCTACAACAGAACTCTACAATGCGCTACCCAACTCCCGCTTGACCTTTTGTTTTAGTTCAAGAGTCTTGTAACTTCTTTATCGTGTCGTCTTAATGTACGGTACATAAGAGCCCACATAGTAAACGGCCGGAAATTCTTCCGATTGTGCAACAATACAAAAACCTGCTTACCGCATTGTCACTTGATTTGCTTAGGTCATCTATCATCACAATCATCACTATTTGTCTTCTATCATGAAGTACGTCAACTTTTTATCGGATCGGTATTTATACCTTCAAGTAACCGTGGTCTAGTGGTTAGAGCATTGGCTCTCGACTCGAAGGTTGTGGGTTCGATTCCCGCACACAATGGCTGATCACCTGATTGTCTAACAAGAAAGATGATCCATGCGTCGGATGGGCATGTAAAAAGTCGGACCTGCATCGTCAGTCGTGTCGGTTATCCGTCCCACTGGACTATGAGAGTAAAGAAAGAGAGAGTGCTCTTGTGTACTGTGCACACACTTGGGCACTATAAAACTACTCCTGCGTAACTGGCCTGATTTCAACGAAACCGGCCACCGTCACCGATATCGGTGTGGGGAGTTATTAGTAACTGGAGAAGAGTTTAATGTTTGTTGGTAAACAAAATCACTCAAAGCTAGACTGATTTCGTATTTGACCCACACAAAGCCAAGATCTCTATTTAAAACATAGGGTACTTTTTACAGCGACATTATGTATAATTGTCTGGCTTCAACAATTACCTACAACTGTTAAGTCACAAATAAAATTTTCCACTCTGTAAGGTCAAAAGTCAACGACTCTATCTATGTAGGTATGTTACCGGAAAGAAATTATAGTTGTATCCTAGAGCTATTGTGTCTTTACTTTAAAACTTAACGCTTTATTGTTTAATAACAATACATATCCTATTTTCATCCCATGGTCGTTGGCAATGGTAGAATTGTCTTCTTCTGTGATCAAACGATCTAAAAAGGCCAAAGAGAATCGGTTGTTATAGATTATACAGATATATACTAGTATATATCTATATAATCTATGACCTCACGAACGTGAGAAGACTTAGGGGGTGGCCTATGCCCTATGCTATACATACAAGTATATCCTACTTTCTACTAATATTATAAAGTGAAAGATTGAGGATGAATAGATGTTTGTTACTCTCTCACGCAATAATTACTGAACAGATTTTGATGAAATTTGGTATGATAGTAGTTTAGGCTCTGGATTAAAACATACTTTTCATCCCGAAAAAGTACAGTGTTCCCGTGGGATACTGTACTTACGCGGGTGAAGCTACACAAGCTAGTTGTATATAGCCTAGTCCACAGACCACGACAGAGCTTATGCTACTAGCAACGGCCCACGATGGTCATTGAAGACGTCCAGTCGCTAGGAAAGAAAAAACCCCATAGATTTTGTTATACATACATACATACATGTAGTTACGCCTTTTTCCCGTAGGGGTAGGCAGAGACCACTTCTTTCCACTTGCTACGATCCTTACATACTTGTTTCGCTTCGTTCACTTTCATTCTTAACATCCATTCCTTCTCTTACATTCAAGTTTCAACGTAGCGAAGCGACTCTCCATGGTCCGCTTTTCGCTTCCGCGCGAAACGAGACGTGATGGGTGGCGAACCACATCGCCGCCATTTTGGATAATTAAATTATTTTTATGATTATCCATTGCCTTCTCTCAGATTGGTGGAGAGGGTAGGAATAGGGAAAGGGAAGGATAGGTGGTGTGGAAAGGAATATTGGTAATTTAGAGTGGGAAATAGGAAATGTAGGATATTACCTACCGCCCAGGGGGGCAAGGGATAGGACATTAATAGCATGAACCAATAAAACTAAATAGCTAGGGAAGCCGGGGTCGCATACCCGTAATCCGTATACTATACCACAACTACTGACAGGTAAGATGAGTATCCCATTATCAACTTTTGTTAGATGGCTACATAATTATATTTTATCGTTTTCGCAAACAAATATCCATACAATTTTGCAAAGCTTGTGCAGAAAGTTAGATTACCTATTTTAATTTAGGCAGTAGGCTTTAATTGTACCTACCTAGACAGTTTTCGCCAATATGGAGGAACAAAATTAAGCGCGGGTGAATAATGATTATGTATATTAATTGCGTATCCAGTTGCCATTAAATAATCATATTTTAGTAATCAAATTTAAACCGAAAACTGGCATTATTGAGTTCAGTGCAATGGTGTCACAATCGCAGAGCAAGTCTGGTTTTCTCGTCAAAACACGTAAGCGGTAAGATACGATACAATTTTTCACTTTTTAAACTAGATTAAATAAGAATTGTGCAATAATGCTAGTTTCTAAGCAGGCTTAAATTAAAACGCCTATAAATAATCCACACGTTAACCAGTCTATTGTTTTCCATGAATTAATGAATTTAGATTTTTTAGACCGCATATTTTTGCGCGTGTCCAAAGATGAGTGAAATTATTGATACTAGATTAAATAAGAATTGTGCAATAATGCTAGTTTCTAAGCAGGCTAAAATTAAAACACCTATAAATAATCCCCACGTTTACCAGTCTATTGTTTTCTATGAATTACAATTAATTTAGATTTTTAGACCGCATATTTTTGCGCGTGTCCAAAGATGAGTGAAATTATGATAGGTAGAGTAATGGTGTTGATGTTCTTGTCCATATATCGGCAAATCTGCCAGGCCTCACGCTACGATTGAAGACTTGTGATTTGTGAGTAGGTATAATGTAGACCGTTTGCACATTACGCGATACGATATAGCTTATCGCGGCCGATAATGACAAAGACATGATAAATACAAACTTATAATTTATGTTTCAATATAAAACATCTATCTGACTGTGTTATTATCGGCGGGATAATCAGATATCGGATTGGATTGTAGGAAAACACACTTATACGTCATAAGAGCTTTTAGGGTCTATTAAGCGATATCGCTCGTGAAAACGCTCTCGTTATAAATAAATATCATTTCAATATACGACTAGGTATAGGATGCATCAAAGATATCGATAATAATTTAACCTGTACCTTAGACTGTAGAGCCAAAAACGCATATGAGCATAAGGTGGCAAAAAGCTCACGTACGTACTGTGATCATTAGTAATTAATACCGGTGACATAATTGTGACTGCTGTCGCAATAAATTACGCCATTGGAAAGCAGCCCAGCGACGGTTCCTGATGTCGGCCCATAAAAGAATTAAAAATTGGTGTTGCCACTTCGTGAAAAAATACTACCTTTTGATAGAGCCGCCCCTATAAACTTATTATTTGCTTTAAACTATAGTCGCTATTTATAGGCAAAGAGTACATGGGTATATTTCTATATTGTTGTTTTTTATTGCATAAATGAAAAGTAATCTAGATTATTTGTAAGTACATGCTAAGATGTCAGAAGAAACAGCATGTTAAAAATTTTCAAAGGTATATCTATATAGGTATAATTAGTTTACAGAATATCTCAAGTCTTATGATTTTTTACATTTACAAGTATGTAGGTGTGTATTTATACTTCAATATTTCTAAATACATAAACTAAATATTTTACATATTAATATTATTATAAAAATGAGGCATTTGTTTGTTTCTTTGCACTGAATAGGCTTCACCTGGACCACACAAACAACTGGACCGATTTTGATGAAATTTGGCACAGATATAGAGTACTTAAATAACATAGATAAAATGTACGGTTTCTGTGAGATTTTACTATGCAGGCATAAAGTCGCGAGCGACATCTAGTTATAATATAGGTAAATTGATAACATTAAAAAATAATCATACACGCTACCTTTATTAGATGAAAATATTCCTCGGTGTTAGGTGTAAGCTTTCGGCATTATTTTAACTTTATTTAGTTCCGTTTTTTATTTATTTTTATAAATAAATTTCCTCTGAGTAACATTATTTATAATTAAAAATAAAAATAATACAACAAACGTAGCAAAAATGTTCTTTCAGGCAACACAGAGACACGCAAAAATTATTATTCAATGATCATACGTGTGAAGCTGCGTGTGACGAATCGTCCTGTAAATTTTGCTTCGTCTGACATGATGGATGTGCATCGCCTGCCAATGATGGCGCAGAAATTGAATAACTTCGATTAACAAATAGCATACCTAATGCAATGAATTAACACCGAGTGAGGAACATAAATTACGTTCGTCGGACGCAAGGTCCAACGTCTTGAATTTTTAAGTGTTTTGAAATTTGAATACATAATGTAGGAGGCTCTGTGGCTGAAAAACAAACAAATATCTATAAAATATATAATAATAATATGTGGAAATTTTAGCTATCATGATTCATGGTTCGTGAGATACAGCCTGGTGACATACAGACACATTGCTTACCAGGGCGTAGGTCCCCAGGTCAACGTGCAAAAATTAATTAAAAAATCCCAAATTTCATCTCCATCTTCATTTCATCATTAACTATAAATGATTTAATAAATCAGTTTGCCGAAATAAAGGGCAAGGAGAGTGTATAATATTTAAATTGTAAAAATTTTGGAAAAAGTTTTGGAGAAAGCTTATAATTATGACGAACAAATATTTATTTTAATTTTATGCAATTTTTTATTTATTTTATGAGCAATCTTTACCCTTCCTAAGGGGCCCCAAATTTTTATACGGGGCCCCGCCAAGGCACGCCACGCCTCTGACTGCTTATTTACAGTTTTAGAAACCCAACCTGATGTAACCACTGAAAAAGTCTTGCAAAAGACTGTTTATTACATGTATCGTTAGATCGCAATATTTGTAGAGTACAGCTGGAACGTAAAACAAGGTGAAGTGCTTCTCGAGTGCTCTTCAGTAAAATAAATCAGGACCACTATCGGAACCACTTAACATTGTAAAGTTACGTAGTTGGTTATACCTTCCTAATAATGGATGTTTAATGTTAATTATTATTATACACTTACGGATCGCCGTTCACTTTTTAACCGACTTCCAAAAAGGGAGGGGGTTATACATTCGGTGTGATCCATGAGGAATCGAGGGAACTCCAGTCATTTTTCACAATTGTTTCTGAAGTAGTCCAAGCGTATGCTGTCAAAAAGTAAGATTTTGCACCAAGTTTATACCCCCAGAAGTACCTACTGAACGGAATTACTGAGTCCATACTCCATATAGAATATAGATGCATGTTTTGGGGATTTCGGTAATCATCATCACCACCATCATCATCACATCATACATCATCATATAATGATGATACTATGGTACTTCTCCACAGTCTTTTACACCGACACGTACCTATATCTTTGAACATTACTCTGCCGTTTGTCGACGCATTTCCAAATTATTTTGTTGTTGTAAAGAGTATTTTTATTCGAAATTGGTCCCTTAGTTACCAAAGTGATGACATCCATGAGGAATCGAGAGAACTCCTCAAAATTTATAAGGGTTCGAAGTACCTAACTCAATTATATCCTACCAAAAAGTAAAATTTTGTGCCAAGGTAGGTAGGTATATCTACTCTAGATCCAACAGTACTGAACAACTCCTCAGGCCCACTTGCGCCAATCCGGGTTAGAGTTAACCCTGGGTTAAAAATTATGTTATCTCTCTCGTTCTTCATATTTGTGAAAGAGAAAGCATGATATTTTAACCCAAGGTTAACTTTAACCTGGATTGGCGCAAGTGGGCCTTACACCCATATCATTAGTTGTTACCTCGAGATTTCCTCCACTCGACTCAACCTCAATCCACGAAAGTTGTATCATTAGTTCAACAAAATTCCCTCGACTTGAGGAATTTCCTTACACGAGTCGAGGAATCAACTGTCAAACTTAAGGTACCTCACGACGCACCTTGAGGCTCCCTCAAGCGTCTATTTCCGACATTTATATCAATTCTTTTTACAAACTGAGTGGAATTATTTGTAGCAATTTCGCAATTAAAGAGGGATACTTATTTAAAGATAAGAATGGAGAATTTTTTGGATCTTTACTTTACGAAAATCCGCCACTGCCTTTACGAAATTCCGTATAATTTATACAGCGCATACCTATATATTCATCATTCTGTAAAATTTGGATCGAGTTTTAATGGTTACTGTTGGTGTTAACATAAAAAAATATATTTTTCCATGATGTCATATCGCCAACCTTACTGGAGGAGAAAATAGCTGAGGTAGAAATTATGTTTAAGAATACCAAACTCGAGGAACTTCTCAAGGATACCTCATATGAGGTTGAGTCGAGGCGGATCTGAGGAAACAACTAATGATACGGGTGTTAGTCTTTAAAGACACAGGTTTAGAAATTTCGGCATTGTTTAAGGAACTGCAAGCATAATATGCCATTATGCCACTTACACTAATCATCATCATTATCACCTCAAGAGCACTCTCTTTTCCTTTTACTCTCGTAACCCAGTGGGACGGAAGACCGACACGACTGACGAGAGATCAGGCGCAGGACCGACTTTTTACATGCCCATCCGACGCATGAATCATCTTTCTTATCAGACAATCAGGTGATCAGCCTGCATTGTCCTAACCAAACATGGAAACAACATTTTTTGTTGTTCCCATGCGGGAATCGAACCCACGACCTCCGAGTTGAGAGCCAAGCTCTAAACCACTAGACCACGGAGGCTGTTATTATTATTATGGTGACATAGGTAATAAGTATGGGTACCTACTCCTCAATGTTTTGTACACCGATATCTATTCACATATCACCGATATGTCTTTGAAATTTTGCTATTGCCAAAATTATCATTGGAGATCATTATGTCATCACTATAATAATTATTGTACTTAATGCTTACCTACTGTTACATTTTTTACGCCGACTACTACTTACAATATATAATAATAATTATTTAATAATAAATATTATAGTGTCTAATTATTATCGTCACTGGTGGTTGTTATAGGTCCACAGAAATCCTTATTTGGGGAAATACCACGGCCTTTCAGAAAACCGTCGTAAAATAACCCTTGAGTTTGTTTTGCCGAAAGAGTGGAAATACCAGAGGCTTTTTTAAATTAATAACTTTCTTAAAATGAGTTTATATCTTATAATATCACAATTAATTATTTAACACAGATTTAACTAAAAAGGGAGATTTTTTTTAACTATGAGTGAAAACTGACTTCCAAAGTACAAAATATATACAAAAAAGTATGAAATAAAACTTATTTTCTAAATAATTTTCTTTTTTCGACTAAAATTTAAACTCTTTTGTGCATTTTTTACTTTGAAAGTCGGTTTTCACTGTCGAGTTTTGGCGGGATGTTGGAAAGTGACGTTGTTGTTTTTGTATTTTCTCCCTAAAATTTGTGTTTTTTCGGCTATTATTGTGTAATTTTGTGTTATAATTACAGTTATTTCGGTTTTTAATGTGTGATATCGGTAGAATTTTGTTCGTTGACGTGCACAAGTGTGGGCTAATGATACAACAACAAAATGCGTGATAAATTGGGTTTACCGCCAAAATTCCCTAGGAAGTTTCAGTAAAGCGTCTACCGCTTTACTGAATCGAGTGACTTGACTCATTGAGCACCCCGACTATTTATTTGGACTTTGAGTAGACTTTGGACTCGACGATTTAGAAATACGGAGATGAAAATTTGAACGAATATTTCATTTCCCGCCTTTTTTTTTTACATGACACTGGCAAATGGATATAAGCCGACGCCATATTTAAATTAAAAAAAAAAAGTTGCCATGTGACATGTGTCATACATGTGTCATTGACACAAATGTGAAATGACATAAGTTTTTAAATATTTTTCGTGTTTATTCCCCGTCGTCCCATTCCTCATATGTCCCCTGGGTATGACCACCAGGCACATAGAAATATAACTGAGCAACCAGCATCTCAATCCCCTGATGGATGTGCGTATCCCTCTTGTAACGAAATGTCCCCTATATCCCCGAACGATAACTTACTCGACAACTTGACTATCTTCTTTATTGATCTCATTTCTAGGTCTAGCGACTCCCTACCGAACAAAACTCTTGCCAACCTGACCCAACTCATAAAACTTTTGCCCAATAATGGCTCACACTGTCATACAGTGGAACAGCCGGAGCATCAGGAATAAGAAACAAGATATTCTCTATCTAATTAATTCGTATAAGCCAACAATTCTTGCCATCCAGGAAACATGGCTGGCACCTGGCTCTCGTTTTCGGGTTCCAGGTTATGCCTGTTTCCGGGATGACAGGTCTGATGGCAGAGCTGGAGTAGCCATTTTGGTCTCCAGCCAATGTAAATATTCTGTATATACACTTCCTGTACATAGTAGTTATTTTAATATTGTAGCCGTCCGTGTCTTTGATATAATTTTTATGTCTGTGTATGTCCCTCACCCTAATCCCTCAACCTTATCTGAACTTTCCTCTATTTTCTCTTCTGTTCCTTCCCCCTTGGTTGTGTTGGGTGATTTCAACACTCACCATACATCTTGGGGCTCCCATTCTAACGATCCTAATTCCTCTTCCCTGATTGATATACTCGATGACCTTAACCTAGTAGTCCTTAATGATGGATCCCCCACGCGTCGGGCCTCTCCTTTGCAGAACCCGAGGAGTGTGGTGGATCTATCGTTATGCTCCCCTTCTCTTTCTCCTTCATGTTCATGGGCAGTTCTTCCTAATTCTTATGGTAGTGATCATTTCCCAATTATAACTACAATAACATACAGACACACTAGACAGACATTACCATCCCCTTCCCCTCGGCTCAAATTCAAAACGGATAATGCAAATTGGTCTCAATTTGCAGATATAACGGATTCTGAAATAAGCCTCTTCTTGCCAATCAATACCAATGATACACTTTCCTTGTATCAAAATTTAAAAAATGTTCTCCTTTTGGCTGCGGATAGGACCATTCCACTGAAAACTACAGGTAAACGAAAAACTCTTTCTCCTCCCTGGTGGGACTCTGAGTGCACTGGAGCCTGTAAGCGACGCAAAGACGCGGAAAAACAGTATTCTAGGGCTATGACCCTGGAAAACTATTTAAACTATAAAAAAGTGGCAGCTGAGGTTAGGCTCTTACTTTCCGCCAAAAAGAAAGATGGTTGGCGCCAGTTCTGTTTGAGTCTGTCACCTTTGTCCCGGTCGTCACTAGTGTGGAAAAACATCAAAAGGTTCCGAGGCTCCCTAGTAAGCGAATACCATCTGTCCAATGACCCATCAGAGTGGATACACGCTTTCTCTCAAAGGTTGGCGCCTCCGTCGGTTCCAACTTTTGACGAGTGCCAAAATTATATTTCTTCTGGTCTTCCTACCAGTCATTTAGATAGTCCCTTTTCTCTGGAGGAATTTCGATTGGTTCTAGGTTCATTAAAGGATACCGCTCCAGGCAGTGATGGATTACCATATTCCTTTATAGTAAACAGCGGTCCCGTTACTCAAGAAGTGTGCCTAAATGTCTTAAATGGGATTTTCCAATCTGAGATTCCCCCGGAGGAATGGCGGACACAGATCATTCTGCCTATATTGAAACCGGGAAAACTTAGCAATGACCCATCTAGTTATAGGCCTATTGCTCTTTCTATTACTTTGGCAAAAATTTTGGAACATCTAATCAAAAATAGGTTGGAATGGCTGATGGAAAACAAGGGCATTTTATCGAAAACACAGTTCGGTTTTCGGAAAGGCTTTAGCACTATGGACGGTCTCGGGACCTTCGTGACCGACATACGCATCGCCTTTTCGAAAGGGGAACATGTGGTGGGTATGTTCCTTGACATATCATCGGCATACGACAATGTTCTTCTTCCGGTGCTCAGGCAGAAGTTGCATAATCTGAGTGTCCCAGTGAAGTTGATCAACTACATTATCAATTCCCTCTCCTGTCGATCCGTTATAGTTTCCACTCAAAATTGTACTCTCCCCCCCCGAATAATTTACAAAGGCCTTCCCCAAGGTTCCCCCCTCAGTCCCCTCCTGTATGACATTTACACCCATGATTTAGACTTATCCATTAGTAGTTTTTGTGAGGTCTCACAGTATGCCGATGATTTGACAATGTACATTGCCTCAAAGAATATTGCCGAATGTTCTGCTCGCCTTAATTCCGCAATTGGCTATTTGATTGAATGGATGGACCGACATGGCTTAAATATTTCGGTTTCGAAAAGCTCCGTTGTAGTATTTACTCGGTCCAAAATTATACCTAACGTCAACATCCATTATAAAGAAGAAGCTTTCCCAGTTAAGGATAGAGTTAAATTTTTAGGAGTGTATCTAGATTCTAGGATGACTGGCTCCTATCAAATTAGTCATATTACTCAAAAATGTGAGAAAAATATTAATGTACTTCGCTCAGTCAGTGGTGTATGGTGGGGGTCCCACCCATATACCCAAAAATTATTATATAATGCTCTTATCCGCAGTCACATTGATTATGGGTCCTTTTTATTAGAACCATGTAACAAGGTACCATTGAAAGATCTGGACAAAATTCAATCAAAGTCTCTAAGGATCATAGTAGGAGCAATGAAATCTTCCCCAATTAATGCCCTGCAGGTTGAGTGTGTTGACCCACCACTTAACATCAGGCGGCAATACCTTTCGGATAGATTTCTTTTTAAGGCATTTCAGAATTCCTCCCACCCTCTTATTGGCAAATTACACACATTATCCCAATTAACTTCAACTTCCAATTATTGGCGACATAAAGATCTTCCCTGTCTCTTGATCAGCTACCGTAAGTTAACCCAACTTCCTTGTCCAATTGTTCAGTGCAGACTCAACCCTCTTTTTTCCACCCCGTATGAGGCACTGACATTCTCTCCGAACATTATCCTTAACTTCCCTATTGATAAAGGTTCCCCTCTGGCGAATACTCATTTTCAGCAAATTATTGATCAGCACTTTAGGGATTGGCTGCTTATTTTCACGGATGCATCCAAACTTTCAGTGGATGGTTGTGTTGGATCAGCTGTCTGGATTCCGAGGGTTAATGTGATTCTGAACTTCAAATTGCCTCCTACTTCCTCTGTATTTACAGGCGAGGCACTCGCCATCTTTGAAGCCATCTCATTTATTGAGTCTCATGGCCTTAATAAATCACTTATCCTTTCGGACTCCAGAAGCGTTTTAGAGGGTGTTTCAGCCAACCAGTTCCACTCTAAGTCCAAATTCCCATTAATTCTGAAAATAAGACAGCTTCTCCTTAGGTGTCATGTACAGAATATACAGGTTGTATTAGCGTGGATTCCTAGTCACAGCGGAATTACTGGCAATGAGAGTGTAGATGCCTATGCTAAAGACGCCATAACATCAGGTGGACTCAGTCAGTACAAACTATATTGCCAGGACTTAATTCCCATAGCCAAAAAACACTTAACTATCAGGTGGAACACTGAGTGGGCCGCTTCAAGTAATACTAAAGGCAAACACTACTTTGACATTCAAAGTAGTGTACCAGTTAGACCATGGTTTTTTAAATATATACAGTGTAGCAAACCAGTATGCTCTACAGTCTGCCGAGTTAGACTTGGTCACTGTTGCTCACCCATTTTCCTTGCAAAGATCAGGGTCAAGGATAATTCTCTTTGTGAGTGTGGCCTAGACGAGGGTACCTTAGATCACATTTTTTTCTGTTGCCCAAGAAACCAGCCCTCCCTTTATGACTCTCTTCCTACCTCGATTCCTCGCCCTATTAATTTTAAGTCAATATTATGTTTTGGGATATAATTAATCGAGCGAACAAAAAATAAGTTGGCGGCTGCACGTGAGCATACTGTATTACTGAATTTGGCAGCGAATTAATATGTTGGCGACTAAATTACTAAACTGGCAAAAACACTCGGGTGACAAAAAATTCTAAAGTCGGCAGATAAAAAGAGGCGAAATTTAATCCAAATTAGCACCGACATTTATAAGTTGGTGACTTAATTTCCGAGTTGGTGACCATTATACCATATAAGCAGCTATAAAACCAGATTTGGTTGATAAATTAATGGCTGCTAAAAATTCAATTTGCAGGCTACGGAAAATGCTATTTTTGGATACTGTTGGAGTATGTTTTTCTTTGTCATGGGTGTCATTTTCAGAACCCCTTTCTGTACCCCCAGAAACCTTCTGGGGGTATAGAATAATATGAAAATAAAATATGTTTCGTAATTCCACAATGGCGTAAATTTTTGTTATTAAAATTAACAAGGTTGTCCTTTTCCCGGTTTCTGGGGGTTCTGATTACAAAATTGTCTTCCAATTTCATTTTCCAAAATGGAGAATATTCAATCTTCGGAAAATGAATATGAATACTAAATTAAAAGATCTTTGGGATGCTAATTAGGATTGATGATTATTACAGTATGTTATGTAGTTCAAAGTACCAGCTATGTAGGTATAGAAATTTTTAAAAATTCAGGATTCATGAATTTTTCTGCCATTCATGAAGAAAATATGCGATTTCTAGATTAATAAGGGGGAGCAAATTTTCATTACTTTTGCAGTAGGATGCACCGTTTCTGAGATAGAAGCGACTATAGAAAAAAATATGACAATGCTGTACTGAGATACGAGGGGTGTATCAATCTATAGAAATGTTGGAAAATTTAAGATTTTCGATTTTTTTTTCTCCCATCATGAAGAAAATATGATGTTGCGTTATTTCTAAGGGGGACGAAATTTTCATTATTTTTTTCAATAGGATGCACCGTTTCCGAGATAGAATCAATTTTATAAAAAAAGAAGTAAATGCTGTACATTAAGATACGACGGATGTATAAATCTATAGAAATGTTGGAAAATTCAGGATTTTCGAAAATTTTTTTCTCTCATCGTGAAGAAAATATGATGTTGCGTGGATTCTAAGGGGGACGAAATTTTCCTTATTTTTTCAATAGGATGCACCATTTTCGAGATAGAATCAATTTTATAAAAAAAGAAGTAATGCTGTACATTGAGATACGACGGATGTATAAATCTATAGAAATGTTGGAAAATTCAGGATTTTCGAATTTATTTTTCTCCCATCATGAAGAAAATGTGATGTTGCGGGATTCCAAAGGGGGGCGAAATTTTCATTATTTTTTCAATAGGATGCACCATTTCCGAGATAGAATCAATTTTATAAAAAAAGAAGTAAATTTATAAAAAAAAATCAATTTTATAAAAAAATAAGTAAATGATATACATTGAGATACGACGGATGTTTATAGCTATAGAAATGTTGGAAAATTCAGGATTTTCGATTTTTTTTTCTCCCATCATGAAGAAAATATGATGTTGCGGGGTTTCAAAGGGGGGGGCGAAATTTTCATTATTTTTTCAATAGGATGCACCGTTTCCGAGATAGAATCAATTTTATAAAAAAAGAAGTAAATGCTGTACATTGAGATACGACGGATGTTTATAGCTATAGAAATGTTGGAAAATTCAGGATTTTCGAAAAATTTTTTCTACCATCATGAAGAAAATATGATGTTGCGGGATTCCAAAGGGGGGCGAAATTTTCATTATTTTTTCAATAGGATGCACCGTTTCCGAGATAGAATTTTATATAAAAAAAAAGTAAATGCTGTACATTGAGATACGACGGATGTTTATAGCTATAGAAATTTTCAAAAATTCAGGATTTTCGAATTTTTTTTTTCTACCATCATGAAGAAAATATGATGTTGCGGGGTTCCAAAGGGGGGCGAAATTTTCATTATTTTTTCAATAGGATGCACCGTTTCCGAGATACAATCAATTTTATAAAAAATAAGTAAATGCTGTACATTGAGATACGACGGATGTTTATAGCTATAGAAATGTTGGAAAATTCAGGATTTTCGATTTTTTTTCTCCCATCATGAAGAAAATATGATGTTGCGGAGTTCCAAAGGGGGCGAAATTTTCATTATTTTTTCAATAGGATGCACCGTTTCCGAGATAGAATCAACTTTATAAAAACATAGTAAATGCTCTACATTGAGATACATTCCTAGATGTATAAAGCTATAGAAATGTTGGAAAATTCAGGATTTTCAAATTTCTTTTTCTCCCATCATGAAGAAAATATGAGGTTGTTGGGTTACTAAGGAAATTTAAAATGGATGACTTTTTTGTAATCAGCACCCTCAGAAACCAATAAAAGGACACCCATATTATTTTTATGAAATTAAGTATGTCCGCCATATTGGAATTTCAAAACGAATGTCATTTTCGTATCCAGCACTCCCAAAAACCTGGTAAACGACACCCATATCAATTTTACGAAAAATAAATATCCATTTTTAAATTTCAAAATTAATCTACACAATAATCTACACCTCCCTAAAACCGAGAAAAATAAAAAATTGGGAATTTTGTTCGCTCCTTTATGGTTTTTTTGTGTGCGCTCGTTTCGCTGCTTGTATGGTTTTTGAGTTACCTACATCAGGGAAAATATATGTGCCTATTCTTAAATTAAATGTGTACTCACAAATTGTCGCCAAGATGGTTATTTAGTCGCTAAAACATAATCTGTCTGCCAGTTTGGAAAATTCAGTGGTTATTATTTAGTCACCAGATTAGTAATTTTTTTGTTCCTTACATTCTTTCGCCAACTTGGTAATTTAGTATTCAATATTGGGTATTTTCACATCCAAAATTTAATTGTTGTGTCGCAAGTTTAAATACATGCCTTATGTTTTGTGAATACTCCTTTTATTGAAATTTTATGTACATATATTCAATCTAACAACATAAAATTGTGACGTTTTTTTTACTAACACTTGTATGTTTGTGTTTGTTTTAGATGATTCAACAATTTTGTAAATATTAATTCATATACTCTTGTTGTTTCACCGGACCTGCAATAGTTAGAGCAAAGTCTACTCGAATCCACTCTGACATTGGCAAATCACTAAGCTGCCATAACTAAAAGAAGAAGAAGAAGAAATATTTTTCGAAATTTGTGTCTCTATTTGGCCTAAAATTGCTTGTTTTATATTAATTAAAAAGATTAAATTATATGGTTTAATATCAGCAATAAGCTCAACTAATTCTTTAATACAATGGCGTATTTGACTCAGCCGGATTATGTTAAATACGTGTGTTCATGTGGTCAACTCAAACCTATTACAAATCTTTATTTCTGTCGACATTGCTTGAAAATAAGATGCGGGTTCTGCATTTGCCATGAGGTAAAATATAATTGAAGCCATCCCATTTCAAGCACCACTCAAAAAAAGTAGCTGTTAAAATGATTTTAAATTCCACTGGTTAATTCTTTTTTACATCATTGTGACCACTCCTTTCAGTGTAAAATATACCTATTACAATGTCTATTGTAATTGTAGGTCGACTCGCACTATTGTGCTAACTGTTTAGAGAACATGCCATCATCTGAAGCAAGATTGAAGAAGAATAGATGCAGCAGTTGCTTCGACTGCCCTAGCTGTTTCCATACCCTGTCTACGAGAGCTACTCTGGTTCAGCCAAGGCCAGACCCTGCTGCTGGTGATGCAAAGGTTGAGAATAAACAGGCTAAGAAAATGTACTACTTGTCGTGTTTTAATTGCCGCTGGAGCTCTAGAGATGTTGGCATTCCTGATCAACCTGTCGGTAAGACATTATAAAAAATTATTCTTTATTTAAAATATTGTAGAAACTAATAATGCATAGATTAATATTTTATTTAATTGAATTGAATTTACACAACAATAATTTGTTGATTTTTATTATAATTTGTTAAGCTTCTGGTGGCTGGCCAGAAAGAGTGAACCCTCATTCAGCTCGTGTCAATCAACTTCTCGACTTCTACAAGGCAATAGCTCAACAGGAGAAACAGGAAAAATTAGACAAAGAACGGAAGAAGTTTGCTATCAGGGGAAAATATATCACCCTCACTGTAAGTTTTGTTATAAGTCGAAAGTCTAATGAATTATTGTAATGTGATTAAGAGACAGTTAAGATTAAAAAAGAAAATAATATAACATAAAAACTAATCAAACAAAAGAATGTAAGTGTGCTTGTATCTGGATTACAATGGCACAGGTTTTGTATTTGCAGGAGGTAGAATAAATACTGTGATATTTTAACTAATTTCCATTAATATTCATATAAAATATGATTAACAATTTATTGATTGTCTACACTTCTCCATGGATCTAAATTTAAATTACAGGAAATGAAATATTAATTAATTTTTTTAAATCTAGTATTTTGGTTTGTGGCTACCACTTTTTATAAATTGGTTAAAAATTCCCATTTTTTATTTTCATCAAATTATTCTTCAGGATAAGACTGGATTAACTGGTGCTATGGCACGAAACATTGCTGGCCTGCCTTCAAGTGAAAGCTCTTCTCTGGCTATCGCTAATTTTGTGCCAAGCCAAGCTAGTGCTGAAGTTGAGGCCCTGCCAGATGATTACTACACTAAAGAGGTCAACTTAAAACAAGGTTTGTACATTGACTGTTTAGCCTCTTTCCAGCACTACATTCAGCTCTATTAATATTAAATATCTAGGACTTGTCCTAGACAACAACCTCTGTTGGTCTTCCCACATACAAACTCTTACATCGCGCATAAGAAGGCTGATCCCTGTCTTTCGCAAACTAAGGAGCTCAGCAGATATCAATACGTTAAGGTGTGCATACTTTGCTCTCGCGCAATCTCTTATACAATACTGCATTATCACATGGGGAGGGTGTGGAACCCGTACTTTACTGCCACTGGAGCGTGCTCAGCGCGCTATCTTAAAGGTCATTTATTACACTTTCACACACAAACAACATATTGCATGGTACCATCTTGGAATTTACTAATATTTTTGTTATGTTAACTTAATTCAATTATGTTTGAATGTATTTATTTACCTGTATTAGTTCAACAGTCATATTGTAATTGTATTTTAAGGCTTTTTCCTAGTTCCTCAAGCCGAAAACTCAGGCAGCTGTGACACAGTTAATACTAGTACGGCTGCCGATGTTACCATTATTGTCTACTTTGTGGAAATGTTTTTGTTAATTGCTAAACTGTATTTTGTATTATTAAATTTGAATAACAAATAAATAAATAAAATAAATAAATAAATAAAAAAAATATCCCAAATCTGTCCCTTATGTACTGTGTGAAGCAGTGGTGTAGAGTTCTTTTAACTCCTGCATTCCTATTGGCTTCACTTACTCACCTTTTGAAAACCCTCATCCATGGGCGTAGCCAGGGGGGGGGTTTAGGGGGTTCAAAACCCCCCCCCCCCCCCCCCCCAAATGGGCCGGCTGGTCCATGTGGATGACCCATATACAGATGCGTATTTAGAAATTTTGAGCCCCAGGCCTATAATAACCCTATCTGAAAGATGATTTTTTAAAGTTATTTTAGAAAAAAAAAAAAACAACAGCCTAAAACAGAACATTAATACTAACTTGTTAGAACAAGTTATGTATGTGTTTATGTTAAATGCGTTCAAACTGAGAAAGCAAGCGAATGTTTTCACGCTTTAACCTGTTACATTATACATTATACCCTGAAAGAATGTTGTACTTAAAAAAAAAAACAGTAGCCTAAAACAGGGTTCGCGAACCTATGGCACGCGTGCCTATGTATATTATAAAATGATCCTATTTCCACAGTCTTGTAGGGTTTAAAGTTTGAACAGATTTAACCTCTTAAATAGAAAAAAAATTTGCTCGCTCGCTTCGCTCGCTCGCGTAAAGGCCATTATATTAATTATTACCGATGTTCTGTTTTAACCGGTTGATTTTATGGTATTATTTCGAAGTTCACCGTTATTCAGTGTTAATATTTTAGGTTAACGTTTGAACAGATTTGAACGTTTGAACCTGTAAAATAGGAAAAACAATTTGATTGCTCGCTTCGCTCGCTCGTTTTTGGCTTAAAAACCTATTAGAAATGTTAGTGCTGACTTTTAGTTTTAGACTAATATTTGTATTTTTCCAAATTACACAGACTTTCACCTCCTTATTAATAAAAATATTTACACCATGGATTAGCAAATCCAAATCGCTCTCTTTGTCTATCAAGTGACTGTTCCAAAGTATCTGACAGAGACAGCCATGTTGGATTAGCTAATCAGTGGTGTAAATAATTTTATTAATAAGGGAGTAAGGGTTTAAAGCTTAAACAGGTAAAAACGAAAAAGAAATAATATTCTAATGTGCCCAGAGCCTCTAATACTTAATAGGTTAAATACGGCCCTGGTTATTTATTGTACTTGTAGTAGTTTTATTTTCTTGAACCCCCCCCCCCCCCCCCCCCGAAACAAAAACCTGGCTACGCCCATGCCCTCATCTAAAGGTGCGGCCTGTATAATAGGTAGGGAACCTATTTGAACTAAGACTTTGTTATTATTATTATCATAATTTCTTTTCAAAATTAAAAATGATATCTTTTTAAATCTTACTACACATGTGAATGTTTGGGTTTCACACAAAAATTACTGAACGGATTGTGATGAAACTTTACTTTAATACATCTTGTACATCAGAATAAGTAATAGGCTAGAAATTAAAATATAGAAACTCGTAATTACACAAATATTATTTATTTATTTTAATTAATGAACACACTTCAAAAATGATACTTGAATATAATTTGCTGCCGCAGTGACATCTATGGCGCAGCGCCTCGCGGCTCCCGAGTGGCAGCCGACAAGTGCGGCGAGGCTCCACCCCTTGGCCCGCGCGCTGAGTGTCAAGCGCAGCCAGCGCTGCAGGAACTGTGACCACAACCTCACCAAGCCCGAGTACAACCCAGGCTCTATCAAGTTCAAGATTGAATTGCTGGCATAGTATGTGTTGTTTTAATACATTTTTCATAGAATCATAACATTTAAAAATGTACTTTGTGTTTTTAAAATTTTTATAGGCAGTAACAGGATTAATAGCTTCAATATTCAAATTATAAATAGATATTTTTGTAGTCAATAATACAATATTTATAATATGTTTATAGTCTCTATCTATACTTTATATTTAATTTCCCTTACTAATAAAAATATTTACACAATAGATAAGCTATACAATGCTATGTCCTTGTACATATTTACAATATTTATTATACATTGGAAAAGTATCTTGACAGACAAGGACAAAACATTGTGTGAATATTTTTATTAGTAAGTTTTATATGTATTAGCAATTTTGTTATAGATAGTCTCAAGCTTATCAGTTGTGTAAACATTTTTATTAGTAAGAAGGTATATTATGTATAAGCAATTTTGTTATTGTAATTTCAGTTACCATGTCCCGGAAGTGAAGATAATCTCATATGAGTCTGTGAAGGCTGGTGCAACCACAAGTCTTCTGCTGAAACTCTCAAATCCCACTCCACATGAAATGCAACTAAAACTACTGCTCGCCCAGGACGTACCTCCCAGGGAAGAGACTGAACAAACTCTAGACAAGTCACTTGAGAAATCTCTTAGTTTGGAGAAGGTGAGAGATATTAGAACATCATGATATTATCATCAATCTAAAGGTGATGAATATAATATGGCTATCCCCTAAGACTTGTAGGTACAAGAAAATATTGATTTATAAGTCTATGCTACTTATACGGAGATATATTCTCAATGCAGGCGTGAAAAAAAAATAGACGTCATACTAAAGCGTCCCCCACATTAGGCGTGCGCGTTCCTCGGGTGTGCGAGCGGCGAGAGACGCTCACGCAGCGCGCTCGCGGCGCTCGCATCGCTCACACGCCCGAGGAACGCGCACGCCTAATGTAGGGTCAGCCTAAATATTAGACCTTATGTATAAACATAAAGGAAACACCAGCCCCCTAGCTATTTGCAACTATCAAAGAGTCGTATTTTGTTATCCTAAATTCTGCATTATGCTGCAGGACACATCGTGGACTAAAGTGATCGAACGTCAGGCCGCGCTGCCGACCGCTAGCCATGTGATGGCGCCCGACACTAGCTTCACTCTGGCGCAGCGCGACGACGCCGCTGAGTACGACGATGACACGCAACATGACACTAGCGAGTAAGTATATCATGTTACAAACTTATCTGTGCTAACGTCAGGCCGCGCTGCCGACCGCTAGCCATGTGGTGGCGCCCGACACTAGCTTTACTCTGGTACGACGATGACACGCAACATGACACTAGCGAGTAAGTATATCATGTTACAAACTTATCTGTGCTAACGTCAGGCCGCGCTGCCGACCGCTAGCCATGTGGTGGCGCCCGACACTAGCTTTACTCTGGTACGACGATGACACGCAACATGACACTAGCGAGTAAGTATATCATGTTACAAACTTATCTGTGCTAACGTCAGGCCGCGCTGCCGACCGCTAGCAATGTGGTGGCGCCCGACACTAGCTTTACTCTGGTACGACGATGACACGCAATATGACACTAGCGAGTAAGTATATCATGTTACAAACTTATCTGTGCTAACGTCAGGCCGCGCTGCCGACCGCTAGCAATGTGGTGGCGCCCGACACTAGCTTTACTCTGGTACGACGATGACACGCAACATGACACTAGCGAGTAAGTATATCATGTTACAAACTTATCTGTGCTAACGTCAGGCCGCGCTGCCGACCGCTAGCAATGTGGTGGCGCCCGACACTAGCTTTACTCTGGTACGACGATAACACGCAACATGACACTAGCGAGTAAGTATATCATGTTACAAACTTATCTGTGCTTACGTCAGGCCGCGCTGCCGACCGCTAGCAATGTGGTGGCGCCCGACACTAGCTTCACTCTGGTACGTCGTCGTACCAGAGTGAAGCTAGTGTCGGGCGCCTAGTGACACGCAACATGACACTATCGAGTAAGTATATCATGTTATTTTGTCTGTACGTAATGTGAGATAGACTGCAGTTTTTATTCTGGCCACCTATTTAATCCATGCAATAATTTACAAAAGAGCATTCAGCTCGAGTGATATTAATTTATTTTTAGACGTGGTCGAATGTATTTAGTCTAGAGTGTGAGAGTGTGTTGCATATCATAGCTAAGTCTTTTTTTTTTTCTTTTTCAGTATAATTCTCTGGCGGAAGTCTAACAAGCTGGCACTGCGACTACAAGTGCAAACCGACGATACAGTGAAGCCGGGAGACTCAGCGCGCGTGGCCTTAGCTCTGGAATATTCCTATCGCAACACCGTACCGCCGGCCGCTAACGCGCCGCCGCGAACCGACCACACTCTATACACTACTCTAGTACTGGATCTAGGAGTTGTTGCCGAATAAAAAAAATATTCAACAACAACCAGAGCAAAAAAATCTTAAATTATTAATAATTAGTGTTAACTCGCTTATTTATTATTCGTCAAAAAGCAAGCTGCTGTGGAATACACTACTCTCATACTGCATCTAGTTGTTGCCGAATAAGTTAAAACATTCCAACAACCCAGTAAAAATATCGCAAATGATTTGTAACTGATTTAAACTAGCTGATTTAATTATTAATAAAAAGAAAAGCATTTTATAAGCTTTACAAAAATACCTTTATAATAATTAATCATGAAATAAATAAAAAATTGCTGTCCTAACTTACTGGCAACTATAAAATTAGTTATTCATCAGTTAGACATTGTAATTTGCTTGCTATGTTGCTTCTTGGCTTACTAACTGATAATAATTCACCAGGGTACTTTTTTTTCTACAGATATAATCTTAGTTAATTAATTTAAAAAACTTTAAGAGGTTATGAAACAATGAATCTGTTTGCACTATGTTTAATAACTATACACTATAGTATACATACTAAAAATATTTTATATTAAAAGACCTATTCTACGATACCCCACACGATGGGGTAGAGTGAAAAAATATTTTTCATCCCCACTTCACATGTATGGAGAACCACCCCTAAAATATAAAATTATTATTTTTTTATGATCCCGAAACCGTGATATAGATCACGGTTTCGGGATCATAAATGTTGTCAAAATCATAAAAAAAAAAATTGATGAAATTTGGTGCAGTTATAGATTGTGTATAGACACAATCTATAACTGCACCAAATTTCATCAATTTATATTCATAATTAAAGGAGCTAGAGGCGCGGACAGACAGACAGACGGACAGAGCGAAACTATAAGGGTTCCTTAAGTATTACGGAACCCTAAAAATATGTACTTGGCTGAAATATTTATTTAAAATTAAACTCTAATTTGAAGTATTAAAATCATACTCCAGTTTTTCAAAACTCTGATTTTGTATGTACGCAAACTTTTACATAAGTGTAGGTATAGAATATAGAAAAATATATATTTATTATAATTTAAGCGAAGTTTTAAGTTTTGTCAGGGCATGCAGAGCATGGCTGGTTTTCTCTTGTACTAGCTTGAACTTCAATAAACTTTTTTATGTGAACACAATCTTTTTATTTAGCTTATCTTATTAACCCAACCTTTGAGTTTTGAAAATATGAATGTCAATTAAATTAAGTTTTTTTTTAGATTGTATAATCTTAGATTTCTATAAAAATAGATATCTGATACACCAATATTAACGTTTTTGCAGTGCCTTGAAAAAAAAACATTTATTTAATTTTTTTATTATAATTTAAGATAAAATATCACAATTCACAATGTCAGTCTGTAAAAAAACTTAACTGCAGAAAATTTCATAATATTCTTAAAATATCCCTTTTAAATAATAACAACTCCCAAAAAAATTATCAACCCAAGATACTATTCTTTATTTTCTATATTCCTCCTTTGCTTCATTATTCGCATTTATGTCCTCAAAATAAACATTATTCTATCCCTTAACTTTACTGTTTTGCACAATCTTGTTCAACTTGAGCTTTTGCAGAATAAATGACATCATTAATTCCCACACCATCGTAACTACTGCCAACTAATGATAGTGGCAAGTTCTTACTCTGTATGTATTCCCTTATTTTGTCTACCTTCGAATAATGTCCTACAATGTACTGAGGAATGCATTTATCTAAAATATTAACATTAAATGCTGCCACCTTTTCATCTATCTTAAGTATTGATTTGATTTCTTTCATTGCTATATTATAAAGTTCTTCTTTTGTTATGTTGGGGCCAAACTTTTCACTAAACCATCTACCTCCTAACATGACAGTCAAAACTGTGCCCTTTTGATCTGGTATACAACAGGAATCAAAGACAACACCTAAAATTGGAGAATTTTCCAGTGGAGGTACTAGGAATCCAAAAGCAGGAGATACCAGTGGTTTGTCTGTTGCAAAATATAAATTTACAATCCCAACAGTTACAAACGGTATTTCTTTTAGGTATTGAGTGAGTTCAGGATGTTGCTTGTTAACAAGTTTAGCTAAAATATGAGATGGTATTGAAGAGTATACATGGCTGGCGTCCACAACCTGGCCATCACACTTTTTCACCTTTACTAAGCTTGAATCAACAAATTCTAGTTCCTCCACCTTACTATTCAATTGTATATCGATATCTTTATTTTTGAGATAGTCTCTTAGAGTTGTAGGAAAAATTTCTAGACCTCCCTTCAAAGAATAAACATTCCATCTCTCTTCTTTGGCTCTCTGAGCCAATTCACTCATCTCTAAATCACCATTATTATTATCTTTGAATATAGATTTGACCATTCCTTTTATTACACTACCATAGTTTTGCTCATATTCAAAAAGTGTTTTCATAAGAAACTTGACTGAAATTTCCTTAGCATCCCCCGCACATATCCCACAGATCATTGGAGATATGGCATAATCGGCTATTTCTTTCCCGAATCTTCGTTCAACAAAATTATAAATTGAATCCTCATTTAGAGACTTCTGCGGCTGTGTTAGGTCATTTAACGCGGCGTATATTAGGGGTTTCGAAAAGGGTTCGTTTTTCTTAAATACACTTTTTAAGCTTGATGGTAAAAGGTGTAAGCTTTTGTTAACATATATCATTCTGTTTTTAGCCGCAGGGTGGTCGGGGGTTATAGCGGATACGTGTTGACTGAGGCCTAAGTCTTGCATCATATTCAAAGTATTCAGTCCCGCTGGGCCCTTTGGTCGGATTGTTCGAGGGCCCTGCTCAAATATGTAATCTTTAGTGCGTATAGACTTGATCCAACCTCCGCAGTGATCGGTGGCTTCCAGGAGACAAACTTTTAAATTATTGTTGTACAAACTATTCTTTAATAAATAGTAACCTGTGGATAAGCCGCCCAATCCACCGCCAAGAATAACAGCCATCGCTGTAAATATTATAATTTTCTATTTTCAATTAATATGTAAAGCCTATTTTTTTGCTTTTGTATACGTACGTATGAATAAAATTTTTAACTTTTCATAAAGTTTTTAAAAGAAAATTTATTGTTTATTAAACAATTTAGGAATTTACAGTCTTCGCCCTTCGGTGTTTTTCAACTTTCTTTGAATTTTTAAATACTTGACAGTTGACATAACAATAAACAGCTGACGATGACATTTGTTTTCTTTCCTTGTGCCTGTTTAAGAGCTTGGGTCATAATTTTGAGCATTTCGTCCATGTTACAATCAGTTCAATATTCTGAGTTTAGAGTAGACCGTATTCAATACGGTCTACTCTAACATCCTACTACCTATTAGAACTTAGAAGGATTTCTTCTACAGGTCAGAATTCTAGCTTAATAATTATTAATCTTATATTTTATTATGATATACCTATCTACAAAAATAATTCGATAAAGATACGATTGTAGTTCATCTATGATAATATTCACAAAGTTTTTCAGCTGTAGGTACCTACCTACTTTCTTACTTGGTCGATTATGTAATCAACTAGGTACTTAATATGGTACATCTAAGTAGGTAGGTACTGTACATACCTACTTCCAATTTATTTTACCTACTTACTCCTCAGTAGGTGTCCAGAAAGATAATGTCTTTTAAAAATGTTACTTTCCACATGTTTGTCCGCGACTTCATAAATCATAGGTACGCGCAAAAGAAAATCACACGTGAACCGTACATTTTCCCGCAATAAAAAGTAGCCTATGTCCTTCCCCGTGTCCTAGGTACTCTATATATTATCCTGTGCCTTCAACAAAGTCGGTCCAGTAGTTTCGGAGCCTATTCAATGCAAACAAACAAATATTTCCATTCTAAAATACCTATTATTTAGTAGGTACATACATAAGTAAATAGATTAAGTAGGTATTAGGTACCTATATATGTATAAATGCCATGGTAAATGGTTACAGCTAAAACGATAGCCTTATACATAATAAGCTACATATCGTACACCGGGTGCAATAACGTCATAATTGCGAAAAATTGTAAAATGACTTTTTGATCACAAATGGTGTCAAACATGCGTCTAAATCCGGTGCAAAAATATCATAAAAGTAATCACTAAAATGACTCACTGAGGACGTAAATGTCGCTGTGGTTTTGGCGGGATTTTGTAAGCGCTAGTGCAAAAACGTCCTAATTGGTCAGTTGCGCGCGTTTTAAGGTAAATAATGACAAATATTAGCAAATATTGCATTGAATTTTGGTGCAATAACGACACAAGTACAAGTCGCGCAACGAATTAAGATCTTTCGACAAAAGTAGAGGGGGTATGCGCAGAAGTCAGTTTTTCGGTGTGTTTGGCGGTAGCGGGCTCGGGCGGGGGAGGTGTGGATGCGCCAAACGCATGCCGAACGTGGCTGCCGACACGCTATTGGTTCGTTAGTAACATATATTTTTTGCTATTGGTCACATGCGCGAACGATCCCCACCACTTTCACTGAGCGCTCATAAACCGTTGCGCGACCTATACACAGTTCTGACCTAAGTTCTGACATTGTGGTTCTATTTTTTATTATAATTAGACAGATTTTCTGTCATTTATTACAATAATTTTATCTTTACTGTCCTAGAAATACACTACAGTAAACAGTTTTTTTGTGGTTGATTATTTTAATAGAATTTTTTAATTTAGATGTATTTTTTAATGTAATGCATTTTATTTTTAGTTTAAATAACATTATAGAAGGACGAGGTAAAACAATGGTGCGGTTGCTTCAATTAAACAAAGAAAGCTGTGTTTAAGATGGATATAGAAACACGCTTTTAATAGCTTTTTTTCGTGTTAAAAAATATTTTGTGTAGAATTTTCAATGACGTGGGAAAAAATCCTTAAAAAATCTGGTCAATAATATAGGTATTTTATTAAAAACTGAGACACATTTTGAAGAAAAAAGTATTTTTACACACTGAAAGGTGAAATTAACAATTATATTATATGCCAGAATAACACAAATTAATAGTGTTGGTATGTTGTTTAGTTGAGCCTTTATGACGTTATAGCACAGAAAAGTTCTAGTTTCAATTATTTTCTGCGCTAAAACGTCATAAATGTATTTATTGTGATAAAAACCAATAAAAATATGCAGCTTACTTAACTTACTTTATTCTGAAACAATCTTTGTTTCAGAATAAAATAACTTAATACATTATAAACTATAGTATGATGACTGATTTATCAAAGGATAATAAGTACAGTTCATTTTAATAAGATAGCAACTTTTAAATCGCTCTCCTGAAAAAACGTCATTTGTTATTTATGTCGTTGTTGCACCAGGTGTAGGTACGATATTATGTGAATATTCTCCTTTTAGGACAGTTTATGAGCCATGTGACGTGAAATAGGGTCGCAGTTGTGGTGTCGCGGACTGATAATGAATTTCAATTTCATGCCTATTGCACCCTCCGCACAGTGGCGTTTATTAGATACATCGGGAACTGGAAATCTATGGAGCTGCACATTTTTGTTTCTCGTTTACTGATGGTATTAAATATTAATTCTATTCTATTACTACTAAGTAGATATCTGTGGAACTATGCTAGAGGGTTCATAATATTATAAGTAGGTACCTACTTAGGTGTTTACAACTAATTTACAAGTTTCGCGATACAGTAATGTCGCGAAGGCGCAATAGGGAATATGCATAAAATATAAAAATAGCTTAAAATATAATGATAGGTACTAGACAGAAAAATAAAGAAAATGGCGAGAAAATTTTCAATATCTGTTGATAAATGAGCAAGATATGAGCGGTCAAAGTTTGTAATCTATCTCTTTCTAGCAAAACGAAATTTAGTATGAACTTTCTATGAAAGTCGTGTTATGTGACGTCACGATACACGTCGGATCTCTCTGTCTAATAGGCCACTATAAACGTTCATATCTTCGTTATTTTTAATGATATCAAAAACTGATTTTACCATACGGTTTACCAAACAAGATAGATCTTATATAAATAAATAAAAAAAATACGTGCATATTCCCTATTATTGTATACCTACCCCCAAGGGCGGATCCAGGGGGGGGGTCATGGGGGTCATGACCCCCCCCCTGAGCTGGTTCCAGGACTTAGGTGGATCACTAATTTAATTGAACATAATGATTTTATTTATATATGTTGTCACCATACAGATTTTTTGTAACTACCTTCAATATTTAATTAATATAATATAATAACTTTGTATGATGGCAAACGTTTGGGAACGAACGCATCGAAAATTTAAAATTTAAATCGTGGAAGTAAGATCTTCAATGGTTGAAGATCGCCTAACCGGACTGGCATTTCTCCACGTTATTAAAAACGTACCCATTGTCTTTTGCGGAGTTTTGCGTCATATAGTGCGATTCAAATGAGAGTCGACGCCATATTGTTTCGAATTTAGACTGTTATGATAGTTTTATGTTTAGATAATTGATTACTATTTAACGTTTTTATTTTAATTCGATGCAAGACTATTAATATTTATATGCACATGAGTTTTTCTGAAAATCGTACTTTTCAAGTGATATATGACAGAAAAATGTCATTGACGTTCCTATTCTCATTTGAAACGCGTTATACCCCTCGATATACCTCTAGCTTTTATGACAAATCATTCACCATGGTTATGGAATATAAATAGGCTGCCTCATTCCGTGCGTGATAGTGCTTCTCTGGATGTCTTCAAGAGAAGATGGCAATATGTACGTGTATGTACAAGTTATTAAGTTTTTCAAGTGTACAATAAATAATAAATATTGTTAAGTACAGTACTTACGTACATCCATAAAATAAGTACATTTTACTTGTACCTATTGTTATCAAAATTAAATTATAAGTTCTTGACTTGACCACGACTATGTGACCCATGGGCGTAGCTATATGTATTTGTGTTAAATGCGTTCAAACTGAGAAAGCGAGCGAATGTTTTTACGCTTTAACCTGTTAAAATCTTAGCCCTGAAAGAATATTGTACTTAGGAAAAAACAATAAAATTACTAGCTTAAAACAGGGATCGCGACCCTATGGCACGCGTGCCATCGAATCCTCGAACGTATAGCATGCTACACAATATTTTGGGCACGTCAATTATTAATTTATACCTAAAATTTTGTAATAATATACTACGAAAAAAGTGTAAATTGGTATTATATGACAAACCTAACATAATAAGTTATTTGTCATCTAATTTACAACATCAGAAATTAGGTACACTAATTTTACTCTAATTTAAATTACAAAATGATACTATTTTCAGTCGTTTAGGGTGTAAAATTTGAGCAGATTTAACCTATTAAATAGGAAAAAAAAATTTGCTTGCTCGCTTCGCTCGCTCGCGTTGAACATAAAGAACTATATTATTTAGTAGCGATGTTCTGTTTTAGCCGGTTGATTTTATGATATTTTTCCGAAGTTCACCGTTATTCAGTGTTTAAGTTTAACGATTGAATAGATTTTAACCTATAGAATGAGAAAAAAATTATGCTCGCTCGCTTCGCTCACTCGTGTTTGGCTTATATAGACATATTACTATAAAATTTAGTACCGACGTTCAGTTTTAGGCTTTTGACATTTGTATTTTTTTAATTACAGAGTTTTTCAGGGTAACAGTCTTTGAGGGTTTAAAATTTGAGCAAATTTAACCTATTAAATAGGAAAAAATTTTGCTCGCTCGCTTCGCTCGCTCGCGTTTAACATAAAGAACATAATATTATATTAGTAAGTAGCGATGTTCCGTTTTAGCTGGTTCATTTTATGATATTTTCCGAAGTTCACCGTTATTCAGTGTTTAAGGGGAAACCCTGAAATACTGTGTTTTAAAGCATAAACAGGTAAAAACGAAAAAAAAATGGGCGCCCATTATTCTAATGTATGATCCTATTTCCACAGTATTTTAGGGGTTAAAGTTTGAACAGATTTAACCTATTAAATAGGAAAAAAATTTGCTCGCTCGCGGTTAGCATAACGGCCATTACATTATTTATTACCGATGTTCTGTTTAAGCCGGTTCATTTTATGGTATTTTTCCGATGTTTATATTTTAGTTTAACGTTTGAACAGAGTTGAACGTTTGAACCTGTAAAATAGGAAAATTTGCTCGCTCGCTTCGCTCGCTCGTTTTTGGCGTTTTTGGCGCTCGGTAAAGAACGTATTATTAAATTTTGTACTGACGTTTAGTTTTAGACTACAGATATTTGTATTTTTCCGAAATACACAGTCTTTCAGGTTTAAAGTTTAAACAGGTAATGAAAAAAATCTAATGTGCCCAGGGCCTCTAATAGGTTAAAGACGGTCCTGATTATTTAATGTACTTGTAGTCGTTTTATTTTCATGAACCCCCCCCCCCCCCCCCCCCCGAAACTAAAACCTGGCTACGCCCATGATGTGACCCCCTCCTGGCGCCAAAGCTGGATCCGCCCTTGCCTACCCCCTTACTAATAAATGCTGTATAAGCTTTGAATCTTTGAATAGTGTTACACAGTGTTTTGTCTCCTTCTATCGAATTAAACATGTCACTTGTATGATGCGAACAAAACACTGTATAACTAACCTATTCACAGCTTAGGTACCTATACAGCGTTTATTAATAAGGGGGCCGCTATTGATTTGGTAAAATCGCATAAAACTCGCATCATAACATCGAACATTATATAAATAAACAAAATATTATGTTTGTTTAAAAATCAACACTTACATATTTACAAAAAATCAATTTTCAAAATTTTGTCTGTCTGACGGCCTGACCGTCTATCTGTCTAGGTATTAGTTCCGGGCTTCCAGCCAAATCGGCCATATCACAGCCATATCCTTTTTGACCGGACTTTCACTGGTAGATAATTGGTGTTTTAAGTCCTTATAAAACCATAAGATAAAAGTAGCAAATTAAACTCCTGAGTGAAAAAATTAGGGTCCGTTTCTAATTTCTAATATGTAGGTATCTAATAGTTCCACGCAAACGACGACGTAGTGGGCACCAGCTAATATAAAATAACTTCGCCCATAAGCTGCTCCACGGCGTTTTCAGGCTCTATATAAGCTGTGTTAAGATTCACGTCCTTTATTAAGGCACGGGAACGGGACACGCCATGGTATCCGCAGATCAAACTTGCAAGGACGATGATATTCCAAAATCGTGTAGTAAAAAACTTAAGGCAGCAGAAATTAAACTCAATAAAATATTAAATAAAATAAACAGTCTCAACTTAAACAGTTCCATTTTGTCGAAACTTGAATTGCCTGCGAAAAGAAAGTGGCGCCTAAATGTTTTTAACTTTTATGGTTTTACATTCATTGCTATTGTTTTTGGTTTTGTGTCGATTAGTTTGGGCAGAACAACTTCGGTAAGTGTGATAAATTATTTAAACTGATAACTGTCCCATTCCTTATACCTGTCCAGTGTCCAAGTGAAAATGTTTGTGCCACTCTAGCTAGGTAGGTATCTAAATAGAATATTTAAGTTTTTTTTAATATAAATTACCTACCTGTTACACATCCATTATATTTAAAGTACTACATTCATCCTCAGTAGTGGCTATGTACTTTCAAGTTCGATTAATAATAAAAATTATTCTTTTCAGAGCTGTTTCTTAGAAATGCCTTCAAATGCAAAGTCTGTATTTCGAGCACCAGAAGACTGTTCCATGTGTTTAGGGGTAGACAACATCACGCGTCTCTCTGACACCAGCGCAGAAGAGTTTGAACATCTCTACGCTTACACCACTAAACCTGTAATCGTCACTGATGCTACTGCAGACTGGAGAGCTATGCAAGTAAGTAACATCTTTGAAGGGTCCGATGTTGATTGCGAACCAAAATACAAAGTTTCCAAAAATTAGGCAATTTCTTTTTTTTTGCTTATAATTATTATCTAATTATTACCAACATACATAATAATATATGTACAATAGAATAAATATAATGTTAATCTACAGCTAACTATTTAAAATATTTACCTACAAACTATAAAAGTGTTAAAAATATATTAAAAATACAAAACTTAAAAAGCTAAAAAAAAAGAAATCTCCCATGTCATCCCTACCAGGCAGAGTACCTAGAAGGCTCAGAGAGTTTCCTTGCTGGATTGCGATACTCAATCTCTGGGCCAGAATCCAGATAGGTGCCGACTGCCGACTACTGGGTCAAATGCGTAGAAAAAAGGTATCAATATATTATAGAGAGGCAAATGGGCAATTATTTCTTAGTTTAGCCACTTTCAAGCAGAGCGACATCTATTGTGGAGCAGAAGTTAAAATAATTTGTATTTTAAGGTTACCTAAATATAACACAGATGGAGCTTTTTTAATTGGTACAGTGACATCTATTGCCAAATAGGCAAACTAAAACAATTTATCGCATTTAAAATCTGTTAAACCGTAACACAGATGGCGCTTTTAATATAATGCACCGTCATCTGTGTTTGACTATAGGAACTAAAACTAAAAACACAGATGGCGCTTTTGCAATTTCATAATTTGCTGAATTTGACGACCTCTGTGGCTCAGTGGTTCAGCGCTTTGGTGCTCAAGCCGGGGGTCGCAGGTTCAAATCCTGCCGAAGGAACAAAAAGTTTTTCTGTGTTCCTGGGTCATGGATGTGTATTAAATATGTGTATAATATAATAAAAATCTTAAATATATGTATAGTATAAAAGTATTAAATATACTTCCCGTTTTCTGGTACCTGTAACACAAGTTCTTCGGATACTTAGCACGGGGCCAGATTGACGTGGTGTGAAGCGTCCATAGATATTATTATTATTATTATTATATTATTAATTCTTTTAGGAATTCGATTTTAAATTCTTTGCAAATTTTTACCGCAACGGTAAAATGGGAAAGAAAACGAACGATTGCTTTTACTTCGCCTACAAATCGGGGTTGGAATCTTTGGACGAAGTGTTCAATATGGATGAGCAGCGGGCTAACCTTTCTGGCGAGCCCTGGTACGTCGGTTGGAGTACTTGCTACGATGAAGAGACGAGGAATCTCCGGGCTTATTACAACAGACCGTACTTTTTACCAAAAACAGCCGAGAGCGATATGGTCGACTGGATTTTTATGGGCGGACCGGGTCAAGGGGCGCATATGCATGTAAGTAGCCTCCAGAATCATTATAGCAACATTAATTACCGTAACGTAACGTAGATAAATTATCTTAAATGATAAATGGATTTCTAACAATTCCATCGACGCAGGATATCAGAGTAAGGATAGATAAGGTTAGCCGTTTACTGCCCTCTGATTCTGTGGTAAACTAAGTTCTCTTAATCTTCATCTCGTTTTATGGAAACTTCGTCTACAACACAAGAGAAGAAGTTTATATGCCAAATATCGTAAGTAATTTTTATTATTATTTCTGTTTACAATTGACTTAAACATCACCAGGTGGACAGCGTCCGCCACATGTCGTGGCAGGCGCAGGTACGCGGCCGCAAGCGCTGGCAGCTGGCGCCGCCGCCGGAGTGCCTGTACCGCTGCCGCTGGATCACATTCGACGTCGAGCCGGGGGAGATACGTTAGTTATTATTATTCAAACTCAACTCAAAATTTTTATTCAACATTTCTATAAGAAATTGTTAGCGCAAGAAATTCGCCTTTGTCTAAGAACCGTACATTTTTCCTGACTGCAAACTCATCCCCAACTTTTAAACCATTTCATTAAATCCGTTCAGACGTTTCAAAAATTCACTTATAGACATATTCACATTTCTAGAATTGAAGTTTAATATTAATTGGTCCGCCCATCAGCAGTGCCGTAAATAGCCTTTTCTGCGCCCTGTGCGAGCTTCTATAACCCTAGATCCGGGGCTGGTCCTGCCTGGTCTGGCCATTCTTGCGCCCCCCCAGAGTCTACGCCCTGTGCCTGGGCACCGGTGGCACAGCCCTATTTACGGCACTGCCCATCAGCGTTCTGAACATGGTTATAGATTTGAGTTTGAAATAATATGTGTGTGTGTTTACAGTGGTGGTGGACACTAACCGCTGGTACCATAAGACGACCGTCCTGCCTGGAGACATCAGCATCACTATTGGAGCTGAATATGATTGAAGATAGAACAGTTCATCCGTCATCGTACAATATGACTAGAAGGTTATTTCTCCTCTCTAGGGGTCGACTATAGGTAGTTATAATTTTTACGATTGAACTCTTGCCTCTTAGATACGCAATAAAAATAATATGTAAATGTTGTTTATGGCATGTATAATAAATTATGTACATAATATTATGTTTTGACATAATACTTAATTTACTCCTACTTAAACCAACACCTAAGGTTAATATACAAACACATGGTAGTGTGCGTGAGGTAGTGTGTGCCACTTTATAAATTATTAATTTTATTTGTTTCTAAGCATCATTTTAAGAAATATTAGCCTTCTGCACAATTTCCTTCACATAAACTTTACCTGTGCCAAATTTCATACTCCTCGGTACGCACAATTCTTGTAAGTTTTATATCTTCATTAAATATGTTTAATTCGCAGTATGGTTTCAGTCTCAGTATACCTATTTATCTCACTCGCATGTGCACAATTTTAGCAACCTTGCATAATTGCTGGAAATTCATAAAACCGAATGTCATTTAATTATTATCAAATCTTCGAGATTAAGTGCCAATTTCATTGAAACCAGGCCAGCTACGCAGGAGTTATTTTATAGAGCTCAAGTGTGTGCGCAGTATACAAGAGCACTTAATCTCGTAACCCAGTGGGACGGTCCAACTTTTTACATGCCCATTCGACGCATAGATCATCTTTCTTGTCAGACAATCAGATGACCAGCCTGCATTGGAACCAAACTTGGAAACAACATGTTTTTGTTTTTCCAACGTGGGAATCGAAACGGGTTACGAGAGTAAAGGATGAGAGAGTGCTCGTGTACTGCGCACACACTTGGGCACTATAAAATTACTCCTGGCTCTATAAAAACTGGCCTGGTTTCAATGAAACCTGCCACCGTCACCGAGATCGGTGTGGGGAGCTATTATAATATATAACACTAGCGACCCGCCCCGGCTTCGCACGGGTACAATACTGATACTAATACTACAGAATGTCTTTAAACCTCTAACAAAACGGGCGAAATTTTGTCAAAACAAACAGAAACAAATTAATATAGGTACCTACTAAAACTCAATGAAATAAGTAGGTGGGTTAACTATTATCGTATGAAATACCTATAAGTACTCTTCAGGACTAACAATACAACAAACACTAAATAAATAGGTATTCAAGTATCTATCCATCATAGTTACAACGAACACAAAACAAAAAAACTCATAGATCTAAACTCGCACGCCTTGGTGACGCCCACTTCGCAACGGGCCGTGCAGCAGAAATCGTAATATTTTAATTTCGCCATAACTTCAAAACCAAACATCCAATTTTAATCATTAAAAGACCAAATATTATCTACATAAACTGTACTTAGTGATGAAATAATTTATTTTGATAAGGATTAATAGCATGAGTAAAATAAACGCATTTAAATGTAGTCAAAAAAAAATTCAAGATTTCTAAATAAAAAAATGGTTGTTGTGCCTCACTCGACATAGATAGGTATAGTGTGTCGCGGACTTTTTTGTAGATATTTATAAGATCTACAATTAATTAGAACATTTTATGGTTCTATCTTTTATAGTTTAGGCAGCGTACGCAAAATAAGTAACTTTTCTGGTTGATTTTTTACACCTTGTGTCCGAAAAACGCAAATATCTTACGGACCCCTTTTTTTTCCAAAATAAAATTTAGCCTATGTTACTCGTGGATAATGTAGCTTTCGAATGGTGAAAGAATTTTTGAAATCGGTCCAGTACTTTTTGAGCCTATTCATTACAAACAAACAAACAAACAAACATACAAACATACAAACATACAAACAAAGTTTTCCTCTTTATAATATTAGTGTAGATAAGTCATTGGGCACTATAAAATTACTCCTGGCATTATAAAAACTGGCCCGGTTTCAATGAAACCTGCCACCGTCACCGAAATCGGTGTGGGGAGTTATTATAATGATATCATAATAAGGTACATCATTTGTATCTACATCTATCAAATCAAATTTCCGTATTTAGTTGGTAATTTTTTTTTTGCATGCAATCAAAAGACACACAAAAACATATTTTAAAGTAGCAGTGTTATTATCATAGAATAGTTTGTACCTACATCTATAGAATAGTCACAAGACAGGAGGTATAATAAAATGAAACAGCAATATGCTGGGGAAAATATTTACTTTCACTACTTTATACTGAAGCTATATCGGTTACAATAAGCACGGTTTAAATATTTTAATCTATGCTAAAAAGCAGTATTGACTGATCTATAGGTACTTTTTTGTAGAGAGAGCCTCGAAACTGAATTTCCTATAAGCATTAAGTACATTTGAACTTATAAAATGATTTATAAAAAACGAATAAAAACATAATACATCATCTTCCTTTCTTGATTTTATTTACTACTGTTTTTAAAATTAGAGCACGATGCTTGTATACTATTTATACTATTAAAATCATATTGTATCTAATTCATTCCTTTTCGCTTCACTTAATAAAAATTGTTTAGTTAATAATAATAATTATTTATTGTTCAATGATAATATTGTACGGCAAAGACCTGCTTTACCCAAACGGCTATTAATCTTTTAAAATTATTTTTGTCGTATTATGACAAACTAATGCTATTTAAGATAAATAGATAAACATTAAGCACAGTAAAATATAATTATTTTCATTTATTTAAATAGGTCTGTAAAGGATTTACTGAAACGACTATTTTAAACTGGGAAGAATCTGCCATAATACCTTTTATACTTTTTGTGCAGCAGACGAAAAAGTTGACATTAAAATTTGAAACACGAATACTTTGGTTTACAACACTAGATAAACATTCAACGAGTAATTCTAAATTGAACGCTACAGGATTAGATATTTTTTATGATTGTAACAGCAATAGACACACGCTCGTCACTACTCTACTCCTCGCTGGTGCCTGCGGAGTCGAGGATGACTTCGAAGGAGAACGGCTGGAAGAGATAGCCCTCGCCAGCGTAGAA
The DNA here is from genome assembly GCA_905404095.1 of Glaucopsyche alexis. NCBI lineage: Eukaryota > Metazoa > Arthropoda > Insecta > Lepidoptera > Lycaenidae > Glaucopsyche > Glaucopsyche alexis. The sequence goes on along the minus strand of FR990048.1, from coordinate 21,215,254 downwards.
TTTGCTCTGGAACTCGACCCTGTGGACAAGTTTTATCATAAGTAAATATTTTCTGTTCAAATTCATAGTACAAGCCTTACGGTTATTAAAAGGTACAGCTGTAATCAGAACTATGTTATACAGAATATTTTTGTAAATTATCCAGGTTTTACACGAGAGTATAGCGGTGTATGTAGCCGGAAGACAGTTCTCGAGATATAAATTAGACAATAATATTATGTACTTTATAATCTTTACGTCAACAGTCGCAAGTACGTTGCCGAAAAAGGAACAAGTGTATCACAGACAGATGTACTTTATTTTTCAACTGACTTAAAAAAGAAGAATGGAATATAATATTTTGTACTGTTTAAATCCATTAGGTATTATATTGTGCTAATTTTTGTCACTGCTCGCTGTGAAGAAGTAAACTTCAATATGATTGACATCGAATTAGTTACCATTGTTTGCCACTAGGGGCGTTGTTTCGATGTCATACAGTGGATATTGGATGGCACAATGGACCTAGTATATCAACAGGACCGAGAACTGTGAGCAAAAAAACGAGCCGAGCGAGAGGTTGGAAGAGAGGCCGTGTGTCCCTTTCTAGTAGGGTGACAATAATATTTTCTGCTGTGGCAAACTGCAAAGCTGTGTGAGACAAATTGTGAAACACTGAATGACATACAACTGAGGCTTTAAAAGTCGACTAGATTGAATAGTGTAAAATCAAGAAGGTTTGAAGTGACGGCTACATTAATATGTAACAGATTTTTATGTAATTCTCTGCCTTACTTAAACACTATTGAGCCATTTTTGTCGCATTTCTTCATTGTTGGGAAATCTATAAAAACTGTATTATATTATCATTAAAGGCCTTACTCGACTTCACACGTTTTTTTCTCAGTACTTACTACGATTCTAGGCGAGTCGCTACTGACTAGTTTATAACAAAACGTAGTACAATAATTATAACTCTTAATAACGTCAGTTGATTTAATGTTAACACTTTAATACTAGAATAACTAGATTAACATTAACAATTAACTTATTAATGTTACTAATAAGGGGCCATCCATAAATAACGTCACACGAATTTCACGATTCCTTGTCACAGTTGGTCACATTTGTGACCCCCCCCCCCTCCCTAGTGTGACGTCACAAATTTTGCAAATTTACATTTAGAAATTATTGAATAAAAATATTGGTTCTGAAACCAGTTTTATTTCCATTTAAATTATTTTTAATAAAATTAACATAAATGAAACAATTAACAAAACAAAAAACGATTAACTATATTAATTAAAGAAATTAACAAAACAAAATATAATATCAATAGAATTATTTTTAAATTAAGGATACAAACTTAATAATCTTCAATCCATGGACTTTGAACCATCTCCTTTAAATTATTTATAACTGGCATAATGCATTATGTTTTTGAGGTTTTCTTACAATAAGTTTATAGTTCGTATTTTAACACTTAGATAATATTATAATAGATTTTGAAATGTGACGTCACAATATTTAGGACCCCTCCCACCCCCTTGTCACACAATGTCACACTTCGTCGACCCCCTCCCTCCCCCTTAACGTGTGACGTTATTTATGGATGGCCCCTAAACGAAATATTACAACCAGCATAACTTTCACTTCGACAAGAATATACACAACATTTTTTCACCATTTTGACTGTTAAATCATCAAATAAATAATAAAAACATAGTTACGGAGATACATGAAGTAAGAAATAAAAACTATTTTCAATTTTAATATTATCCGGTGTTCAGCATAAAATATGTGTATAGGTCTACCAGAATCTGATGGCATTTTAAAAAAAATAAAAAATGTGATTTTCATATGGCAATGTCAAGTATGACCCGTCAAATCAAAGTACGTAATTTGTCAACCTCTGTTAAAATTTTGTGATTATGTTCTTGGAATTTGTTGTTTTTGTGAAAATATCCAAAAAGGCAATTCGATCTCAAGCGAGAAATATTGTTTTCTATGTCTATAGTAAAATACAGAAAGAAGAAGGTGTAAATCGAACTCAATCTTATAATTTAAAGCTTGTGGTAGAGTTGACCGGTAAGTTAGAGTGAGCTGTTTTGATACTTTTAGTTTTTTTATATTTTCTTAGGTAATTATTGTGACTTCTTTAAATGTGATTCCAGTACTACTATAAGGTGAATCGTAGCTGATGGCACATCGAATGATGGTTTGTTTTCCATGCCTGGTAAAAGGAGGAGAGGAGGAAAAAAGAAAATCAATATAAGACAGTTTCGATTTATAGTTGATTAAGAATTAAGTAAACGAGTTCTATACAGTTCGGAAGGAAATTACAACATTAAATAAACTGTTGCTAATTTAATTGTATGTTATTCGTAATAAATAAGTATATAAAGTAATTCACGATTGATTTATTTTTCATGAAATATCATTATCATTACATAGTATAAAACAAAGTCCCTTTTTTGTCTGTCCCCTATGTATGCTTAAATCTTTAAAACTACGCAACGGATTTTGATGCCATTTTTTTAACAGATAGAGTGATTTAACGGGAAGGTTTTTAGGTATGTAACATGCATAACATAGTAGAGGTACACAAATAATTTTAGAGGTTTCTAAAGTCCTAAAAAATAACATATTTTGCGCTTACATTGAAAATGCTGGCTGAACACTACGAGATAGATCAAAATTATGTACTACAGTTGTATTCATCTTTAAAAAGCATACAAAAAAGTCCGCGATGGCATATGTCTATCTCTTAGGGATAACCCACAATAACCATTTTTTTATCCTTTACTTTGATTTTAATTAAATAGCTTATTTACAAAGCGATTTTAAGCAATACAGTATTAATCCTTATCCAATTAAGTGCCTTAAATACATTGTGCATTTAAGATATATCAATACTGCCCTTTACGGCATGTAATTTAAATGAATATTTTCGAAGATATTACAGATTTAAAATGCAGGGATATAGTGTTGCTGCGCGGCGCGGGCGCTCGCGTTTCTACATCGCGCTATCGAAAACGCGGGACGTATACAGTATAAAGAGGTTCACGAATATTTTGAACTGCAGCACAGAATACATAATAGTAACTGCAGTTCTTAATTCTTATGGAATATCCAGAGGTGGTTTGTCAGTTTTGTTGGAATGTCATGTTTTAACAAGTCGCTTTATCTGTCTGTCCCTATGTAGGTATAGTATATTGTATGCTTAATCTTGTATGCTTAGATCTTTAAATCTACGCAAATCTTTAAGTATTTAGTCTTTAAGATTATGGTAAAATTTATATTCAAGTGCCATAAATATAATATTATGTAAGTATATTATCAAGTGGTCGCGCATGTCGTGTCGAGGTGATAGGGTCCCATTTTTAACAATTTGCATTGGGCAAACCTAAAAGCATTTTCAATATTGTATCAGAAGTATATTGCTGTAAGAAGGAAGAGCGTTATTCGCCGAAGTAGTTTTTTCTCCAAGAACACTATTCCACGCGGGCGAAGCCGCGGGCAAAAGCTAGTTTTCTATATTATACACCGAACATTCTTCACACAGTCTTATTATAATTCATGTTCAATAATACTAAAGACATAATTAAAAATTAACCAGTATCAAGATCGTTTAATCCTGTTTCCCCAGTATTGCACACTACAAAATTTTATTTCCCTATTTGCCATGAGATTCTGGTACACCTATAATGGCGTATCTATTGTCTTGTGAATGATACCATCTAATAAAAAAAGAAGGAAAAGGATTTAATGTAAACTGCATTTTTATTTAGTATTAAATGACTATTTCTAACTTTTTTAATTAGAATATGATATAGTTATAAACATTTGCAACAACAACATAAAATAATAATAAAGTACACTCGTTTTATCTAAGATTTTCCATGTTACTTTTTATAAATATCAACATTTTTCTGGTTGGCAACATGCAAGAACGAGACACACAGCCTCGCTTCTGGCTATCTCGCTCGGCTCGGATTTGCCTCTATGATACGTGCATTGTGAAATACACTCTATTACCAAGGTAATACAGTTCTTTTTAGCAATTACAAAATTCGGAGTCTTCTATCCCTAGGTACTATATCCATGGATTGCACACAGCCACATTGGTCGATAATAACGATGGCGCGTGCTTACCAGTGCAGACGCAGCGTGTGCAGGAAGGCGGACAGGCCCTCCATGAGCACGAGGATGGAGACGGAGATGGCGGCCCAGCCCGCGAACACCACGTACAGGAATATGCCGCCCTGGTACCCCGCCACCATCAGACCTGCATAACACAAGCACGATTATAGTCTTTTTCGCGTTATGATTATCTATTCGATTTACCTCTCCTCTCCTACAGGGTTTCCTGGAAGAGATCGCTTATAACTTAGAGCGATAAGACCTCCAATGCCCACAATTAGGTTATAGGTTCAAGTAATTTTAGTAATTTGATTGTACGTACTTCAATGTGAGCAATAAAGTGTTTATCTAAGTGTATATCTAAGTTTGCAGTGAATTATCAGTGCTTATATCAAAATTAACGAATGACGCATAAGCCGTGTTCATATTAACCAATTTTAAGAATATATTTTGAAGCAAACAACCATGAAGCATAGATACCAGAAGTCCGAACGGTATAGGCTTTTCCATAGTAATTATGTACACAATAATAGGACCAGATATTAGTTCTCTTTTCTGCCGCTAGCTGTGCGAGACCGACGAGTACCGAGTGTTGCCAATACTATTATTCCGAGTGTTGCCAATACTATTATACCGAGTGTTGCCAATACTATTATTTATTACAATTATTTTTAAATTACCGTTAGGCAATTACCGTGTTCTACGGTATCTATTTTTCGAGAACAGTTTCTAAGAATTTCCTAAGACTTTTATATAATAAGATTTAAATCCACGTTTCTCTTATTATTCTTTTCCAGAGTTGTCAATAGCAACATTTAAACTTCCCGCGTAATTTCAAACGAGTGCTTGTCGGACTGTCGCGCGCTCTACCGGCAAAAATCTGTCCCCGTAATTGAGACCATTATTTTAACATTACGTTCGGACTCCTGGTATCTATGCTTCATGCAAACAACAATAAGCAAAATTTCACATTCAATACGCTTAAAGAAATTTCATTTCAAAAAGTAACTTAAAAATAAAAACAAAGGTCCATGTCCATACACATACTTAATTATTTTAACCACTGAACTTTTAACAATTTAATAGAAATACCTTTGTTTCAATTTACTCGCAGTATAACTAACGCGACCTACCTACTCTTACAAGTTATGCACATACGCCAATATGTTAAATAATAATAATGTTAATAATTAAAATGGTTACACATTTACAATGTGATTCAAATGAGAATAGAACGACTTAGCGCCATATTGTTTCGAATTATTATGATAATTAAATGTATGTTTAGATAATTTATTTCTATTTAACGTTTTTATTTAAATTCGATGCAAGGCTATTATTATTGATATGCAAAATAAGTTATTCTGATTTGAAACGCATTGTACATACTGTAGTAGTGTCAAAATAAAAATATCCGCGAACGTATAGTCTCTCGACAAACTTCGTATTTCGTCAATACTCAATAACTGCTACAGATTCAAGTGTGTAATAACGTACCTTTCCTGAGCAGCATGTTCCACGCGACCTCGGCGAGCTGCGCGTGCGCCAGCGACAACGCCCACAGCCGCAGGTACGACGCCGTGTGCGACACGCTGCCCAGCACGTACTCGATCGTGTGGATGGCCTGTAAGACACAAGACCGTGTAAATCTAAATAATGAATGAATGAAAACTCTTTATTGCACCAAAAACAAATATGACACACAGAACATAGAAAAACTAAACATAAATAAGCACAAAAGGCGGTCTTATCGCTACAAGCGATTTCTGCCAGACAACCTTTATAATTATGACACGTTTACTTAAATGTAATAAACTGGTAGGTGACTTTATAGACTAGCAAAGAGAAAATTATTTTAATACATATTATACTTTAAGGTATCATATTACTTATTTTAATATAAAAGGCAAACCTGACTGACTCATCTATCAACGCACAGCCGAAACTACTGAACGGATTTTGCTGAAATTTGGCATACAGATAGTTGTAATGATGTAGGCATCCGCTAAGAAAGGATTTTTGAAAATTCGCCTCCTAAGGGGGTGAAAAAGGGTTAAAAGTCGCGGGCAACATCTAGTCGTCTATAAGTGCCGTCGCACACGTTCCGGTTGCCGGATAGCCGGTGCCGGGTAGTCGGTCGCGAAATGTATGGCCGTGTACACCAATACGTGTGAAAGCTATCGTACATAGCCATATATTTCGCGACCTACCCGGCACAGGTTACCCGGCAATCGGAACGTGTGCAACGACACTAACACACAAGGGTGCCCGTGTATGGTTTTAACACGAACGATATGAAACATATTCTCGATTGTGTGAAAGGCCTGTAACATACGACCTTACTGTTTTTTTAACAGAATTGCTGAAACCCTAATATCATAAGTCTCCCCGTAAAAAGTGATTGTCCGGCCAAGGGTCAGATCGGTGGACCGCCACGGCAAGGTCTTTTTTAATGTAAGTTTGATTTACTTACTTAGTAGAATAAAAAATAATACATATTTGCATATCATTAAAATCACAGCTAACTTTGGTAATCTTACTGTTATGGTAACAAACAGCAGTTTGTTTGTGACAACCTGTATACTGTGTGCTGAGTGCCAGTTTTTGTCACTACTTTAACACTAATTTGTATGGCATCGAATTAGTTACCATTGTGCACCGCTAGGGGCGTTGTTTCGATGCCATACAAACTTCTTCTTGACAAAATCTTCGCACTCGGCACTCTGATATATTATAAAAACTGTCAGTCACCTGGTGTATGAAGACCTCGGTGATGTCCTCGTCGTGGTGGGCGGAGGCGGGCACGGGAGCGCCGCCCGCAGTGCCGTTCTCGGCCGCGCCCTCGATGCTCTGGTGGCCCGCAGCCTGCACGTAAAAGCGGATATATAATAATTCTTGTCGTATGGGAAACATTGAAAATATGGCATAGGATATAAAGCCTCGTCCGGACAGCAGACTACTCGCGAAATAGGCCGAGGTTGGCCGAATAAGACAGTGTGACTGTGAGCACGCACTTCGCTTCGCCTTTTCGTACTTCGGGTTACTTCGCGGACTACTTCCTCGTCCTGCTTCACTAGCTATCTGAACGGGGCATTAGGAGTCTTCAAAAAACTATGCTATCATTCACGACTACGAAACTGAAATTCCATTGAAATGTTACATGAGCTTTACATTTTGTAGAGGACGCAATTTTATTTTTGGGTCAATAGAAGCTTAATCCCAAGTTTGTGGGGTTGCCGCCCTTGTCCCCCCCTGGCTGCCATCTTGAAAAAGGGGTGCAAACACCTTTTTCGCGATATCTCGGAAACTATGCGTCCTACAAAAAATTCGTAATGTCGTCGTTCGTGTCGAATGTAAAGTCGTTCAAAACGTAATGTTTAACTTAGTTTTGTGATCTCTTTTTATTGTTATTACATTCTTAAGAATTTTTTTGTTAAATCCCAATCTACAACTTTACTTATTCATTGCTAACTCTTTTCACCGCCACCTATGAGGTAGAGTCTGTAGGCGAGTTTTTTTTACGTGGCATCCCCAGTAGGCCTACTCCACAGACATCTTGCCGATGAGGTAATCCTCTACATATCTCGACTCGATGAGTCGTCCTCTAAATAATGCAATATTAGGTCCTTAAATTGTAACATTTCTTTCAGCGATCCATAATGCGCTATACTACACACGCGATAAATATCGCAATCCTGTATCACGATCCATATATCGTGAACGCCTACTACTAATTGTATTATTATAATACTAGCCACGAAGTTATTTAATAAAAACAAAGATCGCTCACAGCGCGCTGTTTTTGCTCCTTCATGATGTAGTAGGGCTTGCCGAACAGCATCACGGGCACGCACAGCAGCGCGCAAATCACGAACACCTGCGGACATAAAACGTTATCACTATTATGGCATCTGTAATATAAGTAATAATATATTACTGTATAGATTGCCTATGAAATGTGTCTACTTGTCTAGTATAATATAATATATTTCACACATTGGCAGGCGATTTTAGACATTGTACACAGTGCCTAGGAATTGTATACAATGATGGATTATATAATTACATTGCCTGTAACAAATCCATAACAAGATGGCTAAAATGAGTTAATTGTACTCGCTTATTTCCTATCCTATCATATCCTATCGATAATCTATCCAAGGTTTACTATAATACATGACGTGTCAAATAAAAACTTGATATATGATATAAACAATATATTTTAATATATTAGCAATTTTTGAATGAAAGAATTTCTTTAGTAGTTAAGTAGAATACATTTGCGCAATTCCATTAAAACCTGTTCTATTTGTTTTATGGTTTTTTTTAGATGACGATAATATAGCTCGCAATATTTGACCATAAGATGTCAACATAAGCAAGCAAGCACTGTACCTTCTGCAGGAAGAGTTGTCCGGCGTACATGGTGACGTCACACTGCGGGCGCGTGTTCTCGTCCGTCTTGAACAGCATCATGTTGATGAACGTGATCAGGATCGACGGCGCACAGAACGCGCTGCGCTTCACGTACTCTGTAACAGAGTAAAAGAAACCCCAATTCTCGTATGTAACTTTATATGAATTACAATTACAAATGAATTGTTTTGATACTTTAGACTGATTTTGGAGTTTGGACCGATCAAAACGCGTCAAACGTTGGTTTGACGTTTATGAGAATACCATTTTGCTGTTTCAACATATCTAGACCGCATCGAAACTGTATTATTGTAAGATTTAATTAGCAGAATCGATCCACAAATAGACGGTTAGGTCGAATGGGCCAACAATAGGGGTACTTTACACGAATGAGCCCGAAAATATTGTTAATAAGTTGATCATTTACTACATTTAGGACATGGCTTTGCCCGCGAAAAATTCTACTGACATCCTATATTTACATGGCCTTAGGCGACATATTCTGAATCATTATAATGTTTGCAAAATTATTAAATTAAGTTCTATAAAAAAAATCGAATATAACGCGTCACTTCTTTTCATTTTAAGATTTTAGAGAAGTTGGTAAAATTACATTTTTGTTCACTTTATTTCTCTTACATTCTTTGTCAATTATGTCCTATTTTTTGGTCTTGTGCCCATCACTTTATAATTGAGATTATAAATAATATTTTACTTATTAGAAATTCACTCAATATGTTTATGCATTATAATTCAAACGTTTACAGTTCCTGAGTGTACCATAACACATTAATGATTATTACGACATAGGCAAGGATTATTATACAATCACCCACCTGGGTCCTGGCTACCGAAGTGTCCAGGGTTAGGGCCGTACGAGGTCCACTTGATGAACATGAGCAGCACCATGTAGAAGAACAGCAGCGTGAGGAACAGGATCTGCGGGATGAACTCCATGTAGATGCTGATGCGGCGCTTGAAGTACCTGTAAGCAGCAGTATAGGAGTAAAGTGTGACAATCAGACAAACAGACGTACCTACAGTTTCTTTATGTAGAATAAAATGTCAGTTATCCCACGTGAATCGTACTTACGCTTGGTATAAAATATATTATGTCTTCATATATAGACTTTCACCTTGGTAATTTTACTAGAAGTTTCTCCTCGACTAACATAATATTACAATTTACAACGGGTGAGATTTGGAGGGGTACTCACAGATGGTTCCAGAGCGACATGCAGACGCCGAACAGCATGTGGAACACGCCGATGATGATGGAGATCTTCATCTTGTACGCGTTCATGAAGATGATCTTGTTCGCCTCGGCCAACTGTGGAGAGATATTTAGTTTAGCCAAAAGTCTATACTCTATATAATATAACATCTCCAAAAATCAATTGCGGATATTTCCGATACATAATTTATTGCTTATGTAAAGATGTTTAGGCAGAATAAAGTTGCGGATTAGCAAGCAACATTTGTTTGTCCGCGTAATCTCTAAACTCTTCACTACGTCATTCGATCGTCACCTATGAGGGTGAGCGTAAATTTTATGACGATTAATGTACGGCTTGTAATCACAGTAAACAATTTGTACCAAATAAATCAAGCCTGGGTAGTATTGACTTATTTAATACACATTTTAAATTATTAAACAAACCTTTCTCTGTTTAACCGTACCTGCCAAACCGGATCAATGCCAAACGGATATGGGGTCTGCGTATAGTCGTGGGAATCGGGGTTGAGTTGCAGCAACTTGTGGTCGCGCAAGTCGGACGCGTTGTAGTTGCTGCGCCACGACGAGCCGAATATGTTGAGCGACTTGGAGAATATGTCGTTGTATATCAGCCCCGTGTACATGGAGAATAGACCCATAAGTAGAATGATGTAACGCCCGCCGAAGAAGATGTTCCAAATCTGAGAAAATATTAATTTCATCAATTTTTGACATAAAGATCTTGCTGACATTGTTGCTTGTAAGGTGGTGGTGTTTGCACGATCTTGTTTCTGAGTGTATATATATAGTATAAGCAGTGTGGGACGACTGACGAGGGAGGCGCTTTACGCATGCTTTAGCGTGCACTCATACATTTGCTTACAGGGTGTGGGTTTTCGTGGGATATTAGTAGATATAATATTAATTAAATTGTATCAGATTTATATCTCCAGCCGGACCCACCTCGCTATCAATCTTCTTAGCCTGCAGAGGCTTCTCCTTGTAGCACATCCAGAAGCCGAACACCGCCATGAGCGCGCCGTGCCCCAGGTCGCCGAACATCACCGCGAACAGGAACGGGAACGTGATGATCGTGTACGGGGCTGGGGGGAACAAACACACACATTATATTATGTAAAACCATTTTAAATAGAATTTACCACCACAAAGAACGGAGGAACTAGTCTGTTTCATTTTTGGTCCACAAACATAGATTAGGTTGTTTTAAACATTCATACATACATATGATCACGCCTTTTTTCCGTAGGGGTAGGCAGAGACCACTATTTTCCACTTGCTACGATCCTTACATACTTGTTTCGCTTCGTTCACTTTCATTCTTACCATCCATTCCTCCTCTTACATTCAATGTAGCGAAGCGGCTCTCTATGATCCGCTTTAAACACAACTTTGAAATAAATTGTTTAACGGTCATATAGAATGCACTCTGTACAGAGACTTTTGAAAAGAAATATTCAGTTTTAAAAACACCAAACTGTCAAACACTACAATCTTAAACACGAATTGAAAAATGCTCTAAAACATCTCTACAATACCGCCACTGGTCCCTTTTTCTCTTTTCAAATATTACGTGCCTTCTTTATGGCCAGGAATTGTGAACATACTAAAAATAATTTTATTACTAGGTATTTGCATACTTCTAAAATATTTAAGTATATTGCCAGGTTACTTTTTTCAGAAAACCTGACCACACCGACCTGGGTTGACCTCGCGGTAGGTGGCGGTGCCGTACGCGTAGATGAGGTTCTGGAAGGCGGACGTGAACTTGTTGGTGCGGTTGTACGTCGGCGGGTCCTCGAGTGTCTCCATGCGATTGAGAATGGGCGGCACCGAGCTGCCGCTGCGCTCCTGAGGAAAAAAGTCAGGATCAGAAAATATATTTTAATAGCATTAATTGTCCGCGGCTTCGCCCGCGTGAAATTAGATTCTAAACTTTCGTCCCCTATTTTACCTCTTGGGGGTTGAATTTTGAAAAATTCTTCCTTAGTGAATTTTTGCACACGTATGAGGAAATTGTGTGCAAAATTTCAAATTTATAGCCTAGGGTTTGGCCCGTGCATTCATCAGTCAATCAGCTTTGCCTTTTATATATAAATATGTATAATACATAAGATTTCCAAAAAACAATTACGGATACTTCAGGCACATGATCCACTGCTTATATAAAGACGTTTAGGCAGAAAAATAATTGTTATAGTCAAACCAAAAAAAATCATCTCATGTATGACTCTCCGCAAAACACAAACTCGGCCATTTAAAGAAAAAACATTTTTTCGAGTATGACAATTATTTTTCTGCCTTAACGTCTTTTTACTTATGCAGTAGATCATATGCCAGAAGTATCCGTAATTGATTTTACCAATCCTTATATAACTGTATACATTTAAACAAGTCATACCAACTAAAATTTAAGTTATGCTATAAATAAACCTAACCAAGCAGTAAATGCAATGCACCAATGTATGTTCAAAATATCACATTTTAATCTCAAGTGTGAATAGACATCGATGAATGCCTGTTTTCGATAATTAATCGGTTCTGAGTTCAAGATTAAAACATAACATTTGAAGTCTTCGATAATATTGTTTGTAGCTACTAATAGTAAACTGAAGACGTATATGTGTGACAGCCCTAGTAATATTGACTTACCGTCCCCTTTCTCAGCGCGAGCTGTATGGTCTCCATGTCCAGGGCTGGCACCCAGCACTCGGCTATGAGACACTTCTGGGTGACGTCCAGGTTGAACAGGTTCAGGGTGTGGTAGATGGCCTTGATCTTGCGCACCTTCACGAACCAGTTCTTGATGTTTTTGGCCGCGGCCACGAGCACTCGGTGTCTATGGTCTTGGGTCTGGCCGAGGACCTGGGAATAACGAATCAGGCATTTTTTTCAAGACAGAGTAATGACTGATGATCACTGTTATATTGATATTTCGTTTGTAGAGCATCATCTCTTACAAGCACTACTAGTGCGACATATTTTGAAAGAAAAAAAGTAATTTGTAAATTTAGCCCCTATTAACGTCGACGATGCGACGATTGGACAATCACGCAATCGAACCATCGGCGTGGGCACATCAGCGCATTCGCGATTTCCTTCGACACGTGTCCAAAAACCGACAGGCGACAACTAACGGATTGCTGGCGATGACAGGTGATGAGCGGCAACTGCCAACTACAAGCGAATAGGTCCTCTACACCGGTGTTCCGCAAAATGGGTACCAGGGCACACTAGTGTAGAGATCGTCTAAGCTGAAATAACGCGCCCCACATCCACATTTACTCACACAAGCAAATTTCAAAATACACATAAACATGCAATTATTATTGGTCGTTCAGTTGCCAGTTATCAAACGTAGGAAGCACGCATCGTTCTCGGATTTGTTGTCCAACTAGTTTAGTAGATCGTGAACTTGCGACCGGAGAGGACGTCTTGTTCTATACAATGTGACGGCGCTGCTCCATAGAGCGAGCGTTGTCGGATTTATCACCCGACTAGTCAGCCGTCATGTGCACATACAAATCATAGGTACTTCACCGAATAATGACACTCCCACACAGATGCAGTGCCGTTATTAATATTCGCACTCACACTTATAAATGAGGCCGTGAGAACCAGAGTGGCCTAACCAGCAAATTGTAAAAATGGTTTATGTGCCACATTGGTATTGAGAATTATGCAAAATTAATAAAATGTTTAGGAGGTGATAGTGCTGCCACCTTGTATAAAATAGTTATAACTTTCTTAGGCCACTCTGGCTCTAAAGAAAGGCATAATTGGAACAAGTTTATGCACATAAACCATTTTTCATTTTTTCACAATTTGCTGGTTAGGCCACTCTGGTTCTCACGGCCTCAAATAAAGTAATTAAGTAGTGGGGCGCGTCATTTCAGTTTAGACAATCTCTACCGTGGTCATTAGTTGGTGGTGGTTGTGTGCGGGTAATTTTTTATTTGTGGTGTACCTGCAAAAACTTCCTTTTCCTAGACCCAAAAAGTTTGCAGAAAAGTGCTCTACACGGTGGTGCCCGCGGGTCATCGTCGATTGTTAAGAGGGGCAATAAAAGAATTCCAAATTGTTTTTACCGCGTACTATATGGGTTCATCGACATATTACGTCACAGCGGATGGGGCAGGGGGGGGCTCCTACTAAATGTGACAGTACATGTTAAATACATGTACAGGGACACTAAAAAGCGTGACATTTGGGCGGGGGGTTTCAAAAAGTCGAAATTTTGCGTGACGTAATATGTGGATGGTTGTAATATGCTGTATTATGTAGAAGAAATGTCATGAATTGGCTAAATTAGCTTATCTGATATTTTATGAGACGTGAGCTTTATCTATGTCAACCCCAATGTAAGGAATGTATGGTATAGCCATGGTTGGTATTTTATAGCTGCAATAGTGGTTCTATAGCAGTATGTTTATTGTTTTATCATAATGAGACCAAATTACATGGTAATATTGATTAAGATTATTATATGATATTATACATAATTATTTTATACTAGCGACCCGCCCCGGCTTCGCACGGGTACAATACTGATACTAATACTAATACTACAGATAACAGAATGTCTTTAAACCTCTAACAAAACGGGTGAAATTTAATCAAAACAAACAGAAACAAATTAATATAAGTACCTACTAATACTTAATGAAATAAGTAAGTGGGTATACTTTTATCGTATGAAATACCTACACTTTTCAGAACTAACAATACAACAATCACTAAATAAATAGTTACTCAAGTATCTATCCATCATAGTTACAACGAACACAAAACAAAAAATTTACTCATAGATTTAAACTATCCCGCAGTCCACACGCGCCTCGGTGACACCCACTACGCAACAGCAGAAATCGTAATATTTTAATTTCGCCATAACTTCAAAACCAAACATCCAATTTTAATCATTCAAAGACCAAATATTATCTACATAAACTGTTCTTAGTGATGAAATAATTTATTTTGATAAGGATTAATAGCATGAGTAAAATAAACGCGTTTAAATGTAGTTCAAAAAAAATTCAAGATTTCTAAATAAAAAAATGGTTGTTGTGCCTCACTCGACATAGATAGGTATAGTGTGTCGCGGACTTTTTTGTAGATATTTATAAGATCTACAATTAATTAGAACATTTTATGGTTCTATCTTTTATAGTTTAGGCAGCGTACGCAAAATAAGTAACTTTTCTGGTTGATTTTTTACACCTTGTGTCCGAAAACCCCAAATATCTTACGGAACCCTATTTTTTTCCAAAATAAAATTTAGCCTATGTTACTCGTGGATAATGTAGCTTTCGAATGATGAAAGAATTTTTGAAATCGGTCCAGTACTTTTTGAGCCTATTCATTACAAACAAACAAACAAACAAACAAACAAACAAACAAACAAACAAACATACAAACAAAGTTTTCCTCTTTATAATATTAGTATAGAAGTATGATATAAATTGTAAAACAAATTATAACATGATATTATCATTAATTTACTTACCTACATGAATAAAAAAACATTTCTTTTGTGAAAATATGTTCCATATTTATGTTTTTAAAGAAACTGTTTTCGATTTGAGAAATTATTTTGTTTGACAATTTTAAATATGCTTGTAACTGTAACATTGAAAACATATGATATAAGATCAATGTTTTAAATTATCATATCATATGCCAATAAATCTGTAGGCATCCTATGCGCTAGATAACGAATTAACGATTCACCAATTGGTGCCATGGTCTATAGGTCTGGTAAAACATCATAAAGTCGTCCGTGTGACAAGTAATTATGGCCGTAATACAGCGATTAGAGATAATAGGTACAAGGAGCCGACGACGAGCGTCATATATTTACAACACATCATTTATGATTATGATGACCAAAAACAAACAACTGTTGGTAATTACTGGGCTCAAACGATTCCAAATTGTTTTATATATTTCAATTTTTAAGTACTGAATAAGGAGTTTATATTCGCCTCGAAATTAGCAAGACTTTCTGAGCTAAATAATAATTAATATAAATTAAACCAAAGCAAATTTTGTCCGTGGGAGAGCCATGCTTCGGCACGAATGGGCCGGCTCGACCGGAGAAATACCACGGCCTCACAGAAAACCGGCGTGAAACAGCACTTACGCTGTGTTTCGCCGAGTGAGTGAGTTTACCGGAGGCCCAATCCCCCTATCCCCCTATGATGCCGCAGTTGAAAACTAATTTGTTACCCCAGGAGGGTACCAACTGCGTTGGAGAATCCCCCTCTGGACGTCCACGCTCAGGCGCCCCTGGACCTGAGCGTGGACGTCTAGGCTGCCCCTCGTATTCTGGGGGGGGCAAAACTGCGCTCCAATCTGCACGGGGCAAGAGCAAACGTGCTAAGGCACCCCCTGAGATATTGAAAGTGGACTTCTGCAATATCAGGGGACTACACTCAAACCTCAATGCTGTCCATTACCATCTTGAGACAGCAAAGCCGGCGTTGCTCTTCTTAACCGAGACGCAGATATCGTCTCCGGCTGACACATCATACCTTTCCCACCCTGGGTATAATCTTGAGCACTCTTTTCTGCCTAAAGCTGGTGTGTGTACGTCAGAGATGATACCAGCTCTCACCGCCTCAGCAATCTTGAAGTTAGGAACCTTTCAATCTTATGGCTCCGCATAGAGTGCGACGACCATCCCCGCGTCTATGCGTGCCTCTATAGGTCCCATAGCGGTGATACCGAAATGGACTCTTTGAGCATCTGCAAATGGCTACAGACTTCGTGCAGCGGCAGATCCCATCCGCAGAGATCATACTACTTGGCGATTTTAATGCCCACCACGCCGACTGGCTCAATTCCAGTAAAACTGATCATGCGGGGAGATCTGCCTGCGACTTTGCCCTTGCATATGACCTTACACAACTGGTTACCGCGCCTACGCGAATTCCAGATGTGGATGGTCAGATTCCTTCCCTTTTGGACCTTCTGCTGACGTCACATCCGGACGGCTACCAAGTATCCGTGGCCGCACCACTTGGCTCATCGGATCATTGCCTTGTCCGCAGCTCTGTGCAACTCACGAGCGCGTTGCGACAGCGTGTCGCTAAATACCGTCGTGTGTGGCACTACATATTAGCAGATTGGGATGGGATGCGGTCATTTTTTGCTTCCTACCCCTGGGGGCAGGCGTGCTTCTCGCCGGATGATCCTGACGCCGCTGCCAACTCTATTGCCAACGTGGTGCTACAAGGAATGGAACTTTTCATTCCATCCTCTGTGGTCCCTACTGGCAGCAGATTCCGTCCCTGGTTTGGTTCATCTTCCAAAAAAGCTTCTCGCCGGAAGCAGGAAGCTTACCAAACCTGGGCTAATGCAATGTCAGCACAGGATTTAAACACCAGCACACTTAAAAAGGAGTACAACCTTGCCTCTAGGTCCTTCAAAAGAGAGATCGCTTGGGCGAAGAAACAGCACATCAGTAGAATTGGCGAGAGACTCGAGCGTCTCCCTTCGGGAACCCGTGCATTCTGGTCTCTCGCCAAAGCTATCGAAGGGAATTTCTGTAAGCCATCTCTTCCATCCCTACACGTAGGAAATGGCTCGTTGGCCCATGACGCAAAAGAGAAAGCTGAACTTCTTGGCAAGCTCTTTGCGTCCAACTCGACCCTGGATGACGGGGGACAGGAACCGCCGACTATACCGCGATGCAAGAGCATCATGTCGGATATTCGGTTCCATCAGCGCTCAGTGCGAGTTGCTCTCCGTTCCCTTGATACCCAAAAGTCGAGTGGGCCTGACGGAATCCCTCCTATAGTGTTGAAAGTGTGTGCTCCAGAGTTGGCACCGGTCTTAACGCGTCTTTTTCAGCTCTCCTACTCTTATGGCACAGTCCCAGCATCTTGGAAGACAGCTTTGGTGCACCCGATCCCTAAAAAAGGCGATCGCTCCAATCCTTCAAACTACAGACCAATCGCTATAACCTCTCTCTTCTCGAAGATAATGGAGTCCATTATTAATAGACAGCTCCTTCGATACTTAGACGTTCAGCAGTTGCTAAGCGACAAACAGTACGGGTTCCGCAAAGGTCGCTCGGCTGGTGATCTGCTGACGTACGTAACTCATCGTTGGGTACAGGCGATCGAGTCTAAGGGAGAGGCATTGGCTGTAAGTTTGGACATAGCGAAAGCCTTTGATCGGGTTTGGCACAAAGCGCTTCTTTCGAAGCTTCCTTCCTATGGGCTCCCCGAGAAATTATGCAAGTGGGTCACGAGTTTCTTAGCAGACAGAAGCATAAGGGTCGTAGTCGACGGTGAATGCTCGGATACTCTGTCTGTTGATGCTGGTGTCCCACAAGGCTGTGTGCTATCACCTACCCTATTCATACTGCATATCAATGATATGTTACAAACCAATGGCATTCATTGCTATGCAGATGATAGCACGGGTGATGCCTTATATACCGGCCACGCGAACATCTCTCGGCAAAATGTCAATGAGAGTCGAAACAAACTTGTCTCTCAAATTGAAAATTCATTGGAGAAGGTCTCTGAATGGGGTAGACTTAACTTAGTCCAATTCAACCCCTCTAAGACACAAGTTTGCGCGTTCACCGCTAAAAAGTTACCAATGGTCGTATGTCCTCGTTTTGAAAGCATACCCATAGCTATCTCCTCCAACATTGGAATACTTGGTGTTAACATATCGAGCGAGGTCCAGTTCCGATATCATCTGGAGGGCAAGGCCAAGTTAGCCTCCAAGAAGCTTGGTGTTTTGAACAGGTCAAAGCAGTATTTCAGTCCGGTCCAACGCCTACAACTCTATAAGGCGCAGGTTCGGCCTCACATGGAATACTGTTCTCATCTCTGGACAGGGGCGCCAAAGTACCAGCTTCTCCCTCTGGATCGTATCCAACGTAGGGCCGCTCGAATTGTCGACTGTCATAGTGTTTCAAACAGGCTTGACTCCTTAGAGCTACGTAGAGATGTAGCATCGTTCTGCATCCTCTATCGGTTATATTACGGGGAGTGCTCCGAGGAATTGTTCGGACTTATACCTGCTGCAAATTTTCGCCACCGTTCCATGCGACAAAATATTTATCATCCTCATCACCTTGATGAGTGGCAGTCCTCCACCGTGCGCTTTACCCGAAGCTTTCTGCCGCGCACTGTAAAACTCTGGAATGAACTGTCGCCAGCAGTATTTCCGGACCACTACGACCTGCAAACCTTCAAGAAGGGAGCGTATTCCCTCCTAAAAGGCCGGCAACGCACTTGCAACTTCTCTGATGTTGCGGGTGTCCATGGGCGACGGTAATCGCTTTCCATCAGGTGATCTGTTTGCTCGTTTGCCCCCTAGCTTTATAAAAAAAAAAAAAAGCATGTCAGGACATGTCTAAGGAGGGTTCCGTAATTATCAACGCGCAATAGATTTTCTTTAAGTTACTTCAAAAGTTACCGTCCGATTTCGCTCAAAATAATTTTCCTAAATAGTTATTAGCATGACCTATCAGCATGATAATTTAGGTATTTATTTCTATCTTTTATAGTTTATAAATGCCAGTTTACGGTTACAGACAGACGGACGACAGAGCGAAGCAAGAAACAAGGAAACTATAAGGGTTCCTTGAGTTCAACGGAACTTTTAAAAGGGTTAAGTTTTTAGTACGGACCAAGACGACCAAAACCATAAAATCTCGTGTATAGCCTCAATATCTTACCGTGTTGAGGTCCTCGATCCTGGTCATGACGCCCATGGCCATCTCGCGGCGATCGGCGGGCGCCTCGGGGCACGGGTACAGCGTGGCGCGGAAGCCCTCGCATATCTTCTTCACGCGGGTCTTCAGCTGGTCTCCTTGGAAGAATATGATGAATACCGACTTGTACACCTCGTCCGACTGCAAGAAAATATTAACATACACATTATAATGTACCTAACATCACGTATTATTAATTATCTATTAGGATCTAAGGAAGAAATCAATTACGGATATTTTGGACAAAATGATCTGTATAAATGTTTAGGCAGAAAAAGAATTGTCATACTCGAAAAAAAATCTTCTTTTATATGGGCGAGTTTGCGTTGAGCGGAGATTCACCCACACAAATGAGTTTTTTTTTTTTACTTTGAGCATGACAATATTTTTTTTGTCTAAACGTCTATTACATAAGCAGTAATCATATACCCAAAATATCCGTAATTGATTTTACCAAACATTTTATGTAATGCAACCGACGATTCGGTGGCAACAGAAACAGATATAATTATAAGGAAGGAGACATAAGTCTCCTCGAAATTATAGGTACTCGTGATGAGTGGTTTATAATTAGCGATAAGGACGTCGACGATTACCAAGTTTATTATATCTACAACTACAAGCTGCCTTTATTCAAGTTTACATTTTGTAAAATGTCCATAGTCTTTACTCTTTAGTTATTTTGCCAGCCCTTTATAGTGGCGAAATAAAAAATTACCTATCGCAACTCTCATCTTGCTACAAGATATAACATTTCAGTATTTATTTACTGTTATTTCAGCATTACAACCTCATACTTCAACATTACCTATAGTCACTCAGACACTACATACGTGCGTTATTTATAAATATGTAGGTACATAGTTAAAAATAATCGTGAAACCCTGTTAATTATCTCATCACGTCTGTTCCAGATTCCCACCGAATCTAAAAACGTCGCATAAACATTTTACAGACGTCCCGCATCGCGAACAAGGATGCCAATTGCCATTCTTGGGAATGCCAATTGGCAGACACTGGTGTCTGGATAAATCGGAACAGGCCTTGAATAATAATATTTTTTTTTATTTATCCATCAGTCTTCTTAGGTGATACTTGAGTCAGACCAGTTAGTGTATCGCGGTGCCAAAGTTTTACGTCTGCCATATTGTTTTTTGCTTCTAGCAACCCTAGTGTGGGCATAATGTGAAAGGAGTGTCAAGGACTTTCGTTCACAATACATCGTTAACTGTGAAACCTTGAAATACGTCTAGCACCGATTCGTCACTTCCCTTTGTAAATTTTTGTCGTTGCTGCTAATATATATAGAGGTATACCTAATTATTAGTACATATTTCAATAATCTATTAGATATATGTATTTATATTCGAAATACCAGTTTAAAATATTATTACTAGCAATCAGTAAGTAGGTAGGTACTTGATAAATGATAACTTCATTTATAGAAATTCATTCGCGATATGAACTCATACCGCGGATGAATGACACATTAGGTTGAATAGGTACCTACTGAGTGCGTAGATGATAATATTCTTATGTATGAAGTGTGAACATTGAACATACATAATATACTTCATATAGAATACTGTACTTCATCAGAGCCGGTAACACATCCTAATCACAGAATAGAGTACATCGATTCGATATAACTCTGCATTGTTAAAAATTAGGTCGAATCGAAGCTGATTCGACACATCACTAATACTTACGTAGTAACTATTTATTAATCTGTGGTAAACTTCAAATCGATTACTGGACCTGTTTATCGGTTTTGATAGACGCTGCCGTCCCGCCGCGCCGCGCCGCTCGTTGCTGTATTCGAGGCAGCGCGAGCGGCCTAAAGGTGAACGTGCACCTATACGCGCCGCAGGAGCCGCCAATCGAGGAATCGATTCCTGCGGCGCGGATAGGTGCGCGCCGTTGCATACGATTTCATACAAAGATTTATAAAATTCTATGACTTCAGCGTATGCGGCTCCTGCGGCGCGTATAGGTGCGCGTTCACCTTTAGGCTGTGTTCACACCAAATTTACTGTCAGCCGCCGAAAGTGAGCGAGCGTTACGCAGTTTATGGTACTTCCATACATATTCACCTTTTCGTTCACACCTAACCGACAATACGTTATTACGATATGCGTAGACGCTGACATTCGGCGGCCGATTTGTCAGTATAGTGTGAACGTAAAATACAGTTTATTTTCACGTTTACACTGGGGCTCACAGTGAGCCTGCTCACATTCGGCGGCTGACAGTCAGTTTGGTGTGAACGCAGCCTTAATGTCTCCTTGCCAGAATGTTATACATAGTACTAGTAAGGAATACGGACAGTACATACCGAAGCCGGGTCCTCCAGCGGTGTGTCGATCTCCGCCTGTCTGAGGAACACGTTGCCCCTGCAGGCCCGCCACAGCATGCGCTCGAAGGCGGGGATCCTCTCGCGCAGTATCACGCCCGCGACGAAGCTAATCATAAGAATATGTTAGCGAGGGAAATGATAGAGGGATATAAAGTTATGTACAGGTGTGCAAAAAAAAATTTACAGCTCCCGGCAGTAAAGAACGCATATCGACGACGTTTAATAAGATTAAGAGCGTTTTCGTTTAAGATTTCACATTGGTACAAGGGCGAATCAACTTTAACGAGGCCAATTTGAAAGAGGTTTCAAAAAAGTTTTTTAAAAATTATTATTTTGTCAAATTACTGATTATAAATAACAGTGGCGTACGGATAATTGATTAAATTAATTTATTCTAATATCAACAGCGATATCAGAATGCATTTATGTGAGTTTTAACCACATTTTGTTGTTCATAGTCGGAAATTCTCTTGCGTTAAGTTGTCTAGATTTTATCATAACATAGGAATCAAAATTTGAAAGCCCATTGAAATCGATATAGATATTTTCCGCAATTAAGGAGCTCATTATGAGAGGTTTTTTTTAAACAAAATCCACATTATTACGGTAATAACTGGACTTTGCAAGTCCCCTGCGTTACTATAGTAATTTAAGGAGTCGTATTTTTCGAATATTTCTTCTTTTGTTTGAATTTGGCTTAAACATTAAATATCTATAACAGGGGAAAGTTAATACGATTATAACTCACCGAGTCATATCCATCAAAAACGATCCTGGTAAACAAAAAAACTAAAATATAGTAGAATTTTTTTCTATCGGGGACAAGAAAATTGGCCTCGTAAAAGTTGATTCGCCCACATACTAAAGTTCACTTTTCTAAGGTTGATGTGCATTTATTATGGCCGAATTCTGTACTAATGTAACATGTCATACTGAAACCAGATATTCTAATGAATAATTGTAGACCAATGTTTAGTCGTAAGGTTGCATTATGAAGTTAAAATAGAAGACTTGTGTTTCTTTTTTCTCTTACAAAACTAAGGTCATTGTATGATAGTGCTTTTATCCCAAAGTAAATAAAACACGAACTTTTAGAACTTAGATAGGTACCTATTGTTATAATATTATATTTTGTTACTCAGATACCTACACAAAAAATAAAAATATCTAATACGTAGTACCTTTAATCTTTATTGATTTATTTGTTTGGTTAAGATTACGAATATTGTGGTTAAGATGTGTGCAAAAATGATATTTGTAATAGAAAATTGTGGTTTCCACGACGGAAATAAGGATTTATTAAAGTTTTCCTCAAAATTATACATGAATAGGTTTTTACCATAAATCAACATTGCCTCATTCACTCTCTTTTTCATCATATTTTAATATAGTTTGACGTCATCACTAGGATTTCCCAGAGCACATTGACTTTTTTTACGTAGTGTTGGACATTCGCTTTCGAACTTAAAATTGTTTGATGACCTTTTTAGTGATAATTATCACAAGAGACAAGGCAATTTTCTAGAAGTAATATAAAAAAAATGAGGAAAGGAAGCTGATATAGATCCTGGTATCGCAAATCCTACCAATCGACACTGAAACAATATCTTATCGAAATTTAAAGTAAATCAAATTTTTTCCACAGTAATTAACGTGATAAGGCGTAACATTCGTAATGAGTATTCTATCGCTGATAACAAAAAGATCTGTTACATAACGCCACGTGACGTCACATTCTGTTAAATAACTAACATAGTCTCACATTAAATTAACATTTTCACCGCCTAGGGGGTCGTCCATTAATCACGTGATGCCTAAAGGGGGAGGGGGGGTCTCAAAAAAAATCACCAAGTATCACCAAGGGGAGGAGGGGGTATAAGGAGACATGACGTGTATTAATTTTCGAATCTAGTCTATGCATACCGAAATTATTATCGGTTGTAGATTCGTAGTGTTGTGTAAATACTTACAAGACAAATGACTCGTATAGTTTTTAATTGCTTAAATTATTCGATTAAATTGATTTTTAAGTTAAAGTTTTTCTTTAAACATGACCTGCTTACTATGTAAAAAAAATACACGTGATCTTAGGTGGGGGAGGGGGGGGGGGGTAGTATAAAAACCTCACCACGTATCACCAGGGGGAGGGGAGGGGTCTAAAAAGTTGTAAAAAACATCACGTGATTAATGCACGGCCCCTAGCATAGTGTACAAAGCCTAGGCATTATTTACTGTAATTTAGATTTTTGGATTTGCATTTTTATTTAATTTAAAAATTCTAGGGCCCTGGGCCAAGTAGAATATTTCGACTAAAGTGTAGTAGAGTTTGTGAAGTCCGCGCGTGTAGAGTTAGAAGCTTCTACATGAGACCCTCTGAGATTTGAGAACTAAAAATAACTTGTATTTCTCATATGACGTAGGCGTTCTAAGGAAATATTTTTCAAAATTCATCCCCCAAGGGGTAAAATAGATAAAAGTTTGTGTGAAACTTTTATTCCTTGGACATATTTGCATGTAGAGTGGTTTTGGTATCATTTTTGCAATATTCAATTAATAGTTTTAGTGGAATTGTATTTAACATTAAAACCTTGATATTAAATACTGTAAGATGAGATTAATATTTTCGACAAAAACACGTTTAAAAAAATATCAGTTCAAATCGATGCCAAATAAAAGCAGTCAAGTTACATGCGGGTAGGGTTGCCAGGCCGCCAAACCTAATAGCCGGACAGACCAGTCAGTTTGACCGGACATTTGGGTAAAAAGGCCGGACACTCTACATTCTTGAGTATTTTGTCTCGGTATTAATAAAAACGACGATAAAATAGTTTCTAAATGGAAGCCTTTTTGATTTTCACCAAAAAATTATATATGAACATGTTACGGGTAATACTAGAAGATAGAGTAAACCTAGGTTTACTTGGGTTTACATAGGATTACCCAAGCTTTGTGGATAAAGTCCGAATATTTATTTATATTCGGCGTTTACCCGTATATAACTAAGTTTACCCAACATTGGTTGGCAGTGGCGAAGGCTGCTTCTCCTTTATAGGGAAGCCGGAGCCTGCATAATAGGTAGGGATTTCTATGAATGTTTGCAAAAGGTTAGTTACAAGGGAAGCCGATAGGAATGGAGTTATAGGAACCCTTCGCCACTGTTGGTTGGGTAATGTTTGTTGTTGGTCGTAATAATAATGTTGATAGAGGAAGAGATTTTCGGAACGTGCTTATGGTAGTTATAGAAATTACTGATGATCTTAACAAGCTAGGAAATGAAAGTGGAACTATCGAAGAAATGTTCTCAAGGAACCAGTTTTCTGTGTGTCAGGATAAACTGATCGACATTGAAAATATATCACCAAAATAAAAAAAAACAATTATTGTATTGTGTACGTTTTTCAATTAAACAAAAGCTATAAATGCACATGGTTTTTAATTTCATTAATTATTCTAACATTACCCAGACTGTTTTGGGTAGACCTAGTAGTAATTGGGTAGACCTATTCGAAATTTACCCATACTCACCTAGGTGAGTATGGGTAAATTTCGAATTAAAATTTATTTCAATGATTATTCAGACCAACACCGAATATTACCCAACCAGTGTTGGGTAAACTTAGTTGTATACGGGTAAACGCCGAATATAAATAAATATTCGGACTTTATCCACAAAGCTTGGGTAATCCTAGGTAAACCCAAATAAACCTAGGTTTACTCTATCTTCTAGCATTACCCGTAAATCAAGTGCCTGTTCATTGGCATCGTTTGCGAAATGTAAAAATCTTAATAAAATCCGGACTGTTTATTTTGGCCGGACACGCAAACAATAAAAAATAATAATTAAAAAAAATTAAAAACCCGACTGCGTAAAAAGTGAACCAAATTTTCAAATTCATTATGTACTAGGTACTTAGTACCTAGTACATAATGAAAAACTGAAAAGAAAAAAACAAGCACTTAGGATGTCCGGTGGTCTAGAATTCTATAGTAAATATATTATTGAATGAATACTATTGAAGAAAATAAAATATAATCTATTATTGGAATGAAACAACAAAACAGTCAGGATCCATTGAAAAATTAGATTGGCTGTCGAATAATGTCTTTAGTGACACTCGCCGGACTAAGAGGAATAGATTGACGTGTGAATCATTAAAATCGGCCCAGGCGTTTGGTCTGTATAGTGCTTCAAAGGAACATACATACATACATAGGCTGATAAACACATTACCACTCCTTTGCGTCGCGCAGTCGGGTAAAAAGCCTAATTGCGTCGCCTAGCAACCCTACATGCGGGTATTCCCCACTAGCAGGTTAAAATAATAATTGCGATTTCCCGGTGGAAATACAATCAATTTCAAAATAATGAGAACATAAATAACATTAAGTATACGGTCAGTCAGTACAAAATATTAAAACACATAAAAATTCCATCTAATGTTGTAATTTTTGGTTCATCGAGTTCAAAAACTTTTGTAACCGATATATTTTTGCTAAGTAGTTTAATTGCGAAAGCAAAAACTTTTTTCAGAATTTAAAACACGCATGATTGATGCCTGGTTTCCGATATGAATTTAACATTATATATTTGGGGCATTTATTTTGGGGCATACAAAATTTTGTTGGTTTACTAATTTTATTTTCCTATTTATGCCATAAAATAACAACACAGACCTACCTACTCCTATTACAATGATTATAAATACTGTATTATGGTACGCTATATTTCTTTTAAAACTCCTCTGGCTGTTTTATTAAGGGTTTAATCAATTGATATAACTGTCGATAAGGCACTAATTAATATATTTATTTATTTACACTTCTTGCACAAGAATAGGTACATAGGCGGACTTAATGCCGTATGGCATTCTCTACCATTCAACCTTTAGGCGTACAGGAGCAAAATTGTGCAGGTGCTAATAGTGATCAAAATTATTAAAAGTAAGAGAGTACTAAAATGTAAAAAAAAAAGGAAAGCAAGTCAATAATCTTAATTCTTAATTCTAAATCTACTACCAAATATTATACATACATAAAACTCATACATATAGTTTTATCTACCTAGAATACCTAGCCCTAGCCCCTAGGTATGCCCTAGGCCTAGGTCTAAACCTGTAATCGTGACATGTTCTCTAACTAGTAACGAGGTAATTTTTACATTTTATTGAGCCATAAAATAACGTTGCTAGATCATAACGAGTAACGACTATGATACCATAATTAGCTTTTCGTGACTGCAATTTTTACATTATTTATAACGTAATGTTTACGAAGGTAGACATTGTCATTTGTTACATATTCGTAACTGTTACATCTCTACATTTAAAAATCATTATCTTAAAAATATTAATTGTTATTAGATATATAATATGTTGCATATCAAATTTTATCAGAGAAAGCCGATATTGTAGGTTTGTATTGTAGGTTATTCATTCTGACAATAAATTTATAATTTATGAATATGAATAATGTATAATATTATGATGATACACATCATAATATGTCTTGACTTCCATGATTTCTGTGTAGTTTCCTATAAGCGGAGTGTCAATAGCCATTATGAATGAAGCGCTAAATAACTTAGCACTTGCATATTTGGTCTCGGCTCACATGACAAATTGGAGCTAACAAGTTTTTGTTTGGTGACCTTATGTATTCCGAAAAGTCTATTATATTACGCAAAGCAAACAATGCAGCAATAGGTAAATACTCCACCTAGCACCCGACTACGGGGAAGCCAAAAGGAAGAGTTATGATTTTGGCAGTCTATGTATGTATGTATGTTGTATATATTATATTTGTTCCACCCTAGCGCCTAGACTACTGATCCTATTTTAAGAAATGAGGTGTCAAAAGATTCGCAATAATAACCCGGGTAACATAGGCCATAATAACCCGGATAATATAATTTTCGTAGTCGCGTGATACTTAAAAAATGTTAATTTGCAAATGAATATTAAAACAAAAGGAACCTAAAAAGGAAAATATTATGTAATTAGTTTGTCAAAAGTATCTTTCCTCATCAATACTCATCAATAAGAAACGGAGGGTTGAATATTTTGAAAACGTTAAAAACAGCCTCAAAATATTTTAAATGAAGTCATATAGTAATGCCATCATAATTTATGTAACGATGAGGCCTCACAAAAACCGTGACGTTGTAATGTTCAGAACGAATAGTTCATAAAATCTATTGTTTGGTGGAAAACTGTGTGTGGCACATAATCCACAAGCCACAAGGTTAATTTACCGTAAAAATTGAGAGAAAATTAAATAAAACTGGGAAACGTGCAGAAAGATCGCCAAATGATAGCGGCACACATGAACACCCGCAACACCAGAAGAGTTGCTGTTGCCAGACTTATATTAATAAAACTGGCAAACATGCAGAAGGATCGCCCAATGATGCGGCGCATATGAACACCCGCAACACCAGAAGAGTTGCTGTTGCCAGACTTATATTAATAAAACTGGCAAACATGCAGAAGGATCGCCCAATGATGCGGCGCATATGAACACCCGCAACACCAGAAGAGTTGCTGTTGCCAGACTTATATTAATAAAACTGGCAAACATGCAGAAGGATCGCCCAATGATGCGGCGCATATGAACACCCGCAACACCAGAAGAGTTGCTGTTGCCAGACTTATATTAATAAAACTGGCAAACATGCAGAAGGATCGCCAAATGATAGTGGCGCACATGAACACCCGCTACACCACAGAATTTACTGTTGCCAGTCTTATGTTAATAAAACTGTCAAACGTGCAGAAGGATCGCCCAATGATAGCGGCGCACATGAACAAACACCAGAGGAGTTACCGTTGCCAGTATTATAAATTCCAAACTCTTATGTGCCTCCGGTAAGTTTACTTTTTGTTGCACCGCAAGCGTTATATCACGACAAGTTTCTGTAAGATCATGGTATTATTCCAGACGAGCCTATACCTATTCGTGGCCAAGCACACGTGAACGTGGGAGAGTCACTTCCACAGTGAAAGCCTGTATATGTACCGGTTGCAGATAGATGAACAGATAGATAGTTTTTCACTTCCACTTTTCGACCGTATTCCTTGGCGATAAGATTCAAAAGTAAACCAGATTCTAAGAATGTTTAACTAGGCCCTAGGCATTAAGAATAGTTTTCACTTGTTCTGGCTCAATAAGTACTTATATTGTTTATTTACCTGGAACTATTTGATTCATATTATTATTTTGTCCTTATTATAAACAGGAAACTTAAGCCTTATGAGTAATACACATGCATAAGTACTAATAATAATATTATGTATTATTGCTGTGTTCCACAATATTAATCTATTATTAATTTATATTTTACAGTATAAAAATCTTCCCAACTTTGATATTTGAACTAATTTAAACTTTGCTGACATAACATAGTAGCTAGCTATACGATTAATTTAGCTCTTAACATTTCTAGCTTAACATTTAGCTCTACTCTAAAATGAATCTTAGTATAACGATACTGAGTCGTTTATCACTTATAATCATTTCACCAGAAACGGCTGTATTTATTCGTTTGGTCACGTCATATATTATGACTAAAACGTCTATGTCTGGGAACTTACTGATAGACCGTACTAACAAACGTTTATATTTGTCATAGTACTTATTTTCTTACTAATATTACTCGTTGCAAATGAAACTACTTTTACTTTTTGAATTAGAAAGTCCCTTATGTACGGCTTTTATTTATTTTTTTGTATTTACTCTATTATTCTTATTATCCTCCTGTCTGTGCACTTGTCCTTAATTTATTCTTATAATTTATTCGTCATCAAAATCATTAAAATAATTTACATATTGGAACACAAGGATAATTGCTGATACAAACGAATGTCAACATATTGTGCGCATCACGCACGCACTGCGCAATGCGCACACGTAAATGCGGCGCGCTGCGGGCACTGGGATGCGATGCGCACGCGCACGTGGTTTTTTTAAATGAATATGACACAAATGTCTTGTATATGAATATGACACATTGATATGTATCCTAAAATGCGTGGGTTCCTAATAATCCTATTTTAAGGATTATAGTACCCGTGCCTGTTTTTACGTGTGGTCAGTGGTGTTGACAGTAGTTATTTTACCCACACCTTTAATTAGGCAAATTCCTGTCTATCATCATCATCAGTTTGTGTCTGACTGGTACATTTAACATCTCTGAGTAACATACACAACTCTATTCATTGCTGCTTACGAGACATTTAACTTTGGCAGTTCTAAAAGTTCGTTCATATCAAAGATTTATGAATGTATGACCTTTATATTTAAGTGCAATTTTGTTTGTTTTTTGTTCAAACAATAGAGACGTCACCTTGGCACTAAACCAAGTCTGGTTAGTTAATATTCTCAGTTGAAGAACATAAGGGTATTAACTACTTCAGTATGATGTAACTGATTTTACTTTCGTTTTTTTTTACACCAGTCATTTGGTCAATAAAAAGAGGGTTACCTGGAAAATTTTGTGGGAGTTTTGAAAATTTGTATTTTTAAAGATATTGATGTGCTCTATTTGAATTTTAACTTTGTCAGTTGTCACCTCGTAACTTTACTGCTAGCGCTACCATCTTGAAAAAAATACATCTATATGCAGTTTTTTGACGCTATCTTCTTGCAGACTCATTATAGGATAACACATGTATATATTACAATATTAAACTAGAGAATGCTTCCTACTAATGTAATGTACGTTGAAATTCGAAAAGAGCGTATAAAAATCTATTAAACTACCAATTTTCAAATCTCCCGCAAAACTTACCAGGTAAAACTAACCCAATTACTGGGGTATCTCAGCTTTATGTGTTTTGGTATTTAACAGAAGATCATAATACATATTATATTTTATCGATATAAGAATAAACAACAAGTTTAAAATACGGATAAAACAGTCATGTAGTTAATTCCCAAAGTTTTCTATTTAACCAAAATAATTTTAAATTTGATTTGCATATTTTAAATTTATTGTACCATTCGTCCAGAATTTATGATTAAAATAAAGTATTGGAAGACCTAAATAATAATATAAAAAATAATAATTAACATCTTAAAAGTACGTATTTAAAGACTTCAAAGATGACGTCTTAACATTGAACCAACAATCATTAACGAGTAACGACCGATATCATAACAGAAGTCAACACAAGAAAGTCCGAATACGCAAATGATGATTCTAAGTAGTGCAGCAATTCACAATGGGCTGAAAATTTAGCAGTCACGAACTGAAAGGTAAACGTCCGTTACCAATGTAAACAAACAGTTAGTGAACCAAAATATTGAACTAACGGACATTAGGATCCATTGAACTGAAGCACGTAACATATTTTGTAACATAATCAAAAGTAGTTAGGACTAAAGGACCTGACGTAAGACAAGAATATGGGACATATTCAAAAGAAAGAGACAAAGGTAGAAAAATTCACCACCTAGAATACGGAAAATGTCAATAAAGAAAAATACGGAAAAAACAATTGTTGCGTGAGGATGTTTATTTCCAGATGACATAACATTAATTCAATTAAAATTTTCTCTTAAAATATCAAATAATAGTAAGCTCAATGACAGTAAGCTAAGCCAAGTGATCGCCGCAGACCATAGTAAGTAGTAACTAAATTCTTAATTGTGAGGACGGTTAGCGTTTTATAATCAAAATTCAAGAGTAGTAATATGATCCTGGAAGAATAAAAAATAATTATGGAAGAACGATGACGAACAACAACTAGGACTACCCCAACCGTGATCGGTTCTTTATCAAGACACTATCATCTTAAATTCCAATTTCATGTTTAAAAGTAATCCCTTCACCTTCGGATAAAGGTGAACGGACACTTATCCGAGCCGAAAGAATAGAACGAATCGAATTCCACGAGGTCTCGCATACCTATCCGCGCCGAAAGAATCGAACGCATCGAAAGAATCGACCGCACCGAAAGAATCGTTTTTATTTTATTCTATTTTAGCCCTTACTAGAACGTAACACGATGCGCTTACTAGAATGCAAGCGCATCGGCCGATTCGAGCGCATCGCTCGCATCGAATCCGGTGACGTCATCCGAATTCGTCTAGGAGTTCTGGGGCCGTATTACGATCTTTTAAAAAACCTGGCAGTTTCCAGGCAATTCAATATACGGCCCTAAAGTGCCTGGTTCTTTTTTCGTATTACAACGACATTTCACTCTGACTGGATTCATTCTAGTTTGGTTCTCGCTGGCTGGTATACGAGCGTGAAAGTGACGTACGGAAACGTCAAATTCAACTCAAATTTGACAGTTTGTTTTTTTATGGCATGCTCTTAGTAGGCACAGGGTTATTAAATAACAGAAAACTTGTACTGCCGGAATTATTATTATATTAATTATTAAAATAATACGATATTTAGATGATGTATTTAATGTGATATGGGACATTATTTGGAACGGTATTTTAAAAGTAATGAATTTTAACTATAAATAGAGTATATGTATATAGTATATTATAGGTATTATATAGTATCCCTCGGGAACACTGTATTTTTTTCGGGATAAAATACTTTTTAAATATTTTTATAGGCTACTGCCTATATTTTAATCCAGAGCCTAAACTATTACCATACCAAATTTCATCAAAATCCGTTCAGTAGTTTTTGCGTGAAAGAGTTACAAACATCCATCCATCCATACATCCATCCTCACAAACTTTCACATTTATAATATTATTAGGATGGTGAATTGCTTGGTGATTTTGGTTCTTCTCGTGTGGGGCACTATTTCTAGAAATTCAAATACATATTTGTAACTCGTCAGCTGTGCTCGTCAGCGTCACACATGATTATTTTCTATGAACATATGAATAAAACCTATATCTTAAACATAAACAAATACTCGCAATTATTTTAGCGATATTTTACGTTACTAAAATACCCAAAATAATTTTAAAAGAGAACACTACAAAATAAACCAGTCAGTATAAGTTAATATTTTGTGGCGTAAACTGAACGGCTTTGTTTGACGTAAAGACAAGCCAGCTAATGTCAGTTAAATTGTCGTAATACGAAAATACCATTCAAGTTTCAATGCAGAAGCAAGTCAAGTGTCACGTGACCGCTGACTGGCTGGCAATAGGTGGTCATAATACGAAAATACAAGCCAGTTTGTTTTATGGCGTAAACTGGCTGGAATTAAGAGCTTGTAATACGCACCCTGGGGTGCTTCCAGATTCGACCGATTCGATGCGGGCAAATGAGAGAGGTTTCATAGGATTTCATATGAAGAATTCTAAAATTCGTTTCCTTCGGCGCGTTCGATTCTTTCGGCTCGGATAAGTGTGCCTTCACCTTTAAGGATCTCTGTAATCTCAACAAAAGATAACGAAATATATCTGAAACTTCAGACACAGTTAGCAGACAGAGATAGACAGATAGAGAAATCAGAAAGTTTTTTTTTTTTATAATAGGTTTAAATTCCTAACGAATATAGTTATGTACAATCGAAATAAAAAAGGGAAATTTAAGTTGTTGGAGATAATATAGAACATGTAAGGTTACACGCCATGGTAAAAAACGGTCAACAGCCAATTTGAAACTAATGGAAAAAACCTTGTGCCAACGAGAATATAAAAATCATTTAAATATGGAAACTCACGGACTCATAAAATTTAACACAATAACCAACGAGAGGTTATGACTCATTATATAAAATATGGGACAGTTTAAATTGTTCTTTGCATATTTATGGAAACGATAATATATTATATCGAATATGTGATGTTTTTACATTATGTGCTAACGTTTACAATAATATTTAACAGGTCTCATGAGCTTGATAATAGCCGTGGTAATACCAATAGGTAAAATAAAATCATAGTCTTAGAAGAATGGCATATATTCCAAAAATTGGTAAAAAACAACCAATGATAAGGGCTTTTTTACAGAATGTGGGATGGTTATCCTTAAAAATATGTCTATCAAGTTTTGATCTAACAATTTTTGAATTATGCAGCTCCAATTTTAAATTTAGACATTGAAAATATTATTTATATTGTTAATCACAAATATGCTATACACTTGAAATGCTCAACATTGATTTCTTATAATTTTTTTAGTATTTTTTTCTTTAGTATTGACGTATATTATGATATCTGGTCAAATAGTACAATAAACCTTATAGCTCAATCCAATCACCTGTAAAATAAAAGTATGTATATAATATGACCCCATTTATATAATATCAAGAATAGGTGTCGTTGATAACGTCCGCGTCAGGACTGGATTTATCTAGGGTTGAGTCGACATTTATTTTACAGACAACTGGAAATGACTAATATAAAAATTAAAAATATTATTATCTAAGGCACTCGTACTAGGACGCTGTTAGGATCGATTTGGTGTTTCATAATGACGCTGATTTACATGCAATAATCGAAGTGAATGATAAATTCGAATCGAAAGTTGTTGTATTCGTGTCATCAAGAAACACAAGTATTTCCAGCATTTACACATATTCGCACCTATTCCATAATCTATTCTTGAAGTCCAGACACCTTAAGATAATGCAAAACAGTCTCAGGGTACTTGCAATAGAGTGAAGTGTTAGGAAGCAATGTAACAGTAAGAATATTAGGAATTTACCAATATATTTGAGACGACCCGCCCCGGCTTCGCACGGGTACAATAGTATGTATCTGTATAATCTATGGGTACAATACTGATACTAATACTGCGGGTACCTTACTCATAGATCTAAATTCCCTCCCGCACGACTACCCTTGGTGACGCCCACTTTGCAGCGGGCCGTGCAGCAGAAATCGTAATATTTTAATTTCGCCATAACTTCAAAACCAAACGTTCAATTTTAATCATTCAAAGACCACATATTATCTACATAAACTGTACTTAGTGATGAAATAATTTATTTTGATAAGGATTAATAGCATGAATAAAATAAACGCGTTTAAATGTAGTCCAAAAAAAAATCAAGATTTCTAAATAAAAAAATGGTTGTTGTGCCTCACTCGATATAGATAGGTATAGTGTGTCGCGGACTTTTTTGTAGATATTTATAAGATCTACAATTAATTAGAACATTTTACGGTTCTATCTTTTATAGTTTAGGCAGCGTACGCAAAATAAGTAACTTTTCTGGTTGATTTTTTACACCTTGTGTCCGAAAACCCCAAATATCTTACGGAACCCTATTTTTTTCCAAAATAAAATTTAGCCTATGTTACTCGTGGATAATGTAGCTTTCGAATGGTGAAAGAATTTTTGAAATCGGTCCAGTACTTTTTGAGCCTATTCATTACAAACAAACAAACAAACAAACAAACAAACAAACAAACAAACATACAAACAAAGTTTTCCTCTTTATAATATTAGTGTAGATAGTGTAGACTACTTTCAAGTACATTACAATATTATCCTAATACCACGTTGAATGCGTTGTGATGTTTATGATATTGGAAGTAGTTTCAAGGAAAGATAAACATATAGTTACATGTCCAACACCCAAACACCATTTAATTAACCCTTACAACACTACAACCAGCTACTTTAAACTTGTGCACTACTAACCAAGGCAGGAATTCCAGGGATTCTTGTTTATCCCGAAAACTAGAGAATAAATCAAGCAAACATTTTAGTAATGTTATACTATTATAATATCATTTCACATATAACAGAGAAATCATTGATTTCTTTTGATCCAATTCAAGTATCTGTATCTTTTGTATTTAAAGTTTTATATTCTTTAGAATTATTGTAGATTTTCATATTTTTACACACATGTAATATGTACCTCCTTACAAATTTGATAACCCATTAAATAAGGTTACAGATAGACCCAATAATAAGTTTATCTACGATTTCTCTGCTATTGATTATACTTATATAACTTCAGTTATTGTGTATTTTATTTACATGCATTTGTTTTTCGATTATTCAATCAACGATTTAGTTACTCATCTCACTTGGCATCTTCGGGTTAACTTTATTCGTTTGTTTTAACATCTTTTGCGTCAGAGTAATCAATCGCATCAAACGTAGCAGATGAGTTGGCCGTTCACGTGCGACATACATCACAGCGTCAGCGTTTTGTTTATAGTGAAAATCAATTTACGAATAGCAAATATTTGACTTTGATAAAATGTTCGTCAAATAATAAAACTGTCAACTTTATTAATGAGTCCTGCGTTCGTGAGAGGATCATTGGATTTTGAATTTAAATTGCCAATTGGATGAAAATTACAACCAAGATGCAACTTTTGGTCATTAGATTGGCTGCCTCTTTCGTTGCATATTAGTTGCAGTCATCCCGACTCTGTCACACTAGTGCAGTATGTACACAAGTAAACATACCCTAGTTGGACTTGTCCGATCTGTTTGTTCGGATCGTCGGATATCAGGGCGCGCGTCATGGAGTCAGTGGGGTTCGCCCCACCCTCGTGCTAGCGGACAAACAAACATGTAGACAGACAAACATCACCCAGATGACATCACAGATCAAGCGCTCCCACATGATAATGTTTCAGCGTATTTCGGCGAAATCGATGCTTGTTGTAGTAAAAAAAATAGCGCCAACGCGTCTGCAATATTCGTTTTGGTGCATAATTTATCTACTACTTCTCAATAAAGCATTTCCAATGTTAGTTAATAGGCTATTTTGAAACAATTGCGGTGAAAAATATTACCTATGTATACTATTACATAAATACACGATATGTGAACAATACTGAGGATATGAATAAAACGCATAAACGCATGCACAGATGAAGGTACAAAAGCATGAACGAAAATAAAAAATACACGTTTATGGAGGAATTATCAAGAATGTGGACTTCAAAAATAAATGACGTTCGTACGTTAGTCAAAACTCACTCAGGCAGCCGTTGATTAGCACTCGATAGGATCTGACTAGACCTAATTAAGCTTCTTATTAGGACAGAAAATTAAAGGGCGACTTCGGTGCTACGGTAAGCCATCATTCTATCACACAAGAAGTAAAGAGTTGTTATTTTGAAAATATACTATAAACCGACGAACTCCAATGCTTGCCTGAGTGGTGAGCGGTTGTCTCCCGATTCAGCGTCACAGTACAAGCGCTGCAAAAATAATCACTCTCTATGACTTGCTTTGAGTCTTGTAGACCCTAGAGCGCTAGAAGAGTCAACGCATGTCGGAGAGCTCGTAATGTTAATCGCCATACCCCAATTTGAGCGCTTGCCCTCCCGCCATGAGTCCCTCCTCACCCAGTAGCGTCACTTGCTCTTCTTCTCGAGACGGGTCCGCCATCTTGTGCACAAAAGCGCCAAAATGGCGCCAAGGTCAATTACAAGTACAATGTCACATTCTCGACCGTAAAGTAATCGATTTCACAGAACGAAATACAAATGAGTAATTTAATAACAAATCGGCAACCATTTCGGTCAGACGCAATTTTTCGTACTTTCAAATCTTTCAATGGTCACTTTTGCTTGCAAATTGCAATGGCGGTTGCTGTGTGATATTGGCTTAGTAGAAACATAATATTAGAATGGTAAGACAGTGTCGGAGCGCAAAGTTCAGTTTTGATCGTTAAGTATGAAAGAAGACCCACGACCTTGATTAAAATAGGAAATGTTAACTCTTTGAAAAAGATCCCTGCGCTGTGCGAGTGTTTAGTACTTGTAAGATAATAATTATTGTTACAAACACTTATCCTTCTTTCATTAATAAGGGAAATCGTATAAGTATTTTACAGATACGCTGAATAATATACATAAAAAAAGAAACAAAAAATAACAATGAGAATGAATTACGAACATTACTTCATTATCGATCCGGAGCTAGTTTTTTTCTACAACAGCAATTTATGTTATCCAAATCAAGCGTCTGCATACTATTCTCGGAACATCAAATCATGATAACCATTAAAAGCAACGGCAGACTGGAGAATTAAATTTATCGTACAGGGTATACATTTCATATTATAACTCTAAATGTTCAAGGGTAAAATTAATCTTATCAAACGATTAATTTATAATACGGTACGCGGTGGCTTACGTAAACAATAATACCATATAGATTATAAAATACACTTTCGTGTATTATAAACTTATCGGCTATTACTTTAAAAATCATGTGATTCGGTTGGTATCTAACAATTATTTACTATAGTGAAGTGAAAAGCGAATACCACTTACTTCGTCGAAGAATACTTGCGTTTTTCTTAGAATATGCTTCAGTTCGGTGAGCTCCAAGTAATTTCTCTTCAAAGCCTCAGCATTTTGATTCACTTCCCGCAGCTCATTTTCAAGTTTCTCAAAGGTAGCCTATAGGGAAAATAACTATTAGGTGCGTTATAAGTTCACAGGTTATGAATCCTTTCGAATCTTGGGCAGTGGGCACCCGGCACACTCTTATAATATATAGTGTTCGAGTTTAGGTGAAGACTAGATTTAAATTTTGAAGTTGATATCGGGTACTAAATAATTTGTGTTTATTGACAATCTAGAATCTATAATTCTAAATCATACAAATGTTGAAC
This sequence comes from Glaucopsyche alexis, assembly GCA_905404095.1. NCBI lineage: Eukaryota > Metazoa > Arthropoda > Insecta > Lepidoptera > Lycaenidae > Glaucopsyche > Glaucopsyche alexis. The sequence continues at coordinate 21,176,867 of FR990048.1, read as the reverse complement.
ATACATCGGAATATTTTCCACGATCTTAAAGCTTTTTTCAACAGTCTTTGACGTATCTTACGAGACATAATTCATAGTTGACGACTGATAGATAAATTGTTTTAGGATTGACAACATGTTTAAGAGTAGCCATACACCATACTGCCTATTGTCCAATCAGCATGACGATACCGATTGGATCAGTTCGAACTTGACATAAAATGCTAGCGCGTATGGGCGACAAATTGTCACTGTCCTCCATTTACATTCCGATTCTCGACTAAAGCGCACGCAAAAAGGGTATATTTCTCGATTTCTATATTCTACGGTATTGTTTTACGAACGAGCACTCTTTTGCATTTTGAGTGTGCTAAAGTCGATAATCGGAATGCAAATGATAAACTATAAAGGAAAGTGACAATCCGACGCCCGTGCGCGTTAGCACAAACAGTATCCACGCATATTATACATAACACATCCAATCCAAGCCCATACACGGTCACTGGCATGGGCGTAGCCAGGTTTTAGTTTCGGGGGGGGGTTCAAGAAAATAAAACGACTACAAGTACAATAAATAACCAGGGCCGTCTTTAACTTATTACAGGCCCTGGGCACATTAGAATTTTTTTTTTCGTTTTTACCTGTTTAAGCTTTAAATCCTGAGAGACTGTGTAATTCGAAAAAATAGAAATAGGTATATAATATAGTCTAAAACTAAACGTCAGTACTAACTTTTATAATACGTTTTTTAAGGCAAAAACGAGCGAGCGAGGCGAGCGAGCAATTTTTTTTTCCTATTTTATAGGTTCAAACGTTCAAATCTCTTCAAATGTTTAACTAAAATATTAACACTGAATAACGGTAAACTTCGGAAAAATACCATAAAATCAACCGGCTAAAACAGAACACCGATAATGAATAATATAATGCCCTTTATGTTAATCGCGAGCGAGCGAAGCGAGCGAGCAAATTTTTTTCTATTTAATAGGTTAAATCTGTTCAAACTTTAAACCCTACAAGACAGTGGAAATAGTATTATTTTATAATATAATGTATACCTATTGGGCGCGTAGAATAATCGGCGCCCAGTTTTTTTTTTCGTTTTTACGTGTTTCAGGGTTTATTTTGAAAGACTGTGTAATTCGAAAAATACAAATATCAAAAGCCTAAAACTGAACGTCGGTACTAAATTTTATAGTAATATGTTCTGTATGCTAAACACGAGTGAGCGAAGCGAGCGAGCAAAATTGTTTTCCCATTCTATAGGTTAGAATCTATTCAATCGTTAAACTTAAACACTGAATAATGGTGAACTTCGAAAAAATATCATAAAATGAACTGGCTAAAACAGAACATCGCTACTAAATAATATAATATGTTCCTTATGTTAAACGCGAGCGAGCGAAGCGAGCGAGCAAAATTTTTTTCCTATTTACTTAATAGGTTAAATCTGTTTTCACTTCAAATTTTAAACCCTAAATAAATTTTAAACCTCAATTTTCACTTCAAATTTTAAACCCTAAAACCCTGTGAGGGTTTTAGGGTTTAAAATTTGAAGTGAAAATAGGATAATTTTATAATTTAAATTAAAGTAAAATTAGTGTCATTTCTGATGTTGCAAAATAGACAAATAACTTATTATGTTAGGTTTGTCATAATATACCTAATACCTATTTCACACTTTTTTCGTAGTACATAATTACAACATTTTGTGACCAGTGACGTGCCTAAAATATTGTGTCGCATGCTATACGTCGAGGATTCGATGGCACGCGTGCCATAGGTTCGCGAACCCTGTTTTAGGCTATTGATTTTATTGTTTTTTTTTTAAGTACAACATTCTTTCAGGGCTTTAAAAGTATAAAAAGTATAAAAGATTTTAACAGGTTTAAGGATTAAAAACATTCGCTCGCTTTCTCAGTTTGAACGCATTTAACATAAACACATACATATAGATAAAGTTAGCATTAAAGTTCTGTTTTAGGCTGTTGATTTTTTGTCTAAAATAACTTTAAAAAATCATCTTTCAGATAGGGTTATTGGGGCGGCAAAATATTTTAATTGGCCTCGGGCGCAAAATTTCTAAATACGCCTCTGTATATGGGTTATCCACATGGACCAGCCGGCCCATTTCGGGGGGGGTTTGAACCCCCTAAACCCCCCCCCCCCCCTGGCTACGCCCATGGTCACTGGTTAGTGGGCCGAGCAGGCACATTTGACAGCGGCGTAAACGTAACGTTATCAAATGAGAATTGTATGAAAATCTGTCATAATCATGACAGCGCCTATACAATTTTCAATCGAATAACTATATGTTTACGCCGCTGTCAAATGTTTCTGCTAGGCCCCCAGTTTCAACTGATCCAATCATGCCGATCGATTGGACGTTACGCGGTATCAGTAGCGTGGGATTCCTATACCTTCTTAAATACCTTAAAAAAAGAACTCAAAGGGTGGAGATAAATTGTAAAAGGTCTGGGACTGGAATCAAAATAGAATTAGGTGTCCCACAGGGATCCATTTTAGGCCTGTTTCTTTTTCTCATCTATATAAATGATTTACCTTATCTTTTTAAAGATAATGATAATGAGATAGAACTTTTTGCCGATGACACTTCACTAATTTTTAATGTGAAGCGACAACAGTCAGACTACGACGAGGTAAATAGTGCTCTCTCGAAAATAGTACATTTGTTTAATGTTAATAACTTACTTTTAAATTCTAAAAAAAAAAAACAATTTTCATCTTTGCTAAAAGATGACCCCGTGCGAGTTTCTTACGCCGGTTCTTCTCGCCGGGTTAGTTTCCAAACCAGTGGTAGGCATCAAGTAGGGACAATTCTATAAGCGTTACTTCTTTGTAGACATGAGCGCCGCGCCGGCGCGCCGCCGCCGCCGCCGATTTTGCCGCGCCGCCGCCGCCGCGAAAATAGATCGGCGCGCCGAGTGAGCGAGAGGGATAGTCATAATGTCAGTGTCAGTCAGTGACTATGAGCATTATACATATTACCCAAGTCATATATACCTTGCTATAAGATAGCCTTACTTCATTCATGCTTTAGACGAAGAGACGAATGAGGACATCCACATAAATGACACCTATGTCAACAAAAGAGTTCTGCATAAAAGACAACGTGCTTACTAGAAAGGCAGATCTACTGATTGATCAAGTAGATCGAGCTAGTAGATCTAATTGATTAAGCCATTGAGGATAGGAAGTTTGCACTATGCGCCTTCCTAGATTTTGAAGGCGCGTTCGGAAAAAACTCCATCTGATCTATTACCCTGAAAGCCTGGCTTCAAAAATTATTGGATCAAAGCTACGTTAAACAATACAGTAGCGTCATCAATTATCATGGGCTTGACGCTCAGGAGCAGGTTGACCCAAGGATGCCCACAGGGAGAGGTGGGGTACTGTCGCCGCTGGAGAGGTCTCTGGTAGTGAATGCTAACAGAACTGAATAATAGAAGGTTCTATGCTTAAGGATACGCTGATGACCTAATAATAATAATAATAGATCCCCATTTCACCGATTTCAATGAAAAAAAAAAGAACTGAACAATAGAATAGTTCTATACTCAAGGATACGCTGACGTCCTAATAATAATAATAGCTCTCCATACCGATTTCGGTGTCGGTGGTCGGTTTCATTGAAACCAAGTCAGCAGTTATTCTAATAGTGTCCTAGTATGTGCGCAGTACACATGAGCACACAAGCACTCTCTCTTCCTTTACTCTCGTAATCCAGTGGGACGGATAACTGACACGAGTCACGACTGATGAGAGATCAGGCGTTGATCCGACTTTTTACTTGCCCATCCGATGCATAGATCACCTTTCTTGTCAGACAATTAGGTGATCAGCTTGTAATGTCCTAACCAAACTTGAAAACAACTTTTTTGTCGTTCCAATGCAGGAGTCAAACCCACAATCTAGCGATATTAGTGGTGGGCAAATGCGCATCAGTAATCGCTGGGTTACTGCAATCAGGTGCAAAATTGGTGCAAAAGGATCAAGATAACCGTCAACGCTAATAAGACAGTCTTGATACCTAACACCAATAAGAGGAAGTTGAAGGGACTAAAACCTCCAATACTCTTCGGCAAAAGAAGCGAGGTGTTGGAGTGAACCTAGATATTATGGGACTTACTTGGAAATTGGAATAAGCACATCGAGGACATTATGAAAAAGGCTAGATGTGCTCTGTGACCCTGTCCAAGACTTGTCAGCTCTAAATGAGACCTTCAATCGAAGGCAATGCTGTGCTTGGTTATACACAGCTATATTGAGGCGATTATCATATATGCGTAGTGTGATATGCCACACTTCGCAGAAAAAAGCTGTCAGGTCAATTACATCAAAACATTAAATAGTGTACAGAGGCTGGCATGTCTCGCGCATTATGGGTGCGCTCTCTTCGGCACCCACCGCTTCACTTGAAACCCTGATCCACCTGACTCCACTTCCTCTGTTCCTTGTTCATATTATGGAGGCTAAGAAGGTTGTTCTCAGGGCCATGACGGCAAGTAGGATAAAAGGGCCTCCACTCTACTTGGACAACTGCAACAGTCTCTTCTTGCTCTCGAGAGCAACAGGTCTCTCCTGTTATAGCCATGCCATCGGACGCCATGATCAAGGTGCATAGCTAAAAGCTACCCAGTTTTCATTACTTGTAGGGAGGACTGGGTCACCATACTTCACCTTAAGCACAATTTGGTTTACGGACAGAAGACAACCGGGATGGCGCTGAACTACGGGGACGTGCCACCTACAAGGCAGATATGGTTGTTTGGGAGATTTTGCACCGTGTTTCAGGCTGAGATCTCCGCTATCATTGGTTGATCACTTGAGAGCCTATGCAGTCAGTTATATAAATGGCTTCGACAACGAAAACGAAAATAGAAAAAGATTACAGTACACGTTTGTGCAGTAGTGTACTTTGGAATCAAAGCACTGTTAACTGCCAATTCCAAAGAAGTAGTTCCTACTTTGAAATTGTATTATTACGTTGTCTCTTCGTCACTACAAAAAGTTCCATAAATTGTATTGCATTGTTAATTGTAATTGTATGTTACCCAATAAATAAAGTAAACTACACTTTTTTTACTACCAAGTACAAACTTCAACCCTTTCAAGGTCACGCCGCCGACGCCGCCGCCGCCGACCCAAAATAGTCGGCGCGCCGCCGCCGACCTAATACCCATCGGCGCTCATATCTACTTCTTTGTAACCTATATGGAAATAAAACTTTCTTGATTTGATTTGATTATTACTTCATACTTGGCTACTATTGGCTTCACTTAGCAATTACCATTTGAAGACCCTCATTAAGATACTTAGGTACCTATTATAAAGGCTAGGGCTTCCCTATGAAGGAGTACCAGCCTTCATTACTGCGCGGTATGACTATGGTGTATGGCTACACTAATTCATTACAAGTTATCAATATCGACGAGTGTACCAGATACGGCTTTCAAAACTAGGCCGGTCAGAACTACAGATAAGTAGACAGATACCTTTGGATATTATCTAGTCTAGCTGTGACCAAAATTTTCCAAATAAAATATCCTTTCTTAAAGGGGAATACGGATAATATTCTTTTGGAAACGTTTTCATACTATGTGACCACTTTTTACCCATTTTTTATTTTGACCAACTGTAGTATATGCCGTTTGCCGTAACACCCCCCTTCTCTCCTCCTTTGGAGTAGTACTAGTAGTACTAATGGCCGATATATTATGATTATATGAATTAATACTAAGTTTTTAATTTCAATACTACTGTACTAAAAATATTGTCTGTACTTCAAAGAGGAAGGAAGTGTTGATTGTTTTGTCGTTTCCAATCACAAATTCATATTTTCAAGTGATGTCTGATAGTAATCACGAGCACTTACATCTTGTGAGATAAGATGGTTAAAATATTTTCTCACGGTATTTACAATCAATTGTTAATTTGTTGATGAAACCTCCAATAAATAAATAAAAAATATATACAGGTATTTACAAAAAAAATCCATTAATACAATTTTATACATTTTTGCAAAGAAAAAATGTTGTATTATTTTAATGATCTTCATATTCATTACCTATATATATGACGACTCACGTCAACAGCTAGCCTCTGTGATCTAGCTTGGCTCGAAGGCAGCATTGGAATTTGGAACAACAAAAACTGTTCTTTCCAAGTTTGGTTAGGACAATGCAGGTTAGAACTTAGCTCTCGACTCGGAGGTCGTGGGTTCGATTCCCGCATTGGAACAACAAAAACTGTTGTTTCCAAGTTTGGTTAGGACAATGCAGGTTAGAGCTGGGCTCTCGACTAGGAGATCGTAGGTTCGATTCCCGCATTGGAACAACAAAAACTGTTGTTTCCAAGTTTGATTAGGACAATGCAGGCTGAACACCTGATTGTCTGACAAGAAAGATGATCCATGCGTCCAATGGGCATGTAAAAAGTGGGACCTGCGCCTGATCTCTCGCCAGTCGTGTCGTTTATCCGTCCCACTGGGTTATGAGAGTAAAGGAAGAGAGAGTTATGTGTACTGCGCACACACTTGGGCACTATAAAAATTACTCCTGTGTTACTGGCCTAGTTTCAATGAAACCGGCCACCATCACCGAAATCCATGTGGGGAGATTTAAATATCTGAGTCTTACCTAAATGCTAACCCCCTTACTAATAAAAATATTTACGCAACTGTTATACTTATAAATGTTACTGTCTTTGTCATCAGACAAACCAATGTTCAATGTTCCAACTTCCAACATATCACATTGGAAGTTGGAACATTGAATAACTTGTCTGTTGTGTAAAATGTGTTTTCAAACAATTGACATTTACCTCAAGATCAATCATCTCCCTGGGCTGAGGTGCTTCTGGACACTCCCCCGGTATCTCCAGCATGGGAATATCGTCACGCCTGATCTCTTTTTCCAGGTAACGGAGCTTGCGTTCCATCTCATCGCAGCGACGGACTTCATTTACGAACTTGCGTTGAAATGCATTCACGTCTGGGTTTAACTGTTAACAAGATATATTGTTACATTATCGATATAAACAATATAATAAATTATAAAAATCTTTGCTTAGTCACTACTAACAATTAATAATATTAAAGTTTATTCTTTTGATGTTATAAATCAATAAGTTTTTTTTTTAAATCAGTATAATTATCTATTACTTAATATTATAAATGCTAAAGCGTGTCTATCTGTCTGTTACCTTTTCACGCTTTAACCCCTGAACCGATTTTTATGAAATTTGGTATAGACAGACTTTGGGGCCCGGGAAAGGACATAGGATATTTTTTATCCCGAAAAAGAAGTGTTCCTGCGGGATAATGTATTTACGCGGGCGGAGCTGCGGGCAAAAGCACTAGCTTAATAAACTAGCTGTTCTATATTATAAAATACTATTTTTATAATATAGAACAGTACTTATCAAAGCAATGAAATAGAATTATCAAAGCAATTAAATAAATGTGAAAGTTTTTGTGGGTGTACCATGCATAGATGGATGGATATTTTTGACTCGTTCACGCAAAAACTACTAAACGGATTTTGATAACATTTGTTATGGTAGTGGCATCCATCCATACATCCTCACAAACTTTCACATTTATAACATTAGTAGGAAGTAGGATTATGATTATATGTGAAGCGAAAACTTCTGACCCCTTTTTACGAAAATTAGGCTAACGGAGGAGTATGCAATCTGATACAGTTAAAGTTTATGTGGAGAAAAGTTGCAGAAGGTAATATTTTTTACAATGCTTAGAAAAACATAAAATTTAAAAATAACAACACACACTAACTCAGATTATTTATTAACTCACACCACAGTGTGTTTAATACAAATTTTTTTATACATTGCCATACATAATCCTTATATAGTTAATTTATAGTACAAACTTAAAAATTACATGAATGATCACAGGGTGTCCTCTTGCTGTTAATTATACCAATTTTATGTCTGTCTATTATCTTTATTATCTAAAAATTCTTCTCTCTCTGTAATTGTCTAGCACAATTCTCTCATATATCTCTTATATATCTCAATATCTTGGTCATGGCTGTTACCAGCTGGACTACCATAACAACCCCCATTCATCTTTGGACCCACTAACAGTGGCGAAGGCTAGTTCTCCTTCATAGGGAAGCCCTAACCTGTATAATAGGTAAGGATTTGGAATTATCCAAATCCTTACCTATTATACATAGGTCTTCAAAAGGTAAGTGGGAAGTGAAGCCGATAGGAATGAAGTTATAGGAATTCTATGCCACTGCCCACTTTCACCCCACAAAGCTACAGGGCCCAGGCGGTGGTACCGATTCCTGTTGGGTATCCATGCTCTAGTTGGGAATCTATGCTTAGTTGGGAATATATTTATTATCATCAGTTTAGTTTAGGATTCAGTGTAATTCTGTCTGATTCTGTCCAGTATTTTATAAAAACAGTCTATACATGAAATAACATAAATTTTGTTATTATTTTTTATTATATTATTTCATCAAAATTCAATAAATATGAACTCTAATTAATTTCAAATCAAAACTTGATAATAATTTAATACCAATTCTCCTTGTGATAAGAATTTAGGAGTGCTTATCAATTAATTATCTTCTTCTTCTTTTGGCATAGCTTAACCCTGTAATGGGAGTTGCCAACGTCAGAGTGATGATGCAGATGTTCAGTAAAAAGATGATGGTGTACAGTGCAGGTAATGACTAATGCAGTGATTTAATGCGTACCTCATGCAGATACAAGTATATATAATTATAAGTAAAAAAGCAAAATAATATACAAAGCAAAATATGTTTCTTAGCCTTTTTTTATTAAGCCCTACATAATATTGTACAGTACAAATATAAATAAAAAAAAATAAAATGATATAACTACGCATTTATATTTAGGTACCTATTCAAAGTTTTATGTGATTTGAAGTTAAAAATGAACATATAGTGTCTACAAATGGAGTAAATACGTAGGATAAAATAGTCTTAAGATTAGTGGGTCGAGGAATGTGTGGTGGAAGAAAGTCATATAAAGATAGATTCATAGGACAGCTAAAGAAGATATGATCAGGGGAGCCCTCATCTAAGCCACACTCGCACAATGAGCTATCCTTGACTCTTATTTTGGCCAAAAATACATCATTACACGAATGTCCAAGGCGAAGACGACAAATAGTAGAACAAACAGATTTGCTAGCTTTAAAGTATTTAAAAAACCAGGGTCTACTAGGTATAGATCCTTGTATTTCGGCATAAAATCGTCCCTTAGTTCTACTTGAATCAGTCCAAATATTATTCCACTCAGAGGTCATATGTGTCTTAGCCAGAGGTAAGAGATCTTGGCAATAAACTTTAAAATTACCTAAACCACCAGACTTAGAAGCCTCTTTAGCATGAAGGTCTACACATTCGTTTCCTGAAATGCCACTATGCCCAGGGACCCAGGCAAGTACAACCTGAATGTTACTGCAATGACATTTAAATAACAGCTCTCTAATTTTTATAATTAAAGGGGATTTAAATTTGCACCGAAACTGGTTCGACAAAATAGCTTCCAGAGAACTTTTAGAGTCCGAGATAATAATGGACTTATTCAGTTATCCTAGAAATAACTATTATGATAATAAAAACATTGAGTATGTAGACACCATCACACACACATATCATTTTTAAAACTAATTTAAACTCACAAATAAGGTTTATCAGAAAAGATGGATTAACCTAAATATTGTTCACAAATACAAGAAATAAATGTAACATAGTTGTTATAACAATGTAACAATTGTATTTAATGCTTGATGATAATATTATTTTCATCCACTGAATTTCTTTCCTATTTTGTATGAACATAAAATGAAGGTAGTTTGTGAATCCTAAACAGTTATTGCAAAAAAGTAGGTGCCATTTATTATATTGATAGGTACCAATCTATCTCTGATCACAAGGAATATGTTTATTGGTCATGAATGGTACTTGATACATAACTTTGCACATATAATAATATTATAGAAATTAAATTTCCTATTTCCAATTACTTAATAAAAACAGGCAATACAGGTTAACTTTTGCAACAGTTATGGTTCCCAACTATAGAACAAATCAATAAGTAAGTGCTTTGCACTAAAAGGAACCTATCTACCATCACTGCGAGAAAAAAGGTGTATAATATATTATACCTAATATTGTGAAGTTATGTTCTGTGCAAAGGTAAAAAATCCGGTTTGATATGAATCACATTCTTACTGCTAAATGTTTCAAATTCGATAAAGGGGCGTCTTACTTACATCGCGAAACTGTACCAGCCCTAATTCACCCAGTTCAGACACGCAGGCATATGCTGCTTCACTTTGAAGAAATAGTTGACACAAAGTCATTTCCTCGCTCCTAAACAACGACCCCATTTTTGCTACGTTTTCACTACACACAAATAATTTAACTAAAAAACTAGGGCTCGTCGCATCCGCCCGAGAACGGAGTTCTGCCGCGACGAAACCACAATTGAATTTATAAAAATCAATCAATAGAAAGATTTGATAGGTAGTCAAGACGTCATCGCATTGCCACTTGCGCACGCACTTGACAGTTGACAGTTAACACCAGTTGACACCAAAGTTGACACAATATTTTATATTTATGGCGTCGGCTTGTAACCATTTGCCAGTGTCAAGTAAAAAATGCGGGAAATATGGAATTTTCGTTAAAATTTTCATCACCGTATTTCTATATCGTCAAGACTAAAGTCTAGACAAAGTCCAAATAAGGTCCAAATAGTCGGGGTAGTCAATGAGTCAAGTCATTCGATTCAGTAATGTGGTAGCTTTACTTAAACTTTCTAGGGAGTTTTGGCGAGAAACCCAATTTAGCATAGAATTTAGCACGCATTTTGTAGTTGTATCACTTGTCCACACTTGTGCAGGTAAACGAATAATTATTATTGGTTACTATTCTACCAATATTACAAATTATAGGTGTACCAGCGGGGCTATTACCTAATATTATGACAACCGGCATGGGCTTCATTTTGACGTTTGAACTTTTTAAAACACAATTTAAAAAGTTAAAATGTCATAAAAGACAACCCTACTGTCATATCAAATTAAATAGTCCGCCATTTTGTCCTTCAGAGAACGAATGAAACGCTCTTTCGACCAATTAAATCGTGTGACGTAGTGCTTTTGACATAGTTCATGAAACGTTAAGACATAGTTCATGAAATGAGAATTGTCAAACGAAGCACGGGCCTATTGTGCTCCCGGTTTCGACACTTCCAGACACTTCCATAAAGAAGACGGATAAGGCACAGATTATTAATAAATTTGTTCTTGTTAGTACCTATGATACCTCGATCGCAAATACAAAATTTGAAATCGCCAAAAGCCGCTCCAAAGCCGCTCGTTGTTTCTGTCATATGTATTTTAGTCTTTGATTTTAATACATTGTAAGTAAGTCTTGATTTTTTCGAGCTATATCCGCTTTTGCTACGTTATAAACTTCCGAGAAGTGTTATAACTTTGACGTGTCTGTGTATATTACGTGTAACGGCCGAAATTAATAATGTATCTACAATCTGAGATTGATTTTAATCTTAAATTCTCAAATGCTTTACTCAATGCTTAGCTCACCTTCCGTCCGCCTTTTAAATATATGATGATGTATGGTATGGTAGAGTAGATACAGGTAGACCGTATGTGATACGATCTACTCCATTAGACAAAACTCAGTACCAAAAATATAAAATCAGGTTAGCAGTGTTCAATATTTACTGTGTATGAAAAATATTAATAAAATTCTATAAAATCAGTAAGAAATTGTTTTATTGTACATGTTATTATATGAATTAATTATTATGTTATTATATCAATTATGTTATTTTTACGTGGTAGAGCCATGCTTCGGCACGAATGGGCCGGCTCGACCGGAGAAATACCACGGGCTCACAGAAAACCGGCGTGAAACAGCGTTTGCGCTGTGTTTCGCCGAGTGAGTGAGTTTACCGGAGGCCCAATCCCCTACCCTATTCCCTTCCCTACCCTCCCCTATTACCCTATTCCCTCTTAAAAGGCCGGCAACGCACTTGCAGCTCTTCTGATGCTGCGAGTGTCCATGGGCAACGGAAGTTGCTTTCCATCAGGTGACCCGTTTGCTCGTTTGCCCCCATATTTCATAAAAAAAAAAAAAAAAAAAATTAACTAGCTATATAGCCCTCGACTTCGTCCGCGTCAATTTCTGTTATTATGATCGCGATTAAGAAGTTTTTAAAAGAATATATTTTAAAGTACTTCTGCGTAGCAACTCTAGCAAGTCTGCATGCACCACCTCCCCCTCGCCCGCAAAAATTTACCAAGTCAACCTTCTTTTCGCCCTCTTGTAAAGTAAGGATTTTGCAGATGTAACTTTGTCGATATAGCCCCAGAGCAACTAGCAAATTTAAAGCAGATTATACAAGATTATTTTTTCACCAGTAAATAAATCAACATACGTAATAGTTGTCAAAAAAGAAAAATACTAGCGATTTTTGTTACTACCCCTTTGGAACAAAAAAACAAAATAAATAAAAAATTAAACCGACTTCCAAAGTAAAAATACACAAAAAAGTGTAAAATAAAACTTATTTTATAAATAATTCCCCTTTTAAATTTTTCTATTTCTCTACTTAATCTTGTTAATTTTGAAGTCGCTACCAGCCCAAACGATATCCTACAATATTTTATAGAACTCACGTTCATATTTGCTGGTACCGACTTCAAAATTAACAAGATTAAGTAGAGAAATAGACAAATTTAAAAGGGGAATTATTTATAAAATAAGTTTTATTTTACACTTTTTTGTGTATTTTTACTTTGGAAGTCGGTTTAATTTTTTATTTAAAAATAATAATTTCACCCTTTTTAGTGATATATCTTGCTAAGTTATTATTAATACGTCTTAAAAACGTCTAAAATATTGATCGAATGTATAACTGAATACGCGCCAAGCTTCCATTAGGTATTGTTATTAAGATGATGATGATGATTACTGTAAGTTACAAATTGGCATATGCTTGCTGTTCTTTAAACAATTCCGAAATTTCCTAACGCATATCTTTAAAGACTGAGGAGTTCTGTTCAGTGATTTTGGATTCAGGGTATACCTTGGTACAACGTCTTATTCTTTGGTAGCATATGCTTGTGTTACTTCAGTAAAAGTCAAAATCACTATATGTGTCGATATAAATTTTGAGGAGTTCCCTCGATTCCTCATGGATCGCATCATCACGTTTCCACTTTAGTGACTAAGGGACCAACTTCGAATTAAACCCTTTACAACAACAAAAGAATTTTGCAAATAGGTCCATAAACGGCAGAGTAATGTTCAAAGATCTCCGTGTTAGTGTAAAATACTATGAGAAGTACCTTCTTTATCATCATAATGTGATGATGTATGCTGTGATAGTGGTGGTGATGATGATGATTACTCAAATTGACAAAGTGGCATATGCTTGCAGTTCTTTAAACAACGCCAAAATCCACAAACATGTATCTATAAGGAGTCAGGAGTTCTGTTCTGTACTTTTGGATCCAGGGTATACCTTGGAGTAAAATCTTACTTTTTGGTAGCATATGCTTGGACTACTTCAGAAAAAGTCGAAATCACCATATGTGTCCATATAAATTTTGAGGAGTTCCCTCGTTTCCTCGTGGATCCCATCATCAGGTCACCAATTTTCTGAAAATGGGACCAACTTCGGATTATACCTTTTACATCAAAAAAAGAATTTTGAAAATCGGTCAACAGACGGCGGAGCTAGCCGCGAACATACAAAAAATATATATATATATATATATATATACAGCCGAACGTATAACCGCCTCCTTTTTTTGGAAGTCGGTTAATTATCAATCCCCGAACTCATCCGCTAAACTAATACAAAATGTGGATGCATTAGGGGCCCCATACATGGTCCGGTCTACCTTCAGTTCGGCCTGAACGGATGCAAAATCGTATCGTGTGTGTGCAATTTCGAGATCGCATCAGGCGGCCGTACGGACTGAAGCGATTCGTTCCAGTGTTGCCAGCTCTTTTTTTGTGAAACTACTAAACTCGTATCGATTTCTACTAAAACTACTAAAAAACTACTAAAGAGGCTACTTAACTTAGGAATTCCTGAAGCCCCCCAAAAACCACTGCATTTTAGGTTTTATTATATTAAATTTTTTTCATTAATTGAATTTGATTATAAATTTTACCATTAAATTAAAATATACTAGGAAATATTACGTATTTAGTAGCTATTTTGCATATCTTTACTGTCTGGCTCTTTCCTACTTAAACACTACTAATAACTAAATTTCTACCAAGGAGGGAATAAAATACTCAATTTAGTAAAATTTTGTAAAATAACTAAGTTGGCAACATTAATTCTGGCCTGACCGATCGGCCTGAACGCGCGGCCTGTCCTGACCGTGTGTGGACAAATCGCTTCAGTTCTTGCCCGACCCGCTGCCGTGCGGGCGTGTATCTTGTACAAGCGTTGTATGAGTTTTCGCGGTGTTTAAATACAAAATTGATAAACACGACCGTAGCGCGCGGCAAACCAGAATGGACTGATGCGACTGTTCCGTGTGTGGGCACGAATCAGATCAGGCCGAACTGACGTAAATTGGGTTGGTTGCGATTTTTTCCGTGTGTGTGCTCGAATCCGTTCAGGCCGAACTGACGTCAGTTCTAACTGAAACGATCGGCCTCTCGTCTGTGGGGGCCTTTACGCATCTATCGATGCTTTGTTGACAACTCGTGCGCCGCCCGGCCCATCGCTTACCCCACCCCGTCGCCCCCTACCTCATACCGCACCCGTTGACGCCTTGTAGTTAGTGCGCCCATGCGGTATTAGATTGGTTATAAGAATAAATTTATTGAAATGAAAAAAAAAGAAACCTTTTTTTATTTGTGAAATGTACTCTATTATCGATACCAATGACGTGGTAAAATTTATTGTACCGATGAAAAAGTATTCCTGTATATAGCATGCCCTACTTTTTAGTTCTCGACTCCCGTTACAACGCCCGCGCCGTCCGTGAATGCCAGTGCGAATATCCTTACGAGCCCCATGGATCCCTAAAGTAAGTCAGTCGATCCAAGGCCACAGAACACTATTTACTCTCGCCACGGGCGTAGCCAGGTTTTAGTTTCGGGGGGGGTTCAAGAAAATAAAACGACTACTTTAGTATCAAAGTTCTGATTTAGGCTGTTGATTATTTTTCTAAAATAACTTCAAAAATCATCTTTCAGATAGGGTTAATGGGGCGGCAAAATATGTTAATTGGGCGCAAAATTTCTAAATACGCCTCTGTATATTGGTCAGATCTCTGTATTATATATACCAGCCAGCCCATTTCGGGGGGGGTTTGAACCCCCTAAACCACCCCCCTGGCTACGCCCATGACTCTCGCCCAAGGCGCGTGTCGCCCTCTGTCCGCTTCGCGGGGCACCTTTACAGTTTACCGTATATTATATTGTGGTGTCTGAATATACGGATTTTGAATTGTGATTATACTCAAGTATTTTCTTTTAAATAAATATTTAGAGAATCTCCTTCACCACTTGTACCACTTGCCCATACTTGTACACGTCAATATATTCTAATGGTTAATATTTTTTTAAGTTTTGGTAGAAACCAATATTACACATTAGGAACCAAATTATAATAACACAAATTTTGGAGGATATATAAAAACAACAACGTCGCTTAATATTTTTGGCAAAACTTCAATTTATGTTTATTTAAAAAAATAAAAAATATATATTTTGAAGTGAAATGACAATAGGTAAAATTGCGTTTGAATGTTCCAAATGGACTTTTTAGAAAATTATATAAATTGATTTAAATATTAAATAATAACATCGGCGGTGTTTCAAAGTATGAAAATCAGTTCATTTGAAATGCTCTTTTTAGGTCCTTAAAGGTTTTTATAATTAAATAATAGTATAAAATTTTATTTTTATATTTTTATAAATTACGTGGTGCTTTAATACACACAACAAAACGCAAATTTCAATACAATTATTTTAGTTCACTCAGGAGCCATTTTAAAAAGAAGAAGAAGAAGACCAAGAAGCAGTTCATGAAGTTCAACGAAGTTAGGTAATCACCCCGCAGAATCTCATGGCAAATAGGGAAAAAAAAATTTGTAGTGTGCAATACTGGGGAAATTGGATTAAACGATCTTGATACTGGTTAATATTTAATTATGTCTTTAGTATTATTGAACATGAATTATAATAAGACTGTATGAAGAATGTTCGGTGTATAATATAGAAAACTAGCTTTTGCCCGCGGCTTCGCCCGCGTGGAATAGTGTTCTTGGAGAAAAAACTACTTCGGCGAATAATTCTCTACCTACTTACAGCAATATACTACTGATACAATATTGAACATGTTTTTAGGTTTGCCCAATGCAAATTGTTAAAAATGGGACCCTATCACCTCGATACGACATGCGCGACCACTTGATAATATACTTACATAATAAGTACTTGAATATAAATTTTACCATCCATACTAATATACTAATATACTAATATACTAATATACTAATACTAATACTAATATACTAATATACTAATATACTAATATACTAATATACTTACTAATATACTAATATACTAATACTAATACTAATATACTAATATACTAATATACTAATAATATTATACTAATATACTAATATACTAATACTAATATACTAATATACTAATACTAATATACTAATACTAATATACTAATATACTAATATACTATACTAATATACTAATATACTAATATACTAATATACTAATATACTAATATACTAATAATATTATAAATGCGAAAGTGTGTCTGTCTGTCTGTCTGTCTGTCTGTCTGTCTGTTACCTCTTCACGCCCAAACCGCTGAACCGATTTTGATGAAATTTGGTATAGGGATACTTTGAGACCCGAGAAAGGACATAGGATACTTTTTATCCCGGAAAAATGTATGTTCCGCCGCGATAAACGAATTTTGGCGCAACGGAGTTGCGGGCGTCATCTAGTAATCTTATAATATCTTAAAGACTATTAAATACTTAAAGACTATTATTTTAAAAACTCGCATCAAAATCCGTTGCGTAGTTTTAAAGATTTAAGCATACATAGGGACAGACAAAAAAGGGACTTTGTTTTATACTATGTAATATAATGATATTTCATGAAAAATAAATCAATCGTGAATTACTTTATTATATACTTATTTATTACGAATAACATACAATTAAATTGGCAACAGTTTATTTAATGTTGGAATTTCCTTCTGAACTGTATAGAACTCGTTTATTTTATTCCTAATCAACTATAAATCGAAACTGTCTTATGTTGATTTTCTTTTTTCCTCCTCTCCTCCTTTTACCAGGCATGGAAAACAAACCATCATTCGATGTGCCATCAGCTACGATTCACCTTATAGTAGTACTGGAAACACATTTAAAGAAGTCACAATAATTACCTAAGAAAATATAAAAAAACTAAAAGTATCAAAACAACTCACTCTAACTTACCGGTCAACTCTACCACGAACTTTAAATTATAAGATTGAGTTCGATTTACACCTTCTTCTTTCTGTATTTTACTATAGACATAGAAAACAATATTTCTCGCTTGAGATCGAATTGCCTTTTTGGATATTTTCACAAAAACAACAAATTCCAAGAACATAATCACAAAATTTTAGCAGCGGTTGACAGATCACGTACTTTGATTTGACGGGTCATACTTGACATTGCCATATGAAAATCACATTTTTTATTTTTTTTAAAATGCCATCAGATTCTGGTTGAGCTATAATAACCTAACCAAGAGCATGTCAGGACATGTCTAAGGAGGGTTCCGTAAATGTTGATTAATAATCAAAATATATATAAGTGAATAGTAACCAGATGTTCTCTAAGTATAAGTTTTATTCGATTTCTATTTAATATTCGCATTTCGCTAATCACATAACATTTGAGCATATTATTTTAGTCTATTACGATACCGCCTATCACAATCAAAGAAAATATTTACTCTAGCGCACTCTACACACCTCAAAGTGGGTACGAAGAATACAACCAGATACTTATAAAATTTTTAAAGCGCGACACCTGAGAGGTTATACATATCAGCGAGGTTTTCGATAGCGTGATACAGAATTTAAATCCAATAACACAGCGACATCTAGTATTATTTTTCAAAAACAATCCACGATTTAAACAGGAGACTAGCGCCATATACCTAGTTTTCGTAAAGTTACTAGCAAATTGAAGCTTTTAATATTAAAGGTAGGTATTAAATTATAATAAAAAACAATAATACTATGGTAATTGATAACATAATTATATTCATGTGTTTTTAGTGTTATTAAATTATTGTAATAACCAATTATTCCTCTTTTACCAATAAAAGAGGCACATATTCGTAAAATTAATTATTAATTAAAATTTTACGTGTTTCAAAACTTAGCTCTAATTCTGGTAAAGAAACGTAAATTCGCAATAATCACTATAATTACTATAGCTCAGTTAATCATAGTGTTTGTCCTTGGATGTAGGTTCAAACCCGACAGCATGTTTTATTTATTATTAATTTAAGTTATTTTTATTAATTGTTAATTTCAGTTTTTTTTTTGAATTTTGCAACCAGTTTTGAAACATTATTTTAAATGATAATTTCACATGATGTATAATTATTCTGATTTGCCATAATATGTTAATTTGTTTTTCTATAAATGCTCTAGAAATAGAAA
The DNA here is from genome assembly GCA_905404095.1 of Glaucopsyche alexis. Taxonomy (NCBI): domain Eukaryota; kingdom Metazoa; phylum Arthropoda; class Insecta; order Lepidoptera; family Lycaenidae; genus Glaucopsyche; species Glaucopsyche alexis. The sequence continues at coordinate 21,158,099 of FR990048.1, read as the reverse complement.
TTATGATGCGATTTCGTTCAAAACAGTTTTCCTAAAGAGTTTTTAGCATGATCTATCAGCATGGAAATTTGCAAGTTTCTATCTCCTATAGTTTAAAAATGCTAGGGCCCCCCCTAGCATTTTTAAACTACTTTGGAGGCCAATTACTCGAAAACGGTCAACTTTATAAAAAAGTAACGTATGAAACCTTGCCTTTATTTTAAAAGACCTATTCTACGATACCCCACACGATGGGGTAGAGTGAAAAAATATTTTTCATCCCCACTTCACATGTATGGAGAGCCACCCCTAAAATATAAAATTATTATTTTTTTATGATCCCGAAACCGTGATCTATACACAATCTATAACTGTACAAAATTTCATTAATTTATATTCATAATTGCAGGAGCTAGAGGCGCGGACAGACAGACAGACAGACAGACAGACAGACAGACAGACGGACAGAGCGAAACTATAAGGGTTCCTTAAGTATTACGGAACCCTAAAAAGTACCAAAAAATTTTTTTTTGCGAAATTGGTAAACAAAACCTACATTATTAGTTTACTTCAAGGAATTTGTAAGTATTATATACAACTAATACTTACAAATTCCTTGGTTTACTTACATCTTAAACATCATATACATTCATTATGGTAAGTATGAACTTAAACGCACAACTGGAGGCCCCATATGAAGTTACTCCACATATTGGCTATCTAGATGGCCACAAGATTTTAAGCAGGGGAGGGGGAAGTTGGCCAACCCAACCTAAGATAAAGTACCTATAGATCCGCAGCTCTTGTAACCACTAGAGTGCATCTCGCTCACCCACTATGTGTTGCCATGTACAAACATAGCCTTCAATTGTAGTATTTTTGTCTTGATCTTAGGATGTACACGTAAGTTTTCTCGTCGTTGTCAGTAATAAATAAGGATCGTAGAGCGAGTTTTTCCCTGCACCACTCATTATTAAAATAAGTAAATTTTAATATTTTCATACTGGCGATCAAATTCCTTGGTTTACTTACATCTTAAACATCATATACATTCATTATGGTAAGTATGAACTTAAACGCACAACTGGAGGCCCCATATGAAGTTACTCCACATATTGGCTATCTAGATGGCCACAAGATTTTAAGCAGGGGAGGGGGAAGTTGGCCAACCCAACCTAAGATAAAGTACCTATAGATCCGCAGCTCTTGTAACCACTAGAGTGCATCTCGCTCACCCACTATGTGTTGCCATGTACAAACATAGCCTTCAATTGTAGTATTTTTGTTTTGATCTTAGGATGTACACGTAAGTTTTCTCGTCGTTGTCAGTAATAAATAAGGATCGTAGAGCGAGTTTTTCCCTGCACCACTCATTATTAAAATAAGTAAATTTTAATATTTTCATACTGGCGATCAAATTGTTCTAGTTATTTTTTATGAGTCAGAGGTTATAAGAAAACATGCGATTAGAGTACGATCGTACCTGGATTCTCAGTCTAGATCGAGATCTATTAATAAGTTAACTCTAGGCCAAGACCGTGAGTAATAGTTAAATTAACAAAATATTATGAACGTGGTAAAAATATTTATAACTCAAGAACGGCTGAACCGATTTGGCTGAAAATTGGTGGGCTATCTTGAAACCAGGAGAAGGACATAGGATACTTTTTATTCCGTTCACGAGGGACTCAAAACTCGAGAACGGCTGGATCGATTTGGCTCATTTTGATTTAAATTGAAAATAATTGTGGAAGTTCAGGGAAGGCTTACGCACTGAGAAATAATGAAAAAGGTGTAGGTTGTAGGTGTAGGACTAGGACGTAGGATGCATTATAGGTAAAGTCATTTATTCATTCCAGTTCATGTTTATGACAGAACAACGTGTGTCGAGACAGCTAGCTATATTATATATTACTAGCTGACCCCGACAGACGTTGTTCTGTCTTAAATATGAACTGGAATGAATAAATGACTACAACTGCTCCTACACCTACTCCTACACCTGTTCCTACTCCTACTCTTACTCCAACACCTACTCGTACATTAACTCATACACCTACTCCTACCCATACTCCTACACCCACTCAGACACCTACGCCTACACCTGCTCCTACACCTACTCCTACAACATACACCTTTTCCAATATTAAAAAAAAAAAGGTCCAGCCCGCGCCCATTACGCCCGCGTAAGCACAGTAATCCACGGGTATATATCCCATGATATAAAGTAGCCTATGTCCTTCCCCATGGTCTATTCCAACTCCACTCTGTGCCAAATTTCATCATAACCGGTTTAGTAATATTTACGTGAAAGCGTAAATAAAGTATCGTTATACAGGAACCGTACATTTTTCGCGATAAAAAGTAGCCTACGTCCTTTCCCGTGGTCTAATTTATATCTGGGCCAAATTTCATGATAATCAGTTCAGTAGTTTCAACGTGAAAACGTTCAGGTTTACTCTTTCATTTTTATGTAAAGGGTATAATCCCAAGTTAGTACTGTTTTCATTCAAAAAAGTAGTGACCTGATGATGAGATCTATGAGGAATTGAGGCAATTTCTATGGACACATATGGTGATTTTGACTTTTTCTGAAGTAGACCAAGCATAAGCTAACAAAAAGTCTTACTATTAATACTGTTAGGTAGGGTAGGTATTTCTCTTAATATAAAAATTAAAAAATGTCAAAAAAGTCAATAGTTTTTTATTTAAGTAGATGTTTCAAACATTATTCATTCACTTCAACACACTTAAAAAGTTAAACAGTTAAAATACATATATCAATAAGAAACTGGCCCGTCGAGAAGAACCGGCGTAAGAAACTCGCACGGGGCCACTTTTTAGCAAAAAGATGGAAAATTTGTTCTTTGATTAATTACCTATGTATCCAAAATTTATGTTTAGTGAGGTTTCCGGTTAGGGTTAGCTGTCACCCTATTACTCAACTATGTTTACCACTCCAAATTACAACTAAACTAGTCGTTTAGTTTATAACCCCAAAACTTAAACCACTAATATCTCAGTAACTGTGGGTTTCCTGATGAGGGTAGTGGGGGTTCAACCCTCCCCCTCCCCTTCCCTCTTAATTCCCTCCTCCACAAATCGTGGAATCGTGGGATATTATACTAAATTTTTACCGAAAGAACTTTAAGTCAGTAATATTTTGGTACTAAATTAAATAGCAACACTAAGACAAATATATTTTTAGAATATGTTTCGAATTATGTAAAAAATACTGATTTCATCTCACTTTCTATGGAAAATATGACTGTATTTACATCCATATATCATCATTCTTATGTTATATGCAATCACAAACTAAAAAAACACGAGCTATAGCTAATTACGAGTGAAAAGTTACGGCAGCACATTTTCGTTCGCTGCGACTTTTGCACCTCAAAATACTGCATCCACACATTGTTAAAATACTTAAAACTACACAGAGTCTCTATCTCAAAAGAGTATATAACATAAAACACTCCAAAAAACACAAAAGAGTTCAATTAAAACGAAACCTCAATCTTCACAGTCATTTGTTTGGCACAAGAATGTCAAATTTGACAGCTTTGTGCCAAAAACCCGGTTACAGCGAAAGGGACAAAACATAACATTTTTGTCTCGTTTCTTCACAAGTATTGACCAATTTACGTTCTCTCTCTAACAAGCTGTGACGTCAGGAGCTATCCTGCCCTGTGGCCAACAGATTGTGTAGGCATCCACAATTGCCTATTGACTGACTTGACTGATTGACTACCCTGACTATTTATTTGCACTTTGACTAGACTTTGGACTTGACTATTTAGAAATGCGGTGATGAAAATTTGAAGGAATATTCTATTTCCCGCCTTTTATACTTGACACTGGCAAATGGTTATACCATACCACTGGTAAATACTAATTAAATACCATAATAAATAAAAAAAATGTATATCAACTGTCACAATGACAGACAGCCCGGTCGCTAATTTCCTAATTTTTAAACTATAGATTTGAAATAAAATTGATAAAAAATTAAATATTAAATTTATGCCTTTGAAAAATATTTGATTTATGTACCAGTATTATAAACGTTGCCTAAGAATATGGTAGGTAATAACAAACAAGGAAAATTTTACTTGTTATTTAGATACCTGTTTCTAACTTCCAAATTTATTTTTAGGCTTTACTAGGAGCTCAACTTGTTATTACGTTAATAATGGTGTCGGTGATACAAAAATTAGGAAACTATTCATTCGCTCGATGGCTGTTATGTTCTCAAGGGTTGTATCGCTATTTATATCCGGACAACAATGAATTAAAGGCACTCGCAGGAGTGCCTAAAGATAAACCGAAAGGGAAGAAAGGTGGTAAAAATGAAGCTAATGGTAAACCTGAAACATTTCATGTGCCAAGGAGTCTCGATATCCAGTTAGAAACAGCACCAGTGACCACATTGGATGTTGTGCATTTGAGGTTCTACACAGAGTATATTTGGATTGTAGACTTTTCTCTATACACAGCCATAGTTTATATTATGTCTGAGGTATGTATTACATTTTTATTATTCTTGACTGAATTCAATTATTTCTGTAGCAACCACATCAATTACCATTACTATGACATTTTTCTTTATTAGGTAACAATTTTAATGTTAATAACTATACCTAACTACTTAAAATATGTACAAACTATAAAAGTACTAAAGAGAATATTAATACTAGAAAAACTTCAAAAGCTACAAAAAAAAAAAGAAATCTCCCAGGTCGTCCCCACCAGGCAGAGTACCTAGAAAGCTTAAACAGTTTCCTCTCTGGATGGTAATGCTAATGAGCTGCTAGGTGCCAGCTAACAGATAGGTGCTGGTTCTGGGGTCTTGGGTGGCCTCTATGAGTTTTTTCGAAATGAATTACACACTTAAATTTTTTATTTATAATAGGTAAATATTTATATTCTATAAATTTATGTTTCAGATATATTCTTCTGTATTTCCACTTAAAGATGAATTCAATTTAAGTATGGTATGGTGCTTCTTAGTGGTGTTGTTTTCATTGTATCCTTTTCAAAACATGCAAATGATGAAGCATTATGATCTTTTAATAAAATTTGTATAAAACATTTTCAATATTTAATAAAATTATAAGAATATAATAATACATGAAAATATTTTGTAATGGGAGAATTATATTCAATGTAATTGACTGAGGCTGTGTGAATTTATTCAAGGTCATGTTGTATTTTTTTATTTAAAAGCAAATCATGCTATTTTTATGAAGAAAAAGACTTAGTTAAACATTGATAATTTTATATTTGACCTAAAATAAACTAACTTACCTCCCTAAATTTTAAATATGACATAAATAATATTTACCTGGTTTAATTAGATAGATTGTTATATTCAATAGCGCTTGTGACTGGTTGCCACATTTGTCAATCAATGGCTCTATTAAATTGATATCTGTTGACAAATGTACCCCAGAATCCAGGCATCAGTCACAAGTTGTTGCATACAAAAAAGTATTTGATATTTTCAATAAATATGCAAATTTTTTTTTCTTATGATGGGTGAAGACTGACTTTTATATTACAATTAAGAGTGATAAGTTGTATTTATTTGCATTAAATCATTTCCTGACATAATAATCTCAGCAAAATCTTGCTTTCATTAACAAAACAATACTTTACGAGTGAAGAGTCAATGGGTGAGAGATCAACATGTATTGTGGCATTTTGTGTGTTCCTCCTCATCGCCATGATGGTTCTGATTGTGGACGAGAGCAATCTCGAAGTGGGTGTAGATCCTGCATATGATAGCTTTCATGAAAATGCTTCCAAGTTTCTAGAAAATCAAGGACTTTCTTCTGTGTAAGTTATTCTCCTTTTAAAACTAAACTTTTTTTAACTTAAGCAGTAATAAACAATAGCTAATATTTTATTTATTTATTTACAGCCTTTATTCAGTACAAAGTATTTCATCTAAGTTTTTACATTACAATTTTTAAAGAAAACAACGGTAGTGTGTATCTGTGTGCTTCTTGGCAAAATCCTCCCCAACTGCTTCCACTCCCACTTTCACCACCCTGCTCCATGATTTGCCTGCTATTTAGACATTTTCGTCTTATCATCTTCTCAGGGGTTATCCCTTTTTCTCTTTCTATCCTCTACCCCACATTGTGATGGTTTTGGTCCATTTATCTGGCCCTCTCAAAACATGTCCATCCCACTTCCATTTTAGTTTATTTTTGTTTTGATATGTTAAGTCAGTTAATCCTGTCCTCCATCTGAAGTTGATACCCATGTGTGCCTTTAATTTGTAAAAAAAGCTAATGAGCCATCATGTGATACCTGGCAGATGTAAAAAAATTAATTGGTACAAATCATCTATATCCTATTGTAAATGTCACCATAAAATTGTAAAAACCGTTAGATTGTCATATAACTAGTGAACTTGTAAAATGTTGATAGACTTCCGATGCGAATATGCTGCCTATAATTTAACACATAATTTTTCGTTAAATTATAAATATATAGTTATGAATCTTTTGACATATTTATAAAATCTGTTTAGTTATTTTACATTTGAACGGTTTTTACAATTTTACGGTGACATATACATTGTGTTGTGCGATGTAAGCGAAGGCAGGCTGCATTATACACAATGAAAAAGAATTTTGATCTTATGTGTTTCAGAGGTCCAGCTTCTAAGTTGATCCTGAAGTTTTCGTTTGCAGTTTGGGCTGCTATTATTGGTACATTGTTCACATTTCCTGGACTGAGGGTAGCAAGGATGCATTTTGATTCATTAAGGTACTTATAATAAGAATTTACTATGTAGATGTTTTTACTTGCTTAACATTGATAAGTTATCAAATTGTATGACACAGTAAAAAATACTGAAAAATTTAATTAAGTGTTTTTATGATTTCAGATACTATAGTGAAAATAAAGTGAAACAACTATTGCTCAATTTGAATTTTGCTTTACCCTTTGTACTTGTATTGTTATGGATTAGACCGGTGACAAGGCATTACATTACAGTAAGAATTTTCAGTGGAATGGAAAAACCCTTGTAAGTTGAAAAAAAAAACATTTTTAACTAGGGGCCAAAAATATAAGTTTGTGTATATGGTATACTAAAAGATTGCTACCTGCGAAGTTATTAGTTATTACTGCGAGTCGAAATTTAGCGCACTGGAAATGTTGTTGATTGTATTCTATCATCTTTTACCATCCAGCTTATAATAATATACCACGCACACTGCTAAACATATCTAAAATGATAGATATAGAGTTAACTTATTTATAAGAAATGTAAAATACTAGTTATAAAATATTGAGCAAAATAAATTAAAATATTAATACAATTTAAAATTTGCGGGATATGTATAGATATAATATTTATTAATTTGTATGCTATGGATTTCCGCAAAGAAATGCATGCCTGATTCTATTAACGATTTAAAATATTTCTTTCAGAATGACGTCCGATGCGTACGATACGCTCCGACTAATACTCGTGGTCGTGACGGTGGTGTTGAGAATCGTGTTGATGCCCCGACAACTGCAAGCATACCTCGACATGGCACAGAGGAAACTGGACCAACAGAAGAAGGAGGCTGGAAGGATAACCAATATTGATTTACAGAAAAAGGTATGTTAATAAACTGTATGGTATCCCCCATTCCTTTCGATAGTGTGGAGATTAAAAAACGTTATTTTGTAGGTGGACTGTATATTAAAGTTATGAATTTGTAGTTACAATAGATTTCTAGGCTCGACAATATAGCGTATCGACTCTTGGAAGATTAGTTTAAAAGTGATTAGTCACGGCGTGAGGGCCGCAACCCGACGATACCTGGTGGAGGCCGATGGAACCCGAAGCCGCTGTCTTCTTCCGAGTGGCGCGCGTTGCGCGAGTTATTGCACTTAACATAAACTATAACATTTCTTGCTTAGAGTATGCATAGATTCATTTTAAAAAAGTATTGAAGAGTATTGAAGCCACAATCAAATTAAATATCTCTCTTTTAAAGTTCCGTTGTTCACGTCTCGGAACCCTTATAGTTTTGTCATGTCCATCCCTCCATCAGTCTTACTTTCCAAACGGTTAGTGCTAGAAAGATATACCACGTCGACAAAGTGCTAAAGTAAAATCATGAAAAACAATATTCTTCGCATTGCGTAGTCCATACGTATCATTAGACAGGTTTTTAAAAACATTAATTAAAATTAAAGAGGTTTCTAAAACTATTTTTTGATTTAGGTAGCCGTTTGCGAGATATTCAACTTCAAGTGCATTTTTTGGTTAAAATACGGGTCTAAAAGCTAAACGGCTGGTTCGAAAAATATGAAAAAATTCATGATGGTCCATGTGATAAACTTCGAAGGAAAACTACAACGGCTTAGATAACTTTGTTAGTTCTACTATAGATGCCTTTGTAAAATGCGCTTACTTGGGAGTAAACTTCGTTCTAAAATACCGAAATAATAGTCAACCATGAGTAAACCTGTAAAATATTGGTGTAATGGTACAGAACCCTATGTATGCGAGTCCGACTCGCACTTGGCCGGTTTTTCAGTATTATCACGCAATCTTTTGGTATATTCCAGATAGCATCAGTCTTCTATTACCTGTGCGTGGTGGCGCTCCAATACATCTGCCCCATAGTGATGTGCCTCTACCTAACTCTCATGTACAAAACTCTGGGTGGCTACTCCTGGACATCACTATTCTATGAGGAACAGACTACACCCCCTAAGGAAGTTGTAACACTTGAGGGTATGGAACAATTCCAAATGGCATGGGAGAATCTAAAAATGGTAAGAGTTTCTTCATTTTATTATTGAGTTAAGTAATGTTGTAAGGAAATTACATTGAACATTTTTTAGGGAAATATTTATCACTTTTAATATTTTTTGAAAATATTACCCTAGATTGTCATTAGTAAATTCTGTATATTTATTTGTCTTGTATTCTTATATTGTAAAGAGCTCCGTGGCCTAGTGGGTAGACCGTTTGATTCGCACTCGAGAGAGTGCAGGTTCGAATGCCAGGTTGTGGCATGTACCAATGAGACTTTTTCAGATCTCAAGTACATTATACCTACGCTCTAACGGTGAAGGAAAACATCGCGAGAAAACCCGCACACGGTTGGCCACAGACGTATTGACCAGTGATTCCTCTGGACTAGGTTGACTATGTTGTGAGAATGCATTGAAACATTTAAAAACCGACTGTCCCAGGCACTACAGTATTTCAAGAGTGGTTACTTCGCTTGGAGAATCTATACTTCTATACTTAATATTAAAAATCAGAAAGTGTGTCTGTCTGTCTGTCTGTTACCTCTTCACGCTTTAACCGCTGAACCGATTTTTATGAAATTTGGTAAAGACATATTTTGGATCCCGGGAAAAGGCATAGGATATTTTTATCCCGAAAAAGTACAGTGTTCCCGCGGGATAATGTATTTACGCGGGCAGAGCCGCGGGCAAAAGCTAGTACTGTATATATCGTCCAATAAGGATGAAAAGGCCTAAGATTTTTATATTGTAATTTCAATTTTCAGATATTCACATGGGAAGTGTACCGCGGTGTCTTCGGTTTCGCGACTTGGTGGAGCATTTTCTCAATATTCATAACCACGTCTATCGGTAGCATGTATCAAACTTACTTCCGGGTTTCATGATTCCTTCACAACTTCATACTCGAAACATTTTTATACTCCAGCATTTGTGAGCAATAAACAATGTATTAACTTAAATACAGTTAAAAGTAATAAGTATACCTAATAAAAAAAATGGGTATATTTCTCAGTTGAAGCTGTGCCATGTATGTATGGTAGGCAGTATAATTTGGGATTGATTTGCAATAATTATTCCTAGCTATTAGCGAATATTTAAAAAAGTAGTAAAAGGTAAATAATAAATATTTAAATAATAGGTACTACTTTACCTACTAATTTTATGTAATAAATATTTACCTTTTACTTAGGATAATATATTTTGTGGTGTTCAATGTTTTTTTATGTGAAAGTGAAATGTTCATTACGATTTTTATTTTTCTTTCTTAGGGTTCCGTACTTAAAGGGTAGGGTCTCGTTTTTAACGAGACCCTATCACAGCTTGGCAAAAAAGAGTATGACACGGTAACAGCAGGAACTAAAATTATTTTGGATTGTATCATCTTTTATCTTTGATAGTTTGGAATGATAATAGATTATATTTATTTATTATAATATTACATATTAAAATTAAATATGTCATTCCAATCTAACCTAATAATATAAAAGGATATATTATATAATAGGACAAAGATGATACAGTCGAAAATGTTTTTAGTTCCTGCTGTCACCATGTCATACTCTTTTTTGCCAAGTTGTACTTAGCTGTCTGTCCGTCTGTCTGTCCGTTTGTTTGCCACCAGGCTGTATCACGAGAACCCTAATAGCATAACAATAATACTAAAACCGCTATAACAAAAAACATTAAAAACAGAATAAAACAATTATTTAATGAGTTCGCATAGAACAAACGTGATTTTTTGCAGTTTTTTTTTTCTCGATATTAATAATGGCAACAATTAGACGCTTGAAATATTCCCTGAATATCAAGCTGTATATTCTCTTTAAAAATTGAAATAAACTAAATATTTAAATCGGCCCCTATTTGATATATCTTCTCTATAATTAGTTTTGGGTAATACACAAAAAAACTAGATTTTTTAATTAGCTGCTTTTTGCTCAATAATAAATACTAGTGAACCCTCGTGCCCGCAGCCCAAGTCCAACTCGCACTTGGCCTGCTTTTCCTTATCGCTTTGCCAATACATTATGGTACACATTAAACATTTAATTATAAGACTTGTGTCTGTTATTTATTTTTATTTTATTTATATATCTGTTATAATTTTATGAACAGTGAAAAAATTGCAATATTTGATCAAAAGAAGATACAGTTTTTTAAGAATTCTTTTAGCCTAAGCATATTAGTTTAACTGTAGTTTCCTTAGTTACTTTTCTCGCGTGTTCAAAAATACCATAGTTTTAGTCGATTTTAAGTAATTTAATTAATGTCTAAGAGTCTGTTTGTTTGTAATTTTAGACTTATAGTCAACATCTTTATGGTAGTTTTAACAGCCTTTATTACTCGTACGCACATTATTCTACTGTAGAATATTTTTTGTAAATGTAATTATTTTATAGAAATATACAAAACCAATTCTGATATAGACTAGACATAAATAATAAATTGTGTAAGTGATATCTTTTATAAAGAATGGCGTCTATGTGTCTCTCAGTTCTGTCCATCTTAAATGGTCTTGTGTCTTTTATAGATATCAGTGGCGAGGGGTTCCTATAACTCCATTCCTATCGGCTTCCCTTGTCACTTACCTTTTGCATACCTTCATAGAAATCCCTACCTATTATACAGGCTCCGGCTTCCCTATGAAGGAGAAGCAGCCTTCGCCACTGATAGATATTATTTGTTTTGAGTCTAGAATACATTTAATTATTTAATTTTAATACAATATTTGTTAGATAATTTTATTACATAATATTATGTATTCCAGATTTGTTCTAATGGCCTCAAGCATTTAATTGTAATTAAATCAGACTTTTTGTGTGTGAGTTTGGAAAGATTTGGTAAAATAACTATTTGTTTGTTAATGATTGTTAAGATCTATTTATTAAAAGTTTTTACCCGGAATGCGATTTGTTTGTATTAAATAATACATATGTCACCGTAAAATTGTTAAAACCGTTAGATTGTAAAATAACTAACGAGATTGTAGAAATATGTTGAAAGATTAAAAACTATATATTTAATAATCTAACGAAAAATAATGTGTTAAATTATAGGCAGCATATTCGCGTCAGAAGTCTATCTACATTTTACAATATCACTAGTTTTATTACAATCTAACGGTTTTTATAATTTTACGGTGACATATTATATAGCTAATAAGAAGGTCTAAACGTACTTAGGTCCCTTTTCCTGTAACGCGGGTTGCGTCACGCTGGCGGGTCTCGACCGCATGCGTGTTGCCCGCATTCCAAAGAGAATATAATCACCCGCATTCTATCATTTCATACATATTTTACCTGTCCCGCGGGCAGCACGCACGCGGGCTGGAACATCCTATCACCGGCGTGCGGCCAAGTGCGGCCGATACCCGCACGCGTGAGGCAACCCGCGTGAAAGGAAAAGGGCCCTTACCAACATTCTCTTTGGTAAAATCTCAATAATACAATAATACTATGCACTCTGTAGTCCACACTTTTAGCAGCGACGTTACAGCCACAACGTAAAAAGTTAAAAAAGAAGGAAATGGGTGAAACTGTATCGTGGAGCATTGAGCAATGTTACAGAGAACGCGACGAATTTAGTCACATCAATGCATTTGATGAGAATTTTAGATGAAGATGATGAAATAAAGAGAATTAACTACAACCTTTGTAGATTTATTAAATTTAGTTACACCTTCACTACACAAAAAATAATACTCACCTGGAGCATTTGTGTGTAATGTAGCGTTACATATTCGAGCATTACAACAATGTAGGTGGATAACCGAGCATTACAATTAGGTATACGCACCTTGCAATGATACAATATATAATATTTTGATACAACTTGTAACATCAATGGATCCGCCCGTCCGCTCGACGCTCAAAGTCGAATCTAAAATGTTACATTATGACGCGAATTCTCGTCAGGGAGGTAGTATTGTAATGTAATGCTCAAAGTCGAATCGATAATGTTACATTATGACGCGAATGCTCATCAGGGAGATAGTATTGTAATGTAATGCTCAAAGTCGAATCTATAATGTTACATTACACGCGAATGCTCTATATATAGATATACATACTGAGGAGTTCAGTTCTTTTGGATCCATGGTATACCTTGGCACAACATTTCACTTTTTGATAGCTCTGTGAATGTTAAAAATAACGATATTGGTGTAAAAGACTATGATAAATACCTAGTTACCTATATCAAAATATCACGATGTATGGTGTGACGATGGTGGTGATGATGATGATGATGATGATTATTTAATTACGACATATTTTTATGCTTGCAGTTCTTTAAACGATGTTGAAATTTCCAAACGTGTATCTTGAAAGACTGAGAAGTTCTGTTCAGTCCTTTTGGATCCAGGGAATACCTTGGTGTAGTATACAAGTACTTATACAAAAAAATCATTTTTTGGTAACTGTGAATGTTCAAAGAAATCGAGACCGGTGTAAAAGACAATTAGAAATTCCTATATCAATATACAATGTAGGTATGGTGTGATGATGGTGGTAGTGGTGACGATGATTATGTGACATAATAATAAGCTTAAGTACAGTTTTACTAATAATCGTGAAATTTCTAAACGTGTATCTTCAAAGACTGAGAAGTACCGTTCAATGCTTTTGAATCCAGGGTATACCTACCTTGGTACAACATTTCAATTTTTGGTAGCTTAAACTCAAGTTACATCAAAAAAAGTCAAAATCACTATAGGTATATAGAGGATAGAGAACCCTCCATAGTATCCCTATAGATTTTGAGGACTTATCTCGATTCCTCATGGATTCCATCACCAAGTCGACCATTTGGTGACAATGGGACCAATCCGTGAGTCAACCCTTCAAAATAAAAAATAGTATTTCGAAAATCGGTCCACAAACGGCGGAGTAATCGCGTATCATAGGTACATAAAAAAAATACACACAAATTGAGAACCTCCTCCTGTGTTTTGGAAGTAGGTTGAAAACCGTACCTAATTCATTTGTTTTTTCCTCTTTTGAGTTTTTCTTCACACGTTCCGGTTGCCGGGTAGCCGGTGCCGAATAGTCGGTCGCGAAGTGTATGGCATGTGTATGGACATGTACATTTCACACGTACCGGTATACACGGCCAATGGCCATACATTTCGCAACCGGAACGTGTGCAACGGCACTTATACTTTAGGTAATAATAATATATTTGGACTACTAACGCCATCTATTTAACATGAATTGAAACAAAAAATATTTAGATTTTTGAGACCTCGTATTGCCTCGTCATGACTCATGCAAAGAGAATATTATAATCACTACGTGGACTCATGCACAGAACACAATCCTAGCGGAGGACTCATGAGTCATGACTCATGATTGCTTGGCATAAAATATAATTTTATTTTTAAACTCTTGAAACATACCTACTACATATAAAATAAAATACATTAGGTTTTTCCTAATAAATAATGATTTTCCTAATTTCCTGAATAAAAATAGTTAACTACAGGTTATTGTATTAAAAATTATTTAGCGCCCTCTGTGATTTAGTTTTAGAAACTTTACATGTAAGTATGATGCAAGACCATGGATTCCTTTAATCTCAATGTGCAAGACGTACTAATTAATAAAATTTATTAACTCGTCTCGTCGTACCGTACGCCAAATGCGAAGTGACGTTGCAAAGTTTTTTTAACATCCAAGTTTTAAATAAACTAAAAATAAAATTTTACGAGTAAAACCTTTGTATCCAGACGTAAACTCAATCGTAACTTTGTATCCAACTATAAGGAGCATAGTGTTGTACTCTAGTCTCTATTTAATATCGATATTGTGTTACTAGTTTATAGAGTCCGACCGAAACTGGTTTTCCGGCCGAAACCGAAACTGAAACCGAATATTCGGCCGTGGCTTCAGTTTCGGCCGAAACCGAAACTGACGTGGTCAAGTAGAAAATTTCTTAAAATACTGAAATTTGGTGCATTTTATCCATGATTCTGCATTAATAAGGACATGAAATGGAAAAAAAAATGTTCTTTTTGCGACATTTTAGTCTGAAACAATTAAAAATAAAAATAAAACTGTAATAATAACCCTAATACAGCAAAACTATTGATAATTGGTCATCGGAATGAAAAACAAATCTTGAATTAAGTTTACCTATACAACGTAATTTAACAAATTAAACACTTCACATTTTTCATTTACAATCTCTTTTTTACATGTGACTTGATTTGTTAGTAACAACAAAACAAAGTTACTGACTCTATATTTAACTATTTAAATCATTCAAGTACAGAAACGAAACAAAAACTTACATGTAATCAGTTCCATCAAAACAACCTCTAAAGAATGTTTGCGTCGGGCGATAACGCACTGACTAAGTTGTGTTGCTACAGAGCTATCCGAACGGCGCACGACAATTCCCGGGGCCGCCCGCCAGCGTCCGCCAAAGCGTTACCGCAAGAAACGAAGTTAGGCGAGCGTGCACGACAACTTCCGAAATCAGTTTCGGCACTTTTGGCCGAAACCGAAACTGCCGCCGAAACTTGATTTTTGGCCGAAACTCGGCCGAAACCGAACTTTCGGTCGGACACTTCTAGCTTATAAGTAACCTGCATCTTTGTTGGACAATAAATCTTCACCGTTGGAATTATGTGTTAACAATGGGTCTACTTTAAAACATTACCAAATCCCTTTTTTTTTAATATTTATTGCTTTGAAAGTGTTGAAAGACTCAAGAGTGGTTAGAACCATTTATTTTAATAAATTTAACTATTTCACATATTGTATGGTTAGAAAATTCATTGCTGTCTATTTGACAACTACGTCACATACAAAAATAATACACTTAGGCCGGACGCATACGCTCCGTTTCCGGATTAGGTTTCCTGATCAGGAATTCAGATCCGGAATTCCGAGTGCCTAGCGCAAACCATTAGTTTTTTGTATTAGGAATTTACACAGTCAGTTTACTGGCGCTAGACAACAAGAGGCACATCCGTTGAACATTCAGAGATAAACGGAGAGTAAAGGTAAGCGTCCACAGTTCGGCATCGGACGCATCGGACGCACCGGAATATGGTTTGCACTGTATAGAAACTCATGCAACAGCGTCCACTCGATCGGTATTCCGTATGACGTCATCTCCTCAACAATGCCGACGCCGTTGCTCTGAGAGGCAACTTTTGCGATTCGTGCCGATGAAACTTATGACATAAGGAATGCCGATCCAGTGGACGCACCTCGCGCTCACTTCGTCCACATCGTCGGCCATTTGCATTTGTTTTTGCAACATGGATGCGTCACGACTAATTGCAATCGTGCCGGAGTATGAAGAAATATTATATAATCTAAAATCTAAATACCCTAATTATGCGAATTCTCACAAACACATTCCGCACGTATTCCGATTGCTGGTACTTGCGTTGGCAAATTCGATCGCTGCCGATACAGTGGACGCACTATCCAAAATTAATCAGTTTGATGCGATCCGTCCACTGTGGGCGATGCGGAACTGTGGACGCTTACCTTAAATACTATCTCAAAAAAGCCGAGCCGAGCCCGGCCTAAAAAAATATATTTTTTTATATAACGTGTGTTTTTTTTACATTATCAGAAAGATGTAAGAGAAAGATTTCAAGGAACAAAAAGCCCGTAATTTATTTTTCCCATAATTTTTGTTATATTCTCTTTTCGTTTTCCAATGGGTTCCATCCTACTATATTTTTTTTTGTTTCAAAAATTACCTATCGACATTGGTCTATACGTTAATTTTTACCACAAAAATATTCCTCGGTTAAATTATATTTATTCACAATTATAATATAATTATAATATTATTATCCTACTAATATTATAAATGGGAAAGTTTGCGAGGATGTTTGTTACTCTTTCACGTAAAAACTACTGAACGGATTTCGATTAAATTTAGTATGGTAGTAGTTTAGGCTCTAGATTAAAACAAAGGCTACTTTTAATCCCGAAAAAGTACAGTATTCCCTTGGGATACCCGATACTGTATTTACGCGAGCGGAGCCGCGGGAAACAGCTAGTCTACTACCAATTACCATAATTATTATGGGTGTTTCATTATTTTATCTATGATATTCTAGGAGGATTATTTTCTGGTTACTTAAATAGGTACAAAATAAAAATGTAGATATCAACAGGAAAATTAGATAATATTATAATTAATTGATGCCAATGCAATAATTTCTTGTGAATAATGTTTTTAAACGAGAGATATCGATACAATAAAGTGATACTAACAACACTATTGTGTGACAGCTCTGCAGTAAAATATGTATTGATTAATGTTTTAACCAATAGAATTGTTTCGCGCCTTATCTTTCGTTATCTCATTGGTCATGGAAAACGAATATTCCAGAAAATGCTAGTGACGTCGGGTGTCGCATGCTTGCCTACCTATATAGAGCTTGGGCAAAGTGTTCCGCCATCTTATTTTGTGAAAAGAGGCCGTCAATCGCGCACGTTTGCTGAGTTTATACAAGAGAAGTCTTCTGAAGTTATCTAAGTGAATATTACATACACAGTAAGTTATTAATTTACTTTTGTCCTTATAGTAGTTTTATTGTAGATTTGTGCAAAAATAAGTAACGTTTGGTAATAAGAGCTAGTTGCATTTTTTTATAATAATTTTTATGCTGATTTGATCAGATTCAGATGATAATGCTTAGTCATTTGTGACTGACTCATTGAATTGAACAATCTAAATTTTAGATTATCACTTTAATCAAAAGCCATAATCGTAGAACAAAGGCGTAGGTTTTCCCTTGCTTCCTAAAACACGTGGGAATATCTGCCCAGTTCTTTGTGGAAGCGTCTAGGTCTTTCTAGCGCGAGTGCAAAATGTCGCTCGAGTGTTCTGGTATTGATTCGTATTCCATGCTATTCTTATCATGTTTGCAGATGTTTAACGGCAACTATTTTTTTCATTACAGATGGCTACTAAAGCACCCGCAGTCGGTATTGATTTGGGTACCACTTACTCGTGCGTGGGAGTTTTCCAGCATGGTAAGGTGGAAATCATCGCCAATGACCAAGGCAACAGGACCACGCCTTCATATGTGGCGTTCACTGACACCGAGCGTCTCATCGGCGATGCCGCGAAAAACCAAGTTGCCATGAACCCCAACAACACAATCTTCGGTAAGCTTTATTAGATATAATTATTATTAGATGTGTAAGATAGAAAATTCGCCGCGGCCACGCGTTTATCACGTGCGCGGAACGCTGCGCTACGAAACGCGGACGCTGCGGTCGCGCAGTGCAGCTGTCTGCTTACCGTATTCATGTCCTTCAAAAGGACACGCGTGGTTTATTACTTTACTAACATTGTAATAATACGAATACAATGCGATGAAGATGTAATTATAATTAAATAATCAGGGTCGTCGTTACGTTTTGTTCGGAAACTAAGATACAATGAGAAAATTTTCATTGTGTCATGAACTCTGTTAATTGTGTTTTAATGATGATAACCAATATACTAGACTAGAGTCTCTGAACATATTGAATGATAAAAATAATCTGATGTTTAAATAATAGAAACGGTTATCAAGTATGTGAAGTAAATTACTCATTATAGATTCTGTTTGTTTCAGATGCTAAGCGTCTCATTGGGCGCAAGTTCGAAGATGCTACAGTACAAGCTGACATGAAACACTGGCCTTTCGAGGTTGTCAGCGATGGAGGCAAACCCAAAATTAAGGTGTCATACAAGGGTGAAGACAAGACCTTCTTCCCAGAAGAAGTGAGCTCAATGGTTCTTACAAAAATGAAGGAAACAGCTGAAGCTTATCTCGGCAAAACTGTGCAAAATGCAGTTATCACGGTTCCAGCGTACTTTAATGACTCCCAAAGACAAGCCACAAAAGATTCAGGTACCATCTCTGGCTTGAACGTTCTCCGAATCATCAACGAACCGACAGCTGCTGCGATTGCATATGGTCTTGACAAAAAGGGAACCGGAGAACGTAATGTTTTGATTTTCGACTTGGGAGGTGGTACTTTTGATGTTTCCATCCTGACCATCGAGGATGGTATCTTTGAGGTCAAATCTACTGCAGGAGATACTCACTTGGGAGGTGAAGACTTTGACAATCGTATGGTCAATCACTTTGTCCAGGAATTCAAGAGGAAGTACAAGAAAGACCTCACAACAAACAAGAGAGCACTGAGAAGGCTTAGGACAGCTTGTGAGAGGGCAAAGAGAACACTGTCTTCCTCAACTCAAGCGAGCATTGAAATTGATTCCCTGTTTGAGGGTATCGACTTCTACACTTCTATCACCCGTGCTCGTTTTGAGGAGCTGAACGCTGACCTGTTCAGATCTACTATGGAACCAGTTGAGAAATCACTGCGTGATGCTAAGATGGATAAATCCCAAGTTCACGACATTGTACTAGTGGGAGGATCCACCCGTATCCCCAAGGTACAGAAGCTCCTTCAAGACTTCTTCAATGGAAAGGAGCTGAACAAGTCTATCAACCCTGACGAGGCTGTTGCATATGGTGCTGCAGTTCAGGCTGCTATTTTGCACGGTGACAAGTCTGAGGAGGTTCAAGACCTGCTCTTGCTTGATGTTACACCACTGTCCCTCGGTATTGAAACTGCTGGTGGTGTGATGACCACTTTAATTAAGCGTAACACAACTATCCCCACGAAGCAAACTCAAACCTTCACAACATATTCGGACAATCAGCCTGGTGTGCTCATTCAAGTATTTGAGGGTGAGCGTGCCATGACCAAGGACAATAATCTTCTAGGAAAATTCGAACTCACTGGAATCCCTCCAGCGCCACGAGGTGTGCCTCAAATTGAAGTCACCTTCGACATAGACGCTAACGGTATTCTCAATGTATCTGCTGTCGAGAAGTCCACCAACAAGGAAAACAAGATCACCATCACCAACGACAAGGGCCGTCTGTCCAAGGAAGAAATTGAGCGCATGGTCAATGAAGCAGAAAAATACAAGAACGAAGATGAGAAGCAGAAGGAAACAATCCAGGCTAAGAACTCTCTCGAGTCTTATTGCTTCAACATGAAGTCTACCATGGAAGATGAGAAGCTGAAGGACAAGATTTCGGACGCCGACAAGCAAACAATCCTTGATAAATGCAACGACACCATCAAATGGTTAGACTCGAACCAACTCGCTGACAAGGAAGAGTACGAACACAAGCAGAAGGAGTTGGAGGGTGTCTGCAGCCCCATCATCACTAAGATGTACCAGGGCGCCGGCGGAGCTCCCGGTGGCATGCCTGGTGGTATGCCCGGCTTCCCTGGTGGAGCGCCTGGCGCTGGAGGTGCTGCCCCCGGTGGCGGTGCTGGCCCTACCATCGAAGAGGTCGATTAAGCCAAACATTCCAAGTTTTCACAATTTAAGATCTTCATTGCTTTACCGGTGTTTGATACACCTGCTCTGGTTATTCTGAACGAAGAATAAAACTGCAAAGCATATTATATCGTTTTATTGTTATAATCCTAGTTTAAGAAATCGTACATTTTTCCCATGATAGAAAGTAGCATATGTCCGTGTATGTGTGGACTCTGGGACCTACCTGAATTTCCCTAAAATAAGTAGGGTGATACACCCAGTTGCTAGCACTGTACCAAATTATCAGTACCCCTAACAATTAGTAGAATTATAAGCTTCTCGCTTATTAATATTTGTTTCCACTTAATAAAAATATAATGTTTCTGGAATCGTGTGCGTGTGGTTTGAGGGACCTAGCTGAATATCCCCAAAATAAGTATAGCAAGTTTTAGTAGAAGTCTAAAAAAAATTGTAGAACAAATCTGGGAATTTGTAAAAAGATAGTTTAAAAGATATAGCCCTCAGAGTGTGGTCCCTCAGTTCACACACCGCTATTTTTCAGATCTCGAAAAGTATGTGGAAAATTATGGTTTTTTCACTACAGAATTTTAGTAGAACTTTTGTAAAAGTTTTTACAAATTTATCAAATACATAGCATTAGAAATAAAAAAGCTACAACCACCGAAGTGTGGTCCCTCAGTTCACACAAAAATGACATACTCATTTCGCGATATATTACTGACTTTTTTAATTATTTTTCTACGTAGAGTTTTAGTAGAAAATTTGTAGAATTTGTAGACAAAATTTCAGCAAAATCTATCGGCGCATTTGGAAGATATATACCATTATGTTGGGTCCCTCAGTTCACACACTTGTGTTTAAGAAAAACTCAAATAACTAATAAACGAGAAAACTAACAGAAAGTCTACTATACTTAAATTTTAGTAGAAGTTTTTTTCTCTTGGATTAGCACATAAAATATTTAATTTCTTGCTTCCAAGCTGAGATAATGTCAATTTTTTGATTGTATGAAAATGCAGAGTAGGTTACCACACAAGAGGCAAAATGAGGACAAGTCCTAATATTATTGTGTATGTTATACCTTATTAAATTTACGTTTTGCTCGCGGTTTCGCACCTTTTCACTATTTTAGGGGTTCATAGTACTACAAAAAACCCATATACTTACCAATTATTAACTATGTACCTATTTGTGGTTTCGCTCTGCCCGCCCTTTTCTCTGTCCGTTCTTGCTAACTCCTTATATGTAATTACATATGTATTATATGAATAAAAAACTGGCCAAGTGCGAGTCAGGCTCGCGCACAAACGGTTCCGTACAAAACGGCAAAAAAATCACGTTTGTTGTATCGGAGCCCTCGTTAAATATTTATTTTATTTTGTTTTTAATATTTGTTGTTATAGCGGCAACAGAAATACATAATTTGTAAAAATTTCAATTGTCTAGCTATCGCGGTTCCTGAGATACAGCCTGTTGACAGACGGACGGACAGAGAGCGAAGTCTTAATAATATTTTGGGTCCCTTTGGGTACGGAACCCTCATTGATGAAATTTCATATTTTTATTATACCTACCTATTTTCTATAAAAAAAAATATAGAAATCTTAGGTCTTCAAATTAATGTCAAGCTTTTATGAAAAGGAAAAAGTTAATTTGTGGGATGTACGGTGTACATAATGTTATTCTTAAGTGTGTGTGCTTTTTTTTTGTGTGCATTTTTTTTTATGGACGCCAACACACGATAGCATTCCACTTTTAAAATACAGTTCACGAGTGGTCTTAGTATTTTTTACCACTTCGTAGATGTCCAACAACGACAGCATGACGCAACGAATGTATATTCAAGCGCGACAAATATAATATTATGTATATATCAAGCGGTCGCTCATATCGTGTCGAGGCGAAACTCGGAAGGGTCCAATTTTTAACCATTTGCATTGGGTAAACCTAAAAACATTTTCAGTATTGTATCAGAAGTATATTGCTGTAAGAAGAGACTTAGAGAGTTATTCGCCGAAGTAGTTTTTTCTCCAAGAACACTATTCCACGCGGGCGAAGCCGCGAGCAAAAGCTAATATAACAAAAATATTAGGTGCAGTCATAATATTACATTGAGTAATCTTTGGTGCTGGGGGCGAGACGACGACGAGACGAGGACGAGGGCTCCGATACAACAAACGTGATTTTTTTGCCGTTTTGTACGGAACCGTTTGTGCGCGAGCCTGACTCGCACTTGGCCAGTTTTTTATTCATATAATACATATGTAATTACATATAAGGAGTTAGCAAGAACGGACAGAGAAAAGGGCGGGCAGAGCGAAACCACAAATAGGTACATAGTTAATAATTGGTAAGTATATGTGTTGTTTGTAGTACTATGAACCCCTAAAATAGTGAAAAGGTGCGAAACCGCGAGCAAAACGTAAATTTAATAAGGTATAACATACACAATAATATTAGGACTTGTCCTCATTTTGCCTCTTGTGTGGTAACCTACTCTGCATTTTCATACAATCAAAAAATTGACATTATCTCAGCTAGGAAGCAAGAAATTAAATATTTTATGTGCTAATCCAAGAGAAAAAAACTTCTACTAAAATTTAAGTATAGTAGACTTTCTGTTAGTTTTCTCGTTTATTAGTTATTTGAGTTTTTCTTAAACACAAGTGTGTGAACTGAGGGACCCAACATAATGGTATATATCTTCCAAATGCGCTGATAGATTTTGCTGAAATTTTGTCTACAAATTCTACAAATTTTCTACTAAAACTCTACGCAGAAAAATAATTAAAAAAGTCAGTAATATATCGCGAAATGAGTATGTCATTTTTGTGTGAACTGAGGGACCACACTTCGGTGGTTGTAGCTTCTTTATTTCTAATGCTATGTATTTGATAAATTTGTAAAAACTTTTACAAAAGTTCTACTAAAATTCTATAGTGAAAAAACCATAATTTTCCACATACTTTTCGAGATCTGGAAAATAGCGGTGTGTGAACTGAGGGACCACACTCTAAGGGCTATATCTTTTAAACTATCTTTTTACAAATTCCCAGATTTGTTCTACAATTTTTTTTAGACTTCTACTAAAACTTGCTATACTTTTTTTGGGGATATTCAGCTAGGTCCCTCAAACCACACGCACACTCTGGAATCTGCTGCCGGCGACACCACACTTTTCGTGTGCGTGTGGTTTGAGGGACCTACCTGAATATCCCCAAAATAAGTATAGCAAGTTTTAGTAGAAGTCTAAAAAAAATTGTAGAACAAATCTGGGAACTTGTAAAAAGATAGTTTAAAAGATATAGCCCTCAGAGTGTGGTCCCTCAGTTCACACACCGCTATTTTCCAGATCTCGAAAAGTATGTGGAAAATTATGGTTTTTTCGCTACAGAATTTTAGTAGAACTTTTGTAAAAGTTTTTACAAATTTATCAGATGCATAGCATTAGAAATAAAAAAGCTACAACCACCGAAGTGTGGTCCCTCAGTTCACACAAAAATGACATACTCATTTCGCGATATATTACTGACTTTTTTAATTATTTTTCTACGTAGAGTTTTAGTAGAAAATTTGTAGAATTTGTAAACAAAATTTCAGCAAAATCTATCGGCGCATTCGGAAGATATATACCATTATGTTGGGTCCCTCAGTTCACACACTTGTGTATAAGAAAAACTCAAATAACTAAGTAATAAACGAGAAAACTAACAGAAAGTCTACTATACTTAAATTTTAGTAGAAGTTTTTTTCTCTTGGATTAGCTGAGATAATGTTAATTTTTTGATTGTATGAAAATGCAGAGTAGGTTACCACACAAGAGGCAAAATGAGGACAAGTCCTACCTTATATTATTGTTAGAGTCCGACCGAAACTGGTTTTCCGGCCGAAACCGAAACCGAAACCGAACATTCGGCCGTGGCTTCAGTTTCGGCCGAAACCGAAACCGAAACCGAAACTCATGTGGTCAAGTAGAAAATTCCTTAAAATACTGAAATTTGGTGCATTTTATCCATTACTCTGCATTAATTAGGACATGAAATGGAAACACGGTATATTAATTTTGTTGTAATCATTTATTTAATGTAATATTAAAAAATATTAATTATATCTGGGGGCACGGTAGTGCACCCGCCAAGTCGAGCGCGAAGCAAACACTGCCGTACCATCCTTTACTGGAACCATTTCGCCGCATTTTCAGGCCCCTATTTGAGAACCTCTGGATAAGACCAGAACGCAGAAATTTTCGTCATCCAGTAAGCTATAATCACATACTTAAAATCCAAAATTTCATGTCTGTAGGTCATTTAGTTCCGAAGTTAAGCGAAAGCAAAGTTTCGCATTTATTACACTCACTCATTCACTCACTCACTCATGATCATCATAATAGAACTAGTACTTCCCATAAACTCAGAGAGCTGAAATTTGGTACAGAGTTAGGGTTTAATGGCCACATAAAGGGAAAACTATAAAAACTAGGATAATCGATCTGGGGGCACGGCAGTGCCCCCGCCAAGTCAAGCGCGAAGCAAACACTGCCGTACCATTATTTACGGGAACCATTTCGCCGCATTTTCATGCCTCTATTTGAGAACCTCTGGATAAGACCAGAACGTTGATCTGGAGGCACGGCAGTGCCCCCGCCAAGTCGAGCGCGAAGCAAACACTGCCGTACCATTATTTACTGGAACCATTTCGCCGCATTTTCAGGCCCCTATTTGAGAACCTCTGGATAAGACCAGAACGCAGAAATTTTCGTCATCCAGTAAAGTATAATCACATACTTAAAATCCAAAATTTTAAGTCTGTAGGTCATTTAGTTCCGAAGTTAAACGAAAGCAAAGTTTCGCATTTATGACACTCACCCAGTCACTCACTCATGATCATCAGAATGGAACTAGTACTTCCCATAAACTCAGAGAGCTGAAATTTGGTAAAGAGGTAGGGTTTAATGGCCACATAAAGGAAAAACTATAAAAACTAGGATAATCGAAGATCTGGAGTACCTGGTGACCCTTATTAGAAAACACAAGAGCCCAACCAAACTATTAGAGATCGACATACTGCCTTTACAAAAAATATTCAACTTGGTGGGCCACTTCATTTGATGTCAAAAATCGAAGGTCTGAATTATCTGATGAAGAACCCTCAGCTGGTCTCAGCTGATTAGAGATATGGCAATGTCCCCTTCTACTATTGGTACATAAAAAAATCGACTGTCATTGCAAAAATCCAGTGAAGTGGGACACATCTTCTAATTTAATCTAGCCGGTAGCGTCCCACTGCTGGGCGAATGCCTCCCCTTCTGCTTTTAATACGCATAAAAATAAAATTAAAGGAAAACTCTGGATAAGACTAGACTGGCTTTGATGCTTATACTTACAAGTTTACAATAAGAAATAGTCGACCAATTAACTTTATTCTACTCGAACATTACACAAATTAAATAAACAAATTACACTTAAATCTAGTAAAATAAATCAATATTCCTACGTTTGTACAAAAAGAAGTGAAATCCCACCAAAAACATTCTGTAAAAAACTAGCCAAGTCTCGATGGAGCTGCTTGTTTATCCTTTAAAAAGTAATGAAATCTAGACTAAGTCGTGCCAAGTCTAAGGATCCTTACTGCGATTTATTTATTATTATAGTTAATGTTGTGTGACTTACAAAAGGGGGTACAAAAGGGGCTCCATAACACCATTGCTCCAATACATGTGTTATACAATCAACAACAGCCTAAAGTAAGACACTAGCGTCCAATTACCAATACAAGTATGGGCTATTATCTCGCTTAACAAACATAGGTAGTTACAACAGAATCTGATAGAACATTACGTGTAAACAAAATTGACTTCTAACGTATAAAGAATTTTCAAGGGCCAAGTCACACAACATTAACTATAATAATAAATAAATCGCAGTAAGGATCCTTAGACTTGGCACGACTTAGTCTAGATTTCATTACTTTTTAGAGATAAACAAGCAGCTCCATCGAGACTTGGCTAGTTTTTTACAGAATGTTTTTGGTGGGATTTTAATTATGTTTTCAAATTCAGTTGCGTTGTCAAAGCGTTGCCGCAAGAAACGAAGTTAGGCGGGCGTGCACGAAAACTTCCGAAATCAGTTTCGGTTTCGGCAAAAGTTTCGGCCACTTTTGGCCGAAACCGAAACTGCCGCCGAAACTTGATTTTTGGCCGAAACTCGACCGAAACCGAAACCGAAACCGAACTTTCGGTCGGACACTAATTATTGTGTATGTTATACCTTATTAAATTTACGTTTTGCTCGCGGTTTCGCACCTTTTCACTATTTTAGGGGTTCATAGTACCTACTACAAACAACCCATTTACTTACCAATTATTAACTATGTTTTGACGACCTCTGTGGCTCAGTTGAGTGAGCGTGTTGGTGCTCAAGCCGGGGGTCGCGGGTTCAAATCCCGCCGAAGGGACAAAAAGTTTTTCTGTGTTCCTGGGTCATGGATGTGTATTAAATATGTGTATAATATAATAAAAATCTTAAATATGTGATAGTATAAAAGTATTAAATATATTTCCTTTGTCTGGTACCCGTAACACAAGTTCTTCAAGAACTTACCATGGGATCAGATTGACGTGGTGTGAAGCGTCCATAGATATTATTATTATTATATATTATTATGTACCTATTTGTGGTTTCGCTCTGCCCGCCCTTTTCTCTGTCCGTTCTTTCTAACTCCTTATATATAATTACATATGTATTATATGAATACAAAACTGGCCAAGTGCAAGTCAGGCTCGCGCACAAACGGTTCCGTACAAAACGGCAAAAAAAATCACGTTTGTTGTATCGGAGCCCTCGTTAAATATTTATTTTATTTTATTTTTAGTATTTGTTGTTATAGCGGCAACAGAAATACATAATTTGTGAAAATTTCAATTGTCTAGCTATCGCGGTTCCTGAGATACAGCCTGGTGACAGACAGACGGACGGACAGACAGCGAAGTCTTAATAATATTTTGGGTCCCTTTGGGTACGGAACCCTCATTGATGAAATTTCATATTTTTATTATACCTACCTATTTTCTATAAAAAAAATATAGAAATCTTAGGTCTTTAAATTAATGTCAAGCTATTATGAAAAGGAAAAAGTTAATTTGTGGGATGTACGGTGTACATAATGTTATTCTTAAGTGTGTGTGCTTTTTTTGTGTGAATTATTTTGTAGATACACCAACACACGATAGCATTCCACTTTTAAAATACAGTTCACGAGTGGTCTTAGTATTTTTTACCACTTCGTAGATGTCCAACAACAAAAGCATGACGCAACGAATGTATATTCAAGCGCGACAAATATAATATTATGTATATAATATAAAGCGGTCGCTCATATCGTGTCGAGGCGAAACTCGAAAGGGTCCAATTTTTAACCATTTGCATTGGGTAAACCTAAAAACATTTTCAGTATTGTATCAGAAGTATATTGCTGTAAGTAGAGACTTAGAGAGTTATTCGCCGAAGTAGTTTTTTCTCTAAGAACACTATTCCACGCGGGCGAAGCCGCGAGCAAAAGCTAATTTAACAAAAATATTAGGTGCAGTCATAATATTACATTGAGTACGTATAATCTTTGGTGCTGGGGGCGAGACGACGACGAGACGAGGACGAGGGCTCCGATACAACAAACTTGATTTTTTTGTCGTTTTGTACGGAACCGTTTGTGCGCGAGCCTGACTCGCACTTGGCCAGTTTTTTATTCATATAATACATATGTAATTACATATAAGGAGTTAGAAAGAATGGACAGAGAAAAGGGCGGGCAGAGCAAAACCACAAATAGGTACATAGTTAATAATTGGTAAGTATATGGGTTGCTTGTAGTACTATGAACCCCTAAAATAGTGTTAAGGTGCGAAACCGCGAGCAAAACGTAAATTTAATAAGGTATAACATACACAATAATATTAGGACTTGTCCTCATTTTGCCTCTTGTGTGGTAACCTACTCTGCATTTTCATACAATCAAAAAATTAACATTATCTCAGCTAGGAAGCAAAAAATTAAATATTTTATGTGCTAATCCAAGAGAAAAAAACTTCTACTAAAACTTAAGTATAGTAGACTTTCTGTTAGTTTTCTCGTTTGTTAGTTATTTGAGTTTTTCTTATACACAAATGTGTGAACTGAGGGACCCAACATAATGGTATATATCTTCCAAATGCGCCGATAGATTTTGCTGAAATTTTGTCTACAAACTCTACAAATTTTCTACTAAAACTCTACGTAGAAAAATAATTAAAAAAGTCAGTAATATATCGCGAAATGAGTATGTCATTTTTGTGTGAACTGAGGGACCACACTTCGGTGGTTGTAGCTTTTTTATTTCTAATGCTATGTATCTGATAAATTTGTAAAAACTTTTACAAAAGTTCTACTAAAATTCTGTAGTGAAAAAACCATAATTTTCCACATACTTTTCGAGATCTGGAAAATAGCGGTGTGAGGGACCACACTCTGAGGGCTATATCTTTTAAACTATCTTTTTACAAATTCCCAGATTTGTTCTACAATTTTTTTTAGACTTCTACTAAAACTTGCTATACTTATTTTGGGGATATTCAGGTAGGTCCCTCAAACCACACGCACACAAATAAGTATAGCAAGTTTTAGTAGAAGTCTAAAAAAAATTGTAGAACAAATCTGGGAATTTGTAAAAAGAAACGTCGAAAGCTAATTCAGCCGTAGATTTAGCCTTTAATTCGTCATTGTCGACCAAAGTCTTCGGACGACCGCGAGGTTCATTTTTCAGTTCGAAATTTCCATAACGGAAGCGAGCAAACCAATAACAGGTGGTGCGTTGGTTTGTAGTGTTAGCTCCGTAAACGTCGTTGATGTTGCGTGCCGCTTGTGCCGCGTTGCTGCCACGACGGTACTCATATTCCATAATTACTCGAATTTTTAACGTATCCATGATGACGAAAAAGATTGAAATGCGATGAAAATGTAACACTAATCAATAAACAAATGACTACTTTTGGAAAAAGAATTCCATGTTTTTAAAATAAAATTAATTTGAAATTAGAATTCTTAGCCAAACAAAAATTATTTTGATTTGAAATGGCCAATATTGCAGAACGGCAATTTCATCGATGATCGATTTATGAGTATATCCTTTTGTTAAAATTCTCTTACTTAATAAATCAATATTTTTAATCTTTATTGCTTTTTACTAAAGTTCCCTCGACCTCCGCGACCGAAGAAGCTTCGCGACCCCCCAGGGGGTCGCGACCCACAGGTTGAAAAACACTGATATATACCATTATGTTGGGTCCCTCAGTTCACACACTTGTGTTTAAGAAAAACTCAAATAACTAATAAACGAGAAAACTAACAGAAAGTCTACTATACTTAAATTTTAGTAGAAGTTTTGTTCTCTTGGATTAGCACATAAAATATTTAATTTCTTGCTTCCTAGCTGAGATAATGTTAATTTTTTGATTGTATGAAAATGCAGAGTAGGTTACCACACAAGAGGCAAAATGAGGACAAGTCCTAATATTATTGTGTATGTTATACCTTATTAAATTTACGTTTTGCTCGCGGTTTCGCACCTTTTTACTATTTTAGGGGTTCATAGTACTACAAACACCCCATATACTTACCAATTATTAACTATGTACCTATTTATGGTTTTGCTCTGCCCGCCCTTTTCTCTGTCCGTTCTTGCTAACTCCTTATATGTAATTACATATTATGTATTATATGAATAAAAAAACTGGCCAAGTGCGAGTCAGGCTCGCGCACAAACGGTTCCGTACAAAACGGCAAAAAAAAACACGTTTGTTGTATCGGAGCCCTCGTCCTCGTCTCGTCGTCGTCTCGCCCCCAGCACCAAAGATTATACATACTCAATGTAATATTATGACTGCACCTAATATTTTTGTTCTACTAACTTTTGCCCGCGGCTTCGCCCACGTGGAATAGTGTTCTTGGAGAAAAAATTACTTCGGCGAATAACTCTCTAAGTCTCTACTTACAGCAATATACTTCTGATACAATACTGAAAATGTTTTTAGGTTTACCCAATGCAAATGGTTAAAAATTGGACCCTTTCTAGTTTCGCCTCGACACGATATGAGCGACCGCTTGATATATACATAATATTATATTTGTCGCGCTTGAATATACAATTATTGCGTCATGCTTTCGTTGTTGGACATCTACGAAGTGGTAAAAAATACTAAGACCACTCGTGAACTGTATTTTAAAAGTGGAATGCTATCGTGTGTTGGTGTACCTACAAAAAAAAATGCACACAAAAAGAGGACACACACACTTAAGAATAACATTATGTACACCTTACATCCCACAAATTAACTTTTTCCTTTTCATAAAAGCTTGACATTAATTTAAAGACCTAACTGCCGCACTCAGAGACATTTAATGCTTACTTAAAGGGTTACTTAGTAATGGTTTTGACATAAAGTCCATATAATTTCTGTCAAAATCTCTAATTAGTGTCACCTTAAGTAAGCATTAAATGTCTCTGAGTGCGGCTGTAAGATTTCTATATATTTTTTTTATAGAAAATAGGTAGGTATAATAAAAATATGATATTTCATCAATGAGGGTTCCGTACCCAAAATATTATTAAGACTTCGCTGTCTGTCCGTCCGTCTGTCTGTCACCAGGCTGTATCTCAGGAACTGTGATAGCTAGACAATTGAAATTTTCACAAATTATATATTTCTGTTGCCGCTATAACAACAAATACTAAAAACAAAATAAAATAAATATTTAACGAGGGCTCCGATACAACAAACGTAATTTTTTTGCCGTTTTGTACGGAACCGTTTGTGCGCGAGCCTGACTCGCACTTGGCCAGTTTTTTATTCATATAATACATAATATGTAATATACATATAAGGAGTTAGCAAGAACGGACAGAGAAAAGGGCGGGCAGAGCAAAACCACAAATAGGTACATACTTAGTTAATAATTGGTAAGTATATGGGTTGTTTGTAGTACTATGAACCCCTAAAATAGTGAAAAGGTGCGAAACCGCGAGCAAAACGTAAATTTAATAAGGTATAACATACACAATAATATTAGGACTTGTCCTCATTTTGCCTCTTGTGTGGTAACCTACTCTGCATTTTCATACAATCAAAAAATTAACATTATCTCAGCTAGGAAGCAAGAAATTAAATATTTTATGTGCTAATCCAAGAGAACAAAACTTCTACTAAAATTTAAGTATAGTAGACTCTCTGTTAGTTTTCTCGTTTGTTAGTTATTTGAGTTTTTCTTATACACAAATGTGTGAACTGAGGGACCCAACATAATGGTATATATCTTCCAAATGCGCCGATAGATTTTGCTGAAATTTTGTCTACAAATTCTACAAATTTTCTACTAAAACTCTACGTAGAAAAATAATTAAAAAAGTCAGTAATATATCGCGAAATGAGTATGTCATTTTTGTGTGAACTGAGGGACCACACTTCGGTGGTTGTAGCTTTTTTATTTCTAATGCTATGTATCTGATAAATTTGTAAAAACTTTTACAAAAGTTCTACTAAAATTCTGTAGTGAAAAAACCATAATTTTCCACATACTTTTCGAGATCTGGAAAATAGCGGTGTGTGAACTGAGGGACCACACTCTGAGGGCTATATCTTTTAAACTATCTTTTTACAAATTCCCAGATTTGTTCTACAATTTTTTTTAGACTTCTACTAAAACTTGCTATACTTATTTTGGGGATATTCAGGTGGGTCCCTCAAACCACACGCACACCACTTTTCGAGTTAAAAACAGCGACGACGTAAGTAAATGAGTGTTGGTGTCCTACAGTTTGAAATTTTTTGGCAGATTCCTTGTGATCGACTGTATTGAAAAATAAATCTGACAAGAATGCTAAAGTTAAAAGCGATGTTCAAGAAATGTATGAGGCCTGGGCCAGCCCTACGTACAGTATATGTAAATATAGCTTAGGGAATGGAAGATCCGGTCTGATTTTGAGAACCGGGAATTTCGGGACTGGGCAATTTCGGAACCGGGATTTCCCGGGAAATTCGGGAATTTCGGGACTGGTGTTAAGGCATGAAATCCAAGTGTGATTACTGTCTAAAAAGTAATTCAAAATATAAGAATAACATTTTATAGTACAATAATTACAAATTAAATAAGGTTTTAATGGCAGCTCGACACATCAGCCAACATATCCCCGCCATATTAATGACAATATTACTGGCGATAGTAAAGAGCCGTAAGTATTGGTGGTTTTTAAATATATTACTTCAAGTTATTTGATTTTTGCAAAACATTAAATAGTTAGGGTGCCCAGAATGCTATTAGTGTAAATGCTCGAACGTCTAGGTAACCTATCATAAGTGACACACTGACAAAAGCTGACACACTGTGTCAGCTTTTGGCAGTCGTCGTCCTGCGTAGTTACAAAGTTGTAAAAAAGACCATGACATGGATATGCTGAACGCGTCAGATTATAATTAGTGATGCTCATGCGCAAAGAAGTCTCTGATATGAAGTATATATTATTCTGACGATTTACGTGAAAGGTGGGAAGGGGGAAATATAAAAAATCTCGAGTGTCAGAATTTCAAAGGGGGTGTTCAGTGATTCTTACAGATGCTCCAATTTAAAATTAAAATTTGAAGTGAATATAATGCGTAACTATTTGTATAAGGTCAATAAAGAGTATTTAAAGAACAATAGGTAATATTCATCTAAACTGCTCACCAACCTCAAAAACAACCAATATGATGCAGTACCAATAGTAGGTATACAAATATATACGTATATATTTATCAAAAAATAAAACAGACGCCACACAGACCTTGTAGGCCAAGTCCCACGATGTTCTATTTAATCGTCAAAACCATTGGCTCCAGTATTGGCTACTATGTCGGTCAATGTGTGGTGCTATCATACTACATATTAATATTAAATACGGCATATTATTATGGTTATTATTTCCTCGCACCGCTCACAGTTAACTATTATGTACAGAATCTATTATCTAATATTAACTACTCATTCTGTCCTTTTATCGTGTAATATTTTTCATTTTTGTCTTTAATTCGCTTTCGGAAATGAGTAAAACTTATTTTGTAGCTAAAATTTACAATTACCGATGATAGTTTTCTTAGATACTTGTAAATTTTAATACAATTTGTTCGGTACCGAAAGTACCGAAATTCCCGGTTCTCAATTTTTTGATTCCCGGTTCTCAGAGCGATTCAAAATTTCGGGAATTCCCGGGAATTTCGGGACCGGGATTTCCCGGTTCCATACCCTAATAGCTACATAATATAGTAACCGTTTCGTATTCTTTGTTTTGTTTAATTTCACTTCGTTTCCATGTACATTTAAATTAACTTCGTCAAGGAGAGCCACACAAAGTAAAATAAAACATGGCGGATCAGATCAAAATTAACTAAATAATGTCATTTTGTCAATGACATGACTTTTGACAAAGAAAGACGTATGGCATTCAAGACGTCGTCTCTTCGTAAAACTGTCTACTACGTCAAAAGTCAAGTCAAAACAACTGCCATGGCCGCCCTAAAAATAGTGTTCTCGTAATAAAAAACTCTTCAAATAATCATTTTTGTACGCATGTACCCTTCTTCAAATTAATTTTTTCGTATTTTTATGATATTCCCATATTTTTTTCCTATTTACCTATGTAGTGTACATAGAACTGGCCCAAAATCAAACATGTCTTTTGATGAAAATGTCTTTGAAAAACTAGTCACCTAAATAAATATTTGCGATTGCTGCATTAAAATTATATTCATAATACTTATACATACATACTATTTCAGTAGAATATTTTGAGTGTAGGTATAATTAAATTTCTTTCTATTTTGTTGTTATATGTAATATTTAATTTATTTGTGCTTGATTTATCAGTGTTTAATATATTACAGGTTTTTAGTTTTTAACCCAAAACCAATGACTTTTAAGATTTTCGCAAAATATTTTTGATCTGTACGTTTGTGCGCGCTAATCTCAGAAACTACGGAACGGATTTTTATAAAATTTGTTACCGTAGTAGTAGCCCTTGGATAAACACATAGGACTCGCTTTTTATCGCGGAAAATTTTTGGGTACCTAACTACCTACGGGTTCCACGCGGATAGGAATTAGGATAGCTCTGCTTATAATTTTGTGTAGGTATTTCAATTCAATCGGTTCATACTTACAAAAAGTTATATCAATCTAAAAAATAACGTAGTATAAAATGCTATAAAATAACCAGATATTTGAATTGGTTAAAACTTTACCTAGGTTAATCCTAATCATTAATGTGTATGATTATTATATGAGGGTGAGAAGCTAGATGGCTTCGTGGTCGTACTACTAACTCATCTCTCTCTCAAACTCTGTCGTGGTCCCAACTAGGATGGGCGATCACAATCCAAATTATTTTTATTAAGTTCAAAGTCCACAACGTCTTCCCATTCAAAAGATTTTCGAAATCGCTAAAATACTAATTATCGGCTACAAAGCAATCCTTACTTAATATTATACCTAAACGCAAAAGTTTGTATGTACATAATAATATGTTAAGTTTTTCATGCAATAATGTAAAGTAAAGAAAACACGTAAAGAATTTTGATGAAAATTTGGTATGGCAGTAGTTTATCCAGAATTAACACAGAATACTTTTTGCAGCTTATTAAATTTTATTTATGGTACAGTTCCCGGTAGATTTCTTGAGTATACGAAGTCGCAGGAATCATTCAAACAAAATACAACTGATACGGTTGTACAGTAGTACAGCCTACATCATTATGTATTCAATTTTAGTATTGGTATTTTCGCGTACAAGCTTTCCCTCTGACCCAATCTCACGCGGGCGAAGCTGCGGGCAAAAGCTAGTAGTATTACAATGTACTGTATCTTACATAATATAACTAAAGCTGTCGTCGGCGTCAATTGTGATAAATGAACATACAGTCATGTTGTCAATATTATTTACTTAGGTATATTACTTATGTGGGAGAATTTTTCACTACTTCGATTATAGTTTGTAAGTCAGAGTCCGAGGGTCCCCCTGAGGTCGGGGGCCCCGGGGCACTGCCCCTTGCCCCTTAGAAGCTACGCCACTGCTAGTTATTAATATTACTGGAGTTTGGAAGCAAATGTTTTGATTTGTAGATAAATTGTTAAAATGAAATAGCTTCGAGATATATAAATAACATTTATTACGCATTTCAACATAATTCTCCCGAACAACTGTAAATAACAAAATGTATATTTTGTAAATTTATGCAAATCATGGAACAAAACACACTCCGGACGTTATACACTACTCGTTTTGATACACAAGTAACTTCGGTTTACGAGCTAACAATTATTATTTTCGTATGCTTTTTAAACTTCATATTTTGGTTATTTGATTTACAATACTACCTAAATGAATTTCAAGATTCTGGTTATCTATCATATCATTCGATAGGTTAGATGCCTATCTACCTGTAAGCAAACAGCCCTATATTACATACCTATGTCAATATTAAAGATAAGGTAAGGTAGCCAATATCAAATCATATCACAAGAAAGAAATGACAATGTTAGTTCTTTCTGTATCATAAGAAGCGAATGTAACGTTTTTCAAATTTAATTACAGAAACTTTGGGCTCATGATTTACTGGTAGCAAATTACTGTTTATTTCAAAACATAAGTTTTAAGTACAAAAAAAGTTTTGATATCAGCTGTGTGACAGTGTGTGGTCGATGACCTATACCTACTCATTTATACTACACTTTTTTTCGAATTACCTACAGTTTTTTCTGATTAAACTTGTTTTCATTAGGAGTAGGTACATATTTCGGCAACATTTCATTCGGGTTCAAGGTGGCGATGGTGATGGACGTATCATATTTATTTAGAAAAATGAAAAGATAAATTTAACATATCTGTAAAATTTAAATTTTATAGACCATGTGGATACTTTTCTAAATACCATATCCTAATTTGTGCACAAAATATGAAGTTTAATTACACTTTACAAAATGCCGCAACCTCTCGCACTATCCTAGAAACTTACAATATTTCATACATAAGTCGGCAAAGCTTCGCCTAGAAGTCTCAAGCGCATCATTTCTAATTACCTACTTTACTTTTTACAATCTGAGTACCTAAGTATGATGACCTCAACCTGGCGCTCACTTCACGTAAATAAGTACTAAGTACTTTATTATTTTTGATAACCCATCAGATGGAGCGTGTGCGAGTACCTACAACAGTGAACGACATGCTAACTGAGATGTTATCAAAAATAATGGCGCTTCTCTTCGAAGTTCAATTAAGATGCTAACATTTTATATGCGCCGCCCGCGCAGTGCTGATAAAAAAAAGTTTTTGGCTTACAACGAAAATTAAGTACCTACAATTTGCCAAAAACTTTGTGGACATTCACAAAGTCGGCGAATACTTTGGTAAATTTTGTGAAAAACTCGCTTTTCAATATCATTCTCCAGTTCGAATATTTACAAAAACATTACATTAGGTACAATCGTATTACATACAACAATCTACATGAATAATAGTAACACACTAAAACTGATAATTCAAAATACCACATAGGATAGGAATGATAGAACTTATGCCAGAGATGACGAACCAAGGGCACGCGTGCCATTTGTAAATAGGTACCTAACTACCTACCTATTTACAAATGGCACGCGTACGCATTTTATTTATAAAAATCTTAAGGCCACGTGGACCCAATTTTACATGACTTTGAATCGATAATAAACAAACAAATAGTAACTTTAAAAAGCCAAAAAAAAAAACACATTGTTGTTTACTTAATGTTCTTTAACAATTTGTGGTTCGAAACATAATATTGAAAACTTCACTCGATCAAAAATAATTCCGAAGAGGAGGCTAAATTTGAATATTTTTCTTTTTGTTCATGAAGTTCATGATAGTTTTACTTTCAAAAATCATATCTACGAAAAGCTAATAACTTAAAAAAGAATAATTTCTGGTTACATTTTGCATGTTGGTTTAATTATTTTAACAATAAATTAATATTGAAATGCAGCGTGCGTAAGCCGCTAGAGTCGCCCCACAGTCGCCCGCTAGGCGTTGACGAGGACAGACCTATGTCAGTTTTGCTAGCGCACGCCTTACCCGCGTATTTATCGAACAATTCTTTCGTTTCTAACGCAGTGTACGAAAGTCAGTTTCTTTTGTTTCTTTTTATTTTTGAACATATCATACACAATAACATGTTATATTTTATCGTCGCCGCGTCATTGCTTTTGCCAGATGAGACGACCTCTGTGGCTCAGTGATTGAGCGTGTTGGTGCTCAAGCCGGGGGTCGCGGGTTTGAATCCCGCCGAAGGAAAAGAAGTTTCCTGTGTTCCCGGGTCATGGATATCAATATGTATAATACAATAAAAATCTAAAGGAAAGTCAGTTTCTTTGTATTTTTTTATGTTTCTTTTTATTTTTGAACTAAATCTATACATCTATACATCTATACAGATAAATATAATTGAAGTGTCTGTTTGTAATGTCAAATTAACAGCTTATCACTTGATGCATATGAAAGTATATTCGATACTAACAATAAAATATCAATTTTTAAAATTTTTGTCTGTCCGTCTGTCCGTCTGTCTGTCTGTCTGTCTGTTTGTTCCGGCTAATCTCTGAAACGGCTGGACCGATTTTCACGGGACTTTCACTGGCAGATAGCTGATGTTATAAGATCTAACATAGGCTACTTTTATTTTAGGGTTCCGTATAAAAAATAGGGATCCGTTTTCGTTAGTTGCGGGTAACGAAGTTATGCAAACGAAGTTGCGGGCATCAGCTAGTTATACATATAACCATACACAATAACATGTTACATTTTATTGTCGCCGCGTCGTTGCTTTTGCCAGATGAGACGACCTCTGTGGCTCAGTGATTGAGCATGTTAGTGCTCAAGCCGGGGGTCGCGGGTTTGAATCCCGCCGAAGGAACAAAAAGTTTCCTGTGTTCCCGGGTCTTGGACATATAATACAATAAAAATCTATAGGAAAGTTTGTTTTGTATTTTTTTATGCTTCTTTTTATTTTTGAACTAAATCTATAGGTACAGATAAATAAAAATGAAGTGTCTGTTTGTAACCTCAAATTAACAGCTTTTCACATAATGCATCTGAAAGTATATTCGGTAGGTACTTACAATAAAATACCAATTTTTTAAAATGTCTGTCCGTCTGTCTGTCTGTCTGTCTGTCTGTCGGTCTGTCTGTCTGTTTGTTCCGGCTAATCTCTGAAACGGCTGGACCGATTTTCGCGGGACTTTCACTGGCAGATAGCTGATGTCATAAGGTCTAACATAGGCTACTTTTATTTTAGGGTTCCGTTTAAAAA
This sequence comes from Glaucopsyche alexis, assembly GCA_905404095.1. NCBI lineage: Eukaryota > Metazoa > Arthropoda > Insecta > Lepidoptera > Lycaenidae > Glaucopsyche > Glaucopsyche alexis. Next base: position 21,119,617 of record FR990048.1, on the reverse strand, counting down.
ATAGGGTTCCGCTTCCGTCAGTTAGGCGCAAACGAAGTTGCGGGCATCGGCTAGTTATACATATTATAACCATACACAATAACATTATCGTCGCCACGTCGTTGCTTTTGCCAGATGAGACGACCTCTGTGGCTCAGTGGTTGAGTGTGTTGGTGCTCAAGCCGGGGTCGCGGGTTTGAATGCTGAAGGAACAAACATTTTTTCTGTGTTCCTGGGTCATGAATGTGTATTAAATATACTAAAAATCTTAAATATGTGTATAATATAAAAATTATTAAATATATTTCTGTTGTCTGGTACCCGTAACACAAGTTCTTCGAGAACTTACCACGGGACCAGATTGACTTGGTGTGAAGCGTCCATACATATATTATTGTGTTGTGTATTATGAGAAAAAAGTAGCTGATGCGTGGAGTAGCCTTAGTACATTATTGAATAAGCCAGTAAACGGTTTTTATGAATTTGTAACATCTACCATCTTCTTTGCCGTACTTTTCGTTTCTTTTTATTTCGATTTCTGTTTTTACAATAATAATAATAAATAACTCCCCACGCGACATCCGAGTCGAGAGCCAAGCTCTAACCACTAGACCACGGAGGCTGTTCTATTTACAATAAAATATAAGGATACGAGCTCAACATCTGTCATGCTTGCCTTTGCAGAACACACCAAGTCACTCGCAAGTAGGGGTTGCAATCCGGATACTTCGAAATTCGAAAAATTCGAAAAATCCGGATTTTTCGATTTTTTCAATCTTGGTTACTACTATGAAAATTACATATTTTAATTGTAATTAGTATGTACTCTAGACGTACAATATTTGAATAAGGGATATAATTAATCGAGTGAACAAAAAATAAGTTGGTGACTGCACGTGAGCATACTGTATTGCTGAATTTGGCAGCGAATTAATATGCTGGCGACTAAATTACTTCAATCACTCTTGGTTACTACTATGAAAATTACATATTTTAATTGTAATTAGTATGTACGTCCGTATTCCTAAGAGTGTATTGCTAAAATGTCCGGCTTTTAGTCTTCGTTCTCATAGCACTATCTGATACAAGTCCATTTTACATCCACGCGATGGCCGGCGCCCCGTCCGACGAGAGCGAGTCAATCGACCTGATGGTAGATGTCTTCGGGTGTCAGTACAGCGACGAGCTGGAACACGGTCCGTCGACACCTTGCAACTGTTGCTCTGAGTTCGCTGACATCTGTAACAACATGGTAAAGGCGCTTAACAGCAAGAATTTTCATATTTTACTCCTATGGCCTATTGCCAAGTGCTTGATCGGTTACGATAACTGCGGTCTGCGGCAGTCAATTCCACTGAGCGAGCGTCACATTAAAAGCATAAAGACACTCGTAAGTCGTAGGGCGTCACGTACGAAATTTTACATCTTAAGCGACTGGAGTTTGTTACCTAACACGATCTTAAGATTTAAATGCTCTCTTACCACTAAGTAAGTAAGGAAGTATTTCAATAACAATAATTATTATTAGCTTCTAAGTAGGTACACATTCAAGTAATGGCGTTTAGGAAAGTGGACTCTCGGGAAATGGAGGTTTAGGGGAAAATACCTAACAGACGACTGACGAGGGGATATGACCTTCCGCACCCGAAGAGTCTGAGAATTGAATAACTCACTTCTCTAATTTCACACACGGCCGGAAGTAGCCCATCGGTGGAGTTATTGGGAGAACGCGGGGAGGGCGCGTGCTTGGGTAGGTCCCTGCCCGCGGCCATCTTGTCGTGCAGCTGCGCCAGCCGCATGCTCATCTGCCGTCTCTCTTTCTGCTCTCTCTCTCGCTCCCACAGCTTAGCGCTATAACTCCTTATCGACGATGAGCTGCTCTGCAGCGAACTCATACTTGGACGTCTCGAACCTTCGCAAAAACACATAAGTAAAAAAAAATATTTTGTCCCTCAAAACAGTTCTCTCTTATCGTTGTTTTAGCGGTAGGTACTAATTAAGGAAAGAGATAAATTATACTGGTGCAATCGATATCGATAACTGTTATGCCCCGTCCAGGCTGCTCGCGAAGTAGGTCGAGGAAGTGCTCCGCGAAGTAACCTGAAGTACGAAAAGGCGAAACGAAGTGCGTGGCCACCACAGAACACATAATACTCGCGGAGGTGGCCACACTGTCTTATTCGGCCAACCTCGGCCTACGTCGCGAATAGTCTGGACGAGGTGTTAGGTAGGTACATTTATTGTTTTTATGTCCCCTACTTATATCCAAAGCAAAGTGTAATTAAAAATATAATGAAGGTATTTATAAATTAAATATTGTTAATAAGCCTAATTAAATATTGTAAATATCAATATATTATTATAAAACAATAAAAAGTACTAAGCAGAATGTAAGTCAATTAATGAAATTTTACGAATGCAGTTAAGTTAAATTTAAGTAATTATGCACATCAAAATATTTGTTAAATCAAATCAAATCAAATCGAAAACCTTGCATCAACCTTTTAATAAACTATAAACTATTCAGTTAATTAATAGTAATTTTAGCGGATAATATTCAAGCAACTTTGGCATTAATAACCATGAACGTATAAAAAAGGCGGACACCGCTTCAGTAATATAAATAGTGTAACCATCAAAGTAAGACGGCCGTATCGTAGCGACACGTGCCACACGCACACATTCACAGCAAAGTAAGACGATCGGCTGCAAGTACGCCAATGGCAATTATCCGTAAAACTCACACAAACGTAAGTCGCCGCCATTGTTGGGATTCACTCAATGCTTAGCTCACCTTCCGTCCGCCTTTTTTTTTACGTCCATGTTAATAACATTGAAATAATTAATCAATCACAATTCACAACCGACAACACATTAGCATAGCATTCACGTTGGCCAATTCTACGGCATAGTGATGGGTAGGTATAGCTTGTGATTGTACAATACTGAAGCAATATCTTCGTGCGTAGAACAATACTTACAACGTGACAGAAAGCGGAAATCTTAGCGGGAAACTAAAGCTTTGTTTCACCGAACCAACGATTTTCCTTTAATTTCGTCAGAATGTCACTTTTACAAAAACTCCATAAATCATCTATCCTAGAACCATATTATTGTTTTCTTAAAATTATGCTTCAATCACACCGTATTTAGACAGCTTGAAAACTGCAAAGTTAGCTACCATATTAAGGTTGACAGTTAGCACTTGAAAAATTCTCAAAGGTGTATCGGTAATGGTACTTTTACGTTTATGACATGATATCTTGTAAATGTAACATATTTTGAGTATTGGAAAAGTCGCAAGCAATCGTCGAGATGTTGACATAAAAGTTGCATTTGTACTAAAATGTGCAAGGTTAAGCAGTTATTTTACCTTATTTTCATTACGTAGTACATAAAACAATTCATGGCATTCGAAGACAAAAATACGTGCTAAGCAAAACGCCACTTTTAGTTTCTCAAATACAGAAAGCGAAAGAAGATACAAGGAAGGAAATCACATAGACCATGGCCATCTTGCTCGCGCCACACGAAGAGCGTAAATTGTCCTGCGACTGATTTACCACAGATCAATGCTTTACAATTATTACAGTTCTAGACACGCGGTAGCGTGTCAAGCCAAGTTCAAGTAACAGAACTGGCGAGCAGCACCGTGTGTAATATACACGATAATTCATTTACTTAATTTAATATTACAGGTAATTCATATGATATGTAAATAATTAATTCTACATCGTATTAAATTTGCGTCGGCAAATGTGTATTGTGAAATTTAGTGAGAGAGAACTTTATAAGATTCACTATTGTGATTTGTGACATTAAACCTTTTTGCTAATGATTATGGTTGCTTAATCAACAAAACGTTACAATATCACAATAAACAACTGTGTTACAAAAAAACCAACAAAATGTTCTATTCTGCAGTCTGCAATTTACGGCACTGCCCAATGCCCGATTTTAAACAACGGGTAAGTATTATTTTTTCTTTCTGATTATACTACATAGCTTTGTCTCATTTATGATTCTGGGTTTGTAAACTTGGTGTGCAGATCATAATAAAATAAGTTGTACCTACTTGTTTCACATAAGCATAGCAAATTATAACCCAGGGTTATATTATATATTCTTGTTAACAAATGTCGTAACAAGCGTTTTCAGGGAAATGTTTTCATTTTCATAAAGTTAGTTAATATATTCTCTGTTGAAGATTAAAAACGTTTTGTGTGTGTGTTGTTAATGTCAACTTGATTGATCTGTAGCGGATGCAGTCTCGGACCGCCGCCCGTCGGCCGCTAACACAAAAACGTGACATCTAACGGACACGAGCGACGCGGTACATGCCACGCTGACGCCTCTCTAACGCCCCGCCAACACCCGCTCGGGAAAACATTTTGGGGCAGTGTGAAAAACTCTCGTGACGTCAGCATCACGTCGTGTGTCAAAAACAACAGACGGCGCTAATATTTCGTTTCAAATAATTACTAATTTAACAAACACGACTGTCTGTCAGATATAAATGGCGTCTCCAGTGGCCTATCTTGGCCGCCGGCCAGACGAGCTTTTCTCACTGTCATCGAAAATAGGAAAACTGTTTTGAAACACGTGGAACATTAGAGAGGGTCCCGCCGCCCGTGGAGCCCGCCGAGCACACCGACACGTGCAGTAGAGGGCCTCGCTGCATACATCATCCGGATCACCTTTGGCGGCGCACTTGGGCGGGTGCGCGCCGCCGTCCCTTACGGCCTTCAGGTGGCGCGAGATTAGCAAGATGGCTGCGGATCGCGCCGCACCTGCGCGGGACGCGCCGCGCGGCCGCCGATCCTCGCCGAGCGTGCCCGACGTGCCGCCGCTGCGGGACGACGCTCGGGAGGACGCGCGAGTGCCGCTCAGTGTCCCACCTGCGAACACAGTAAATAAATCTCCTTATGATGTCTTAGGTCACTTACGGCCGTTCTCAATAATACTGACAGGTGGCATTTCCTATCGAAGCGGCTCCATCTATCGGCGGGGGGACGGATAGCCTACTAGAGATAGGGACGCTCATATAAATCTCAGCTGACTGCATGTTATCTGCATTTCATTTTACTTTTTAGTAACGCGTCTACCACTTTACTAATTCGACTGACTTGACTCTGACTGCGTTGATGATTTATTTGGACTTTGATTAGACTTAGACTTAGATTTAGATATCGATTTTGAAAACCGGTGGTGAAAGCTTAATACGAAAATTATTTTTCCCGCCTTTAACTAGATCCTGGCAATGGCATATCACTATAAGTCACAGCTGAGACATTGCACGAGCTTTCGTCTCCGGGTGAGTGTCACGATTCAGATGCCCCGCCATCATCACAACGGAGGTCAGCAGTTCCAATCACAGCTTTTCGAACGCCTTGCCGTAATCATAGGCGCGGAACATCTCCCCAAAAAAGCATACCATCCACAAAGTCAAAGTCAAAAATGTTTATTCAAAATTGTATTTTTATACACTTTCTTCACGTCGGTCTACATGATGCCTACCAGCGGTTCGGGAACTAGCTCGGCGAGAAGAAACTCGCGCGAGGCAATATTTTATCAAAAAAATGGATAATTATTTTTTTAACAAAAAAGGTGTTTATACAATATATTATATCAATGTTATGACTTAAACTATATAACAAGAGCATAATAATATCCCAATATAATAATACCCGCGAAGATAAGCCAAGCGTAGCGCAAGGGCACTACCAGACAACCTTTTCTCGAAGCGTTTCGTCGATTTTTTGAACCCTGAAATTTTCAGAATATGTTCCCAGTAATACTTTATTAGACATAAAGTTTTGATTGCATAGGTCTTATACTTTAGATTTAATTGATATCTAAAAACTCCCTGAATTCGTCACTGACTCACTGACGGTCAACAAAATTATATGGTATTTCCGAATGTCCTAGAAAGCTGAAATTTGGTACGTAAGGTTGTATTAGTACACAACTGAAAATAATTATCAAATCAATAATTGTCAAAATCGTAATTTTTATTCTCCACCCCTGAAAGTTAATTCTTTGTAAAAGCGCCATCACGTATATTATGAACTATGTTAGTTATGTCGTCGTTCATCGCTTGGATTGGAAACTAACTGAGGTAAAATTTAAATAATTATACCACCAATAAAATAAATAATTTAAAAAATAAAAAACCCGACTTCAAAAAACGACAGATACTTGTAAGGAACGCACTAAAAAGACCGAAACAAGATTGAGAAAACAGACTACACTATGAGCTAAAAGCCTAAGTGAAATAATTGACGTTATGTTTGGTAGCAGGCGGGACACATATAATTTTGTACAATTTATAATGCAAATGGGTTTTTAATTATTTTTATTGTTTATTTTATTTTTTAGTTTAAGATTTTTTAGTTTAACCAACACAAGTAAAAATTCAGAAAAAAATAATGATTTTCGGTTTTTTAATTTTACGAATTCACAGGAACAAAATCTATGAATACAAGTTCATTGATAACTTGGTAATCGTTATTTATATAATAAATCTTATTAATTGAGAAGTTATAGGTTATTGTAGGTTACAGTAGATGCTTCGGGACGAATGGGCCTACTCGACCGAATAAATAAGAAGGCCTCACAGAAAACCGATGGGAAACAGCACTTGCGTCTCACTGCATGAAGAAGATACCAGTGTTACATTAGTAATATATATTCTTTGCTAGTGTCCCAAAATGGGGTTCCGGTACCTTCCTCATGCTAAGCTCTCAAACGCACTTGTAACTCTTCTGGTGTTACGGATGTCCATGAGCGGCGATAAACGTTTTAACTATGGAATAGTAGTAGTAGTTAGTATGAGATTGTAATCGGTTCTTAGTTCTTACTAATTAATTTGAAAATGAGCAAACGAGAAAACTGAGCAAACTGGTTAGAAATTGTTAAAATTTCTTACCATCAGAGGCTGGTGGTTTCAAAGATTGGGAAAGCACTTGTAACTCTTCTGGTGTTGTAGATGTATTATGATGGGCGGTAATCGCTTTAATTATGAAATAGTTCTGGAAACGAGCGAACGGATCGCTTAATGGTATGAAGTTGTAGTAATAGGGGATCGGACTACATCTGAAATATTTAGTTTCATTAATATATTCAGAAATATTGAGGCATTACTATTTGGTAAATGTAAAAAATATATTATTTTATGTGTAGTTTACTAATTAAATACATTTTTTTTATTTATTTTATTCCGGCGGCCATATACTTCATACACCTTAACCTACTAGTGACGTCATTTGTAGGTCGACTTTAGTATGGAGAGCTTTTAGGAGACTCGCAAAATTTTTTATACAAATCGCTGTACCTTTGAAAATATTGACTTTTGATATACGGTTTCTTCTGAGAAGTTACTTATATTTAAGAGTACTATTCATTTATGCAATAAAAAAGAAATCAGTCCGATTGCCTATTTCTTACCATAAGGTGATCTGTTTGCACACTCTGTAGTGGTGGAGTCTGGTGGAGTTAGTGCGTTCAAATTTTTTTAAGAGATCCAAACCCTACCCTAAAATTGTAGGCCTAAGGGGGGAGGGGGTAGTAATTGATTCGAGAACGCACTTGTGATTCTTCTGGTGTTGCGGGTGTCAACGGCCAGTAACCATATTATTTATGGAATACATCTAAAAATAAGCTAATGGATCGCCTGATAGTCAGCAATTTCTCCCGCATTAAGACATTCGCAATTATAAGTGCGTTCATGGTCTTTAAGACCCCAAATGCCTTGGTCTTCGGGTAACCTACAAAAAGAAATGAGATCCCACAAAAACATTACCTAAATGAAAAAGGCCAAGTATTTCCTTTGCAAAATGTTATGAGATGTCGTGGAGACCAAGTGGAATTCAAGATAGTCCATTCAATTAGTTAATTCCAATTATGAAATTTTTTATTTTATTATATTAAATAGTGACTTGATTATGAGCACTTTAATAAATTAATATATAAGTGTTATGGTTACTAGCAGCTTAAAGCTAGTGCTAACATCTTATTACTTGCCGTCATTGTATTATTTGTGATCTAGATTATGTTGACGATTTTTAAATTAGAAAACTTAACCATACATATGAAAAGTTTTCAAAATGGTCAAAAATCTTTGAAATTAAGGTTCGGATAACCCGCATTATAGATACCACTATTGAATCCTTATTGGCATAGTCTAACTTGAGTATAATTTCTGAGGCAGTACTTTTTGCAACCTCAGGCAGTGAAATAACAATTTAACAAATTTAGTTCTACTAACTGCCGCGGGGCATATTGACTTCTACTAGGCTGCGTATATATTTATCAATTGACATAAAGGTTCGTGGGAACGTTCACACGAGCGGTTTTTTGTGGTCGCGACAGAAAAAAACTGCACTGTAAATAGAACTATGCGTTAATTAATCTCTCAAAGTCGAAAACCTCTCAGAGTTTCAGAGAAAATCGAAGTGTCAAGTGTCAAATTTGACAGCTGTACACGATTTTCAGCTGTATTGTATTAACGCAGAGTTCAATTTAAAGTGCAGTTTTTTGTCGGGACCACAAAAAAAAAATCTTGTGGGAACGTAGCCTTACTTTTGTATTTTATTTTCTTAAAGATGCAAAAAATGATTGAATTATAGTTGTTTTGTTGTTTTATTTACCCTTTTAACCCAATAATAATTGGTCTTAAAATAAAAAAATCGATTATAATAACCTACGCACAAGGAATTTGTAAGTATGTTGTATATAATACTTACAAATTCCTTGCCTACGCATAGTTTCTTTGTGTTTTTTTTTTTTCATTTTAGGATTGAATCTATTGCACTTTTGACGATCATACGTAAAAAGCTAGGGCATAATTTTGAATTTTGAACACATTCTTTTTTAAATTTCACATCACTTTTCACGTACGACTCCTAGAAAACCTGAAACTATAACAGTTTCAGTTTCAGTATTGAATTTGATAAAATAAAACACGATAACTACTCACGTATAGTAAAAAAACAAGTTTTAAGTATAATATTTACGCTTTTAACTAATAAATACAATAATTGTAAATAAATATATAATTGTTTAAAGTGTGAATTGATAAGTTAATTACTTATCAATTCATTCATTGCTAATTGCAACGAATGAAAAGTTTCAAGAGGCTTAGATAGGCGAGAGGGAAGGATGCTTCATTGGACAAGAATAAATAGTTCCTATCTTTGATTGTGAAATGCAAGTTAAAGATAAACAACAGCTTACTGTTTAGCAGGGATCGTTCTTTAATCTGTTATTAATAAATTAAATATGGCGGCGACTGTACTTAATTGCGAGACGCAAACTATTGGCACAGAATAAATATAGTACCTACAGGTATTGGCGACTGTCGGTATGAGTTCAGTGTTCCCAGTTCTACGTGCTACATTCACTGTACAAAAGTGGTAAGCCGTAAAACCGTAGCCAATACAGTGTAGAATGTACAGAACTCGGAACTCCGGCTGCTAGACTACCTGCAGTTTCTAATTCTAACGAGATGCATTCATCATTCACTCACCAGTGTCATTGAGTGAGTAAAGACACGGGGGAGTGAGTCGCGCGTCAGCTAAGTGCGCTGGATGGTTGCGCGCTTTCGAGTAGAGGTGTAGCACCATGCACAGTAGACCGCCCAGCACGAAGATGCCCGACGCCACGCCCAGCAGCGTCGGCATGTCTGCCGTCAGCAGCACCAGGTCTGAAAATATAATAATATTGTGTGGTCTTCGTTCAGTGCTGTGTGAGTTTTTCTTTTCATCACATACAAAATCCTATTTGTAGTAAATGCCAAACGCGCTCACGATCGAATGCGAAAAGAAAAACTCACACAGCACTTAATTATGTTAAAGTAGTAGATCAATAATTTATTTTTAATTTGGGAAGAAATGGGCGCTCATCACTTCTTAGGAGCTAATAAAATATAATATTTTGATTTACGACACAGTTGATCAGACACTAAACTGAAATAAAAAATAATCATGCAGTAAGGCAAAGGCACTAGTCAGGGGTTTAGCTCTTGCGTTATATTTTGTAAGTCCAAATACCTTCAGTGCAGAAGATTCTGTTGGTCGGTCGCGAGTGGCTCGTGGTGTGGTAGCCCTGGTCGCACTGGCAGTAGGCGTTGTGGTTGACCTGCGCGCACGACGCGTGAGGGTCGAAGGCGCGGCAGGTTTGCTGGTAGAAGCATTGCTCGCCCAGTTTCTTTGCTGTAAGCCATCATTGTAAAACTAAAGGAGGTCCTAGGTAAACTAAGAGGAGGACGAGCTTCTGAACATTTTTATTTGTACGATGACGTCTCAAAATATTTAAACGCAAATGAAGCGACCTTAACGACTGCAGACGTGGTTGAAATACGTATTTACATGTGAGTATGTGTGCGTGCGCACGATTCAACGGCGATTTTCATCTTATGGCTGGTCGAGCGTATTTGTTGTTCTTGTACGATGGTGCATTGACTTTTGATTGGAGTTCATCTTATGTTTAAGAGTTTATGTAATAAAGTTCCCTAATTGTCGCATTTTATGCGGATGGGATTTCCACAAAGCTTTTCAGCACTATATTGAAGGATAAGAAAAACATATTGACTACCGTAAAATGTGTGACGCCTAACGTAAATTATTATTTAAACTACCGTAAAATAAATATGGTTTTAAATAAATTTAAATAAAATTAAATACAATACAATATATAATGGTTTTAAATACCTAGGGAGAATATTTACTTCGGATCTAAATAATCTAGAGGAAATTAGATGTAGAATAGGACAGGCGAAAACTGCTTTCTATAAAATGACTAAAGTACTGTGTGATCCAAAACTAGCATTCTCAACAAGATATCCGGTTCTTAAATGTTATGTCTGGTCCATCCTTCTGTATGCCTGTGAAGGATGGGTTTTAAACAAAGATAGTTGTCGAAGAATACAGGCGTTTGAAATGTGGACACTACGAAAAATGTTAAAAATTTCTTGGTCACAATTCGTATCGAATAAAGAAGTTTTTCGTATCGAATAAAGAGCGGATTGTGAACGCCAACTTATGAACGTCATCATCCAAAGAAAGGTCTCTTTTTTCGGTCACCTACAAAGAGGATCCCAATACGAATTTATACGGTTGATCATAGAGGGTAGATTGCCGGGCAAGAGACCACCTGGTAGACCAAGAAGAAAATGGATCGATGACATAAAGGAATGGACCAGATGTAACTATCCACAACTAAAGAAACTAGCCCAAGATCGGAAGAAATTCAACCTGCTGACCGCCGAACTTCGATATGAAGAGGGCACTAGATGATGATGAAAATAAATAGCTGCCAATAACCTCTATTGTAAATTGTTATCCTTCGAAATACAGTTGCCATGGCGTACGGCCTACTCACTCAACAGAATTCCATTGTTATTCGTGAAATCATACAAAATATTTCAATGGCAAAAGTTCTTATTGATAGCACCTTCGAGTAGTTGGATTCTATATCTACTTTATATTTAATATGTAATTCGATAACAACAGACATACGTGTATTTGTCATGAATTGATAACCCAGTATGTCGTCCAATTTCGTTATATATTATTATCTTATACTTTAAACGAGCTAATCTTGTATATAAATAATCGTAATCTCGGATACGGCTGCAAGTATTTCCATGAAATTTTGTATGCAGGGAGTTTCGGGCGTGAACAATTGATCAGCTAGCTATGTTTGGTATGCACTGTGGGTAGGTATGCGTATGCGTAATTTTTGCGTTGTTGGGTAATTCGGAATGTGGTAGGTTCGAACCCACCGGAGTTCTTTGTGATTCATTTTATTTTTATTAAATCTCCTAGAGCTCCGAGCAAAGCTGGGTTAACCAGGAATATGTTCTAAGTTACTTAAAAAGTAACTTAGAACATATTCCTTTTTAACATTAGCATAATGAGGTAAAACACTCGAGGATCCACAGAATACCAGTGATTGCGGTATAGTTACGTTAGTAATTTATATTCTTTGGTATAGTTGTGTACTATGCCGCGATCGTACACAGTCCTTTTCGTCATCTGTTCGCATTGCTCTGCTCTATATGTACCTATTCTTTTTTATTATAATTTGTTATTTGCTATAATTTGTTGTTTGCTAATATTATGTATAATTAATGTTCTCTTTTTTTGTGGTTAGGCAAATATCCGATTTATTTGTTATTTGTATCTTATCGTGATTGTTTGTGTTTAATGTCGATTATTTGTTGATAATGTAGTGTTTGTTTGTTGAATAAATTTTATTATTATTATTAAAAACAACTTTACATTAGAATTTAATATTCCATGCAAGCAATATTCAAGTAGGTACAACAAACATATTTTAGATACTTGTCATGCGATTATGTACTTGATCTATAGTACTTAAACGGATCACTTGAATACAGCGTCAGATTATATTGCATATGCAAGTTCAGTGGTACTCACGCTTTGCACATCCTTTGGTGACTCCAAGTGCGACTGGGTGCTTGGGGTCGCACTGGCAGGTAGCGCTGCGGGGCTCGCAGTACACGTGGACCAGCTGGGAGTTGCACGTGAACTCACATGGGGACCCCAGGTACATGCCCTTCTCTGGAAACAGAAGCATTGATATGATGGTATTTGATGGTATTGACATGCCAGTGGCGAAGGCTGGTTCCCCTTCATAGGCAAGCTGTATATAATAGATAAGGATTTGGATAAGGATCTTCGAAGGTAAGTGGTAAGTGAAGCTGATAGGGATGGAGTTATAGGAACTTCACGCCACTGTGACATTGGTATGTCACAGTGGCGTGGAGTTCCTATATTAGGAGTATCTATGAATGCTAAAGTCGGAAAATCGCATTAATGTAGGTTTTCATAAATTCAATATTGTTATTGAGCTAATATCAATATATTATTTATTATCCATACTCATATTATAAATGGGAAAGTGTGTGTGTCTGTCTGTTTGTCCGTCTTTCACGCCAAAACTACTGAACCGATTTAAATGAAATTTGGTACACAGATAATCTAGAGCCTGAGAAAGGACATAGGACTACTTTTTATTGCGGGGAAATGTACGGTTCCCGTAGGATACTATAATTACAGTTTCACGTAAAAACTACTAAACCGATTATCATGAAATTTGGCACAGATATAAAGTAGACCATGGGGAAGGACATAGGCTACTTTTTATCGCGGGACATATAAGGTTTCCATGGGTTACTGGTGGGTTACGGGGGCGGATCCGCGGACATCAACTAGTAAACATAATAAAAATAATGCAGTTATGTTAAATCGCAGATCAAAATATTTCTTCAAAGCCTTGCTGATAACCTTTTGATAAATTATTATAGATGATTAAAGTAAAATCAATTAATAGATAGTAATTTTAGCAGTTAATATTCAAGCATCAAATTGTATTTGGCACTAATAAATATAATAAAGCGTTGACATGAAGTAATTGACATACATATTATTACGTCTGCAGATTAGGAGCATAAGTTATGAATGTTGAAGTCGGAAAATTGTATTAAACGGATCAGGTTTCCCACAGGACTAATACTACACAACTGTTATTATAATAATTATATGGAAGAAGTAATCAGTTGATTATGATCACTTATACCCTCTGTTTGCAAAGAGTAAAAAAAAAAACAATTATTCGATTCGCATATACCTATCACCGCTTTTTATGAGTTAAAAAACGTTATAGAAAGCGGTAGGTATATGTGAATCGTGTGTGAAAAACTCTAACCAAGAGTATGTCACGACATGTCTACGGAGGGTTCCGTAACTAACAACGCGCAATAGGTTTTCTTCGAATTACTTCAAAATTTATTGTCCGATTTCGCTCGAAATAATTTTCCTCGAGAGTTTTTAGCATGATCTATCAATATGGAGTCTTAGGCCCACTTGCGCCAATCCGGGTTAAACTTAACCTTGGGTTAAAATATCATGCTTTCTCTTTCACAAATACGAAGAACGAGAGAGATAACATGATTTTTAACCCAGGGTTAACTTTAACCCGGATTGGCGCAAGTGGGCCTTACAAGTTTATATCTCTTATAATTTAGAAATGCCAGGGGGTGGGAAACTTACAAATCACTTTTGAGGCCGATTACTCAAAAATGGTTGACTTTGTAAAAAAGTCATTTAAGGCTGCGCTAGTCGGTTTTTTCTCCATACAAACGCTGTTGGTGATTTACTCCAAAGTCAAACATTGTAGACCCAAATTCTAGCGTAATATCGATTTTTATTACATTTATCTAGGTCGGTATTTGCTTATATTTCTGAAATTCAAATTAGTGTAGAAGATAATAGCCTCCAAACATCGCATTTTTAGCGCAACTTTGAACGTAAATAAAAATTAAATGAAAAATGGTAATAAAAAAGCAAGCAAATACCGACACGGTTCAATTATTCAGCAATTGAGATAATTTTACTTCAGACAAAAATATTATATAGTTTTTTCATAAAACACCAACAGCTGAGTGTCGATTTGCGTAATTTGAAGACGCCTTTTCTAAAATACTTTACACAGCTGCATAAATGTGTGCAGTATAGCTTCTCTTATAAGTATAGATTACTATTTTATGGGTATATCCTTTTTTCCCCAATATTAGGTGAAATAACAAGCATTTTCCCCGCGCGCAGCACTGAGTTCGAGCCGTTGACTAGCGCACTCTTAAGAAACCTTGCCTTTATTTTAAACTTTTCAACGATACCCCACACGATGGGACAGAATGAAAAAAAAATTTTTTTCATCCCCACTTCACATGTTTGGAGAGCTACCCCTAAAATATAAAATTATTATTATTTTACTAGCTTTTGCCCGCGGCTCCGCCCGCGTAAATATATTATTCCGCGGGAACACTACTTTTTCGGGATTAAAAAAATCCTATGTCCTTTCCCGGGACCCAAAGTATGTCTATACCAAATTTCATAAAAATCGGTTCAGCGGTTAAAGCGTGAAGAGGTAACAGACAGGCAGACAGACAGACAGACACACTTTCGCATTTATAATATTAAAGTATAGAAGTATAATATATTAGTATATTAATAGTAGTATATTAGTATAGAAGTATAGATTTTGAATAAAAAGTAGACTACGCGTTTGTCCAAAGAATTAACCACTACCATACCAACTTTCATTCAAATCGGTTCAACCTTTTAGCAGTGAAAAACAGTCAAATATCCACAAAATAATACATTATCCCTCGGGAACACTGTATCTTTTTGGGAAAAAAGTGGACTGCGCGTTTGTCCAAAGCATAAACACCTACCATACCAACTTTCATTCAAATCGGATCAACCTTTTAGCAGTGAAAGACAGACAAATATACACAGAATAATACATTATCCCTCAGAAACACCGTACTTTTTCGGCATAAAAAGTAATAGGATACTTTTTATGCCGAAAAATTACGGTGTCCTTTCCCAGGACTCAAAGTATGTCTATACCAAATTTCATCAAAATCAGTTCAGCGGTTAAAGCGCGAAGAGGTAACAGACAGATAGACTTTCGCATTTATAATATTAGTATAGGTATTGTAAAAACTTTTGCGGTTTGCTGCAGAGTAGGCATCTACAGACACACGAATTTGGTACGGATCGTAAAGCGGACCATATCAGCAGACCGAATCCGGTGTCGCTACACACGCACGGATTTGGTATGATGCAGTGGACCGAAAAGCTCAACACTCGTGTGTTCGATTTTCAGTTCTATTGCATTAGCTCAGAGTTCTATTTACAGTGCTTTTTTTCGACGACGCGATGATCCCGGAAATTCATTGATAACAGGCAGTGATATCAACTCTCAAAAATATTTCTCCCCAAACTTTACCCCTGATAATTATACCATTGACAGGTCTAAGAGATACTAAGCTAGAAAGAAAGGTTATGTGTTTAACATAAAGACTTACGCGTGAATAACATAAAACTAACTGTCTTAATCTGATTTCACTCCCAATATAAAATTTTCATATCCCTGACTTTATACACACATTTAAATATTTTTTATTATTACATACAAATTGATTCATAAGGAGTAAACTCTAAACATCCTGGCCCCTAGTAAACCCCCGTAGATATTTTCCCTAATTTTGGGTGGTAAATCCCTAAGATGGCAACACTGACACCGTTGTACGGCCTAACCGCCGGACTGCTCTACATACGCACGGATTTGGTACGGAGCGGACCAAATCCGATGCGGATAGCTGCGAACTCTTCGCCTTCTTCATATGTTCGCCGGACTGCCCTACACCCGCTCGGATTTGGTACGGAGCGTACCAGATCGGCTGTACGCTCCGTACCAAATTGATCGTGTGTCTGTAGACACCATTCGTAATAAGATACCTACCAAGCTTCAAGTTCAACCTAATATACAATTACTTAGTACCTATAATATGGTAGGATACTCAAAAATATAACATCAATTTAAAGTTTATTTCACTAAAATTAAAGAAGACGAATGTTATAAAAGTTGAAAATATTTTTTCACGGAATAGAATAGTACCTACTTATTTGAAATTATTAAACAGTTATTCTTCTATTCTGCTCAGTCAATATCAATACGGTAAAAAGACTATGGCTGTGTTCCGACGAAAATAGAGCTTGTTAGCGCTTGCTAGCGCTAAAAAAAACACAGATTATCCGCCGGGGCACATATTTTGGTAACTTCAATAATGCTAACCTTAGATTATATACTACAAGATAAGGCACGCGAGGAAATTTTCAAACAAAACTTTCTGCCAATTTTGGTGCGGGGAGGGTAACTCCCACAATGAAAACAAAATCACACATTCACAAAAATATTGTAATCGTTACAAACTCACACATTTATAAAACTGCAACACTAGCTTATTTATTTCACACAAATAAGACTCGCGCTAATATAACAGTGTAGCGTACGCACTAATACACTGACATGTTAAGTGATGTTACCAATACAAATTATATCGATATATTGTCGATATGAATTTGTATTGGTCACATCTTCGTTATTTGAAAATAATGTATTTTGTTGAAATAAAACCATTCCGAATAATTCCGATATACATATTATATTATATTACACGTAAAAGTTATGGCAGCAATAGAAAACTTCACATACATAAGTAATAAATACAGTCTATTCACGTTAAGTTTGCAATGAGTCGTCAGTACAAATTACAAATGTTAAACTGGCTTACCTTTATTGTCAAAAGTGAACACGAGCTAAGCGTCATTGCTTTCTAGACATTTGCACTGATGACTCACTGCAAACTTAACGCGTACCTATAGGCTGTATTTACCACTTATCTATGTGAAGCTTTTTAAAACCGCCATAGCTTCTATGTATACTATAGACTGCATATACGCACATACATACGCTAATACTCACATACGTAGATATTATTATGAACACTAAACATACAACTCTCCTTTTTTGCAAACATCAAAGAAAAAATAACCTAACCTAATCAATAATATATCAGGACACGTCTAAGGAGGGTTCCGTAACTATAAACGAGTAATATTTTGTCAAATTACTTCAAAAGTTACTGTCTGATTTGGTTCAAAATATTTTTCCTAGAGAGTTATTAGCATAATCTATCAGCATAGAAAATTGTAAGTTTTTAAGTCTTATAGTTTAGAAATGCTAGGGGGGACCAACTTATAAATCACTTTGGAGGCCGATTACTCGAAAATGGTTGACTTTATAAAAAAGTTATGTATGAAACCTTGCCTTTATTTTAAAATACCTATTAAACGATACCCCACACGATGGGATAGAAATAAAAAAAAGTTCATCCCCACACCTAGAATATCTTATACGTTTAAACGAGCAATTCTTGTATATTTATGTATATAACCATGATCTTGGAAACGGCTCTTAACGATTTCGCTGAAATTTGGTATATGGGGGTTTTCGGGGGTAAACAATCGATCTAGATTAGTCTTATGTTTGGGAAAATGCGTGTTCGTTGTTTTAATGCGTTTTTCTTTCCACGCAGAATATGGTCGCTAATTTCGTCCTGCCGGCAACTGTCAGTTTGGTCCAGCGGGTTAAGACGCGAATGGCAAGAAACGAGTGTTACGGGTTCGAAACCTGCTCGGTGCCTTACTTTTGTTTTTTTTATATGTTCAAGTATATAATTATATTTTTTTATTTTTTATAGTTTTTAGACAAGTTTAAAAAAATGTAGTTAATCTTTGAGATTAAACACCTAATCTACACAGAAATCGATTGTAAATAATAATAATTATCAGTTCACATTTTACTTTTTAAGTTTATGTAGATTATCACCTAAACACCACCCACCATATTACAATAAATAGTCACCCAGGTACTAAAATTATTATTATTTTATGATGCCAAATCCGAGATCTACACATACACAATCTATGATCTAGCTACATAATACTAATCTGTGATCTATGACTGTACCAAATTTCATCCATTTATATTCATAATTAGGCTAACGATAGAAGCGCGGACAGACAGACAGACGGATGGACAGAGCGAAACTATAAGCGTTCCTCAAGTATTACGGAACCCTAAAAATGAACTGCGCTTCAAACAAGGAAAACTTGTGTCCCTCTGGCTGGGAACATCTTGATTTTATAACGATACCCCATAGTCCATATTTCAAACATCCAAATAAACTGTTCAGCCTTTCAAGTTTCAAAGTTGCGGTAGGGTAAATAATAAACATCACATACATACATGCATTGCTTGATCTGTCGTATAAAGTGTAAAAGCAATCCAATATTTTTACATCACAAAATATAAAATTAGTTTACCAAGAAAAAAATTAATTTTTATCGACATCGTTATTCTAGTGATTGTCACGTCACTCAAAAAGTAATAAAAAAGTTCCGCCATGTTTCGAGAATTAAGTGCCATAGTAAAATTCGAATCTATTGCATAGGAAATAAAGACTAAAATTCTATATCTAACAACAATAGTCTCGTGGGGAGTACGATCGAATATTCTACGATTATCTGTCTCGTGTACACCGCTATTCGATACATCGTCGATTTTTACGAAATTACATTTAAATAGAAATATACAATAATTAAATAAAAAAATACTCATAAATGAAAGGTTATTCCATCTTTTTTAAGATTCGACGTGTTGGACTTGTTTTTACAGGACATAAGAGCACAAATCGGCATTTTTAGCGGAGCATTTCGGACGTCCTTTCGATGCTATACCGATGCACATAATGATTAAAATCGATTACGCAAATAGTTTTAATGAACGCATTAGATTCAAAAATCTTATACCTCGGCAGAGGGGAAAGCTCATGTAAGGCGTATCCCGTAGTATAAGATCTAAGATGCTAACATAATCCGCCATTTTGCTTATTTTATCCCAGCGGTTGCCATTTTGCCTACGTTTTATTTTCCGCGGAACACAGCCTATGTATGCGACTTAATTTTGAATTTCGAACGCAAATATTTCACGCGCCTGAACGAAATAATATCAAGGTACATTTTTACCGGCTAAAAAAAAGTAGGTACCTTATTAAAGACCACCAAATAAGTTGACCTCTCGCTCAAAGCAAATTCTTAGTTTAAGTAGATCTTGTACTATTGGGTTACTCCTTCGCTATTTATTATTTGTGTTGAGTAGGATAAAAATAGATTTATTTTTATAATTTTAATTTAATAGTTTTATTTCAAGAGAAAACATGCGAAAAATGATGATTTATTTCGGTTTGTGAAGCAAGTTCAAAAATACAGTTTTTTCATGATCCCGTGGGAACCGTTTTGGTTTCCAAGAAAAAAAAAATACTGTTAGTTATTTCATGTTCCAATCTACCTTTGTGCCAAGTTTTATTTAAATACGTCGAGTAGATTGCCTGAAATAACGTCAAACAGGTAGGTACAGTTTTTTGAAGATCCCATGGGAACACTTTAATTTTGCGGGATAAAGAGTATCCTATTTTACCCTTCAGGTCCTAAGCTACCTAAATGCCAAATTTCATTTTATTCCATCCAGTGGTTTCGGCGTGATGTGATAACAAACACACAGACAGACAGACAGACAGACATTTTTTTCAAAAACGTTATTTTTAGGTTCTGTGGCCTTTATAGACCCCCCATTTTGATTTTCATTTAGATAACTTTAATGTACAGACATGACCCCTCTACAGATTTATTATATGTATAGATGATACCAAAACGGAGAACCATACACAATCTATAACTGCTGAAATTTCATCCATTTATATTCATAATTAGAGAAGCTAGAAGCGCGGCCAGACAGACAGATAGACGGACAGAGCGCAACTATAAGGGTTCCTTAAGTATTACGAAACCCTAAAAAGTGGTGTAAATATTTATAATGACCGATATTTTTGAATTCGTTATAGAAAGCGGTGTGTTATCTACTCTAAAAGAAAGTCGTGTTAGTTACACTATTTACAACTCAAGAACAGCTGAGCCGATATGGATGAAATCTTAAAACCAGGATGTCATAGGATACTTTTTAATTTTTATTCCATCACCGTGGGACTCAAAACTCGAGAACGAACCGATTTGGCCCATTTTGGTCTTGAAATAATTGCGGACATTCAGAGAAGGTTTAAACGGTGAGAAATATTGGAAAAGGAGTAGGTGTAGTTATTTATTTATTCCAGTTCATAAGTTCATATTTAAGACAGAACAACATGTGTCGGGACAGCTAGTATGTATTAAATAGAAAATCTGGAGCCCGTTTCTTTGAGTAAAAAATATAAGACATCTCTTGAAGACCTTTTTCCCACAAAAGTATTAGCAAGGCAAGCTTTTGTACTTGATTGCCGTTGGCCATGTATGGACGTACACCATAGTTGGGTACATCTGTTACCTCGGAAGTGGTGACGAGGCTACGGAAGTCGCCCCACTATCCCCGTTACTTGCGTAACTAATGACGCACTTGGTGCAATAAGTACGGTTAGAAGAACAAACTACGTTGTAAAATGCGATTTTTATATAAACCTTTTAAATAGGTAATATTAGAAATGCGGAAGCAACTTTGTCTATATGTAACGTCATGCCTAAACCATTTAATGGTTTTTAAGAAATTTAGTACTTACAAGGGTAGATTTTACGTTAGGGAAGGAGAAAAGGAATTTAAATATCCTAGAACTTTGATCCTATTTAGATGATAAAATCTCCTTGTAGATATATATATATATAGATATATAATATATAGTTATTTTAAATTCTTTCGAATTTTGTTCACCGTTTGTTTACTAAATAGTTTCGTGGTCTACCAATAGGGGATCGGACTACATCTGAAATATTTAATTTCATTACATTATTCAGAAATATTGAGGCATTACTACTTGGTAAATGTAAAAAATATATTATTTTATGTGTAGTTTACTTATTAAATACATTTAAAAAGTACCAGAAAAAATGTATTATTTTTTTACGAAATTGGTAAACAAACCTACATCATTAGTTTACTTATATCATATACAAAAACATTCATTATGGTAAGTATGAACTTAAACGCTCAAATATCGAAGATATTTACAAATATGTTCCTGCGGCCATATACTTCATAGTTCATACACCATAACATTTTTACGAGACTTGCGAAATTTTGTATACAAATCGCTGTACCTTTGAAAATATTGACTTTTGATATACGGTTTCTTCTGAGAAGTTACTATTATTGAATATTGACAAAATTTCAACCATTTATTTAAACAACTTCGTTTCGTGTTAAAATTATATTAATTTGCGGATTGTACTGAAGTAAAGCTGGGTGTTCCAATTAAGGTGATATGCATTTATGGCATCATATTCCATTTAATTATCTCAACTTGTGACATGGTACTCTGTAGTGATTTGTTCCCTTAATTTTATACGATGGAAGATTCATTTTACAGATTGTGTTATCATACAGAGGTATAAATAAAGTTCTTTGTTACTTCCGAAAAAATTACACCGTCTACAAAATTAAAATAAATATACACCGTCCATAATATTTTAGCCAATAATGTTATTTTCTATCTGATTTATTTATAACCTAAGTCCTAAACTAAACTAACTAGTCCTAAACCTAAACTCCTAATAATTATTTATTAGGTACCTACTCAGGTATAATATTATAATATCATGATAAAACCAGATAATATCCACTTACTTGAAATCATGCTTAAGTATATTTGACCGTCTTTTAAAAATACTGTTTTCTTTAGCAAAAGGAAAAGCAATCACATTAGGCAGACGAGGCGTGGATTTAATCAGATTAGAAAAGTTGTAAGTTTTCTGTCGAAATATAATTATTACGAACAATTGTCTTTAAGAAAACTGAAATGAAAGCATGTCTCTTTTAAATTCTATTTTCAAAATTTATTGATGCAAAAAGTAAGTACGTTATTGGTGTCCTTTTGCAGGTCCAATAAAATATTCAATAGTCATAATATATAGGATGCAGCTAGAAAGGCCGTAAAAAGTAACAATTAAAGTTAACTGAATATTGTAATACCCTCTTTGGGAACCCCAGAACCTCAATTCTCGTATTTAAAGTAGACTAATTTTACTTTGATTGTATTGGAAATGAAGTGACATGTTACCATGAAGTCCATGAACTGATTTTATGACCAATCAGAGCGCGTTTCACGTTGGTTTAAGGTTTATAAAAACACCGTTTGAGAGTTTTAGCGTATCGGGACTTGATAGTACCTAATTGTATTAATGCAGGTTTTACTGCTAGCAAACAATATAAATGATGTCGTCTGAAAAACTTAGATAGCAAAATCAAGATGAGCTGTTTTGAGGATAGGATTATAAGAAAATTACTATTATAGGAAAGTATAGACTTTAGACAAATTATTTTTAAGAACTCTACTATTTCTGCTAGTGTAGGAATAATAGAGTTGCCAAATCAGGTTTAAAAGGGCTTCACTGGCGATAGGCTTTGGGGTTAAGTGGTGGCTTTGTTTTTGCCTCTAAGCACTTTATGGAGGGTTGCTTCGTCTCCCATGCTATTTTTCCAATATTATCACGAACACAAACGTAGAAAAGGAGTGTGATATATGAATATTGTGTGAGAATCAGATAAAAATATTTTTGTTATAGAAAAATTTGCAAGATTTAAGCGATTTTGTAGGCCTTGCTTAAGTAGGTATTTGCCAAATACTTAGGCCAAATAGGAAGATCGGCACAAGACATTACAAGCAATTAATGTAGATATAATATGACAATAATGATGAACCTAATCACTGCGAATTAGTTAGCTAAAGTTTCATAATAATATTCTATCTATTATTATTATTGGTTGGTTGAAAAAACGATTGAATTGCACAGTTTCAATGGTTTGTTTGAAATTAAAAGCACGTTTGTGTGTTATTTCACGAGCACGATAAAAGTTGATTGATGTTCGCGGTTTGTAAAAGCCCCGCTGTTACTGCCACTATTTTCATATTTTTGTAATAAAATGCTTTAACGGGCTTTGTCGCTAATTTTGTGGATTTGGGAAAGTTTAAAATATTTATGTCATTTTAATCGGAAGTTGAAAATGATTATATTTTTGCTTTTAACATAAAGTCCTGGGTAACCGAGCGGAGCTCTAGTAGATTAAAAAAATAAAAATAAAAAGTATCACAAAAATATTTTACCGGGGTCGCACCCACTACATCTCGAATTTCCGAGAAAAGCAAAAATTAACCAAACTGCCAATCGAACTGCCATTATACGAGTAGAGTCGAAGCAGCGACCACAAAATTAATATCTTGTTGCACGACGAAAGAAAAAACAAATACCTAGGTATAACTTAAACATGTGCGTTTTTCCAGGGATAAAACCTAGATAGACCGATTTTTCTACCCCAAAACTAGCTGCATACTAAAATTCATGTAAATACTTGCAGCCGTTGCCGATATTACGGTTATATATGTACAAGATTGCCTCGTTTAAAGTATAAGATTTAGGAAGAAAACTCGATACTATGGCATTAGGTTTAAAAGTGGTACATCAAGTTTTTTGGCGACTATATTTCATAGTAATATAACCGAAAAAGTATGCTTAGACAAAATATATTACACCAAACTGCACTTTCTTCAATTCTATTTCGCTTTATATTAATATAAGCTAGGAAACTAACAATAGACTTGACGCTAAGTTTAACATTTAAAGACACAAAGCAACAAAGTCGCAAACCAACCGCATTCCACAAAAGAGATGCGACAAACGCCTAATAAAAACCGTGAGCATTCAACTCGTTTCATCGCTTGCATTGTGCTTTTGTAAGGCGTCCAAATTGTAATATGGATCAGTTACAATTTTTACCCAACTACGGCGAAGCCAAAAGGAAGGGTAATGATTTTGGCAGTCTATGTAATGTATGATTATATATAGATATCTAGTCATACATCACGGGCGTAGCCAGGTTTTAGTTTCGGGGGGGGGGGGGGGGGGGGGGGTTCAAGAAAATAAAACTACGGGGCCCCCCCGGGGGGTAGTATCAAAGTTCTGATTTTAAGCTTCTGATTTAACTTCAAAAATCATCTTTCAGATAGGGTTAATGGGGAGGCAAAATATGTTAATTGGTCTCGGGCGCAAAATTTCTAACTACGCCTCTGTATATTGCTCAGATCTCTGTATTATATATACCAGCCGGTCCATTTCGGGGGGGGTTTGAACCCCCTAAACCACCCCCCTGGCTACGCCCATGTCATACATAATGTATGATTGTTCCAACGTAGCGCCTTAACCATTTTAATAAATTAGGTGTACAACAAAATGATGCTTTACACTTATCATAATACTAGTTTTAGCCCGCGGCTCTGCCCGCGATAATGCAGTATCAAGTATCCCACAGGAACACTGTACTTTTTCAGCATAAGAATTACCTACCGCGCAATCTACTACCATACAGAATTTCATCAAAATCCGTTCAGTACTTTAGGCGTGAAAGATTAACAAATACTCATCCTTGCATGATCCATATAACGATTCATCTATCCTCACAAACTTTCACATTTATAATAGTCAGTGGGATAACAAGACGTATAAATTCTAGTTGCATCTTAAAGATTTGCGTTCAAACAAAACTTCTAATTTACCTATGGCTACTACTTAGCTCCTAATATTAAATACTAGATATTGCCCGCGACTTCGTGCGCGAAAAAGTTTATTTCGCAGAAACCGTACATTTTTCCGCGATAAAAAGTAGCCTATGTCCTTCCCCGTGGTCTACTCTACATCTGTTACAAATTTCATCAAAATCAGTCCAGTAGATTCGGAGCCTATTCAATGCAAACAAACAAACATACAAACAAACAAACTTTTCCTCTTTATTATATTAGTATAGAAGTATAGATAATCATGTTATTTGGCAAGTGGAATACGCTGATGGCCACCATTTGCCCCCATATCGCGGCCTCAATGGCCGCTCTATAAAATTTTAAGTCAGTGGGGGAGTCTAATGATATCATATTGATCCACTTATGGTGCATCGAGCATGGCAGACGGCAAACCACAATGGCGGCACACTGCCCTAAACAAAACCTTAGGGCTATTTTTAACCTATTGTTAGTCTGTGACACGTTCTGGATGTAGGTACTATACGGAGGTAGGTAGGATATTACGTATCGTAATGGTGTACTTAGTTAAATGACATTTGATTGACAAACAAAGCAAATTTCGCGCCGTATTCATTGTGTCAAATAAGTTCCTCCTTTTTTGGATGTCGGTTAAAAAGTTTGAGGGGGCATATCACTACAGGCGCTTAACTTATAACAATTTTTTGTGAGCTTTCCATTCTTCTCCGAGTAATATTGTTCTGTGGGTGTACTGGCTAAATTTTATTCCAAAAAGAAATGTATTTGTGCGGGCGGAGCCGCGGGCAAAAGCTAGTTCATTTCATAAAATTCTAAAGCGTTAAAACATTTCTAGCGAAAATTGAATGATCCTCGTTTTCAAGTCTATTTGGACACTGCTTTCAATAACTCTCTGTAAATCCTTTAAAGCGACCCAGAAAAGTATTCAGTTATTTACGATGTTCAGGTAAATATACTACTGCTCTATATATGGGCTGGCATTACGGCTTGCTTAGCATAAACTACCCGGAGTGCATTTTTATGGCCCATTATGTGCAACAGACCATTTGACTAAATGACTGTCTTCCTTAATGGGTTAACTAGGTTTGAAAACTGTTTCAAATGAATATTGGACAACCTCTCTGGTTCAGTTGAGCGCGTGGATTTAAGATTATATAATTTGTGTTACAGAAATGTATTAGGTAAATATATTTCTGTAACACAAATGGGGAGGAGGGTACGCACACACCCAACGCGCAACGCACACAACGCGTTACGTAACATTATCTTTTTGTACTTAAATAAAAAAGACAGTAAAAGAGGGTTATTTGGTTGGTTTATTTCTTGAAATTATTATCACTTTTAGATAAAATTGTCACTTGGGTGTTATGAACGCACAGCAGTTTCTTCCAGACAACCCGTTTTGTTCGAACGCGCCAGACGAGCCGCGAGTAACACCGTCCGTCGTTCTATAAAGTCGCGGTTTACTTAGTAACTATTCAGTTTTCCCAGGTCGGTTTGTGTCCGCGGTCGACAAAAGCGGCGTGCGGGGAGTGGACCCATACACGCTTCCTGGTCCCCGGACCAGGACCCCAATCGTCGCCGGAGTCCTCCGCTGGTCTTGGCCGACCTCGGCCGTCGCTTTTACACACCCCTAATTTCTTCGGGTTTCCCCTGCGTTCTGTCGCGGGGGTCTTCCCCTTAAAACAGGCTTTTGCGCCCAGTATTCGTACTGGGCGTTTCACTATCGGATCTCCTCACGTAGAGGGGCAAAAGCCCCTGGTCGTGATTCCCCGCCCAAGGCCCCTTTCAAAGGGCCCGGCGCGTGACGACGTAAGCGATCGAACTATTCAGTAACATACAAATATTACTAGCTGACACAGTAGACGTTCTGCCATCTAAATTATTACTCGTATAAAGAATACATAACGATCTATTCTCACACGTACACGTCACTAGATACACAAAAAACCTCACAAAAATTGGCCAAGCCATTTCAGAGGAATTAGGTTAAAAACGAGAATTTTATATGGGGCATTTCACGTCAAGCAGACAACCAAAAAAAAGGAGGGACGTGAATTTTGTTTAAACTTTGGTCAGTTATACTTATAGTTAACGTGGAAGTGTACATACATTTTTTTTAGTACAAAAATATGTGGAGAATCATTAGAAAGGTCTTTTATTAACATTGAGTGGTATCTGAAACGATTTTTTGCTTTAGGTATCCATTTATGAGATATTCAACTTTAAAAGGCTTTTTTGTTAAAATAGTCCCTTTAAAAGCTATGTGTATGTACTGTATATGCTCTAAGTCTTAAACTATTAGAAATTACTTTTTAATTTTTTTACTTTTTAATTCGATGGCCCACTTTAGAGTCATATCTTATCAACTGACAGTGGTCGCGGGAACGAATTTGTTAGCATTAATTTGAACGCGATTTGCTTAACGACCACTGCTCAGAGTTCGGACAGATATAATATATTACTGTTCAGTGTTCGTTATTGATTTTACAACAATATGTTGGTATGTCATTGTTTCAAAGAACCGACGCTAGACTAGTTAGCTAGACGCTAGATGCCAGCCAGTTTTAAACTTTTGTTTTTGTTGTATCCACAATATTTTAAATGCTTTCAAGTAATGAGAAACTGGAAAAGTGGAAAACCTAATATCTTCATACGTATCTATTAGTTGTGACTGGTTTCACACTTTTGGAAAACAATGCTTCATAGACTTTTATTCTATGTATAATGTTCTATGTTTTCTTAGTAACTGTTTTAGTTTGGAGCGTAAATTATAATAGTACCCTACATTTTAGATTTGTGATAAATTGTTATTTTTATATTAATTTATTCAATTATTCGAAAATATTTTGAATACTGCCGCGAATAAATCAGCGAGTAACAAACGCTGAGCACTGCGACAATTTTTCGCTTTAGTGGTCGCGAATAATAAATGATCCACTGTCATATTTTCACGTGATATATGTATTAATATTAAGCCTACTTCATGTTATTTCATGAAAATGACTACTTATTTTTTTATATAAGTAACTATAATAAAACTTTTATGAAAAACGAACGATATGTGGATAAAATAAAACCCCTAGTTCCGCTTACAAAACTTACTTACCAGTTATATAACTTTTTTATATATCTGGTTAAGTAGTTTTTTCCAAGGGAATAAAAATATATTTGCCAGAAAACATTTTTTAAACTTCGAAATCTTTTTATGCTTTATGAATAGCGAAATCATTTAGCAAAAAGATACGCCATGCGGTATTCATCTTACAACAAGTATCTGGAATAACATAAACTGTTTATGAAAAGTTTTTTGGCACGCGAACAAAGGTCAAAGCCCTTATTCCTCATAAATGATAAATGATGAGTTCAAATGGCCGGATACTATCATACATTTATGTGAGTTTGCCAAAAATCGTGGTAATTCGTTTTAAAAAGTCGTATTTTATTTTTGTATGGGATGGAAACGATTGCGCAAATGATTTATTTAGTTTAGTAAATAATTTTCATTTCGAGAAGCTTCCAGAGGAAAATGGCTTAATGAATTATCATCGTCTTATTGTCAATACAATAAGTATAACTGCAGTAAGCTAATAAAAATTACCTATACCTAAATTATTACATAATTCTATACATTATTTCTTTAATAAAAAAAAACATGAATCTCCTGTTAACCGTTTGGGTTAGTTCACATCGAGAAGCGACACGACATTTTTAAGATAGTGATTCAAAGTTGAACTTTATTCGTGACACAAAAAGATACAAATTTCATTGCATTAGCGGTGCCTTCGATCTCTTGCTTAATTGAAACGTATAACATCTCCTTGTGTACTAACTTTATTTACTAATAAATTTTAATTTTGAATCGCTATCTTAAAACGCCGCTGCGTTGCGTCTCAGTGTGAACTGATGCTAACATACAGCATAATAACTAATATTAAAGTATAAACTGTTTAATGTATTAACTATTAACACAACACCAAGAACTTCACAACCCAGGTGAGATATAGCTGAGAATAAAATTGTGGGTATCATAACAAAAGCGATAAAATATTACCTGTTTATGCCCGGCGTAAAACTGTTAGGAACTAGAATCGCACTTTGCCGGCTATCATAAATATCAGCTGATATTAGACATTATACCAGTCTTTCCTAAAGTGGGCGATAACGCCCCCTTGTGGGCGCTGGAGGCCTAGAGGTGGGTGGTAAGGGGCCCAGAAAAAAATTGGGGGGGGGGGGGGGGCTGATGTGAGTAGTACTATTATTGCTCAATGTTGAATATTGGTTAATTTTTAATAGATAAAAGATACTATCCAGGTGAGACTAATATGTTACTGAGATTTTTAAGGTGAAAAAAAAAAAATAGCGCTACAAAATAACTGATTTTAGAAGTGGGCGTTAGACGCAATAAGTTTGGGAACCTCTGCAATATACCATCTGCAATATACCAATATATCGGCTATCACGTAGACGCGACATAGCGATCTCGCTTTGCTAGATTTGTCAACAACTGTATTGGCACAAAAGTGAGACATATACTGCCGAATAAACGATAGTTAAATTTAGTAACGCTCAAGTAGCATGCTGTCCTTGTCATTTCGGCTAGCAGAGACTGCGACAGCCTGTGATTAGGAGGGCTCTTAAGTTTGATTAGCCGTTCAGTATTCGGCCGAAATTAGCTTCTACAAGCAATTGTACTAGGCCAGTTGTACGATGTGCCACTATTGTGGAAAAAATTATCACATATAATACCACAAGAGCTTCAAAATTATCGGATATTTCCCGATAGGTTCGTTGCAAATAAAAGAAGGAGTCAAGTTTTTCAGGTTAAAAAATCACGAGCGCGAAGCGCGAGTGATTTTTCCTGAAAAACTTGACGACTTTATTTGTTTGCAGGGAACTTATACAGGGAACAGGTAATTTGACTGGATCATGTTTTGCATAGCAACGACCAGAGAAAATTTTCAAAAAATTTTCAGTATAATACCATGTAGGTTGTACCACGTGACGTCGAATGGTGCAATTCTATTGGTCGATATTTGGGTCGGAAAAATAATCAATAAAATTCTCGCTGTAATGCAAGGTACAATACGGCCGATGTATCTTGGCGAGTCTGAACTTCGCGCAGAAGTTTTCGCAATAAATGTTTTTAAGTGTTATCGTGTTCATTTTATTTGTACTAATTGGTCAACTGTATTAGGGAAATTTTATTAGTACATAGGTATATAAAAATAATACAATAACAGTATTCTTCACGTATTGCTCATGTGCTAAAGTTTGCAGAGCCTATGTTCAGACCCGTCAAGATACAGCGGCCTTAGTGTAAGCACATCTATCCATGGAGATAAAATGTTGTTAGCCAATGTATGTTATTTTTATATTGAGTTTTTAATTTTTTTACAGCAGTACATTATGTTACAATTTTACAAATGGTAAATAGGACAGGATACTACGTAAGTGTATGAGCGGGTATTATAAATGCGCTTTTAGGCCAGAGGCGTTTATCAAGGCGCCAACTAGGCCAAGGCCTAGGTCCGCTGAAGCAACTAACGACTTCAATTTCTGAAGGACGGAAAAGAGCAAAATAAAAAAACAGGGCTAAGCCATTAAAGACTTAATTTTATGCCTCTTTAGCGTGAAAAAATTTAAGATTTATTTTCCAGTCATCTTGATTTTCATTGATTTTCATAATATATGAACTAAAATAGAGGCGTTATGATATTATGGCAGGTATTATTATATGTCTCCACTGTGTATGATAATAATATTATTATGATGACATGGACTTTTTGTTTATTGCAATACTAGCTGATGCCCGCAACTTCGTTTGCGTGGAAATAGTAAATGGAAACCTTTTTACCATACCACGGCGAATAGAAGCCAAAAGGAATGATTATGATTTTGGCTGTTTATGTATGCTATTACCTGACTGCAGAAGGTATCAAAATAAAGGTATTAAAATATGCTGTTTGGTATCAAAATAAAAAACTTGAAGAGACCATTCCAAAAATATACAACACGTTATATATAGTAAAATGGTTAAGTATGAGTCTGACTCTGAAAAAAAGGTATCCATACCAGTAACCCTTTCTATCCCTTAAACATTTTTATTATTTTAGAAAATATTGAAATAAATTTTTATCAAATGATGCCAAAGAGCAACATCACAAAATTCCAAACAGATTTGACCACAAACAAAAGAGTTACCTACATACAAACGTTGATACCCATTTTTATCCCCTTAAGGGGTGAATTTTGCAAAATCTCTTCTTACTGCGCCTTAAAAGTAAGCCATGGTCTAAATATTACGTTTCTAGCTTCAGTAGTTTTGCCTCGGCATTGATGAATCAGTCCGGCGTTGTTACTTTATATAATAGAAGATAGGTGACAACAAGGAAATAACATGTTTACAAACATTTCCTTTTCTATTTACTCGACACATAAAATGTAGTTTTCAAAGCAGCTTGTGTAGGTCATAATATGTATGCAACAACATGTTACATACATTTTGCTACTCAATTTTCGGGCAAATGCGTCAGTTCAAAGAAAAGCTATGTCAAAGATATCCATTTACATACTCGTTCCCGTGAGCTGGAAAATTAAAATGGCAGTATTAAAATCGGGAATGGCAGAATATTTAATGTATATTTTTTATCTTTACTATATTATTAATTAATATAATAAAGAGGAAAAGTTTGTTTGTTTCTTTGTTTGTATATTTGCATTGAATAGACTCCGAAGCTACAGGTCCGATTTTGATGAATTTTGGCACGGATGTAGAGTAGACCACGGGAAAGGACATAGGATACTCTTTAACGCGGAAAAATGTACGGTCGCTAGCAACATCTAGTGTTTTATAAGGGTCAATTCACACCGAAATAAAACGATACGCGACATAGTGCTGCATTTTTAAGATAGCTATTCAAAATATAACTTTATTTATTACACAACAAGATATAGGTTTCATTGTAAGAGTTCGAATGTCAGAGGGTCAATTCTGCTAAATAAAACCTGCAATTACAATTTCAATTACAATCATGTCCCGGTACGCTTAAACTTTCAAACGGTATTCTCATAAACGATAAACCAACGTGAAATGCTCTCTGATTGGTCGAAACTTCTTAAAATCAATTTATGATAACATGTCGCTTCATTTACAATACAATCAAAGTAAAATAAAAGTCTACTTTAAATACGAGAATTTAGGTTCAGGTTGCATGTGCACTGTCATATGAAAGGTGTATCTTTTTCTCGTAGCATCGTGTATCCTAGCGGTGTGAACTTATTTATTTTTATAATATGAATTACCTATATAGGTATTTCATAAACATTACAATCTAGCATAGCTTAGACAAATAAGTAATTTTACGTTAACTTAAATTGCTACGTAGAGAATTGCTAAGTCTCTATAAAGGAGAATACACATTATTGTTTGTGTTCTATCACACTTGACTGACTTTAACACTAACAACACACAAACTCGAAAGGTTGTCCTTTTCAGTCTTCTGACTATGCCCGTGTTGTCGAGGAGCTGGATAGCCTCAACATTCACATGAAGTCTTTATTCATGAGCCTCGGCGTATTTTTTGATAATAGTTGAGACCGTGTCCATGCGGTGTAAACTGACCGTAACATTATTTTCAGTTCTACTCTTGTAACACGAAATTGAGACAAACAATAGCAAATACATTTTTGGTTACCTGAAATTGGTTCCGATGGGCGGTTTTCATTAGAGATTATTGGAAGGTTGTTTGTTCACGGCCAGTTGGCGAAATGCCA
Source organism: Glaucopsyche alexis (assembly GCA_905404095.1). NCBI lineage: Eukaryota > Metazoa > Arthropoda > Insecta > Lepidoptera > Lycaenidae > Glaucopsyche > Glaucopsyche alexis. The sequence continues at coordinate 21,086,838 of FR990048.1, read as the reverse complement.
AGACCTTTGGTTGCATAATTCCGAAACCATAGGCCTTGTGCCTTGACACATGAACGTAAAAGAAATGGCCACTAAGTGCTTCTATTTTTACAGTTTCAAAGTCTATTCTACATCGAAAGCGACCACTGCTAAATGCCTGTCATGTAATATTATATACTGTTTATTCAGCAGTATTTTGTATGAGGTGTTTCGCAAGACTAAAAAAAAAGTCTAAAAAATTTATTTTTAAGTATAGGTACTAATCCTTTGTATACTGTCTTATTTTTCAGAGCACTATTCATTTAGGTAATGCAATGAAAGAATTATAGGAAAATACCGTATTATTGTATTTGCTGTTGCCCGCGGCTCACCGCAGGAACACTACTTTTTCGAGATAAAAAGTAAATATTTTTTAATCCAGAGCTTGAACTATTACCACACAAAATTTCATCGAAATCCGTTCAGTAGTATTTGCGTGAAGGAGTAACAAACATCCATACAACCATCCATCCATCCATCCTCGCAAACTTACACAATTATAATATGTAGGATATTGGTAATTTTTAATAATGATGGTTAAGTTAAATAATATTGTATATTATTCCTTAAAATACTTAGTTACTGTTTTTTGTTTCAAGATTATTTAAAACTAGCTGTTGGCCGCGGCCACGTCCTCGTAAATAACTTTATATACGTGGTCGGCGTACACGAAAATCTGGATAATCTACGTTTTTGGGTTTTAAGTAAAAGTTAAAACAAGAGCGAAAAGAAAAAACCAAAATAAGTTGGCCGCATTCGTAACTCTACGCTACGTACATTGTCGATATGAATAACCGCCTCCCTATAGGGGGTTGTTTATTAAGGGGCCGCAGTACAGGAAACGGGGTTGCGGTAGCGTGTGAAAGGTGCTTAAAAAAACTCCTCAGCTGAGAACTACTCCACTTGCCTTTGCCGAACTCGTTACGCCTCAAATAAGTTTACCTCTAAAAATATGTTACCTAGAGAATTCTGAATTTCCCTACGCAAAAAGAGGGTAACGATATCAGAACTGGTGACACGGTGTAATATTAATCACATTAATGAAATAGCTTCACATTTTTTAATCCTGAGTTTTTGTATATTTGGATTCGATTTGTGTTTATGGCTAACATTATTATCATTGGTATAGTGCGATTCAAATGAGAATAAGATCGAGTCGGCGCCATATTGTTTCGAATTTAGACTGTTATGATAGTTAAATTTATGTTTAGATAATTGATTACTATTTAACGTTTTTATTTAAATTCGATGCAAGACTATTAATATTTATACGCACATAAGTTTTTCTGAAAATCGCACTTTTCAAGTGATATTTGACAGAAAAAGCTCCTTGACGTTCCTATTCTCATTTGAAACGCGTTATACACGTTATAGGTTTGGTATAATTCGTATTATTGATTTGGTTTCGATGATTTTACGTATAGCGTTTAGTTTAGCGTTACGGATTTACATAAGCATCGTTTACCATCATGCGATCCAACTTTTCGTTTGCCAGTCTTATTTTATAAAAAGTCAATATAGCGTCCATTTTTAGGGTTCCGTAATACTTAAGGAACCCTTATAGTTTCGCTCTGTCCGTCTGTCTGTCTGTCTGTCCGCGCCTCTAGCTCCTGTAATTATAAATATAAATTGATGAAATTTGGTGCAGTTATAGATTGTGTCTATATCACGGTTTCGGGATCACGAAAAAAGAATAATTTTATATTTTAGGGGTGGCTCTCCATACATGTGAAGTGGGGATGAAAAATATTTTTTCACCCTATCCCATCGTGTGGGGTATCGTAGAATAGGTCTTTTAAAATAAAGGCAAGGTTTCACACGTTACTTTTTTATAAAGTTGACCATTTTAGAGTAATCAGCCTCCAAAGTAGTTTGTAAGTTGGTCCCCCCCTAGCATTTTTAAACTATAGGAGATAGAAACTTGCAAATTTCCATGCTGATAGATCATGCTAAAAACTCTTTAGGAAAATTATTGTGAACCAAATCGGACCGTAACTTTTGGAGTAATTAAAAAAAAAAAGCATATTACGCGTTTATAGTTACGGAACCCTCCTTAGACATGTCCTGACATGCTCTTGGTTAGGTTATTAAACCGACGCGCTACGGGTGTATTCTGATATATTTTTGCCGTGGCTCAGGCGCGTATCAATTGTTTACTTGGGAACATTAATCAGTTTGTGTTGGCGAGCGTGACACGGGCGTTTTGTTGTCGCGACTCAATTATAGTCAAATGGATATACCGATTGCAATATGTCGCTAGTTTAATTGCAATTTGTATGAAGCGAATGACTATTTGTAGAATTGTATGCAAAGCAAGCTTTTCCCTTGACGTTGATAGTTTAATAGAAGATAGATGAATGTAGATTTTAGATCTCTATAACTATTTGAATTTAAAGTTTATATTTGACTAGTAGATTCCTACTAGTCAAATATAAACTTTAAATTCAAACAATATACGTAACACGTTCATAGTTTGTTCTTAAAACCATAAAAACACCACTTAGGTACCTAACTTCGTAAACTATCTTGATAGTTTTGTCTACATACTCGATTTATCTTAAATATACTTTTGGTCTTATTCTTTTGTAAGCCTTAATCATGTGTAGGCTAAAATACCGTGTTCAATGTTCATCCTAGTTAAACGCGGAAGCTGTTGACTTTGGGCTCGCCAACTAACCTGATATGTTAATCTTGGTCTCATCGTAGTAGTCGAAGTGGTCGTCGTCCTCGTCGGTCGTGGGCTCGTCGAGGCGGCGGGTCGCGTTGGGCGCGGCGCTCACCACCAACGCGCACACCACCAGCGCGACCACCTCCATGACGACATCACCGCACGCGCTGAAACACGCTCGTGTTAACAGAGGCTTAGCTCAACTGTACCATTAAATTCTACACGATAACACCTGCAATTTCAATTAAATTACTTAAACATGGTAAATAATATTATGATGATATGTCTTAAAGATATGTTTTGCTATAATTATCAATTAAATATAATTAAGTAAAACTACTATAAGAATTTCCTTATCTACCCTAATAATAAAAAAAAATGATTCGACTCTTTTCACGACATTATACTACGAACAGCACAATTTTTTTTTATAATTAGGTACGTTTAATAGGCGTAAAAAGTTTGTAAATTATTAAAGAGCCTCACACAAATGAAAGTTGAGTTTTGGCAATTAAAAGAAACATTCATTAATTTTTAACGTGCTTAATAACTTTCTTACAACATTAATGAACTTAACAAAAACTTAGTGAGCTTGTCATAACTAATTAATTAGTAATATATTGTATCGTGTCAGCACGCCATGGTTTAATTTACACTTAAATAAACCTGTGGCATTAAACTATTCAACAAGTTACAACGTTCATGTATTACTAAAATGTAGCTACGAAAATTGATTGTAGCTTTTTTTGTATTTTTCATAGACGTATATAATAAAGACAAGGCATGTCTAGACAAAAACTTTTTTTTTGACCCACGTTTTTTTGCCCAGTTTGAGGTATGATGAAATCAAGATGGCGTTACCTTTTCTTGTATGAAGATTTGTTCAATCAATCAAACACACATCCCATCGAGACACAAACAATAAATACAAAAATAAATATTTATGTGAGACTGGAATATCGTAAAGTTTTTTGCCGTTTGGTAAGAAGCCCTTCGAATGCAAACCTGACTGAAACTTGGCCGCTTTTCTTAAAACTTCAAAACAAAATGAAATGATTTTTTTTCAAGGAGCATCTAATATGATTACGCTTGAAAACCCCTATTGGGAAAAAATCGTTACTTATAAAGCGTAAAAACCGTGATTGGATTTTGCTTTTAAAAATGTTTTTCTTTATCTAAAATAGATATTAACTGATTAAATCCTGAAAAATATTATCCTTTGCAAAGAGATACATTTTTCATTGCAACTTTTTTAAAGTTTTGGGAACCATTAGCATATTAAATTTTAGTTAAATACCTAAATGGAATTAGACTTTTGTCACAGAATACTAACGAACGGCCGGTTTCGATAACCTATAATAACCTATCTTTACCAATAACTATTTGATAAAACGTCATCATTCAATCATTTTCCGGTTTTTTGCGATACAAATTTGACGTTTTTACAAATAGTTATTGGTAGATATGTAGGTTATTGAAACGGGCCGTTAATAGTTACTACGTAACTTTTGTCTGTTGTTTTACGCAAACTTTCTCGTATCTTTTTGGGGATCGGAACTCGTCAGAGGCGAGAAGCGTTTTACGATATATATAATAAAAAAAGTTGCTAAATCTATTATTATCTATATCTATACTAATTTAATAAAGAGGAATGGTTTGATGGTTTGTTTGTTTGTTTGCATTGAATAGGCTCCGAAACTAATTGACCTATTTTAATAAAATTTGACACAGACATAGAATAGATCACGGGAAAGGACATAGGCTACTTGTTATTGCGGCAAAATGTAACGTTTCCTCGAGATTTTCTTTTGCGCGTACGAAATCGCAGGCAACATTTAGTACAATCCGTACATAAAAGTTTTGTTTATGAATTGTTTGTTTATTTATTGTGTAAAGTATTTTGGCAGTAGGTAAATAGCTTCGTACAATTTTCCGCCTCAGTTTGGTAAGCTTTTAAGTACGCAAACATTGTTAAGTAAATAATTATTTGCGTGTAAGTCTATTGTCTCATTGTCGGGCTTACCAGTGTCGGAGAATTTTCTGTTTAGTAGGAAATGTATCTCAATTCTCAACACTTCTGTGTTTTCCTACTATATGACATATGAAGCTACATAATATTTTTATGTAAATCTCTACATTATTTTATTTATTTTTGTACTTATTAGAATAAGTTTATGGTTACTACCATTAACTATTAATTCTAATGTAGCTAATTTATTTACGACAGATGGCCAATAAGGCTCTAGTCGTTTCCGAGATTTTCATTATATAGACAATATTTGCTCGTTTAAAGTATTAAGATATTCAAATATTATGAAAGTGAAGAAGTCTTACATGACTTTTGAAGTTATTATAAATTCCTGAAGTACTTTCAAACTTTTGATAGAGCTCGCGTGGAGCCAAGACATACGTTATCTATACGTTAGGTAGCCTTCCTACCAGGGCTACATAGGTATAAACGGTATACATAAATTAATGACGACTTTGAGTTCGTTTTATGTTTGAAGAGTATAAATTGAGGTTATACCGGAGTATTTACTGCAGTGCTGCGGATAGCGGGTCGAGAGCGACGCAGTGCCGCTGTTAACTAATTTATATTAATGAAAAGAAATATCAACATTCACACATTGAAAGGTTAATGTATGAGTATGAGATTGTTTGCAGTCTGTTTATACAACACCCAAAAAGGAAAGCAAATAGTATGGTGTAGAAGTAAGGATCATATAATAGGTGTGACCATGCTGAATGTGTACCTTTTTTATATTATATAATATGATACATCATATATTGTTATTTGAATAGGTACTAAGTACAAACTTATATAACTCGTATTACAAATCTGTATTACGTAACGGCCGAAATTAATAATCAATCTTAGTCTCATTTTACCTATCTGAAATCAAGATTTTAATACATTTAAACAATCCTACGATTAACTTCAAGTCAAGTTTTGTTTCAATTCAATCTAAGACTTTAGAAACTTTATTAATTTCGGGCGTATATATATGCCATCTACATTAGTGTAGATGGCATATATATACGCCCGAAATTAATAACCTGTCATAATATTAGTATTATGACAGGAAATATTTGTTTGATTGTTAGAATTTAATAGGCTCCGAAAGTGCTGATCGATGTTGATGAAAGGCACATATTTATAAAGTCGACCACGGAAAAGGATAAAGGATACTTTTTATGGCGGGAAAATGTGTGATTCCCGCGGGGCTTTCTTTTGCGTGTACGAAGTCGCAGAAAATACCTTGTTTACCTACTTAATTGGGCAACATTAAAAAATGCAAATTGCGCTTGTTTAAATATTGAATAGCTAAGTCTTTATTATGATAATACTCGTATAACAAAATAGCTTGTGTTCGAAAGAGCGCATAAACTAGAGGCTTATAGCTAATACTCAATATCAACTTAAACTCTTACACAACAGAGCACTTGAGCTATTTAAGCATTTATCTATAATATAAATATTGATCCCCGAGACTTAGACATAGTCCGATAGCTTTTAGAACAGCTGTTTTGAAGTGACTGGATTCGAAATTCGAAAGTTAGTCTTTGATGTTTACTACATCATAGTTTTATTATAAACTTTTTACGGGAGTTAAATGAATTGCTTTAATAATATGTCACTATTGTAGAAATTTTATTTATCTACTCACTTCTTTATTTGATGAACTTTATTTTTTTATGAACTGATCAGTTATGGATTTATGATTATAGTAGGTACCTACCAACATCAATCAAATATATTCCTGCAAAGACGTTGACGCAAAGGACGAATGTTAGAATCTCAATTCTCGTATTTAAAATAGACTTTCATTTTACTTTGATTGAATTATGAGTAAAGCGACATGTTATCATAAACTGATTATGTGAAGTTTAGACCAATCAGGACGCGTTTCACGCAGGTTTGACGTTTACGAGAATATCGGTTTGGCAGTTTTAGCGTGTCGGGACTTGATTGTATTAGTGCCGGTTTTATTCAGCACAATTGACTCTCAGGACTCAGGATCGCATGAGCTCGTTCACACAGCTTACACCACATATTAAATAATATATTGACGTAGTTCCCAGATGCAACGTGACGCGACACGGCTCGCACTTTTTAAGATAGAAGAGCGGTACAAAATATAACTTTTTCTACAGACAACGATGCGCGTTTCGTTGCAAGAATTCGAAATTGCGTGCTGCGTCGCGCTACGCAGGGCAGCATATTGTCATATGCTGTCATTATCACATATTATTGCAGCATCTTTAACTAATGTGGTCTGTACATAACACATTTGAGAAATCTACGTGAGCGTGTGTCTTGTATACTATTCTTGTATTTAATCCAAATCTTTATATTATATAAATTTATAATATTTCGTCGTTGCGTGTGTATGTCACTGAACTCCTGCTAAACGGATGGACCGATTTTAAGGAATTTTTTTGTGTGTCTTCAGGTGGATTCGAGAACGGTTTAGATTTGCAATTGGACCCGGTAGGTGGCGCTGCTGTCTGTATGTCAACAGATTTAATTACAAAGTTTGCCGGGACAGCTAGTGTACCTATACTTTTCAACCGTGACGTATTAAACAGCGTCACTAATGAGGCATCTCAGAAATAGATTGCATTTAATCGGATTACGAACTAGTTCGCGACTGCAATTGATTACAGTCGCATTGACTGCACAAGGACGGAGCCACCAAGGCTAGGCTAAGGCTTCCGCTTAGCCTTATACGAATAGCCTTTGTTTTATATTCCAATGAACTTGAAACGTTTCATTAAATTGAATTTCGGAGAAAAATAAATGCTTTTTCTCGTTAAGAAGCAATTCGTAAGCAGATTCCAATGAGCCTAAGGAAATTTAATATTGTGAGTGACAAATCCATTTCAAATGTTATCTTACTTGTAATTATGTAACATACATCGTTTGCCTACAGCCATGTAGGTACCATCACCGACAGATACAGTACCATTTTTCGATCTTATTACTATAGAAATAAGGTTCTAAAGTGATACACCAGAAAGTCCAATTTATTAATTAAATCCTGCAATAATACAGTTACGATCCAGTCCCGATATGTTAAAACTGCAAAATGGTATTCTGATGAACCAGCGTCAAACACGTTTTGCTTGGTCCAAATGTCAAAAATCAGTTTATGACGTCACGCGATTCATTTATGTTTTTATTCAAAGTAAACTGAAAGTATAAGTTAATTACGAGAATAGGGGTTCAGATCTGTCGGCGACCGTAATAAGTTGTCACTCGACCAGAGGTGCAATTCTGCTAAATAAAACCTGCATTAATACAATTACAATCAAATTCCGATACGCTAAAACTCTCAAACGGTGTTTTTATGAACGTTAAACCAGCGTGAAACGCGCTCTGATTGGTCGAAACGTCATAAAATCCGTCCATGGCTGCATATCGCTTCGCTTTCAATCCAATCAAAGTAAAATTAAAGTTTACTTTAAATTCGAGAATTGAGGTTCTGGCGCCGATGAATCGTGCGCACGCACAAATACTGACGTATAAACACGGACTTCAAACAGTTCATGCGGTCACTTTGTGTTTAAATATTTTGGGTTTCCTAGTGTATGGAAAATATAAAGAAACTGGTCGAACAGGAACTTTGCCGATGTTGCACAATATAGTACATATTGTAGAAAATGTAAAAATCGTGTAACAATAAATTTTAAAAGAATTTGGCTTGTGGCAGAACACAATCTCTCTCAGCCTATACAATTCCTGTGGGGCTTAGCGGTCTCGGTCTACTAAAAAATCGTGAGCATAATATGTTTGTATATGAACAGCTAGCTGTTATTTGTATATTGTACTAGTACAATATACAAACATATTATGCTCACGATTTTTTAGTAGACCGAGACCGCTAAGCCCCACAGTAATTGTATAGGCTGAGAGAGATTGTGTTTTGCCAACAGTCTAACCGCAAAAGTCCGCAGTAACTACAATATCTCACGGAAACACTGTACTTTTTCCGGAATAAAAAGCATCTTATGTTTTAATCGAGAGCTTAAACTACAACCATATAGAATTTCATCGAAATACGTTCAGTAGTTTTTGCGTAAAAGAGTAACAAAAATCCATTCATTCTCACAAACTTTTACATTCATAATAGTGGTAGGATATACTACTTCTCGATAGCCTATAATTTAAGCTTGTTACAAAAACAATATATAAGGTTTGGTAAAATCAATTACGGACACTTCGGCCATAATATGATCTGCTTATATGAAAGACGTTTAAAAAGAAAAATAATATTGTCATACTCGAATTTTTTTTTTCTTTATATGGGTAAGTTTGCATTTTGCGAAGTATCACCCATACATGAGATGATTTTTTTAGTTTGAGTATGTCAATTATTTTTCTGTTTCGACGTCTTTACATAAGTAGTGGATCATGTGCCTAAGTATCCGTAATTGATTTTTGGAGACCTTATACATAAAACCTCCGTATATAATTACATATTTTAAAATCATCCAGACCAATAAGACGTTTTTATCTCGATTACACTCAATAAACAAATTAAATAAAGAAATTAATAGAAAAAAAGTAATTGTATCGTCGGTGAAGTAAAGCTGTTAATAGGCTGGCTGTTAATCTAGAACAAGTTGAGACGGTTCAGCCACTCATTGTGCTTTGTGAATTCCATTGTTCCACGGAACTTTGATGCGAATTCATTATTTTTATTAAATCTATTATTTAAAGCGCTTGTAATTATAAAATTGTAGTAAATTTTTGCTGCCATACTTTATTAACGGTTATTGAAAACTAGCAAAACTTGTTTGTTTGTATTTTATGTTTGAGTAATGTAATCATTTATGTTTGTGTATACGTGTAACAATTCGTATAAAATTATAGTTAGGATACAGGGGATTCTATTTGTTTAAAAATAGAAATAGTACATATTATGGAATATATTATTGACATTTAATATACTTTTGTTTTGTATATTTTTGTTCTGTATATCATTTTATGTATGTTTGAATAAATTAATTTGATTTGACTTTGAATAGGTAGTGTTATTTAATAGAATGTAAACAGTTCTGGGCCTCTAGTCAAGATGCATTGGATAATTTCGACGGGGATCTTCGAAATCAAAAATGTATGGGATTTGACATATTAAGTCATCGTTAAGTGTCACGTCGCTTGCGATACCTTATGTCAAATGCCATACATTCAGTTTTCGAATTTCGCCGTCGAAATTATCGAATGCATCTTGACTAGAAGCCCAGGATATAATAAATATGTATTACATCATACACAAATTGGATAACAATGTCTTAAAACATGTATTACTAATTATGTGTTTTAAACAAAAATAAATATAATAACTTTATTTTTTGTGAAAACTATAACACGGCTACATAAATTATATAGCCTGTGTCACCTGAGACATAATTGCGAATCTATAAAATACCTTATTAATTAAAATCGGATTGGTAGTATAAGCGCTACGGTGGAACAAACAAACATACATACATATTACATATACTGCCAAAATCATTACCCTTCATTTTGGCTTTGCCATAATTAGGTAAAAATTACAGAACTTCGAGCGACGCAATGTTATTGGACACTTAACTGTCTAGTAATTAATATAGCATAGACGTGTTATATTTTTAACAAACTTTATATCTAAGCTATAATTTTAAACTATTAAATCTAAACAGAGATATTTTGTTACTATAAAGTTCTCCAAAAACTCACTTCTACTTTGAAACACTATATCGTTGTCCTCATAATTTTATATTATAAAGTTGTACACAGTACAGGCTCTTGCTCGAGAAACTTTTAATATTGCTATATAAATATTTTTTCATAATTAAATTATAAATTAGATTTTTTAGAAGCCATTAAATAAAATTATAAGAAGATACAGCTCCTCTTTACAAGTGATATAAAACATTTAAAAATACCGTATCGTATTGTGCCGTAGATCACGTTTACTGCCCGTAATTGTGCTACGGCCTACGTCGTAGCCGTAGACTTACGGCGGCGTAGCTACGTAGCAAAGGAGTACACAGGCTGATCTTTGTTACACACGTCACACGTGTGTGTATTTCATTAAAATAAACATAATCCTACTAATATTATAAATGTAAATGTTTGAGAGGATGGATGGATGGATGTATGTATGAATGGATGGATGTTACTCTTTCACGCAAAAACTACTGAACGGATTTCGATGAACTTTGGTATGCTAGTAGTTTAAGCTCTGGATTAAAACATCAACAACACTCTAATTCGTACGCACAATTCTCGTAAAACGTTTTTTTGCTTCACGTATTACCTATAATGATGAATGAGGTGTAAAGTGATGATCACATTTTACTAGTGGTTGTATTAATATTGTCTCTTTAACTCACAACCATTAGGTAAAATTTTTAGTTTGTCAGTGGAACATTTTTCGTAGTTTCGAAGTTTTAAAAATTTTCACTGCATATCTTTCTTCATTAAACATTTTGGTCATTAGTTTTTAATTGGATGTCTTGGTAACATTACATACGATAAAATATGACACTCGCTGTTAACTTTGAGTTCATTATAGCGCGAGCGTTTGTAGTAACTGGAGACGACACTTGTTATATTGTACCTAATAACTCCCACACCGATCTCGGTGATGGTGGCCGGTTTCATTGAAACCAGGCCAGTTACGCAGGAGTAATTTTATAGTGCCCAAGTGTGTGCGCAGTACACAAGAGCACTCTCTCTTCCTTTTACTCTCGTAACCCAGTGGGACGGATGACCGACACGACTGGCGAGAGATCAGACGCAGGACCGACTTTTTACATGCCCATCCGACGCATGGATCATCTTTCTTGTCAGACAATCAGGTGATCAGCCTGCATTGTCCTAACCAAACTTGGAAACAACGTTTTTTGTTGTTCCCTTGTGGGAATCGAACCCACGACCTCCGAGTCGAGAGCCAATGCTCGAACCACTAGACCACGGAGGCTGTTATTGTACCTAATACTTGTATGTCAGTAGAGCTCTGCTACTAATATGATAGAAAAACTTAGTTTCAGCTTAAATGAACTAGAAACAATACTTTCTTTGTTCATTAAGCTCTTAAGTAAAAAAATAAAACACTTTTACCGAGTAATAAATTCCGATATAATTAGATACAACTAGAGGTCGCCCAGTGGTCAAACCTCGTCCATAATAATTCCTTTAAATATGGTTAAACTTTTTAAGAGTCCCTTTGCGACTTACAAAAAAAAGTATAATGTTGTGACAGATTGACAAACGTCAACGTGTAATAACGTGTATTTGATCAAACGCACAGTGATGTGTGTCAATAATCTGTAATAGTGTGTGCTGTTGTAATTTTATTAAATTTATGAATTTTAAGCATTATTAAAAAAATAATAGGTTTCTGCACACTTTTATTCACATTAACTTCAACTGTGCTAAATATCATACTCCGCCGTTCGCACAATTCTCGTGAAACTCGACTGAAATTTTTTGCTTCACGATTTTGTCGGTCTAGAACCTGTGTTGAAATAAATATTATTGGAAAAGTGTATATTTGGCATACATTTTCGGCCCCCCTAACATACATTTAAAACTATACACGTAAAACTTTAAATTAAGCTAACGAAATGCATAGTTTGGTGAACCATAACAACTTTGATCGTTGATAACTGGGCCCTGGATAGAGTGACAAAGGCTCAAGAACAGTTAGGGTTACCTAATGTTACTGAAGCAATCTAAAAGTTAACGCAACTATGTTGTAGTCATCTATGACCAGGAGTTGAAGTTTTATATTATTAGTACCTGGGAGAGAGTTCCAGTACATAGTATAATAAGAATAAGAAACATTTATTCCAAGTAATTGGTTACATACATGTCACATTTTTATAATTGATCATAATTTCGGCCCGTATCGGTATGGAATAATATTAGTAGGTAAGTACATATTTTCTAAAAAATATCGTATTAGTGAACTTTATAATATTATGTCAATTGTCATCGAAATTCCAGCAATAAATTAATTTCAAGCCTAGCAAACAATAAATAGAATGTCATATTATAGTACAATTTTAAAATACTTATATACTACTTTTGACAATTCTAATACATAGTAGAAAGTAGTAGGTACGGATATAAACAGATTGCAATAGGTACCGATTATTATTATATATGGATTATTTTATAAAAATTTTAAACGTATTACTGATTATTTTTTTAAATTAAATATCTTTATATTTAAAAATATAGAAAAAATCACGAAAATATTCATCTGACCGGGACGATTGAATTAAAAAATTATAGGTACATAGATTAGATACGTACTCGTATAACAAACTGCCGTTCGGACCAGAAACAAAATTGTTGACATATTATTGCACAACGCAAGAAAAAAAAAACATAAAAAATGCGCGGTTTCCCATGTATAGTGTCTAACTAGGTCGATTTTTCTTCCCTCAAAACCCCCTGAACACAAAATTTCATCGAAATACCTGACGTCGTTTTCGAGATTCTGATTATATTTATACAAAAATTGCTTGTTTAAAGTATAAGATAAGATTATAGCCCGTCGTTTTCAGCGTCTTTAAAATATGAAATTGTGATAGTTTAACTTTATGTTACTATACTTTTCTAAATGATGTAATAATTTTGTTAGTAGTTTAAATGGGACAAGAGACTCATATAATATATATTTATTTATTTTGCTTTTCAGGTCCAGAGTAACAAACATTTTGTATGGCACTTCACGCATCATCTGACAATAATAATATAGTAATTCTTACTATAACTATTGTATTATAATGAGTGAAATAAGTTATTATGTAAGCGAAACACGGGCAAAACTTCCTGTAAAACGGAATGCAATTATAAGTAGTTTAGAATAATTTACTAATAAGTTTTATAATAGTCTAGAAAGAATCTAGATTTTAGAATATCGCAAAGGATGTCAGAGGTAAATTTGCTTAGCGGTTAAGTGTCTACGAGACGGATGACCTCCCCCAATTAGTATTCAGACTTCAGGCGGCTACGAGCGTCTTGCTCTTATTTTATAGTGCTGGCGATTTTGTCCTCGTAGACAACTTTTAACACGGTAACCACACATTCTGTTAGAGTTAAAGGCTAAACTATTTTATTTTGTTATGTACTTTTTACGTAGATCATTAAGTTAAACTTTCGACTGTATCCTCCGTGGTCTAGTGGTTTAGACACAATCACAATCTCTAGATTGGCTCTCGACTCTGGTAGTCGTGGGTTCTGGTTTTCAAGTCTGTATATGAGTAGGACTATGCAGACTGATTATCTGAAGATCCGACAAATAAGATAATGGGAGTGGTAAAAATTCGTCAAAAAATAATTGTCGGCCATCCGTCCCAGTGGGGTAACAAGAGTGCTCTTGTGTAGGTACTGCACACACACACTTGGACTGACTGGTTTCAACGAAAGCTGCCGCCCCCATCGAACCGAAACTTCTATTTTTCACGTCTAAACTCATATCTGTAATATCTACTTTGTACTATGAACTCGGAACAGTTCTCATTAGTTATGCTACGAAGATAATATAAATTATTGATGATTATAAAATATCTATCATAAGAAGTATAAAACGAAGTTAAAAATAGTGCAAGTTACGGGCAAAGGGCACGTTAGTTTTTATATAAAACTAAGTTGTTTTGAAACGACTCTACTGATAATACCTAAGTGCTTATCCTCAGGCTTATGAGGATAATTACCCAATCAAGATCTCTTAATGTTAGTAAAAAGGTTCATTAATAGTGATTGTGATTACATGTAGAGCATTAAAAAAATTGCGGATATTATAATCAGTCAGTAGATTGTGTTTGTTTCATATTGTTTGTCTTAAGGTGCTGTGTCTCACCTGTAGCATTCGCGTGTAATGTAACGTTCCATATCCGAACATTACATAGGTGTAGGAGGGTAACCGAGTATTACAATGCGCACCTTGTAATTATCCCGTCCGCTAGGCGCTCAAAGTCGAATCTTTTTTTTTTTTTTTATGAAATATGGGGGCAAACGAGCAAACGGGTCACCTGATGGAAAGCAACTTCCGTCGCCCATGGACACTCGCAGCATCAGAAGAGCTGCAAGTGCGTTGCTGGCCTTTTAAGAGGGAATAGGGTAATAGGGGAGGGTAGGGAAGGGAATAGGGTAGGGGATTGGGCCTCCGGTAAACTCACTCACTCGGCGAAACACAGCGCAAACGCTGTTTCACGCCGGTTTTCTGTGAGCCCGTGGTATTTCTCCGGTCGAGCCGGCCCATTCGTGCCGAAGCATGGCTCTACCACGTAAGAATCTATAACGTTACATTATACGCGAATGCTCGTGGTGACCGTGAGTCAGGGAAGTAGTATTGTAATGTAATGCTCAAAGTCAAGTTTCTAACGTTACATTACACGCGAATGCTCCAGGCGAGGAAGCATCTTTATATGATTTACATGTAATTTTTACATCTGTAAGTCATTAACCTATGTTAATACAGGAAAATACCGTATTTTAACACTATTGTTAAAATACGCTATTTTCCTGTAATTTTTTATTACTTAAATAAGCCGTACAACACACGCTACTAATGTCACACGCTACTAATCTATACATATAAAATCCTTTGTCCTGAATGACTGACGGATCAACGCACAGCCTAAACCGCTGATCGTAGAGACCTGAAACTTGCAGGGCTTACTCTTTGTAATGCGTAGGGATCCGATAAGAAGGGATTTTTCGAAATTCGACTCCTAAGGGGGTGAAAAGGGGGAAAACAGTTTGTATGGGACGACGTGATTCCTTGGTCCAATCTACTTCATATTTTGCACAAACATTATGTAACAGAAGTGATGGAATTCGTGTATCATAGTTTATTGAAATTCGTCCTCTAACGGGAATAAAAAGAGAAATAAAGTTGTTTGGGAGCGATTTGCTTTAAATAAAGTTGATATAAATACTCCTTAGTGCTTTTGATTTAAAGCTCCCACTCACAAGCGATCGATCGATTTAGTTTTTACAATTTAAACATTTACTGGATTCGTAGTTGCAAGTAAATCGGTTTAGATGAAAATTGAATATAGTCTGAGATCCTAGGACCACCTTACTATACTTTTTATATGAAATTCGTATATATACGCGTAAATTTTATTCCAACTTTTGACCCCCACTGCAAAAACTAGCTGGTAGTTCTTACACTAATCATTTTATGTAATAGTTTGTCGTTAGCAATTTACTTTCAAATACGAATTAATTTCCAATTTGATCGAAGCAATCGATAGCCCGTGAGTGGGGAGCTTTATTTTTATTTTGACATAATATATTGTCATCATGTTGAAAAATAAATCTGACAAGTTTTTGATGAAAATCTTAAATATTTGCGAATGCTATATTATAAATGGGAAAGTGTGTGTCTGTTTGTCCGTCTTCCACGCCAAAACTACTGAACCGGTTGAAACGAAATTTGGTACACAAATATAGAGAGTATAGCCTGAAAAAGGATATAAGCTACTTTTTATCACAGGGAAATGTACTGTTCCTGTGGGATACTTTATTTACAGTTTCACGTAAAACTACTAAAACGATTATCATGAAATTTGGCACAAATATAAAGGAGACTAAGAGAGAAGGACATCGGCTACTTTTTATCTCGGAGAAATATACGGTTCCCGTAGGAAAATTTATTTACACTTTCACGTAAAAACTACTGAACCTATTATCATGGAACTTGCCATAGATATAAAGTAGACCACGAGGAAGAACATAGGCTACTTTTTATCGCGGTACGTATACGGTTCCCGTGGGTTACTGTACATACGCGGGACGAGCCGCGGGCATCAGCTATCTATACTAATATTATAAAGCTGAAGAGTTTTTTTGTTTGAACGCGCTAATCTATAGTAGCTATCAGGAACTACTGGTTCGAATTGAAAAATCCATTTATAGAGGAAGGATTTAGGTTATAAAGCATCACGCTGCGACCAATAGGAGTGAAGTATCAATGGAAAATGTGGGAAAAACGGGGAAAATTATTCATCTTTGAGGGCTTACGTTGTTTGATTGAACGCGCTGATCTCAGGAACTACTTAATCGAATTGAAAAATTATTTTTGTGTTAGATAGTCAGTCCTTCTGTTGAGAAAGGCTTTAAGCTATATAACATTACGCTGCGACCAATAGGAGCGAAGAATCAGTGGAAAATGTGGAAAAAACGAGGAAAATTATTCATCTTTGAGGGCTTACATTGTTTGTTTGAACGCGCTGATCTCAGGAACTGCTAAATCGAATTGAAAAATTATTTTTGTGTTGGATAGTCCATTTGTCGAGGAAGGCTTTCAGATATATAACGTTACGCTGCGACTAATAGGAGCGAAGCATCAGTAAGAATGTTGCAAAAACGGGGAAAATTATTCACATTTGAGCTTTATCTGAGGGCTTCCGTTGCGTGCGCTGCGTAAACGGCTCAAGTTACAAAAAAATATGTATGAAAGAATTATTTCTCTTTTTCTATGATCTAAAAAAATCTTTTAAGATTGACTTAAGTACTTGGTAACCTTTTTTATGGTAATCAAATTTAATCGAAATTGATGCATTATTGCGCCATCAGTTGACGCGGACGAAGTCGCGGGCAACAGCTAGTGTTGCTACAAAATGTATAGCCATATGAACAAAAGTTCTGATATCTCCGAAGTTTGCGCGTTTATGTTCATACATGATGTAGTAAATCTTTTTGTATTTAATGTAATTTAACTAATTATGTAGGTTTTTTACACAAATGTTGTAAAAAATATTTCAACTTTTTCGTGACTTCGAAATGCATTATTGTAATTATAAAACTCACGTATAAAATCCTAATTCTTTTTACTTTTATCCAGTTGTAATTCCTAATTATTTCCTAATTTACTTTAAAAAAAAAACGAAATTTTTACATGTAGCAAAATACCCAATTATGTAGCATGTTATCGTTCTGGGCGTAAATTCCACTAACAAGTGAATGGTTGTAGAAAGGAAATATAAACATAGGTATTAATTATTATAGCCTTCACTAATTAGTATAAATACAGGATAAATATTATAGCGAATATATCCTGATTTGCGTTATGACTACGACAAAGGCAGGTATGACATTGCTTACTTATGAACCATTATTTGTCATCATCATCATATTATACGTTAATACGTGAAAAGATGTGAAGCAAAAACTTTCAGTATAGTTTTACAAGAATTGTGCGAACGGAAGAGTATGATACTTGGCAAAGTTAAAGTTTGTATGGAGGAAGCTTTTTTTAAATATTAAGTGGTCTCTGCCTACCCCTACGGAAAAGAGGTAGTCTCTGCCTACCCCTACGGGAAAGAGGCGTGATTATATGTATGTATTTATGTATTAACACACACTTCCATGCGATTGATAGATATACAATACTAGATATTGCGCGCGACTTCGTGCGCGCAAAAGGAAATCCCGCGGTAACCGTATATTTTGCCGCGATAAAAAGTAGCCTATGTCCTTCCCCGTGGTCTAATCTATATCTGTACCAAATTTTATCAAAAGTAGTTTTTTCGTGAAAAGGTAACAAACATCCATCCATACATCCTTACAAACTTTTACATTTTTTATTAGTAGGATAGTAGGACGTGCATTGGATATTACGTAAAATTTGGTTTCAATAAAATAATAATATTATGAAGGTGCATATTATATAGGTAATAGGTATTATAGACATATTATATAATAGGTATTAGCTATCTACTACATACCTACACTCACGCATGTTCCATATTATAATGTGCGGATGCTTAATGCGATCCTGGGATACTTTTATGCGATTGATTAATCTAATCTATTTCAGGTGTGTATAATTGTATGGTAAACAATTATAGACCTTAACTTACAGCAAGCAAAGTCATTTCAGCATCGATTTTATGGAAAAAGGACGACTCGCTACGGAGTCAGGTACGTGACGTAGATCACTGGATATTGAGCATACAACGTTTATATGAACGTGGTAGAGCCATGCTTCGGCACGAATGGGCCGGCTCGACCGGAGAAATACCACGGGCTTACAGAAAACCGGCGTGAAACAGCGTTTGCGCTGTGTTTCGCCGAGTGAGTGAGTTTACCGGAGGCCCAATCCCCTACCCTATTCCCTTCCCTACCCTCCCCTATTACCCTATTTCCTCTTAAAAGGCCGGCAACGCACTTGCAGCTCTTCTGATGCTGCGAGTGTCCATGGGCGACGGAAGTTGCTTTCCATCAGGTGACCCGTTTGCTCGTTTGCCCCCATATTTCATAAAAAAAAAAAAAAAACCAAAGCGCACTCTGGAACAAAGCGAATTACAAAAAAAACATATTTTTAGTTCATAATAATATGCAGTTTTGAGGTTACTCTTATCTATTATCTATTTATATAAAAGAAAGTCGTGTTAGTTACACTTTTTATAACTCAAGAACGGGTAAACTGATTTGCCTGAAAATTGGTGAGGAAGTATCTTAAAACCAGGAGAAGGACATAGGATACTTTTTATCCCGTTCCCGTGGGAATCAAAATTCGAGCGCGGCTGGACCGGTTTGGCTAATTTTGGTCTTGAA
Source organism: Glaucopsyche alexis (assembly GCA_905404095.1). Classification (NCBI taxonomy): domain Eukaryota; kingdom Metazoa; phylum Arthropoda; class Insecta; order Lepidoptera; family Lycaenidae; genus Glaucopsyche; species Glaucopsyche alexis. The sequence goes on along the minus strand of FR990048.1, from coordinate 21,067,576 downwards.
ATAATTGTGGATTATCATTTAAACGGTGAGAAATATTAGAAAAGGTGTAGGTTGTAGGAGTAGGTGTAGCAGTGGTGTACTTATTTTTTCATTTTAGTTCATATTTAAGACAGAACAACGTGTGTTGGGACAGCTAGTCTATATCTATATATATAAAAGAAAGTCGTGTTAGTTACACCATTTATAACGGAACGGCTGAACCGATTTGGCTGAAAATTGGTAGGGAGGTATCTTAGAACCAGGAAAAGGACATAGGATACTATTTATCGCGGGAAAAAAAGTAGACTACGAGGAAGAACATAGGTTACTCTTTATTGCATAAAAATGTACGGTTCCCGTGGAATACAGTATTTACGCTTTTACGTAAAAACTACTTAACCGATCATCATGAAATTTGGCACAGATATAAAAAAGACTACGAGGAAGAACATAGGTAACTCTTTATTGCATAAAAATGTACGGTTCCTGTGGAATACTGTATTTACGCTTTTACGTAAAAACTACTTAACCGATCATCATGAAATTTGTCACAGATATAAAGTAGACTACGAGGAAGAACATAGGTTACTCTTTATTGCATAAAAATGTGCGGTTCCCGTGGAATACAGTATTTACGCTTTTACGTAAAAACTACTTAACCGATCATCATGAAATTTGGCACAGATATAAAAAAGACTACGAGGAAGAACATAGGTAACTCTTTATTGCATAAAAATGTACGGTTCCCGTGGAATACTGTATTTACGCTTTTACGTAAAAACTACTTAACCGATCATCATGAAATTTGGCACAGATATAAAGTAGACTACGAGGAAGAACATAGGTTACTCTTTATTGCATAAAAATGTACGGTTCCCGTGGAATACTGTATTTACGCTTTTACGTAACTTTTACCCGATCATCATGAAATTTGTTATAGATACAAAGTAGACCACGATATGTGGCATATTCACGGATCGGAAGACCATCTGCGTTATTTATTCTTGCACCTGATAATAAAACGAAAAATGTCGTCTATTACAAGATGCTTTACTGAAGATTGCAACCCATGCACCAAAATACATGGCCCATTTTAACAATCATTAAAATAATTGATTTCTTTTTAATTATGTCTATTATCCTAATGAGAAATTACACTTAATGAAATCCAAAATCTGCTTATTTATTGCCTCTAAGGCAGAACAAAGTTTGCCGGGTCAGCTAGTAATTATATAAAAGAAAGTCGTGTTAGTTACACCATTTATAACTCAAGAACGGCTGAACCGATTTGGCTAAAAATTGGTAGGAAGGTAGCTTAGAACCAGGAAAAGGACATAGGATACTATTTATCGCGGTAAAATGTACGGTTCCCGTGGAATACTGTATTTACGCTTTTACGTAAAAACTACTTAACCGATCATCATGAAATTTGGCACAGATATAAAGTAGACTACGAGGAATCACATAGATTACTCTTTATTGCATAAAAATGTACGGTTCCCGTGGAATACTGTATTTACGCTTTAACGTAACTACTTACCTGATCATCATGAAATTTTGTACAGATATAAAGTAGAGCACGGGAAAGGACATAGGCTACTTTTTACTGTAGAAAATGTACGGTTCCCGTGGAATATTGTATTTACGCTTTTACGTAAAAACTACTTAACCGATCATCATGAAATTTTACAAAGATATAAAGTAGAGCACGGGAAAGGACATAGGCTACTTTTTATTGCAGAAAATGTACGGCTCCCGTGGAATACTGTATTTACGCTTTTAGGTAAAAACTACTTAACCGATCATCATGAAATTTGGCACAGATATAAACTAGACCACTGGGAAGGACATAGGCTACTTTTTATCGTGGGAAATGTACGGTTCCTGTGGACAACTGTATTTACACTTTTACGTAAAACTACTTAAACGATCATCATGAAAATTGGCACAGACATAAAGTAGACTACGAGGAAGAGCATAGGCTACTACTTATAGCAGAAAAATATGTTTGGGGATTTAGGGATTTACAAATAATGTGATTTACACGACGATACTCAAAGGAAAATTTGAAGGTGAGGAAGTTCTCGTTCCGAAGATCCCGATGATCCCTACCGAATACCAATATGCCGTTTGAATTCAAACGACTTCACTTTTCGATCCGTCTTGCATTCGCCATGACCATTAATAAGTTACAAGGTCAATCCTTGAAAGTTTGTAGTCTGAATCTACAAAATCCATGTTTTTCACCTGGTCAATTATATGTGGCATATTCACGGATCGGAAGACCATCTGCGTTATTTATTCTTGCGCCTGATAATAAAACGAATAACCTAACCAAGAGCATGTCGGGATATGTCTAAGGAGGGTTCCGTAACTATAAACGCGTAATATGCTTTTTTTTAATTACTCCAAAAGTTACTGTCCGATTTGGTTCAGAATAATTTTCCTAAAGAGTTTTTATCATGATCTATCAGCACGAAAATTTGCAAGTTTCTATCTCCTTTAGTTTAAAAATGCTGGGGGGGGGACCAACTTACAAACTACTTTGGAGGCCGATTAATCGAAAATGGTCAACTTTATAAAAAAGTAACGTATAAAACCTTGCCTTTATTTTAAAAGACCTATTCTACGATACCCCACACGATAGGGTAGAGTGAAAAAATATTTTTCATCCCCACTTCACATGTATGGAGAGCCACCCCTAAAATATAAAATTATTATTTTTTTATGATCCCGAAATTGTGATCTATACACAATCTATAACTGCACCAAATTTCATCAATTTATATTCATAATTACAGGAGCTAGAGGCGCGGACATACAGACAGACAGACAGACAGACGGACAGAGCGAAACTATAAGGATTCCTTAAGTATTACGGAACCCTAAAAATGTCGTCTATTACAAGATGCTTTACTGAAGATTGCAACCCATGCAACAAAATACATGGCCCATTTTAACGATCATTAAAATAATTGATTTCTTTTTAATTATATCTATTATCCTAATGAAAAATTGCACTTAATGAAATCCAAAATCTTCTCATTTATTGCCTCTAAGGTAGAACAAAGTTTGCCGGGTCAGCTAGTATTATATAAAAGAAAGTCGTGTTAGTTACACTATTTATAACTCAAGAACGGCTGAACCGATTTGGCTAAAAATTGGTAGGAAGGTAGCTTAGAACCAGGAAAAGGACATAGGATACTATTTATCGCTGGAAAATGTACGGTTCCCGTGGAATACTGTATTTACGCTTTTACGTAAAAACTACTTAATCGATCATCATGAAATTTGGCACAGATATAAAGTAGACTACGAGGAAGAACATAGGTTACTCTTTATTGCATAAAAATGTACGGTTCCCGTGGAATACTGTATTTACGCTTTTACGTAACTACTTACCCGATCATCATGAAATTTGCTATAGATATAAAGTAGACCACGAGGAAGGACATAGGCTACTTTTTATTGCAAAAAATGTACGGTTCCCGTGGAAAATTGTATTTACACTTTTACGTAAAAACTACTTAACTGATCATCATGAAATTTTGCACAGATATAAAGTAGAGCACGGGAAAGGACATAGGCTACTTTTTATTGCAGAAAATGTACGGTTCCCGTGGAATAATGTATTTACGCTTTTACGTAAAAACTACTTAACCGATCATCATGAAATTTGGCACAGCTATAAAATAGACTACGAGGAAGATCATAAGTTACTCTTTATTGCATAAAAATGTACGGTTCCCGTGGAATACTGTATTTACGCTTTTACGAAACTACTTACCCGATCATCATGAAATTTGCTATAGATACAAAGTAGACCACGAGGAAGGACATATGCCACTTTTTATTGCAAGAAAATGTACGGTCCCTGTGGAATATTGTATTTACGCTTTTACGTAAAAACTACTTAACCGATCATCATGAAATTTTGCACAGATATAAAGTAGAGCACGGGAAAGGACATAGGCTACTTTTTATTGCAGAAAATGTACGGTTCCCGTGGAATAATGTATTGACGCTTTTACGTAAAAACTACTTAACCGATCATCATGAAATTTGGCACAGATATAAAGTAGACCACTGGGAAGGACATAGGCTATTTTTTATCGAAATTGGTAGGGAGGTAGCTTAGAACCAGGATAAGGACATAGGATACTATTTATCGCGGGAAAATGTACGGTTCCCGTGAAATACTGTATTTACGCTTTTACGTAACTACTTACCCGATCATCATGAAATTTGCTATAGATACAAAGTAGACCACGAGGAAGGACATAGGCTACTTTTTATTGCAAGAAAATGTACGGTTCCCGTGGAATATTGTATTTACGCTTTTACGTAAAAACTACTTAACCGATCATCATGAAATTTTGCACAGATATAAAGTAGAGCACGGGAAAGGACATAGGATACTTTTTATTGCAGAATAATATGTTTGGGGATTTAGTAAATAGGGGATTTAGGGATTTACAAATAACGTGATTTACGCGACGATACTCAAAGGAAAATTCGAAGGTGAGGAAGTTCTCATTCCGAAGATCCCGATGATCCCTACCGAATACCGATATGCCGTTTGAGTTCAAACGACTGCAATTTCCGATCCGTCTTGCATTCGCGCCATGACCATTAATAAGTCACAAGGCCAATCCTTGAAAGTTTGTGGTCTGAATCTACAAAATCCATGTTTTTCACCTGGTCAATTATATGTGGCATATTCACGGATCGGAAGACCATCTGCGTTATTTATTCTTGCGCCTGATAATAAAACGAAAAATGTCGTCTATTACAAGATGCTTTACTGAAGATTGCAACCCATGCACCAAAATACATGGCCCATTTTAACAATCATTAAAATAATTGATTTCTTTTTAATTATATCTATTATCCTAATGAAAAATTGCACTTAATGAAATCCAAAATCTGCTCATTTATTGCCTTTAAGGTAGAACAAAGTTTGCCGGGTCAGCTAGTTATATATTAGGTTGGGGAAAAAGTTTCTTCGCATTTTATATAAAAATTCAAAAGGTTTTTTTATAAAGTTTATTTACAAGTGACTAAAGTATATAGGTGCCATTTTGTTCGATAACTTTTTGCCATCTTGTTGGTAGGTACATGATCCCATTGCTATAAAATTTTTGGGGCTTCTGATGAAAAAACTGCGACAAGTGGTTTTGGCAGTCCTCTTGTGATGTCAACCTGACACTGCCTAAGGAATTCTGCAGCGACCGAAACAGGTGGAAATCTGAAGGTGCAAGGTCAGGACTATACGGCGGATGCATTAACACCTCCCAGCCAAACTCCCGTAATTTTTTCTGAGCGGCTAAAGATGTATGAGGTCTAGCGTTATCATGGTGAAAAACCACACCCCTTCTGTTGATTAATTCCGGCCGCTTTCTCTCAACTTCTTGCTTTAATCTCATCAGTTATTCGCAGTACAGTTCAGAATTGATGGTCCTGCCTGGCGGTAACAGCTCATAATGAATAATGCCCTTCCAATCCCACCACACACACAGCATCACCTTGTTGCGAGTTAACCCGGGTTTCGCCACAGTCTGTGAAGCCTGACCGGCCTTTGACCACGATCTTTTTCGCACGTTCTTGTCGTACGTGATCCACTTTTCATCACCAGTTATCAGCTTCTTCAAAAATGGTTCGGTTTCATTACGTCGTAATAAAGAATCACAAATGAGTACACGGTTCATTAGGTTTCTTTCAGTGAGCTCATGAGGCACCCAAATATCGAGCTTTTTTGTGTACCCAGCTGTTTTCAAATGCGCCAAAACCGTTTTGTGGTCAATCCCCAGTTCTTCAGCTACATCGTAACTACTAAAATGCCGATCTTGCTTCACTTTTTCAAAAATGGCAACAGTTTTGTCCGTAACAGGGCGACCAGAGCGACGTGCATCTTTGATATCAAAATTTCCGGATTGAAAACGCTTAAACCAAATTTGCGCTACTCTCACAGATACTGCATTAGGTCCATAAACATCACAATTTTTTTTCGCGGCTTGTGTTGCATTTTTACCTTTTTTGTAATAATATTTTAAAATGTATCGAAATTCTTCATAAGAATCACTCATTTTAACAATAAAAAAAAACAAATGAAAATCTCATATTTACCTAATTTGAATTTGGAATTGTCTTCTGTAAAATTAAAACTTTTTAATGATACCAAAATCAGCCAGATACAATTGGTATAGCCCAAGATATTTTATGACAAGTTCATACATACTATAATGCGAAAAGACTTTTTCCCCAACCTATTATATAAAAGAAAGTTGTGTTAGTTACACTATTTATAACTCAAGAACGGCTGAGCTGATTTGGCTGAAAATTGGTAGGGAGGTATCTTAAAACCAGGAAAAGGACATAGGATACTTTTTATCCCGTTCCAGAGGGACTCAATACTCAAGAACAGCTGGACCAATTTAGCTCATTTTGGTCTCGAGATAATTGCGGAAATGAGAAATATTGGAAAAGTTGTAGTTTGTAGATGTGTAGGTGTAGTAATTTTAGTTCATATTTAAGACAGAACAACGTGTGTCGGCACAGCTAGTCTGTATTAAAACGGTTTTTGTACCATGCGGCATGCCACGGATTAAACGGGAAAAGTTCAGGTGTGCCCGAGCCTGGCTCGAGCTAAAGCCTAAATGTTATTAAAACTTTGGGATGACATTAATGACATAAATGGCGGAATTTATGGCACAAGCGAGGTCCATGCCCTTTAATGTATTTTTGGACATGTGTTTATTAATACTACTATTTTAAAAGGCTTTAAAAATGGTAGTATTTAAGTTTAAACACAGTATTGTAGTATTCAAATTTAAACATTTGAAGATATTGCTTTAAAATTTTCAATACGTAAATTTATTTTTTTCCTCATTTATTTTGTAGGTAGGTATGAGTAATAATTTTTTATATATTTTTTATATTACGTATATATATTTTTTATTTACTCACCCAATATCCAAAGTTACGCAAGCCGGTCGCTCATCACAGTTTGGATCAATTAACTTCTCGATCAATTAAAATGTATCACAACATAGGCCTGGTGCACATATCACAGCACGGTACATCCGACTACACACAAAATAGTAGTAGTATGTGAAGTATAAAATTTGAGATTTAGTTAGGGGTGGCTCGCGATGAGGCCGCGGCTCGGGCGGTGGCGGATTGATATCACGCGTCTGCGCGTAGGCGTCAACCCTCCGAGACAGGCCCGGACTTCGAGATTATAGGAAAATTTGATCGAAGGGATAAAGGAAATGCGAACATTTCAGTCATTTGTTCAGAATTTTTTCTTTCGAAGGGCCTTCGCAGGCTCACTGAATTACATGTCAGGGTAGCGAGATAAGGAGCGCGCTAATTATTTTAATAAGTTTTGTTTTCCCTCTCTAATTACTAATTATTAATTCTTATATTATTATTTATAATTTATGGACTATGTTGTGTGAAAATAAATGGATTTTTATATCATTTTTATTTTAAGGCAGTTCTAGGCAGCAGCAGACGCAATACACGACGTCTCACGGCCAAATATTCTTTGTGTGAAATTGTATGATATAAATATTATAACGCACTACGCGGTAGCGAAATTACGCGACGCGGCACTCCGTTGCGGTAATAATAGTAGTGAAGTGTCCGTCGCGTCGCTCCCCTGTCGCTTAATGCGGTCTTACCTTTAATTTGTAATAAAACTCAAATTGATAGCTTACATATTTCCTGCCGGAAAACTATAAATTTCAAAGGTTAGTCGGTCATACAAAAGAAATAGTATGAGTAAACGTGGTTTAGTCATACTATTTCTTTTTGAAACATTAAGGTGTGGTGTCCAAATGAAGACGTGTAACCTGCGTAACAAAAGGTATTGTTAGTCTAATGTCCCTGTGATGTTTGACAAGTGACGTCATGTAATTTAATTAGCGTCATGTTATACTCATAGCGCAGACGCGAAAACTCTCTTATGAAAAAAGTCATGGTGTCAGTCATCAAGTCAAGGTGGGAGGATTTTTAGCGTCCACGACGGAGACCGCAAATCAATCAGGCTATATAGGACGCGATCGTGGCATTTGTTTAGTACTCTATATAAATTCATACTAAGCAGTGGCATCATCGCAAACATCAGTCTATTTTAAAGAGGCTTTTTATATATGCTTATTGCTCACCTGTTTCAGTTTCTCCAAACATGACATCTCTTGAGGTCAGGTCCTGTTCCAATTTATACTCATATTAAACCTTAGAATACGTCCCATAGAAATACGGAGGCTTCTCGAGTGTCCCCGACGAGTCCCGATGGTAGCCGACCGCCAACCTGTCTGAAGTTTAGCGACCACTATAAGGTGAACTTCTGCACCCCGTTATGTCACTTATCATCGGGTGCAAAGAGTGTGTTTTTATAGTGTTTCATATTCCAAACAACATTGGTGGTTTGTGAGACATGCGCTATTAAGACATCGATGAGGAATCTTATTTATTTACTATACTTTACACGCATGAAGAGAGAAAAGGAAAGCTTCGGTCGAGAGATTAAGTTCTATCCTTTTTTAGGGTTCCGTACCTTGAACGAAAAAAAAACGGAACCCTTATAGGATCTCTTTGTTGTGCGTCCGTCCGTCCGTCTGTCTGTCAAGACCCTTTTTCTCAGGAACGCGTGGAGGTATCAAGCTGAAATTTATATTAAATACTTAAGTCTACTGTCCCTTAGAGCTCTGAAAAAATCAAATTTCTAAGTCCACGCAATCAAAAGATACAGCCGGTAACGCCGTAAATTTCCGCAAATTTTCGACACGCAATGGAATCAAAACCTACAGGTTAAACCTCCGGTAAGCTTAGAATCTTGAAATTTGGCACGAAGCAACGTCTTATAGCACAGATAAAGGAAAACTTACAAAAACCGTAAATTTTTAGTTACATCACATAATAAAAATATTTTTAATAATTTTAAACTTACTACCCCTACTATGACTCGATTGTCGTGATGTCTGAACTATTACTTATATACCTACAGGTTTGTACGGAACCCTTGTAGGCGAATCCGACTCGCTCTTGGTCAGTTTTTATTTTTGAATACTCTGATATAACTTACTATTGTTATCATCAAATGAGTTACGAATAGGTGTAATGTCTATCATAATATTATAAGCAATTTTATTATTGTTATGCGAAGCGTGAGTTGTAAAGGTAAAATTTACTCTATTTCGTAATTACTAATTAGAATCCCTCGCCGCGTCTGTCTGTATGTACGCAATAATAATCTAAAAACTTCTGAACGGAATTTCATTAAATTTTCATTTATCATATTGTCATCTCTCACTTGGAAAATTTAGGTGTATAATTTGTTCAGGTTTTCTAGAAAGTGGTTAAAATATGACGATAATTATTGTTAAAGGTACCGTAAGCTCTCTGGGAGCTTTCATCGAAAACACTGTGTAATCCATTGGAGATAGGTACATATAACAAAACTATGTATGGTGGGGTTGTTTATCTTTTAAAGGTATACAAAAAAGTCCGCGATGGCATATTGTGTCTGAGTTTTAAGGATAGCTTACTATACCCAAGTTTAAAAAAATGATCACGTATAATTCAGAAGCTATTTGAAAATTAGATGTATACAGTATCCTTAACGTATCCCGCCCGCGCTCGTATTATAAGTACAATATCAGAATTACGAATTGACTATAAATAATAAAGATATCCTTTAAAAATTAGATTTATTATATACAATTTTATATCGAAATTTCACGCGGGCCTAGAGGCGGGCAAAAGCTAAAAAAAAGTATATAAATTAAAAAAATATACTAATCAACAGGTATACAAATAATATTTATCCTTTCTTACTAGTAAGAATAAAGCGAAATGTCTTCTCCAAAGTATTGCGTGCCAGGCAAATAAAGACGTTAAGTATATCTAAAAATTCTCCGAATGTAGTCTCCTTGGCCCTACTAGCATGTCTTTAAAATAAAGAATCTTTATAAAGTAGCGTTTTGTGCAATTTGAAGTTTGGAATGGTGCCATATAATAACGATGTTTACTGGACCAAAAAATCCAATTGAGTGGCTGGGGAATAAATCTTTTAAACTATTTTAAAATATCCAGAGAAGTGTAGGATGAACCGCCCAATAACTGACAAAATTCGTTGGCTTTTAAATTATTTAAGTATTAAAACATATCGAGTTATTTGAGTTATGTACGATTTTGCTATACCTAATTACATTATCTTTTGTTCCGATATTATAATAGGCAAGCGGACTGATTTTTTTTTATTACATAGATGAATAGTACTCTTAAATATGAGTAACTTCTCAGAAGAAACCGTATATCAAAAGTCAATATTTTCAAAGGTACAGCGATTTGTATACAAAATTTCTTCGAGTCTTTATACCAAAAAAAAATTTTTTTTTTTTGCGAAATTGGTAAACAAAACCTACATCATTAGTTTACTCACATCATATACAAAAACATTCATTATGGTAAGTATGAACTTAAACGCACAAATATCGGAGATATTTACAAATATATTCCTGCGGCCATATACTTCATATACTACTTCATACTACTTCATATTCAAGTGACGTCATGTGTATATCGATTTTAGTATGGAGCGTTTTTAGGAGGCTCGCGAAATTTTTTATACAAATCGCTGTACCTTTGAAAATATTGACTTTTGATATACGGTTTCTTCTGAGAAGTTACTCATATTTAAGAGTACTATTCATTTATGCAATAAAAAAAAATTTGTCCGATTGCCTATTAACTGTTGTCCATTTATTACCGAGGTGAATCATGTACATTATTTACAAAACTTGTTCGGTTAATGAGGTATATCCATGTCCCAAAATATAATTAGAACATGACTAATTTCGGAATTATTATTTTTAAACAAAAAATTAAACCGACTTCCAAAGTAAAAATACACAAAAAAGTATGGAATAAAACTTATTTTCTTAATAATTCCCCTTTTCAATTTGGCTAAAATTTTAACATTTTCTCTACTCAATCTTCTTAATTTTGAAGTCGGTACCAGCAAATATGAATGTGAGTTCTATAAAATATTGTAGGATATCGTTTGGGCTGGTAGCGACTTCAAAATTAAGAAGATTGAGTAGAGAAATAGTTAGAATTTTAGCCAAATTTAAAAGGGGAATTATTTAGAAAATAAGTTTTATTTCATACTATTTTGTGAATATTTACTTTGGAAGTCGGTTAAATTTTTTGTGTAAAAATAATTTTATTGTATGTTAGACCACAATTCCGCCGTCTGTGGACCGATTTTTTAAATTCTTTTTTTGATATAAAGGGTATAATCCCAAGCTGATCCCGTTTTGAAAAAGTGGTGACCAGATAATTTATCCATGAGGGATCGAGGGAACTCCATTTCCAAATGCATATCTTTAAAGACTGAGGAGTTCTGTTCGGTGCTTTTCTCGATTCCTCATGGATCGCATCATCAGGTTTCCACTTTAGTGACTAAAGGACTAATTTAGAATTATAAACTATACAATTACAAAATAATTTTGCAAATACATAAATAGCAGAGTAATGTTCAAAGATGTCATGGGATACTCATCCCAACTTACCTGTCCGGTAGTTGTGGTATAGTATACGGGTATGCGACCCCGGCTTCCCTAGCTATTACTGTCCTATCCCTTGCCCTCCTGGGCGGTAATATCCTACATTTCCTATTTCCCACTCTAACAATCTTCCTTTCCACACCACCTATCCTTCCTTTACCCTATTCCTACCCTCTCCACCAATCCGTGGAAACGCAACGGATAATCATAAAAATAATTTAATTATCCAAAATGGCGGCGATGTGGTTCACCACCCATCACGTCTCGTTTCTCGCGGAGGTGAAAAGCGGACCATGTAGAGCCGCTTCGCTACGTTGAATGTAAGATGAGGAATGGACGGTGGGAATGAAAGTGAACGAAGCGAAAGGAGTATGTAAGGATCGTAGAAAGTGGCAAAAAGTGGTCTCTGCCTACCCCTTTACGGGAAAAAGGCGTGATTATATGTATGTATGTATGTATGTTCAAAGATATCCATGTCGGTGTAAAATACTATGAGTGTCTAATATACCTTTTATACCATCATAATGTGATCATGCATGGTGTGATGATGGTGGTGATGATGATGATTTTCTGATTGACATAGAGGCATATGCTTGCAGTTGTTTAAACAACGCCGAAATCCCCAAACATGTATCTATAAGGAGTCAGGAGTTCTGTTCTGTACTTTTGGATCCAGGGTATACCTTGGAGCAAAATCTTACTTTTTGGTAACATATGCTTGGATTACTGTAGAAAAACTCAAAATCACTATATATATGTCCATATAAATTTCGAGGGGTTTCCTCGATTCCTCATGGATCCCATCATCAGGTTACCACTTTTTAGGGTTCCGTAATACTTAAGGAACCCTTATAGTTTCGCTCTGTCCGTCTGTCTGTCTGTCTGTCTGTCTGTCTGTCTGTCTGTCTGTCTGTCTGTCTGTCCGCGCCTCTAGCTCCTGTAATTATGAATATAAATTGATGAAATTTGGTACAGTTATAGATTGTGTATAGATCACGGTTTCGGGATTATAAAAAAATAATAATGTTATATTTTAGGGGTGGCTCTCCATACATGTGAAGTGGGGATGAAAAATATTTTTTCACTCTACCCCATCGTGTGGGGTATCGTAGAATAGGTCTTTTAAAATAAAGGCAAGGTTTCATACGTTACTTTTTTATAAAGTTGACCATTTTCGAGTAATCGGCCTCCAAAGTAGTTTGTAAGTTGGTCCCCCCCCTAGCATTTTTAAACTATAGGAGATAGAAACTTGAAAATTTCCATGCTGATAGATCATGCTAAAAACTCTTTAGGAAAACTATTGTGAACCAAATCGGACAGTAACTTTTGGAGTAATTAAAAAAAAAGCATATTACGCGTTTATAGTTACGGAACCCTCCTTAGACATGTCCTGACATGCTCTTGGTTAGGTTAGGTTATTTGAAAATGGGACCAACCTCGAATAATAAATAACCTTTACATCAAAAAAAGAATTTTGAAAATCGGTTCACAGGCGGCGAAGCAATCGGCGAACATACAAAAAAAACACATACAGCCGAACGTATAACCGCCTCCTTTTTTTGTAAGTCGGTTAAAAACCTATTATTTACCGTAAATAGTAGGTTTTATATAAATAATACTAAATAGTATTTTGTATTCTTTAGTCTTTACCTTAGCTCCGCTGCTCTATCGTCCGATGGTCTGTAGAATAAATAATAATTAATTTACAATTTCATTGAAATACAAAGGACTTGAAGCGGGTCATCCACCCACACGATTCATCAAAATTGAGTTCATATGATAAGGTCCTAAAGATTATATTCCAAATGGTACTGCCAAAGGGATGCACGCTTCGTGAATAGTGATCGTTTATTCGAACAGTGTGCATTGTAAAATGGTGGTGTCTTGTGCAAAATTATAATAAAAATTAAATAATGAATTTCAACATTTGCCTTGTCCTAATAGTGATGTGTGAACTGCATTATGTGGATAGTTTGAAAGCTGGTGATGTAGGTGTTTGTGTTGTGAAAAGCAGGTAAATACTTTATAGTAGTTACATTAGTACTTTGTATGGGATCTAGATCGTAATAACCATATTTATTCTATATCTTATTTATTACTAATTCTATATATTAGTTATCTAAGTTACTGTATCTATCTTGATCACATTAGACCTAGAATCCACAGTTTGAGCCTATAAGTAGGTAGTAGAACATTATCAAAAACCTTGTATAGTGTATGCCTATAGGCTTTTTTTTTCACTAACCCGGTTCGGCACTAGACTGACGCCGCTGACATTTGCCGTTGCCGGGTCACTAAGTAAAAAAAACACCGAAGTGAAAAAACAGCCTACCTAGGTCTTATAAAAATGTGAACTTTTATTAGGCGCGTTCGTAATGTCCATTGAATATAGTTTTTATTTTAATAAAATTAAATCTACTTTGGATTTTTACAAATTTCAGTGAACGGAAGAGCCGGGTGAAAACTTACAATGTAGCAATTAACAAAATGTGCGGCAAGCGAAAATGTGTGGTCAGACGGACAAAGAAAGAGGTAAGTTATTTTACAAGTATTTAGAGTTATTACTTTCTCATAATGTAAATATAGATAGTTACAAATTACAACACAGACTAGAAAATATATTTATATACTTACGTACATTTTGAAGTCCCCCTAAACGGCCTACAAATTTCCACACAATCGTGGACACTCCGTATACTTATATGATAGTAGTGCAATAAAAACGACAACTAACTATGCAGCTGTTTGTCTGTTCGTCTTTCTTTTATCTGTGGTTACAAGCATTAAAGTGTAACAAGTACTTGTAACTCTACCAATTTAGGTTGTTTAGATTCGCGCCATATTTTAAACTTTATATTCGCATTTCATTTTTGTCAAACAAAAGGGTTATCTGACAAAAAAAAATTGACAAAAATATTTAAAAAAGTAAGGAGAACACTAAAAACGACAATTGAATTTATCCATACTGACTGTAATGATCAAAATTATCCAAATCGGTCCAACCGCTCTCAAGTTTTAGTGAGGTAAAGGAAATGCAATCAATTTTTATATACGAGTATTTATACTACATGTAGATGTTACCCGCGATTTCGTGCGCTCAAAAGTTAATTTCGCAGAAACCGTACATTTCTCCGCGATAAAAAGTAGCCTATGTTCTTCCCCTTGGTCTACTCTACATCTGTGCCAAATTTCGTCAAAATCGGTCGAGTAGTTTCGAAGTCTATTCAATGCAAACAAACAAACTTTTCCTTTTTAATATATTATATAAGTATAAGTATAGATAAAAGAAGAAGAAGATGATATATAATTTATATAGCATACTGTAGAATTTAGCAATTAGGCACGTTGATATTATTATTATAGTTCAGTAACCATCCGTCACAAATAAGATCCGCCATTGTTTCTTGTCACATTGCCACATCAGAAAATTTTGTTGCCATTTTCTCCGGAATTTTCCTAAATTACTGAGAATGGTCCAAACTAGGGAAAGGTTTAATTCCCAGGATCATTAACAGTGTTTTATGACCAAGGAAGTCCAAAATAATTGTCACTAATTATTATACAACAACATTTATTTTTACATCTTTTAGCTTAAGATTTTTCTCGTTGTACCGTAATATACTTTTTTGATATTTTATATATTTTTATTTTCAGAATTACATAGTAACACGAAAGAATAACGTGTGCTGTAAAGGCTGGGAGTACAATGGGAAAGACGACTCGTGCACTCCTCTCTGCAGCACGGGCTGCATCGGCGGTCGCTGCACCGGCCCGGAGGTGTGCCAGTGTGACCCACCGATGACCCACCATCCCGACCACAAGAACACGTGCGTCATGCCCACCTGTGACCCACCCTGCGTCAACGCCGACTGCCACAACGACACCTGCCAATGTCATCAGAACTATCAACAGTTCAACGCGACTCACTGCTACCAATGTTCTCCAGGGTACACTGTTAACGGGCTCATGGAGTGCGTCCCAAATTGCGAGAAATGCGCAAACGGAGCATGCACGGCACCGAATGTATGCACGTGTGATATAGGCTACGAACTAGTGAACGGTGCATGCGAACCGATCTGTGCATGTGTCAATGCCAAATGCATCGCGCCGAACACGTGCGAATGTTTGGACGGTTTCGTGAAATATGGTAACGATTGTGTGCCGTGCGTAAATGGAAGAATAAACAAAATTAATGAATGTGAATGTTTTGAGGGGTATACGAGAGATGGTAGCACATGCCAGCCACTTTGTGCAACAGAATGTATTAATGGTTACTGTTCCGCACCGGATACTTGCTCCTGTAGCGATGGGTTCGTGATGAATGTGACGAGCAAGAAATGCATCACACCGTGCCCTAGTAACTGCAAATTATGCGACGAAAATGGCACCTGTATTTTGGACTGCGTTCCGGACAAGTGAGTATTCTTGGAGTAATTAAAGCATGGTTAAAAAGTTAGAGCATAATTAGTGTTCGCAAACTTTATAACTTCGTATCTTTAGCTTTTTCAAATAATTAGAGACCGTGAAGCTTTAAAGATAAAGAAAATACGAACTCAACCCACGCGCCACGGCCATGTTATTTGAGTAAATAATATTTATTTTTCCTTTTTTGAGTTCAGTACCCAAAGAGTAAAAACGGGACCCTATTACATTACTGAGACTTGGCTGTCGGTCCGTCCGTCTGTCCGCGTTTTACCAGGCTGCACCTTGTTAACCGTGATAGCTAGACAGAACCGTGATAGTGAGATTTTCACAGATGATAATATATTTATGTTGTCACTATACGCCTCTTGGCTATCGCTAGTGGAGCGGCGCGCGGCACGGGCGTCAGTGGCGGCAGTACATTCTGTTCTTCGTACCACACGATCTAGGTTCACCTGTAAAACAATCAGTTCCTATTGGAAAGAAAACAGGAAGATCGGGAAAATGCACAAAAAATGTACAAACATATTGAATACACAAACAGGAATTGCAAAACAAAATATACAGTACTCAATATTCATTACTGTGATACTGGTATTCGATGTTTCAATAAGTAAGACACGCACTAAAACCAGCACAAAAAGTATCGAAATTAACATGCAGATTATTAATCATGTTTAAATCTTATCTCGCATGAACATTTTTAAAATATCACGTGCAAGTTATTTTTAATTTCACTGTTTCATTGTGTATAATAAATTGTAGATGAAAAATCGATGAAATAAAAAATAACTAATTAAATAATAAAAATATTATCAGTTCAATATTTTAGAACAATACTTATTCCTTTAATATAATTATACATCCCACCAAAAACATTTTCATATAAAGTGATGCCAAGATCGCACTGTCAAAAAGTTATCAAATCGGATGTAAAACCAAGCTTCTGACTCTACACGCCTTAACTCTACAAGCGTAACTTCACAAACTCTACGTGAATTTGAAGAAATTGCTTCTTACCTATGGCTTTGGAATTTTGTGCCCTATAATTTTTAATTACTCGTAGTTGAACATCAATTTATTAGTTATACGATGATCTTACAAATAAATAAATACACAGTAAAAATTGTATACAATGAATTTGAAAGAATATTATTTCGACACAGATTTTCCGCGAAAAATGTCTGCGTAAATATTCTGGAATCCACACTGAACAAAACAGTTTGGCTCATAATATTGATTGAATACTGTTTTATTTTGTTAAAGTAAACAATCATCAAAAAGTGCAGTGACTTTTGCGAATCATATATTCACTTCTATGAGAAAAACGACCTCGAGTTGCCGCCGTCAACCGACCGATGGCGTTACCTTAGCTTCGCCACGATATATTAGGTTGGGGAAAAAGTTTCTTCGCATTTTATATAAAAATTCAAAAGGTTTTTTTATAAAGTTTATTTACAAGTGACTAAAGTATATAGGTGCCATTTTGTTCGATAACTTTTTGCCATCTTGTTGGTAGGTACATGATCCCATTGTTATAAAATTTTTGGGGCTTCTGATGAAAAAACTGCGACAAGTGGTTTTGGCAGTCCTCTTGTGATGTCAACCTGACACTGCCTAAGGAATTCTGTAGCGACCGAAACAGGTGGAAATCTGAAGGTGCAAGGTCAGGACTATTCGGCGGATGCATTAACACCTCCCAGCCAAACTCCCGTAATTTTTTCTGAGTGGCTAAAGATGTGTGAGGTCTAGCGTTATCATGGTGAAAAACCACATCCCTTCTGTTGATTAATTCCGGCCGCTTTCTCTCAACTTCTTGCTTTAATCTCATCAGTTGTTCGCAGTACAGTTCAGAATTGATGGTCCTGCCTGGCGGTAACAGCTCATAATGAATAATGCCCTTCCAATCCCACCACACACACAGCATCACCTTGTTGCGAGTTAACCCGGGTTTCGCCACAGTCTGTGAAGCCTGACCGGCCTTTGACCACGATCTTTTTCGCACGTTCTTGTCGTACGTGATCCACTTTTCATCACCAGTTATCAGCTTCTTCAAAAATGGTTCGGTTTCATTACATCGTAATAAAGAATCACAAATGAGTACACGGTTCATTAGGTTTCTTTCAGTGAGCTCATGAGGCACCCAAATATCGAGCTTTTTTGTGTACCCAGCTTTTTTCAAATGCGCCAAAACCGTTTTGTGGTCAATCCCCAGTTCTTCAGCTACATCGTAACTACTAATATGCCGATCTTGCTCCACTTTTTCAAAAATGGCAACAGTTTTGTCCGTAACAGGGCGACCAGAGCGACGTGCATCTTTGATATCAAAATTTCCGGATTGAAAACACTTAAACCAAATTTGCACTACTCTCACAGATACTGCATTAGGTCCATAAACATCACAAATTTTTTTCGCGGCTTGTGTTGCATTTTTACCTTTTTTGTAATAAAATTTTAAAATGTATCGAAATTCTTCATAAGAATCACTCATTTTAACAATAAGAAAACCAAATGAAAATCTCAAATTTACCTAATTTGAATTTGGAATTGTCTTCTGTAAAATTAAAACTTTTTAATGATACCAAAATCAGCCAGATACAATTAGTAGGTATAGCCCAAGATATTTTATGACAAGTTCATACATACTATAATGCGAAAAGACTTTTTCCCCAACCTATTAATATAAGAGGCCTATGTCAACGAATGCTAAAAACAGAATAAAACAATATTAATTAAGGGGGCTCTTTTGCCATCACACAAATTCTTTTGCCATTTTTCAATCAATATTAATTGCCGCGACAAGTAGATGCTTAAAATTGTTACGGGGTGTTTAGAAGGAAACACAAGACTGTAACAAAATTAATATATTGAAAATTTAAAATGACTAGATAGGGGCGTGGGTCGGTTAGCCGGCAAAGTCTGGTTCAGCCCTGGGCGGTGGAGGTGTAGTATTGGGATAACTGGCACACGGCACTTAGCTGATCGAAGGCTGTCAGGTGTATCCCACGGTCTGCGAGGTCCGGTGACGAGGGTCCGACAACTCTAACGGCCAAGCTCAGACCGACAGTCCTTGGTATGCTGTGTGGCTTGGGATTGTCCAGACCGGAACAATGGTATCTGGTCGGATCAGGTGTAGTCCATACAGGAACTGTTCCAGCCGGAACTCAGAAACCCTGGAACGGTAAGTCCATATATGCAGAGCTTGCTTCAGGCACCGTGGCCTTGATCCCGAATCCTCGAAATCAGGGCCATGGGTCCCTTACAGTTTTATAAAAATAGGTATTAAGCGTACGTTAAAAAATAATTAAAGGGTTTACAATGCAAAAATTAAATGATGTAAAAAAAAAAGTTTGACAGGTTACAATTTACAACACGCATAAACATAAAAAATATAAAACTAGGCGTAATTACAAGAATGCGTGTTGGTAAAACAGGCCCACCATGATATTAGCATCTAATAAGTTAAACGGGGAACCTCCACGTGTTCCATAAATCAATTTTGACAATTACCTACAATTTGATGTAAAATCAATTTGGAAAAGAACAATATAACAAACTACACAATTATAAGAGTTACACGACACAGATACACAGACTCACCGTGAAGACGGGTTTAAAATATATAAAATAACTACTTGAACTTAGAAACGTGGAATTTTAAAGCAACCACACTCAATTTTAGATGTCCAAAAAAAGAGTTATGAAAAAGGCTATGACAATCGCGCGTCAGGCTTATATACCCGACCAAAAAAATATATTTTTTTAAATTACATTGACTACACAGCTAAGACTTTTTGCCACAGTAGAAATATATTGAGTTATTTAGAATGATAACCTAATAACGCAAAACTGGTGTATTTAAGTTGTTTAAAAAAAGATTATGATGTTTAGATTTAAAAAGAATTAGATTCAAATCGATAAGTCGATAACTATTGAATTCATAACCGTAGTTACCACCATATACCATAGATGGCGTTGAGAATGTCGACTTGAACCCATAGCCGTAGTTACCACCACATACCATAGATGGCGTTGGGTGTATCGTTTTCAACGAAATTTAATTAAATAAAATGTAACTACGTTACATATCCCCCCCTGTTACCGAAGGATTTTTGCCTGCTGCCAGGAAAAAATCCTGAAACAACTACAAAACAGACAAAAGAAAAGAAAATATTGGTTGGGGTAAAAAAAACTTAAAAAAAGAAGGTTTAAAGAAAAAATTACGACAGTGGAAGTTAAATGCTAGTCTTGTGTCAACGCGCAACAACCGACAACCTTTCATACATCGTTCACACTATATTCATACATCACATACATACATCCACTTGCATTTTGCAACTCGGACACAACATAATGATCCGAGACGCCCTAACATACGAGTATTGTATTCCATAAAGAGGAAAAAACAACACCAGTCTAAGATATTAAAGTTCTTAGCTATATCGTTATTATAAAAGGATAACGAACAGCGTCTGAGTAAAGCGCGAATCTACTAGCCTTCCTACAACAGCTGACCCATTATTTTGATAAGATGGGAAGCTTAAGGTCCTTCAAATGCCAGGCACCAAGGTCTTTACCTTGCATGTCTTGCAGGACATAAACTAAAGGAGAACGTTTACCTACAATTTTACATTTTATAAATTTAGGAGCCAACTTTTTGCTAAAATGTTTCTCCTTATCACTTAGAAAGTAAGTTCTCTTAAAAACGACATCACCAACGTTAAATTCCGCAGGCTTACGTCTCAAATTATATTGAGCAGTGCTCTTAACATGAGCTTGCCAGAGACGCATCTGAACGCTATCGAAAATAGAAGACATACACCCTAAATTTTCCGCGTAGGCGTCACGAGGCGAAAACACAAGGTCTTTAATACTATCTGTATCTAAGTAGTGAGTACCGCAAGACACTAGTTCCCTACCATACACCAAGAAAGATGGTGTAAAGCCGGTTGCCTCATTCACCGAGTTGTTGATGGCGAATTGTATTTCGGGTATATGTACATCCCATGACCTATGGTCTTCTTCTACGTAGGTCGAAATACAAGTGATAATGGTCCTATTATAGCGTTCGACCGTATTCACCTGGGGGGTATAACGCGGTGTTAAATAAACTTTAGGTATATTATATTTTTTGAAAAGTCTATTGGTCTCGTTACTAATGAACTGAGGACCGTTATCCATTAAAATAGTTTGTGGAACACCGTGCACTAAGAAAACACTATCTTCTAAAATTTTAATTATAATATCGGATGTAGCACGTTTCATAGGAAAAATAAGACAAAATTTAGAAAAACAACAAGTCACAACTAAAATAAAATTATTACGTTTTCTAGTAGTAGGTAAAGGTCCCATAATATCAACCGAGATGACTTGAAATGGTCGTGAACAGTCTTTAGGACGACCCATTTCACCTTAAACTTTATGATTTTGAGACTTATATTGTAGGCATTTAGAACATTTAGAAATGTAAGTGACGACATCGCGATACATATTAGGCCAAAAGTAATTAAGTGCGAGCCGCCTATAAGTTTTAAAAATTCCCATGTGACCAGCAGTGGGCTCATCATGGTTAGCGCGAATAATTTCCTCACGATAATCTTTAGGAACTACCTCTTTCCAAGAAAATTCAGAAGTTAAATTATGTTTATTTTTAGAAAGCCTAAATAATCTACTGTCTTTAATAGTAAAATTTGGAAAAGAAGATGGCGTATTATGGCAACCGTTAAAAATATTAAGATACCAGGTATCAGCGCCGGTATAGTTTGTCCAACTACAAATTGCGTTCACGTTAACCGCACGAGATAAAGCGTCCGGTATAACGTTGTCACAGCCCTTCCTATGTTTAATTTCAAAATTAAACTCGGATAGTCTGACACACCAGCGAGCTAACCTACCAGTGGGGTTGGACAAAGACAGGAACCACTTAAGCGCGCTGTGATCGGTATAAACCGTAAACTTTTTACCGTTCTCAAGGTAACAACGCCAGTGTTCTAAAGCAACCAAAACTGCTAACGTCTCACGCTCAGTAATCCCGTAGACTTTCTCCTGTTTAGTCAAGGAGCGACTCATGTACGCGACAGGATGTTCTTTCCCTTCGAACTTCTGGGTGAGCATGGCCCCAATACCATAGCTACTGGCATCCGTATGAACCTCGAAGGGTTCATTGTAGTCGGGACAGCGCAGTACTGGCGCGGAGACCAAACTCTCCTTCAGTTTGTTGAACGCCGAGTCCGCCTCTGAAGTCCACTCAAAAGGAGGGGCATTCTTACGTGTAGACGTCAACTTATTTAAAGGCCCTGCCAGAGTACTGAAATTAGGCACAAACCTTCTGTACCAGGTGGCAGTGCCAAGAAAGCGTTTAACACTTTTCCTACAAGTAGGCGTGGGAAAATTTACAATCGCGGCTACCTTATCAGGATCAGTACGGAGACCGTTACCGTCGATTAAATAACCTAAATATTTAAGTTGAGGCCGAAAAAATTTACACTTTTCAAACTTAACAGTTAAATTTGCCTCTTTGAGGACTTGAAGAACCCTCAAAAGAGTAGCTACATGTTCATTAAAATCCTCACTAATAATAACAATATCATCCAAATAGCAAAAAGTTTTATGACCAAAATTACCAAACAAAGCATCTACTAAACGCTGCTGCGTAGCAGGTGCGTTCGTCAAACCGAAAGCCATACGTTTAAAACGAAACATTCCGCGACCAGGAACATAAAAAGCAGTCTTATCACGATCAGACTCGTTAATAGCTGTCTGCCAAAAGCTGTTAGAAAGGTCGATAGTACTTAAATAACGAGCGTCGTGTAAGCTGTCCAAAATCTCGGAAATGTACGGTAAACTATAAGCGTCTTTTTTAGTTACTGAATTTAATTTACGACTATCCAAACAAAATCTAAATTCACCTGTTTTCTTCTTGGGCACAACCAATACAGGAGAGCTCCAAGCAGATTGGCACGGCTCGATGACGTCCATAGACAACATTTCGTCAACCTGTTCAACTAAAATACGTTGTTTTTCCGGCGACATCCTATAATAACGTTGACGTATAGGTAACGCATCGCCCGTATCAATTTTATGAGTAATAAGTGAAGTTAAACCTAAACCTTTCTCTTCAAAAGAAATAGAACGAAATTGTTTAATTATATCATCGGCTATTGAGCGCTCAGACGAACTTAAATGTTCGTAGCCGTTAATAGCCGGCTGGGTCACCTGATGAGAAGTGATTGGATCGCTAGCCGTACTAGAATTAATTGAATTTAAATATTTAGGACAAAGTTTGAAAATACGCCAAAAGTCAATACCTAAAATGAGGTCATAAGTAACCTGAGGTACTATGTATACTTTTAAAATATGAAATTGATCTTCAAAATGAATTGGTAAATTTATATAGCCTATAGACTTTAAACATTGACCGCCCGCAGCAAAAATTGAAATATTATTATCGTCATTATTGAGAGGATAACCTAACTCAATAATATTTAAATGAGAATTATTACCTAACAAAGAAATGCAAGAACCAGAGTCTAAAAGACCGCGCATGCTAAAAGAGTCTATATGTATATTGACATAAGGTCGAGAATCTAAATTATTGTTATCAATACATCGGACCGTATTAATTGTATAGAATTTGAAAAAAGTACCTACGGTTTTAACCCATTGTTTCCGATCCTCAAGGTCGGTATGGTTAGGTATAACACGATCCGATAAGACTAGTTTTTTGAATGAGTAGATTTACTACGACAGCGGATGCAGTCTGGCCGTCGTACGCCAGGGTTGCCGCAGCCGAAACAAAATATCTTGGATTTATCAGCTGTGCACTCATAGTAGCTGTGCGAGTTAACCCTACAACGTAAACAAAATTTAGGATTATTTGTTTGCAAACTATTAACCTGATTATGGGATTGTTTATAAGCGAAGTTATTATTATTATTAGAATTATTATTAGAAAAATTATTATTATTGGAAAAATTATTAAATTACGAAAAGGCCTAAAAGTTTTATTAAAGTTTTGTTTGTTATCGGATTTATTATTATTAAAATTATAAGCTAAGTCAGGCGCTAAGGTATCCGACGTTACCTTAGGCGGTTCGTGATATAAGGTCAGTCGAGACTGAATGTCCTCATAATTTTTGCAAAGAGACTTAAGTTGCTCAATAGTGACAACCGTAGGTGAAGAAGCTAAGATGTTTGCATAGCAAGGTTTAATGTTATGTAATAAGATTTCTATTTTCTCACTCTCTGGGACAGGCTTAACAAGACGGTTGAACATTCCTTCCATAATAGCAACGTAAATGGTAATGGTCTCCTTTTCGCCCTGAGTCCTATTACGAATCTCTGACATGAACCTATAATCAAAACTCGGTTTGTCGAAGTCACTATATAAAAGATTTAAAAGTTCCGACCAACTCTTAATATTTTGATGAATGCTTCTGTACCAGTGTAAAGCATCACCAGTAAAAAGGTCAAAAGCATGAGAAAGAATCTTCGAATCACTAATGTTATGCTGTGTGCAATACTCATTCACCCTGGTTATAAACGCGCGGACACAAGACTTGCCATCAAACTTAATTTTATATAAATCAGCCAAATTATTTTTTTCACACTGTACCGTAATATTTAAAGGAGGTATAGGTGCTGCAGCAGGAGCTGGCAACACAGAATTACTACTAGACCCCTTCAATTGGTGTAATAAACCTAAATAATTTTGAAGTTTTTGTAAACAAGAATTATATTGTTCGGCAAAAGGTTCAATATTATCGGATGAAATTCTATTAATTCTATACTCGATGTGGTTTAAGTTATTTTCAGCTCTAAGCAACGAGTTACCGTCAGAGTGAGAATCCAACTGTGATTTAACTTTTGTCAGGGTTTCCTCAATTCCTAACAAATCATCTTTTATGGGAAGACAGGAGTCTAAGATGTCCTCCGACGGGTAAAGCTCAACTAATTTTAGTATTTGTTTTCTTAATTCCACAACGGTAGAAGCTGGTATTTCATTCCTAACTAAGACCTCATATTCCAATTCTGCCTTTTGAAGAGAAATAAATTTTATTTTTCCAGGCATATTAAAAAAAACTTTTTGAAAAAAGTTAAGATTTGAAAAAAAAAAGTTTAAAATTTGAAAAGAAAGTAAAGTTTTTCCAAAGTAGGTTAGGTGAGTAGTCAACTGTAATGTTTATTAAGTTAAGTTACTAAATAAATTTGAGTTTAAAAAAAGAAATTAAGTTTTCTCAGTATAAGTCAATAGCGGGTTTATCAAAAGTTAAATTCTATTTTAAAAGTTAAATTACCAATTAAATTCAAGAATTTTTTTTCCACAATCTTAAAGGTGAGTATATCTGTGTCGAGAAAATACAAAAATAATGAGATGTACTCTCCAAAAAATACAAAAAAAGGTATATGATTTACAAATCAGTAAGATATAAGAACTAACTACAAAATGAGTTCTACATTTAATGCAGTACTAAGTATACAGTCTACAAAAAAAATGAGCAGTATAGAGTTTATTACAATATATATAAACGCTACACCAAGATAATAAGGTACTAATAACTACCTAAGTATATCCAACCCTAAAAGTAAGTTAAAGTTAAAAGTGAAATTTGAGTCTACAAGTAAAATTATGAGTTTATAGCAAAGAATTTGGAATATATTTAAGAATTTAAGGTTATAATTATTTATGTTAACAAGAATTAAAAGTTAAATTAAAAAAGATAAATGAAATTAAAGGTTAAGGCCAAAATCACATAAACATCATTGAAGATGATGTTGCTGTGTTTAAATGTATAGTGTAAGTGTGTGTGAGTGTGTGTATGTAAGAATGAGTTATAATATAAATATTTTATAAAAATAATAGTATTAATATAATAAATACAATATTTGCCCTGCCAAAAGACAGGACAGGATATATTTAATAAAGAATAAATTTAATACTTTTATAGATTTAATACTGTGTCCGCTGAAAAAAGGGTTCCTTATGTATTAAGAAACTAAAAAAAGAGCGGGTATGTGCTTGTAACCTTACCTGACTTCTACACGTGCCGGTTACAATGGCTTAGGGAACATTCTAACCCCAGCCCTAAATGGGGAATATACTGTGAGAGTTGGATATATGGAGACGGCACGACACACACACAGGTTGGGACCAGACCCTGGAATCACCCTATGCTGAACCAGACTAAACACGTTTGGGCGCCAGTTGTTACGGGGTGTTTAGAAGGAAACACAAGACTGTAACAAAATTAATATATTGAAAATTTAAAATGACTAGATAGGGGCGTGGGTCGGTTAGCCGGCAAAGTCTGGTTCAGCCCTGGGCGGTGGAGGTGTAGTATTGGGATAACTGGCACACGGCACTTAGCTGATCGAAGGCTGTCAGGTGTATCCCACGGTCTGCGAGGTCCGGTGACGAGGGTCCGACAACTCTAACGGCCAAGCTCAGACCGACAGTCCTTGGTATGCTGTGTGGCTTGGGATTGTCCAGACCGGAACAATGGTATCTGGTCGGATCAGGTGTAGTCCATACAGGAACTGTTCCAGCCGGAACTCAGAAACCCTGGAACGGTAAGTCCATATATGCAGAGCTTGCTTCAGGCACCGTGGCCTTGATCCCGAATCCTCGAAATCAGGGCCATGGGTCCCTTACAGTTTTATAAAAATAGGTATTAAGCGTACGTTAAAAAATAATTAAAGGGTTTACAATGCAAAAATTAAATGATGTAAAAAAAAAAGTTTGACAGGTTACAATTTACAACACGCATAAACATAAAAAATATAAAACTAGGCGTAATTACAAGAATGCGTGTTGGTAAAACAGGCCCACCATGATATTAGCATCTAATAAGTTAAACGGGGAACCTCCACGTGTTCCATAAATCAATTTTGACAATTACCTACAATTTGATGTAAAATCAATTTGGAAAAGAACAATATAACAAACTACACAATTATAAGAGTTACACGACACAGATACACAGACTCACCGTGAAGACGGGTTTAAAATATATAAAATAACTACTTGAACTTAGAAACGTGGAATTTTAAAGCAACCACACTCAATTTTAGATGTCCAAAAAAAGAGTTATGAAAAAGGCTATGACAATCGCGCGTCAGGCTTATATACCCGACCAAAAAAATATATTTTTTTAAATTACATTGACTACACAGCTAAGACTTTTTGCCACAGTAGAAATATATTGAGTTATTTAGAATGATAACCTAATAACGCAAAACTGGTGTATTTAAGTTGTTTAAAAAAAGATTATGATGTTTAGATTTAAAAAGAATTAGATTCAAATCGATAAGTCGATAACTATTGAATTCATAACCGTAGTTACCACCATATACCATAGATGGCGTTGAGAATGTCGACTTGAACCCATAGCCGTAGTTACCACCACATACCATAGATGGCGTTGGGTGTATCGTTTTCAACGAAATTTAATTAAATAAAATGTAACTACGTTACAAAATATTGACTGAATATTGAGTAGTATATTTTTAATAAAATAAAATAATTAAATTAAACAAATACTTAAGTATTTATTTCGAAAAAAAAAATGATTTTATTATAAGCACTCTTCATGCGTGAGTCCGACTCGCATTTGGCTGTCACTGACACTCAAACTACTAATATAGCAAATTTCATCACAATCCGTTCAGTAGTTTTTGCGTGAAATAGTAACAAGCATCCATCTATCCGCACAAACTTTCACATTTATAATAGTTAGTACTCAGGGTGGAACCTAATGTATTCGCCTACAGCTCCTACTTATATAATTATATTACTAGCATTTGCCCGCGGCTCCGCCCGCGTAAATAAATTATTCCGCGGGAACACTACTTTTTCGGGATCAAAAAATATCCTATGTCCTTTCGCGGGACCCAAAGTATGTCTATACCAAATTTCATAAAAATCGGTTCAGCGGTTAAAGCGTGAAGAGGTAACAGACCGACAGACTTACTTTCGCATTTATAATATTAATATAGATAACTACGAGAGCAATACTTATGGGAGACAATGGCGGCGACAGGATTCGTTATCGTCATGCGTATCATAAGTGCGTCACTCGACCGTCGCGTCGCGTCCGTCGCGTGACGCGTCGTTGCACTACGTAAGTATCCTGGCCCAGCGTACAATAGTCACCTTCACGCGTACGCATAAAGAACATGTCACATGCTAATGAGACAAATATCTTATACCTTAAACGAGTATTTATAATATTATTAGCATTAAATCCCCTTCCTCCTCGCACAGTGACAGCGATCAGACGTGTTTAAGTTAGCTCCCGTTTAAAATTAAATTAGAACGAAAAAACCGATTATTTTTGTGAAAGAGTGAAAAATAACTTAAGATCTGTGGAGTGGCTTCAATATTTTCAACATAAATTGGACAAAACTAAGTTGTGGTGATAAATATTCAAGTGAATATAGATGTGAATTCGCAAATGTCGCTGTAAACAAACGACAATAATTCACACTACCCTCACCACGATATTTAATCTGAAGAACTCTCAAATCTGTACATCAAATTACGAGTCAACGTCACTGCCCTATTGGTACGGTTAGAAGTGTGCTAAATAACTGCCCGATAACTCCAGGTTCGAGCCTAGCGGGAGGCGTCTTTTTTCAATTTATTACTTCGTATACTTAAAATATTCTTCGTCTTGGCCCAGTCTAAGATCCTGCAAGCATAGTTTATCTACACTAATATTATAAAGAGGAAAACTTTGTTTGTATGTTTGTTTGTTTGTTTGTTTGTTTGTTTGTTTGTTTGTTTGTTTGTAATGAATAGGCTCAAAAAGTACTGGACCGATTTCAAAAATTCTTTCACCATTCGAAAGCTACATTATCCACGAGTAACATAGGCTAAATTTTATTTTGGAAAAAAATAGGGTTCCGTAAGATATTTGGGTTTTTCGGACACAAGGTGTAAAAAATGAACCAGAAAAGTTACTTATTTTGCGTACGCTGCCTAAACTATAAAAGATAGAACCATAAAATGTTCTAATTAATTGTAGATCTTATAAATATCTACAAAAAAGTCCGCGACATACTATACCTATCTATGTCGAGTGAGGCACAACAACCATTTTTTTATTTAGAAATCTTGAATTTTTTTTGGACTACATTTAAACGCGTTTATTTTACTCATGTTATTAATCCTTATCAAAATAAATTATTTCATCACTAAGTACAGTTTATGTAGATAATATTTGGTCTGTATGATTAAAATTGGACGTTTGGTTTTGAAGTTATGGCGAAATTAAAATATTACGATTTCTGCTGCACGGCCCGTTGCGAAGTGGGCGTCACCAAGGCGGGGTGCGCGTGCGGGTTAATGTTTAGTTTAGTTAAATAGTTTAGTTATTTTATAAACATCAAATTGATAATATCTTAAAATATAATACATTATAATATCTATACATCTATACAGTTAAATACAATTTAAGTGTCTGTTTGTAACTTCAAATTAACAGCTTTTTACATAATGAATCTGAAAGTATATTCGGTACTTACAATAAAATACATTTTTTTTTAAATTTTTGTCTGTCCGTCTGTCTGTCAGTTGGTCTGTCTGTCTGTTTGTTCCGACTAATCTCTGAAACGGCTGGACCGATTTTCACGGGACTTTCACTAGCAGATAGCTGATGTTATAGGGTCTAACATAGGCTACTTTTATTTTAGGGTTCCGTTTAAAAAAATAGGATTCCGCTTTCGTCAGTCATAAATAAAGTCGCGGGTAAATTTCAGCGATATCCCAAAGTATTGTTCCACGCGGACGAAGTCGCGGGCAAAAGCTAGTAAAATATAAACACAAACATGTCTATGCAACGATCACCACCGGGAAGTAACAAATACGGTTCAGATCCGTCCCTAAATATCACAAATAGACAAAATAAACGAAAACACACAGACGACATGGAAATTATGCAGCAAATATTTAATGACTTTAAAACGCAGCAGGAAGCCAGATTCAACACCCTTGAGGCGACAATGAACTCGATAAAAACTCAACACTCTGAAATAAAAAAATCTATTGAATTTATGTCAGCTCAATATGATAAATTTATTAATGAAGTGGCGGAACTACGCAAAGAAAATGAGACGATTAAAAACCGTAACGGGGTCCTAGAATCCAAATTAGAGTATGCTGAGAAGTCGACACGAAATACAACTATTGAAGTAAAGGGCATAGCAAAAAGTCCAGGCGAAAATACTGCCTCGCTCATAAAAACGGTTAAAACATTAGGCGAAGTTATAAATTATCCTATTGATGATAAAAGCATCCGAGACATATACAGACAAAGATCAAACATGCAAAACTCTGGGCCAATTGTGGTTGATTTTACTTCCACTTTTATCAAAAACTCTCTTATTAAAGCATCTCGAGTTTTTAATAAAACAAATAAAAGCCAGCCGCTCTGTACTCAACATCTCAACATTGAAGGACCGCCCAAACAAATATACGTAACGGAGTTTCTAACATCGAAGTCTAGGCATCTATTCTATCTGGCACGTGAATTAAAAAAGAAGAATAACTATGCTAGCACTTGGACATCATTTGGAAGAATCTACATCAAGAAAGAAATAAACTCTATGCCGATAAAAATTGAAAATGAATCTGATCTACTAAAGTTAAACAGTAACATATGACTAACCTTTATACTAGATTTAAGTTTTGCATGCTTGTTAATTTTAAATTTCTTTAAAACATTATATTATTACTATAGAGCTAAAATTAAAATTAAAATTATTTTAAGTGTTAACTATTTTATGGCAACTCTCATTTATAATGTAATGGCATATCATTTAAAACTAGTATATAAAAATACTATTCATTCTATGTGGGTGATCTTACACTTAAGCGCTACCTTAGTTTTACTTACATACCATAACACAATACACAATTTACACTTCTTACAAACTAAACTACGTAACTTGAACATTAAAAATACGCAAAATGGATAGCTTCAAAAATACACAACATAATATAAGTAACTTGGAAGCTGTTTCAGTCTCGGAGTCTCGTCAATGTGACCTAGAAAACTGTACTCCTTCTAATCTCTCAACAACTCACTCACTTAAAATCATCACTCAGAACATTAGGAGTATAAACAAAAATTTTTCAGGTTTCACAACTATACTTGAGAGAACACGCCACGACTGGGACATCATAATTCTGACTGAATGCTGGCTCCCAAGTACACACTATATTCCTGAACTCACGAACTATAATCATTTTGAAACGAAAAATAATCGGACGCAAAATGAAGGTACAGTAATATATGTGCATAAAAGGCTTCCAATATGTGTGGAAGAACCGTCATTATTAGA